>CM053031.1:103682119-104882119 GCA_028564925.1 Lithobates sylvaticus | reverse complement strand
TGTTGCTGACCATGTCCATCCCTTTATAAATACAATGTACCCACCTTCTGATGGCTACTTCCAGCAGAATAATGCACCATGTCACAGAGCTCAAATCATCTCAAACGGGTTTCTTGAACATGAAAATGAGTTCACTGTACTCCAATGGCCTCCACAGTCACCAGATGCTATTATGTCAATATGGACCAAACTCTTTGAGGAATGTTTCCAACACCTTGTTGAATCTATGCCATGAAGAATTAAAGAAGTTCTGAAGGAAAAAGGGGGTCCAATCCAGTACTAACAAGGTGTACCTTCTAATAAAGAAGCCACATGGAGGGCCGTGCATATGCACATATGCCAAACGTTTGTAATCTTCTCATCCCTGCAGCTCTGTGTCTGCCAACGAACATTTCGCTTGGACTTTTGGAGACCAGGGTTTGAGAGCCTTGTCTGACTCACCACCCCTGGCATGTGTGTCCACATCTTCCGGTAAGCAGTACCTACCCCTTTCCTTGGGTGGTGGATGCACAGTTCTGGGTGTTTCTTCTACAGATGGTTGTTCACCTTCATCCTTATCTGCATTGACTACCATACTCCCTCACACTTATATATTGTGTTGTGAGTTCATCCCGACACCGATGTTTGTGGACTTGTCCTTTTTAACATTTTTTGTCTGGGAGTACCTAGGTTATTGTGGCTACTATTGTGAATGAAATGATTTAGCACTTATGCACTTTATTATGTTACATGTATTTACCATGCTGATCTTTAATTCGTATGCACTTTATTGAGTATGTTCATTATTGTCATTATTTGCACATTTATGCATGGGTGTTCATTCACTCATTATTTAACACCATTGTGTTTGTATTTTGCCCATATACACAAGTTTTCAGCGCTGCACTTTTTTACATATATTTCCTCCCAGATCTGGACCAGGGCATCACTGAGCTCCTGAACAGACTAAGGTGCACCCTGGCGGCATTGCATGGACCGAAACATAATATCCCAGAGGTTTTCTATTGGATTTAGGTCAGGCGAGTGTGGGGGCCATTCAATGGTATCAATTACTTTATCCTCCAGTAACTGGCTGCATGAGGCCGGGCATTGACGTACACCAGGAGGAACCCAGGTCCCACTGCACCCGCATAGGGTCTGACAATGGATCCAAGGATTTCATTGCGATACCTAATGGCAGTCAGGGTGTCATTGTCTAGCCTGTAGAGGCCTGTGCATCCCTCCATGGATATGACTCCCCAGACCATCACTGACTTACCATCAAACCGGTCATTCTAAATGTTATAGACAGCATAATATTCTCTGCTGCTTCTCCAGACCCTTTTACATGTGCTCACGGTGAACCTGCTCTCATCTGTAAAAAGCACAGGGCACAAGTGGTGGACCTGCCAATTCTGGTGTTCAATGGCAAATGCCAATCGAGCTCCATGGTGCCGGGCAGTAAACACAGGGTCTGACATCCTCTAGTGGGCCCTGTGCTCACTGCCCGGCACCGTGGAGCTCGATTGCGATTTGCCATTGAACACCAGAATTGGCAGCTCCGCCACTGGTGCCCTGTAATTTTTCAAACATGAGAGTAAATTCACCCTGAGCACATGTGACAGATGTAAAATGGTCTAGAGAAGCCACAGAGAACTTTATGCTGCCTGTAACATTGTTCAGAATGACCGGTTTGGTGGTTGGTCAGGGATGGTCTGGGGAGGCATATCCATGGATGGACACACAGACCTCTACAGGCTAGCCAATCGCACCCTGACTGCCATTAGGTATTGGGATGAAATCCTTGGACCCATTGTCAGACCCTACACTGGTGCAAATTGAAGCAAATACAGGAGCCAATGCATTCTAATAAAGGAGGTCAGATCACCAGGTAAAAACAGAGGGAAAAAGCATAAAAAAGAAAATGAATGCAGCCGCTGCATCTAAGAGTTGGTAAACTGCAATAAATAAAATTTTTGGTCTTGTGTTTAATACCACTATAAATAAGCCAACCCTTGCCTGAGGGTCCTATTGGGCTATTGGATTGGGACAGTAACATACAATTTATGTCAAGCCTAAAGCATTACTTTGGTTACAGGGACCCATAATAATCTTGAATGATTGCTCAGTTATTAGTAATAATACCTGTAATCTTTATAGCAAAGATTACAGCATATCACATGTTAGCCTGATCAATAAATAGGCTACAGTCCATCTTCACATTTTAATTTCTTATCAGAAATAATTGATTGAAAAAAGTCTCAACCCTTGTTCTCTATACAGAGTGAAACTTATGTGAGAGAGTTTATGTGTTTGAACTTTTCTGAATTCAAATACAACCTGTTAATCTAGAACTTCATATGCATGTATAATTATAATATATATAAAAGTTTATGTCCACACTCTCCATATTTCCTCCTAACTGGTCATGTTAAATGTCTTCTAGTATATGCAGCTATGTTTTGTGACACACACCATGCTCCCATTAAACTGTGATTAATGTCCATGCCACCTTACTAATAGTCTTCTGTGTAGTAGTAAGTTTCTGCTATTTCCATTTGAAGTTTAACATTGCCCTCTACTGGCAGTAATAAATGTTTCCTTAAAGTGACACAAACACTTGAGTATCTTTTTTTTATCTGCACTAACATCTACATTTTCAGGACAAGCTTTTGGGATGTACCCTCTTCTTCAAGGTGCAAGCAGTACTGATAAACTGAAAGTTATAGCAGAACTCCCATACACTCAGAAAGCTTGTCCTGAAAATATGGATGTTAGTGCAAATACAAAATGTATCATGGACAGTACTCAAGTGTACCAATATGGTTACAATAACCTCCAACTTAAAGTGACACTCAACTCTAGTTTAAAAAAATATTCGATTCAAGTATATATTCTTAACTTCAAACGTCCTTTATTTTGCTCTCAGTCTCCTCCAAATGTCTTTTTGCTGCTGTGATTAGAGGGTGGCTATGTTTGTTCTCCATGGTCCAACTGTATGTAGGAACTTAGCCACCTCCTCTTGCTCACTCCAGAGATAGACTAGAGACTAATGACATTAGTCTAGTACACACTATCATTTTTTTTTTTTTGACAACCCATCAGGCTGAACGAAAAAAAAATGAGGAGCTTGGGGGGAGCCTCTGTACTATCCAATGTTAGTACAGCGATCACCCCAATGATCTATTGTGTTCTGACCCAGGGACTGGGGTACAAAGTGTCTTGATTTCAAATCTTTATCTCGTTTTAATGAGGTTGCAAGGGTTATAACCAGTTTTAGGCTTTTATTGCTAATAGTGTCCCCATTGGAGAGATTTTGTCGTGTTTCCTGTCTCAGTAACTCAACATTGTCAATGGGACATGACATGAAGGAAAATCATCAACAGGGAAATTCTGTTAGAAGTTTTCCACTGTTAAGAATAAAACTATCCTGGATCATGATAAATTAATGCTTTTCAGCAATCCAGAATGACAAAGTTACAATGTTTGAGAAACCCTGGAACCCCTGGATTAAATATCGGACAAGTGATGCTCAGGATTGTTCCGTTTAGACAGCGTCCCAGGATTGGAGGGTTGGCATGTAACTTCTTTTTCTTCCTGTTCTTCTATTCTTTATTCTCTTCTATTTGTCAATTTCTTTGATAGTGGGATGTCCCTAGGTGATGTCTGTGGGAGGTCCACCTACATTTGGGTTGCAGGGCCTTCTTCCCCCTATTGGAGGTTGAAGGGGATCTTGAGTAAAGCATGTGATCTCAGTTGGTTTGTTGGTTCCCTCATCATTGGCTCTGATACTCCATTTTGCTGTTTAGTTGATGATGAATGAGTGTGCTTTTGCATTCCTTCATATTCAGTCAGTGGAGCCTACTCACCTACTCGAGGCTACTTGTTTGATCAAATTGTTTTGTACTATAGCTGTACTAATCTTTCTATGTGTACACAGTTAGGTTCTCCGAGAACATGGAATAGAATTGTCTCCTGATTAGGGATGGGCCGAACTGACCCGTTTGGTTCGCACCAGAACTTTCAAACACAGTGAAAGTTCGGACCCGAATAACAAACCCCATTAAAGTCAATGGGACCCTAACGTCAAAAATCAAAAGTGCCCATTTTGAAGGCTTATATGTAAGTAATTGGGCATACAATGGTTGGTGGGGTACGTTTCCTGCCCTTGGGGACGTGTATCAATAGAAGAAAGTTTGCGAAAAACTTAATTTTTAAATGAGCAGTGATTTTTTAATTTTTAAAGTGAAAGCATAAAAATGAAAAATTCCTTCCAATATAGTGCCAATATAGTAGACTATAGTCGCCTTAGTCTACATGTAAAGTGGCAGATCTATACCATGTCTAGAATCTGCTGCAGCAATAACTGCTTTTATAAAGCCAAAAAAAAAAAAAAAAGAAATTTTCCTTGTAAGCTGCCTTTATTTTGCTCAGCAACAGCTGTGGAGCCAGTGTGTATGATGAGACCACAATGTAGTGCACTGGGAACAAGATTAGAGATTTTTTTGGATACATTCTGGTGTCACTTTGACTTTGGATAGAAGTAACGGGTGTGTAAAAATTGGTCTTGTGGCGCCTTCTCACCGTTACCCTATAGAGGTACTCTTTATGAAAGCAAGAATTGGTCTTGCTGTAAAAAATTGCATTGATATGCACCTGTCAAACAGGTGCAGAAAAATTACTCTTTGGGTGTCAAGGGCGCCTTCCCACCATAACCCTATAGAGGTGCTCTTGATGAAGGCAAAAAAAATTGCAATGATACGCACCTGTCAAACAGGTGCTGAAAAGTTGGTCTTTGGGTGTTAATTGTGCCCATGAAATCTATACCAAAAACATTCTTCCATTCTTCCAGATGGTTGAACTGGATGGACTTGTGTCTTTTTTCCCACCTGACTAACTATGTAACTATGTAACTATGAAATGATTGAACACCCTCAAAGCTAGGCAGTCTTGAAGTCCTGCAGAGGTTCCACATCCCCAAAAGACAATCAGTGACATCAGCATCAGGAGCTTCATAGCTGGTTATCCAGGACTGATTCATTTTTATTAAAGTAAAACAGTCCACGGAGTCTGTGGACAGACGTGTTCTATGATCAGTAACGTAACCTCCTGCAGCACTGAATGCCCGTTGTGAAAGTACGCTGGATGCAGGGCAGCCCAACAACTCAATAGCATACTGGGCAAGTTCTGGCCAGTGGTCTATTCTCATGACCCAGTAAGTCAGTGGATCATCAGCTGAAAAGCTCTCCATCTCTGTTTTGGCCCAGAGGTAATCGTCCACCATGTGATGCAGACGCTGCCGACGGGATGTGGAAGCTGACAGCCCTGGGCGGCGAGGACTAAAAAAATCCTGAAATGCTTCACTTAGGTGGATTCTTTCTCCAACGTTCCTCTCTTGACCAACAGAAGACTCAAAACGAAGTTTTCCACGCCACTGTAACCTACTGGAGTCAGGAAATACATTCAATAAAATCCGGATTTAAAGCATAATGCCCTTTAATCAATGTAAAGAGGTGTTTGTAGCACTTTAATTTGAGTACTCTACACAGACACACTCCACGGATACACTATAATATACTGCAATATAATGCGCCAAGCGTACAGTGACGCACAGAACTATACGGCATTAAACTTGAAGTAATGCACACAGAAGTAAATGGCCTTAAGTTTGCAGTAACGCACAAAACTATAGGTCTTTAAACTGGCAGTAATGCACACAGAACAATATGGCGTTAAACTGGCAGTAGCGCACACAAAACTATATGGCGTTAAACTGGCAGTAACGTACACATAAGTAAATGGTGTTAAAATGGCAATAACGCACACAAAATTATATGGCGTTAAACTGGCAGTAACGCACACAGAATTATATGGCGTTAAACTGGCAGTAACGCACACAGAACTATATAGCGTTAAACTGGCAGTAACGCACACAGAACTATATGCCGTTAAACTGGCAGTAACGCACACAGAACTACATTATATGGCGTTTTCATTTATTACCGGGATGGAGGCACCCTAGGGTGCTTCATTTAAAGTCCCAACTCCCCCTCATTTATACATTATATGGCGTTAAACTGGCAGTAACGCACACAAAACTATAAGGCGTTAAACTAGCAGTAACGCACACAGAAGTAAATGGTGTTAAACTGGCAATAACACACACAAAACTATATAGCGTTAAACTGTCAGTAACGCACACAGAACTATATGGCGTTAAACTGGCAGTAACGCACACAAAACTATATGGCGTTAAACTGGCAGTAACTCACACAGAGCTATATGGCGTTAAACTGACAGTAATGCACACAAAGCTATATGGCGTTAAACTAGCAGTAACGCAATCAAATAGACGGTGTTCAACCATCACTACACTGATGCTATCTGAATTGTCCCTACTCTAGCTATACACTAATGTAGAGATTACTGACACGGTCTCACTACACTACACTACACTGAAACTATCTGAGCTGTCCCTACTCTACAGGAATGTATGTATGAATGAATGATGGTCCTCCTCACTACACTCACACTATTCCTAAACTGACACTAAACTAATATTCTACACTGACAATTGAAGCAAAATAGCACAGTATAGCCCACTAACTAACTAATAGCACTGAACAGAGCCCTGTTCTATCTCTCTCCACGCCAAAATCACACTGAAAATGGCTGCTATTGAAAGAATACTTTTATACTGTGGGGCGGGAATGAGCCATGATTGGATAAAGTCATGATGACAGTGTCCAATCATGACTCTGACAGTGCTCTGTGCCCTGATTGGCTGAAGCTTTCACTACTCAGCCCATCAGGGCTTGCAATGCACTGTTCAGCGCCGCAATGCATTGTGGTCAGTTCGTCAGTTCGGGGGGCCAAACAAACGGTCGAATGACCCGTGTTTTTTCTGGATCTTCACCGAACGTCGGAACAACGTAAGTTCGGCCTGAGCATAAGCTCCGGGCGAACCGTTCACCCATCCCTACTCCTGATACCGCCTCTTGAAGTGTTTTCTGTATGTGGAGGCATCTGGCCTTGTACCTCCCATGTACTACTTTAC
Organism: Lithobates sylvaticus; assembly: GCA_028564925.1. Lineage (NCBI taxonomy): Eukaryota > Metazoa > Chordata > Amphibia > Anura > Ranidae > Lithobates > Lithobates sylvaticus. The sequence continues at coordinate 104,875,083 of CM053031.1, read as the reverse complement.
GATGTTGTTTGCACCTTTTATTTCTTCAAAACGCTCAATAAAATTATTGAAAACAAAAGGTTTTCCACTTACTTCCTGTCCCAATGACAACTTTGTTACCAAGACAGGAAGTGAGATAAAATCTCCCCTGCAGGATCACAGACTGCTATTAAACACAAATAAAAGTTCTATCTCTTCCCTATTTTACCTATAGCATGAAAACATTTTTGGTTCAGTTATCCTTTAAAATGTCCCTTGCACCATCACCCCCAGGACCAGCTTTGCCCCTTAAAAAATGCCAGTTACTCCTTAGAAGAAAAAAAAAGAACTGAGACGAAGAGATAACAAAACACCCTTTGCCAGTTGTCACTATTTTTCCAGGTTACATTTCTTGAGAAAATATTTATGGCTCATGCACATTTGTGATTGTACTCCTAATTCAATCTACCTACAATATTTTATGTCCTGCTGCTGTTCACTGCAAAACAACCTGACCTGAAACAAGAGATCACTGACCTGCGAGGACCTTCCATAGAGTAATAAAATTGCCATTTGGTGTAACAGAGGAGTGAGAAAAGAATAAAAAATAATCTATAAGTCTACTAAAGGAGTTATTTATCCTTTGTTGCCGAACCTGGTTTGAGGTTAACTTCTGTAAAGTTCATACAAATGTAAGATAATCTTCCCCCTATGAAAAAAACTGAACTACAAAATGTACTATTTAAAAAGTAATTACTGTATGGTTTTCTATTTTGATTAATATGTCCCTGTACAGTCAGGAGAGTGAGTACACAGTTCAATTTCTGCTGAACCGGCCGAGATTTGAATCATCCTATGCATTAAGGTGAAAAAACTTCTGTCACTGACCGGCCCCACAGCCCCCACCCTCCCGTTTTACTCAGCTACATATATATATACACACATATACACAAATGAATTGAAACATCATACTTAATGCTACTTTTTCATTATAGAATACCCCCATCCTTCCTATTGACACCCGAGGAAGAACTAAAAAATCCTGCTTCGAAATGTGTTGGGTGCTTCTGTCAGCAGAGAAACTCGGTTACAGACTGATACATGGGGGTTAATAAATTGTTTTTGACACTGTGCTATATACATGTAATGATTACCGTAACTGCAAATTCTCTTAACCTTTTTTTAGATGTTTTTGTACAATTTTGTAGGTTTTATATACAGTTTGCATTTATTGTTTGCCAATAATAGTCAAGAAAATAGAGGGAATTGTTCTAAATTGTATTGCATAGGGATGATGGCACTTCCATAGCATTCTACCATTTATACTCTATACGTTGTATTGTAATGATAAAGTCTTACAGGTATTTTCAGTTAGTAAAACTAGACAAGTATTTAAGACATTTTACTAACATTTACCCACAAATATTCCAAGGATAAATACCTAGTAAAAAAGTAAACCTTAAACTGAGTTATGTTTAGTGAAAACAAAGTCCACTCTATATGTTAGATAATGGAGCAATCATAATCACACGTATTTATTCTGAATTCAACTTGGTATGTAAACCCTGACTGTCTCAAATGAACTCAGGAGAATTAGGAGAGACAGTTCAACAATATCCTGAACAAGCCACAAATGTGTTGATAAGCTACGCTGGCTGGTGAAGGGTTAAAAGGCGCACGGACGGGACTTCAGTATAAAGCAGACCTTTCCACTTGTACTAAATTACAGACCACACAAAACGTCCTAATAAAAGCCAGCTGGTTGGGCCCTATGTCACCAATAGCATCTAAGGTCTGAGTTCTGTCTATTTCTATTTCAAGTCCTCCATCCCAAAAGCCACAGCCACAATTTGCTCACAGCCCATGCAGGCCTTCTCTTTTAACCTGTACAGTACCAAAAGGCTTGTACTCTAGTAAAAAAAATCTTTGTTATATTTCTACCTATAAAACCAAGTCAGCTTCCTGAAAATGCTACAACTTTAAAAAATTATATTTTGTTAAAGTAAGGAATTATAATATTAACTAGGACATAGATATTAATGAGCAGATAGATATCTGTCTGTGTTACATTATTAACATATGGTTTCAGAAACATCCAGTACAGAACCTTTGAAGCTGAATTCCAGACAGAAATTTAAAAAGTCTAGTTTTGTGGTCATTAAAAAACATTAAAGTAGACTTTGTGCTAACAATCTTCTAGCACTTATATATTAGCCCCGGTTTCCATCTAAAATCATTACCGATAAACTTAATAAGACGTTTAAAAGAGCAGTTAGAGTGTCACTAAACCCACATCATAAAAGCTATCAATAAATTCTGTTCACACTCACCCAGTCACTATGAGATACGTTTTCTGTATTCTGCAAAAAAATTTGGTCAATCTTGCTGTTCTCTATTTCCCCTTTCTGTCCATGTCCCCAATACAACTACGGATTTTGCAGAGAAGTGTTGGCATCTCTGCACATGTTCAGTTTTTAGTGAGTTTCTATGCTGAGCATTTCCTCCCTATCACTTCTGAGCAGTCCATGTGATTATAGAGTCACACATGTGGGCGTATACACAGTGGTAATTGACAGGCCACTCCCTCCTCCTCCTCCATGCCCACTAACCAGCTAAACACAATGGGGGTTGGATATTAGATCTTGACAGATGGAGGCTTCACCTCCCTGTTATTCTAGACTGGAGGGGCATGACACAACCTGTGACTGGCAGAAATCCGCCCACACCATGTTATTTCCAAAAAAATAATACAGAATTGATTTCAAATATATACTTGTATGTCAATTTAAAAAAAGTTTATTGATATTAATTATTTATTTTTACAAATTAAGCAGCAGCAGAGGACTTGAAGATCCTACTTCTTATGTTTCTCTACAGACAGGTTTGGAAAGATCCGGGTCATGTGACAGCTGTATATCGATTAGGAAAAAGGTGATTCAATTTTTTTTATTAACCACTGAGATGGCTACAGCGCGGACCTCAAATCCTGGGAGGGCATCCATGTACGTCCTCCCATTCTTGCACCGCTGTCAGCGTGAAGAAAATAATAAAGCCGGTAACTGTTAGAGGCACATTGGCCCCCTAAGTGTCAACCAGTGCTGCTAATCCGTGCCCTCCAGTGCTGCAAATCCGTGCCCACCAGTGCCCATCAGTACTGTTAATCAGTGCCCACCAGTGCCACCTATCAGAGCCCACCTAATCAGTTCCAATCAGTGCCTCCTCATCAGTGCCTCATCATCGGTGCCCATCAATGAATGTGAAAAATGAACTGCAACATTTTATAACAAAATATGAAAACCTTTTTTTTTTTTTCTGTTTACCAAAAAATAAAAATGCAGTGGTGATTAAATACCACCAAAAGAAAGCTATATTTGTGTGAAGAAAATGATAAAAATTCAATTTGGGTACAGTGTTGCATGAGTGTGCAATTGTCAAAGTGTGAGAGCCTTGTCAGGAAGGGGGTATAAGTGCCCAGTAAGCAAGTGGTTAAAGTAATTACAATGCTATCATCCACATACAGAAATAGAAGGTACAATGTAAATTAAATAGTGTGTGTTTAGTAACACTTTAAAGATACTTACCACAAACCCAAAATTTTGGCTTGTGTCTCTAGGCACCAGTAAGGTCACTCCTTGCACCAACTTCTCGGGAAAGCTGAAGATCCTAAATCTCACAAGTATGGCACAGTACAGTTGCACAGTGCAGCTGTGCCAGAATGTTCAGTGAGCTTGGGTAGCATCAGTGGACATTAGGCAAGCAGGCAGGTCTGGTTCAAAGATTTTTGACACCCTAAGCAAAACCTCATTTTGCCACCCCCCTTGGCTCTGCCCCTGAAATGAAGATTTTTACGGCGCCGCTCCACTATTTCTTCAGCTATGGTCCGCGGGCCTGCAACTACACCTGTGGACCCGGCCTGAAGACAAAAAGTGGCGGCACTGGTTCACTTCCTTACACCAGCCATGGTCCACAGGTATATGGATAGGCTAGGGTAGTGTATATACAGGCTAGGGTAGTGTATAGACAGGCTAGGGTAGTGTATAGACAGGCTAGGGTAGTATTTGGACAGGCTAGGGTAGTATATGGACAGGCTAGGGTAGGACAGGCTAGCGTAGTATTTGGACAGGCTAGGGTAGCATATGGACAGGCTAGGGTAGCATATGGACAGGCTAGGGTAGTATATAGACAGGCTAGGGTAGGACAGGCTAGCATAGTATTTGGACAGGCTAGGGTAGTATATAGACAGGCTAGTGCAGTATATAGACAGGCTAGGGTAGTATATGGACAGGCTAGGGTAGTATATAGACAGGCTAGGATGGTATATAGACAGGCCAGGATGGTATACGGTCAAGCCAGGGTGATATACAGACAGGCCAGGGTGTTATACGAACAGGCCAGACACCTTGCCCCAAAGCACCTTGTCCCCATGTTGATGGGGACATGGGCCTCAGCCCCATAATCTTTGTATGGTGGTTGCGGGGGTCCTTCAGGCAGGGGATTATCGGAATCTGGAAGCCTCCTTTAACAAGGGGCCCCCAGATCCCCCCCCCCCATGTGAATGGGTATGGGGTATATTGTACCCCTACCCATTCACAAAAAAAAAGTGTCAAAAAAGTAAAAACAACAGGAGACAGTTTTTCACAATTCCTTTATAAAAAGAAAAAAAAGTGTCCAATCCATCGGCAATCACGGTGCCGACAAACCCGAAAAATAGAAGAAGAAAAAAAGCTCCACCTCCATGGGAGGCGCCCCTGCGACTACTTTCTCTTGGCTGTATGTGATGTAACCGGGTGACCCACCCCCTTCTGACATCACCTGACGTCAGAGGGGATGGGGACACCTGTTTATGTGATTGAACATGGATGCACATAGCAGAACACTTTTTTTTTTAAAATAAAGAAATTGTCAATAACTGTCTCCTGTCATTTTTACTTTTTGGACACTTTTTTTGGTGAATGGGTAGGGGTATTATTTACCCCTACCCATTCACATAGGGGGGCGGGATCTGGGGGCCCCCTTGTTAAAGCATGCTTCCAGATTCCCGATAAGCCCCCCGCCCGCAGACCCCCACAACCACCGGGCAAGGGTTGTGGGGATGAGGCCCTCATACCCCCATCAACATGGGGTCAAGCTGCCCTGGGGGGGACCCCAAAGCACCCTCTCCATGTTGAAGACAAGCAGACTGGTATGGTTCAGGAGGGGGGGCACTCGCTCGTCCTCCCCCCTTTCCTGGCCTGCCATGGTTGTTTGCTCAGATAAGGGTCTGGTATGGATTTTGGGGGGACTCCCACACCATTTTTTTTTTTTTACATTTTGGTGTGGGGTTCCCCTTAATATCCATACCAGACCAGAAGGGCCTAGTATGGACTGGGGGGGGCTGCACGCCATTTTTTAATGGTTTTTCATCTATATTACCGGGAGCTGACAATGTATTACAGCCGCAAGCAATTTAAATGACGTTTTTTTCCTTTAGAAATTGAATTTTGCTGCAGCACAGTAAAACACATGAGAAAGATGCGCCACTTTACAGGCAGACTAAGGGGACCCCCAGGCACGATATTTAAAGGAATATTTCATTTTTATTGTTTCACTTTAAGCATTATTAAAATCACTGCTCCTGAAAATACTGCCTTTTAAAAACTTTTTTTGTGCATTAATACATGTCCCCTGGGGCAGTACCTGGGTCCCCAAACACTAAGCCTTTAAAATTAACACTTTTATTTTTTTAGTTCGTGTCCCATAGACTTTACCAGTGTTCGCATGTTCGCTCAAATTTTTTGTCTGTTCGCATGTTCTGGTGTGAACCGAACCGGGGGGTGTTCGGCTCATCCCTAGCGAGATGTAAAAGAAGAATCTTTAAGCATTCAGAGGGTGAATATGAGTATGGTTTGGGTTGGGCTTGGGTGTCAAGGAATAGCCATTTCTGTCTGGGGTGATTTAGGTGTTAGGGGTATGAGGAAAGGTAGGTAATAAGAATTGGCGGGGGGGCAGTTTAGATGAAGCAAAGGAAGGGGAGGGGAAGCCTGGTGACCAGAAAATATCCTCACTGCGGGGTCGAAAATGTATGGACCCTACTGTATACATGGGTGTGAAAAGTGACTGCACTGAACTGAACACAACTGAAGACAGAAATTGCTGTGAGTTCTGCTTTCAAGGATTTTGTTTCTTCCTCTGTTTTCTTATTTTAATGCTCAAAATATAAAAAAAAATATTATTATTTTAACCCCTAATAAATAAAGCCCAACCAATAGTGACAAACTAGCAAGTAAATATACTTATCACACACATATTTACAGTATATGTCCTTAAAGCAGAAATAAACTGTACCTGAGTAACACAAACATAAAATGCTATTTAATTAATTTTAATATTCAAAGAAAACTCACCTATCCACGTCTCCATGTTTTATTTGGAGAAATCACTTTAAATGTAGATATCTTATTTATTACAGGTACTTATAAAGCACCATCAATTTACACAGTGCTTTACATATATATTGTACATTCACATCAGTCCCTACCCTCAAGCAGCTTACAAGCTAAGGTCCCTAACTCATATTCATACATACACATACTAGAGACAATTTAGACAGGAGCCAATTAACCTACCAGCATGTCTTTGGAGTGTGGGAGGAAACCAATGTTCCCAGAGGAAGCCCACACAGGCACAGGGAAAACATGCAAACTCCAGGCAGGTAGTGCAGTAGTTGGGATTCGAATCAACGCTCCTAGTGCTGCTAGGCGGAAGTGCTAAACACTTAGCCACTGTGCTGCCCAATCTTAAAAGAAATAAATACTAAGGGATTGTGGAATTTCGTTTTATGGGCTTTATTACTGCCAGTTGCACTGTATTCTAGTAGGGTTCATTGGCAGTCAAGCTTCCTATACAAATGAATTCTGACACAAGTATACCAGAAAATTAAAGACTGAAATGTGTGATCACAAAACAATGACATCCTGGCCCAAAAAAAAAATTGCAAAGCAGCACTGGCATCATAAACCAACATCTAGGATTAAATAAAGGTTGTACAATTGTAGACTTGACTTGAAAATAACAGACTGAATAACACCCTTCTAGTATTTCTAGTCATTGCGTAAGGACAGATATATCATGTAGAATTTACTTCCTGGAATCCATCTACCTCTAGCTCAGGTATGCAGGCAGAAGGATGTGCTTAGCTGAGAAAGCCGCTTCTCCCATCCTCCAGAAGAAAGAAAAAAAAAAAACATGAAGACTCCTGAGATGTGTGACATCATTTTGGCCTAGGCCAGAAATCAGGAAGCTACTGAAGAAATGTAAAAAAAGGTTAAAAACAAGAAAATACTGTACCTTCCTTATTTTTTCTTGTTCACCTCTAACAGTCGAGGCAGTATAGCAGTAAAGAACTCAGTCTTATTGGCTCTTTTGAGCCCATTGCACAGAGAGCAGCAGGTTACATTTCCAAATGCATTGCCTGCAAGCCAAAATCTACCTTTCCTTAACCACTTCAGCCCCGGACCAATTTGCAGCCAAAGGACCAGACCCCTTTTTGCGATTCGGCACTGCGTCGCTTTAACTGACAATTGCGCGGTCGTGCGACGTGGCTCCCAAACAAAATTGGCGTCCTTTTTTTCCCACAAATAGAGCTTTCTTTTGGTGGTATTTGATCGCCCCTGCGGTTTTTATTTTTTGCGCTATAAACAAAAATAAAGCGACAATTTTGAAAAAAATTCAATATTTTTTACTTTTTGCTATAATAAATATCCAAAAAAAATATATATAAAAAACATTTTTTTTCCTCAGTTTAGGCCGATACGTATTCTTCTACATATTTTTGGTAAAAAAAATCGCAATTAGCGATTATTGATTGGTTTGCGCAAAAGTTATAGCGTTTACAAAATAGGGGATAGTTTAATAGCATTTTTATTAATATTTTTTTTTTTTTACTAGTAATGGCGGCGATCAGCGATTTTTATTGTGACTGGGACATTATGGCGGACACATCGGACATTTTTGACACATTTTTGGGACCATTGTCATTTATACAGCAATCAATGCTATTTAAATGCATTGATTCCTGTATAAATGACACTGGCAGTGAAAGAGTTAACCACTAGGGGGTGGGGAGGGGTTATGGTCTGTGACGTGTGTTTTTTTTTACATTAGGGGGCGTGGCTGACGTCTGACGTCACTGATCGGCTTTCCCGATGACAGGGAACAGCCGATTAGTGACAGGCAGTGTAGGAAGTGCGGGAGAGGTTTGTTTACACAGACCTTTCCCCGTTCTTCAGCTCTGTGACCCGATCACGGGACACCAGCGGTGATCGGGTCCGCTGGTCCCGCGGCCGTGGTGACGGAGCTGCCAACCGGGTCGCGAGCTAACCGCCGGCGGCGCGTGTGCGCGACCCCACGGCTAGGCAATTAAAGGGGACGTACCTGTACGTGCTTTTGCCTAGCCGTGCCATTCTGCCGACGTATATGTGCAGGAGGCGGTCGGGAAGCGGTTAATACCATCCTATCTACTAATGCTAGCAGCATAAGCATTACCTTTAGTAAACTTCAGTTTAACTTTAAAGCAAACCTACAGAAGTGGACATATGCAATAGAAGTTTCCTTTAAAGTACAAGAACCCAGATTATAGCCAGGAATGTCACACTTTCCCTATCAAAATGAGTAATTTGATGTCATTAATATGGCTTAAAATATATCTTAAATATTTTAGGCTTCATTTAGCAAAATGCTTGATGATGAATTCCAGGTATGGATAATGTTTTACATGGTTACATTAGTCCAGCTTGGACCAATGTAACTATACATATACCATACCAGGCCAATGCTCCTGGTAGCTGGAAATCACTGAAGTAGACAGTGCTACACCAGTGTTCTTCACTTGCTTCTGGGTTCCATGCTGAATGGCTTGCCTTCTGCATTCTGAACACAGGAGGTCAGCTGCTCAGCATGGGCACCATTCAAAGAATGTGTTCATAATGCAGCAGACCAGTCACTCACAAAGTGGAGATCACTGGATGACCGTTTTCCATTTCACTGATCTACAGCTTCCATGGGCTTCAGCCAGGTATGGTATACACACACCAACCTGAACCATTATAACAGTGTACAATATATCCATGACTGGAATTCCTTTTTAAATAAGGCTTGTATTGTGCTACAACAACCAGACGGATAGAAACATGCTTTGAAAAATGCCATTTGAATATTGTAAGGATAAATCTGGTTGTTTTGGGACTTAATGCAAGCTCAATGATAAATGAGGCCCCTGATATTTTTACAGATGTGATGTCACTATCTTCCTAATAAAAAGTTCTAAAATACAGGGATATATTTTACAAGATATTGCAAGTGTATTTATGAGGGGTTATCACTTTTGCCTTGAATTGTTGGGGCCCTCTTTTCATTTTTCTAGGACATTAGAGCAAGTCTGTCTTATGCCCCGTACACACGGTCGGAAATTCTGTCGGAAAATGTCCTATCGGACCATGTTGTCGGAAAATCCGACCGTGTGTGGGCTCCATCGGAATTTCCGACGGAAAAAAATTGAGATCCTGCTCTCAAATTTTCCGACAACAAAGTCCGATCTGACTTTTTCCAATCGTGTGTAGAGAATTCCGACGGACAAAGTGCCACGCATGCTCAGATCAAATTACGAGACCAAAACTATTGGCTACTAGTCTCTACTTAGTTCCGTCATACGCAACTAATGTCACCACGTTCAGAATGATTGGATTTTCCGACAACTTTTTCCGACCATGTGTATGCAACACCAGTGTCGGACAAAATCCGTCGGAAAAAATCTGACGGATTTTGTGGTCGGAATTTCCGGCCGTGTGTACGGGGCATTATACTATCTTGTATTGTTTCCCCAGGTTTGTGTGGATTTTCGCCAAGTGCCTTCCAAATATGTGATGGCAGATTAACGCAAGAGCAGGGGCGGACTGGCCATTCGGCCACTCGGGCACTGCCCAAAGGCCCCGGGCCCCTAGGGGGCCCCATCAGGGTTGCCAGCCTCAGTAAAACCAGGGACAGAATGTAAAAATCTGTGTTTTTTTTACATCTGTCTCTGAAATGTCCCTTACCGACATCCTTTTGGTCTAAAAATCCAAAGATTATAGCTGCCCCACCTCTCCAGTACCTTCTCAGCCAATAGAAACATGTCTGTGTGTACATGTATGTGTATACTGTGTGATTGTATACTGTGTGTGTGTATATACTGTGTGGCCCCATAATCTCTGATTACCTGGGGGCCCCATAATCTCCTATTGCCCGGGGGCCCCATGAGTTGTCAGTCCGCCCCTGCGCAAGAGTTATACAGAATCCATAATAATCCATATAGCCAAAAGTAAAATACCATTAGCAGAGACAATACCATACGCTTTCACTTGTATTTGACATTTTACATACAAAATTTGAGGCTACTTTTATTTTAAACACAATAATATTGTTGGTAGAATGCACAATAATGTGTTTGCGATTTTCATTATTTAGTGCTGCCACTAAAATATGCTATGACTATGATGATATCAATGAGGTTAATGGAGCTGCTGGACCATAACTGACTTCCTGAAGTGGAAAATAATGAAGCATAGATCTCTCGCGACATGATAAAAAGGCAGGTCTGCCATTCCTAGTGTAATCCCATTAAGTCTCCGAATTGGCTCTAGGGTGAACTAAATGTTAAAAATAAAAGAAAGAAACATGCTAATATCATGAATAATTAAGCATCACAACAGCCGCTACAACAAAACAGCATTAACAAAAATGAGTTTTCTTGCTTACGAAGTGCAGCAGGTCATTTCTAATTAAGTGCCCCATGCGTCTATAAAAAACAATTACATTTTTAACACAATCTTATTAGATATTTATTCTTTTATTCCGAAGTAAAATCTTGACTACCATACAAATACATTTCTGCCAGTGACTGAACATTCATTGTAAATGGAATGCTTAAAATGCCAGGGGGTCTTAATTATATGAGTAAACAATGAGACGTATGCTTTATACCTCAGTGCTTACAGTAAAGATGTCTTGTGGGGTGAATAGGGTTTATGTCGGCTACAAAAGAAATCACTTAAACAAATTGAAACCCTATATGGGTCATCATGGCTCTAGAACGTACAACATTAAATAATCAGGATGTTATAAGAACATAATTTTATACACCTTGAAGATTTTTACATTGTTATACTTACTGTTGTAAGATACACATATGAAGAGAACTACTGAACTCAGTGTAGTTTATATATTTTTTTTTAAAAACAGAAACAATGGAATTTCGAATATATTATATTTCTTAAGAATTCCTTTTAATCAGCAGGGGGTCAACTCAAGGCCATTCCGGAAAACAAGGGCCGCAGCATTAACATTTGAAGAACCAAGGTTTGTGTTGCATAGGTTGGTGTACATATTTACCTAACAGCAAAATATGAGCAAACATATAACAAAAATATACAAGGCTGTAGCTAGTATATTATATTATACTGTGTATTTCTAGATAAAGTTTCTTTAAGCCTTAAAAAAACCTAAAAGATTTACATTTTTTTACCATAAATATAAGTCAGCATTCCACTTCATTTATGTGGAATTTTGACCACCAAGGGCCACTGTAATTAGTCACAGTGCACTGAATGGTTAAAGCCAGTAGACTCTATTGCAGGGGTAGGCAACCCCTGGCACACAAAGCCTCTTTTGCCGGCACTCAACTCCCTCCCCATCAGCAGAGCAGAAGTGTCAGTGAGACACTAATGCATTCCAATTTCAGAGATCCCCACGCCGCACCTGCACTAAGGGGGAGTCGTGGGAAACATTGTTTGGTTCTCTAACTTTGCTGTAGCTGCGATTGTCAGCTTTAGTGATGGGGAAGAGATTGGGTGCAGTTCTGCTGGGGGGGGGGGGGACCCTGTTTCCAGGATGAGGAGGACTGTCTTGGCCACTGCTAAAGCCAATCACAGTCCTGCTAGCCCCGTCCACAATCTGGAGGTAGATGACTCGCTTGGTTGCCACTACTAATCTCAGAAAGTAGGGACTAACCACTTTTTCTCAGCTGCGGGGGCCCAGCTTATGATCCTGCACATACATTCCATATGCTTGTATGTGACATCACATACAAGCATGTGGGCTGGATGCGAGAGGTGGATCAGCAGGATGAGTGTGCCAGGACAGGTAGATGTGTCTCATCTCTCCTTCCTTTCACCACTCTGCATATAACGCATATCATAGATGAGCAGGAGGGGTTCAGAGGTGGAACAGAAGAGCAGGAGTGTACAGCGGTGGGACAGATGCGCAGGGAGGTACAGTTGTGGGGCAGATGATAAAGGGGATTACAGTGGTGGGGCAGATGAGCAGATGGTTCAGTGGTGGAGCAGATGTGCATGGAGGTACAGTGGTGGGGCAGATGTGCATGGAGGTACAGTGGTGGGGCAGATGAGAAGGGGGTTCCAGTGGTGGGACAGAAGAGCAAGGGGGTACAGTGGTGGGGCAGATGAGCAGGTGGTACAGTGGTGGGAGGGATGAGAAGGGGGTTCTAAAAGAAATTTCCATAAAGTGGACCTGTCACAGTTCATGCTATCACAAGGTATGTTGTTCATCCCTTGTAATATCAATAAAATTAAAAAAGTAAATAATAAAATAGACAGTTAAAAAATAAAGAAATACATTTTTTTTTATGTTTTTTAAGCACCCCTGTGCAAATTCAGGTCAAGCATGCATATGTATATGGTGATTGCACCATACATCGGAGGTATCGTCAAAAATGTCAGAGTGAGAGCAAAAATTCGAGCACCCAACCTCCTTTGTAACTCTAAACTGGTAACCTGTAAGGCGTTTAAAGCACCACCTATGGAGATTTTTAGTTATCGTAGTTTTTTTGTCGCTACACGGGTGTACCTAATTTTAGGTAACTATTTACTCAGCATAACATCATCTTTAATATTTTACAAAAAAATTTGGAAATGATATTGTGGTTTTGTGCACTAAAATGTATTAAAGTGTATTCTTCCTGAAAATTTGCATTTGATAAACTGCTGTACAAATCATGTGACATAAAAACTTGCAACACCTACCAATTTATTCTCGTTAAGGAAATATACGGTATAATGTTTGAGGGTTCTAAACAATTTTCTGCAAAAAATGCAGATTTTATATATGTATGTGAGAAATGTCACAATTGGCCCAGTTTTGAAGTGGTAAATGCCCATGGTTTTAGAACTGGATGTCCAACAAAGGCCTACACAGTAAGTGTAATGGAGAGTCTAGCTCCAAACCAGAAAGGAGTGTGTCGGAATTCATGGTGTGCAGGGAAACCACTGCATCTATGCAGAGATCAAGGGTCCTCCGCTACAGCATGCTGGCAAGAGACAGACTTTTCTAACAAGGCTGTGGCTGCTTTTTATAGAAAACAAATGGTGAGACTTTGCGTGCCTCTTATTTGAAGAACTTTTAGGCTTCATTTAGATTAGTGGTTGGGGGAGGGTCAAAAATCCATGGTTGAGCCCTCCCCCCCCCCTTAAGCTGCAATAGGCAGTGGATGGGGGTGTTTACATGCTGTTCACGTCCACAGTCAAGTTTTCCCAACATGTAGCAATCGGCAGGTGTCAAGCCCACCAAACACTATGCATTGAAGTAACCGGGAAAGGGCAAAAATGGGATTAAAACAAGCAGTGAGAACGTTTTCCAATTCTCATCGCCTGTCAGTAGCCTCTGGACACGACCTGAACACAGATTGGGCTTCGGAGGAAAGGGAGATTTAGAGGCATGTCTAAATCTACCCTTACTTTAGTTTGATTATTAGAATGGAAAGCAATTATGTTTTAATACTAAGCGATAGTAATATTTCCCTGAATTGATATAACGCATCCACTTGTCTTTGTAAGTTAGGAAAAATTTACCAGAGGTAATATTCTGCATTGTTTTTTTTCCTTCCCTTGGATAAAAATGTCTACAATTGCCGATTAAGTTAAACTTGATAGACGTCTTTTTTTCCAGCTTTGTAAATAAACTATGTATGTTTGAGATGAAAAGAATAGATGCTGGGGAGCACAGGTTGCAGAACTATTGCACTCAGTCATTCCATCACTAACTGTTTTGATCTTTTGAACGTTAACTCACCAGGCCTGTTTGTCAGTAGCTGCCTCCCACAAGTACACATTCACACGTTTCTTCAATAACACGGTCTTAGTACTGTAGCCTCTACCACCTCTTTTATTATTTTCCCTTCATTCTAGCAAAATGAAGGCAAAAGTCATCTAGTATATTCTGAATCAACTTGTTTTGCACTGTACTCAACTTTAGTTTCAAACATTTCATGAAAAACACTCTTAATAGTCTTTCTGTTCAGCATTTCATAAAAAAGAAGAATAAAGGAACATCACTTTTATGTTTTTTGAAGGCGGCACCATTTTGTTAGAAATTTCCCTGATCCAATGTTTTTTTCCAGTTACAAAAATAATTTTTGTGGGTACATTTGTATATATTTTATGACTTAAAACTAAAAATCCATGTTTTTTTTTTTGCGAAACAAATAGTAATAGAAAAGATGCTACAGTTTGTATATGTTGTAAATGTAAGGTGAATAAATGAATAACTTTTCATCATTTACACAATTACAACCACTCCTTCAATGTTTTAGATGTTCTCTAAGCTTCTTCTCAAATCACTGATCCTTCAGCCATGGGATTCATTACTATGTCTAGCAAGCAGAGCTGTCCAATTTCCTCTTGGTATAGTAGCATGTGGTTATGGAAAGCTGTATACTATTGTTAGTAATGTGATGCGTTCAAGATGGTAGTTCTTACAGAAGCCTAGATATAACTTAATGTATATCCCAGGGGCACTATTCATAAGATAATAGGGGAGTCTCAGCCTGTGGTTCTGGCAGTGATATTAAAAGCATTACCACAGTAATATTAGCACACATACTAGAGAATAATATATCATTATGCGTTTTATGTCGTGTCCATATCAATCTAAATAGTTATATAAATAACACTGAGCTGGTGCCAAATAACTCACAGCCAGCTCCACTGCAGAACAAAGGTATGCAAATTGTAGTACTCACAGAGTAAAAGATGGAAAGCTTCAAAAATGTTGCAGGGGCAAAATGCCAGTGTGTGAATTTCACAAATAATGGGGTTGATTTGCTAAAGGAAAATCCACTTTGCACTACAAGTGCACTGCAAGTGCACTTGGAAGTGCAGTTGCTTTAGATCTGAGGGGAAGATCTGAAATGAGGGGAGGCTCTGCTGATTTTATCATCCAATCATGTACAAGCAAAAATTGTGTTTTTTATTTTCCTTGCGTGTCCCCCTCATATCCACAGTGACTGCACTTCCAGGTGCACTTGTAGTGCACAGTGGATTTGCCTTTAGTAAATAAACCCTAATGTGTTCTTAGCCTCTTCCTGTCCGCGCTATAGCCGAATGACGGCTACAGCACAGACCTGCATTTCCGGGAGGCCGTCAATAGACATCCTTCCCTTTGCACGCTCCCCCTGAAGGGCGCGTGCAGCGTGATCTGTGATCCCCAAGTCAATGAGACTCAGATGCTGGCCCCTTACCACGTGATCAGCTGTCAGCCAATGACGTAATAGATTTTTTCTTCCGATAATGGGCTTCTGTGTAAGGAACATCGGTCCCAAAGAGGAAGAGGCAGAGCCACCTCATCTGTGCCCACCAGCGCCGCCTGCCAGTGCCCACAGTGCTTATCAGTGCCCACCAATCAGTGCCCACCAGTGTATAACAGTGCCACCTATCAATGTCCACCATTGGTGCCAATCAATGCCCCATCAGTGCCACCTAGCAGGGCTGCCTATCAGTGTAACCTACTAGTTCCCATCACTGCCACCCATCAGTGCCATCTATCAGTGCCCTTCAGTGCCACCCGTCAGTGCCACCCATCAATGACCACCAGTGCCGCCTACCAGTGCCGCCTTATCAGTGCCTATCAATGCAGCATATCGGTGCCCATCAGTGCAGCCTCATCAGCGTACATCAATGAAGGAGAAAAATTACCTGTTTGCAAAATTTTATAACAAATAATATGTTTGTTTGTCCCTCTGTGACTGTGATCCCCCCCCCCCCCCAGTCTATAGCTTTCCCTCTGTCTTATCTCACTTGCTGATAGCTTTATTACCATTGCCATACTATTGATTTGTATATGTATGTGTTTGTTTTTCTTTGCCTACCCCTCAGAGATTTTTCCTTTTTTTTTTTTTTTTTTTAGTTTTTTAACATTTTACCTTCTGCTACTTTTGTGAATCAGTACTGCTTAGACCTTGAAGAAGGGGACACACCCCGAAAGCTCGTCCATGAAAAATTATATGTTAGTGCAAATAAAAAAAGTATCACGGACAGTACTCAATTTTCTCTGTCACAATTGCACTAATACGGCTACAATCACTTCAAGTATAACAAATAATAAAACTATTTTGTATTTTTTTTGAAAATTTTCTGTCTTTTTTAATTATTTTAACAAAAAATAAAAAACCCAGAGGTGATCAATTACCACCAAAAGAAAGCTATGTTTGTGGGAAAAAAATTATACAACTTTCATTTGGGTATGGTGTTGTATGAACACGCATTTGTCGTTCAAAGAGTGACAGCACTGAAAGCTGAAAATTGGTTTGGGCAGTGCCCAGTAAGCAAGTGGTTAAAGGTAGAGATATCATTCCATTGCACTTTTTTTTTGGAACAAACATTTTATAGATTCATGATTCAAAATGTGATTTATTTAACTGCTCTAATTTATCAAAGACGAAATACCAATGTTCTCTTTTCTTTCGAAGTCCAAAAGAGAATCAATTATTTTTTTTCTGGGGAGCACAGACACTTAATCCTACCAACTGTTACTTCTGGTTACCTGTATGATAACCAGTGATGTAAGTAACTGAGTTAAAATAAACGGAGTTACTTAACGCAGTTACTTTAGAGGGTAACGGGTAATCTAACTGATTACTCTTCACCTCATGGTAACGCAGTTCCCATTACTTGGGCGGCATTACCACAATTACATCTACCGCCACTAGATGGCAGTAGTGTAGGACCCCCTGTACTGCGCAGGCACAGCGCTTGCGCAGTACGAAGGGCTACGGAGCTTACGAAAATTGCCAAACCTAAACAGCTCTGAGTGAACTCTACACCGCGCAGGCGTAGTTAACTTGTAATTGTACGAGGCGATGCCGCACGCTCCCGATGTTCGTGCTACTCTGCAAGGGGCGTCTATCGTGTAACTAAGGGGCGGGTCTAGTATTACTGTAACCAAGGGGCGCATTTATTATTGTTATATATCGAGCTCTGCCCATTAATTTAACATTCGCCATCTTTTGTAGCCATCCGCCCCTTACACAATATATTAATAATAGACCCGTCCCTTGCTTACACGCTATAACAGATCTGCCCCTTGGTTAGAGTAGTAATAGAACAGCCCCTTGGTTACACGATATATAACAATAATAATAAATGCGCCCCTTGC
This sequence comes from Lithobates sylvaticus, assembly GCA_028564925.1. Classification (NCBI taxonomy): domain Eukaryota; kingdom Metazoa; phylum Chordata; class Amphibia; order Anura; family Ranidae; genus Lithobates; species Lithobates sylvaticus. The sequence goes on along the minus strand of CM053031.1, from coordinate 104,857,668 downwards.
TTACAGTAATACTAGACCCGCCCCTTAGTTACACGTGTAGAATATTTAAAAAAAAGTCACAGTTACTTTGCTGCGTAACTAATTACTTTTCCAATGTAGTAACTGAGTTACTAACGCAATTACTTTTTGGGAGAAGTAATTTGTAACTTAACTAATTACTTTTTTAAAGTAAGATGACCAACACTGATGATGACACAGGATCACTGAGATATTGGCCTATATTTATTACTGTGGCCTGTAGGGACCTCTGCCCCAGTCAAAGTAACACCCTGCTTCTCGAGAGAGAGAGACTTAAAATCAACTTTCAGTTCATTACTGTCTCTTCTCAAGTTCACATCATCGTACCTTATTTTATGCATATCTTCATGAAAAACAAATAAAACACTCACAAAAAACTCAGTATATAAGATTCCTACAAAATTTTCCCACTAATCCCTCTCCTCTTATCTGTCAACCCTCCCCGCCAAACCCTCCTCTCCAATCCCCCCCCCCCCGCGCTTGACCGCTTCTCCTACTTCCCCTGTTGTTTCCCCTTCTTATCCTATAACCAACCCAGACTCCTAAGTTCTTAGTTGTTCCGCATAGCTCCATGTTTTTTTAAATTTCCTCCACTCCTGCCACTTATCTATTTTTTCGTCTCCTAAATCACCCTCACTATCTCTTATACTTTCCATACTGTAAATACTTTCGACTTCGTCTATCCATTCCCATATTGTTGGTGTTTCCACCTCTTGCCATCTCTTGGGGATCAGTTTTTTTGCGGCATTTAAGAAATGTGGGGTTAATGCCCTTTGGTATTTTTTTACATAATAATCATTAGTCCTAATCTGGTTTAGAATATTGTGATAATGTGCAATTAAATTTATTAGACAAGATTACAGTTCTATATATGTTATAGGTCACTTGTTTTTTTCCTAATCAAAAAAAGAACAGCTGCCTCTTTGCCTTTGGGGCCTATAAGCACTGTCTACTAGAGAATTACACTCTTAACTACCTCAGAAAAGACACCATTCTATCTGTTTTTTTACACTGCAATATCCTAACATGTACCTGAAGTGGCCATGGAATACTCTGAATATGTTGAGCCCAGGAACTGACTTATGCACATAAGGAGGGACAACTATTTATATATGGATCACATATTAAATCTCTTAGTAGTTTTTATTTAAAGTGTTACTAAACCCAGTACCCTGCAATCACTATATATGGCCCCCCACAGTACACAGAACATGGAAATGCAATTATTTTAGTAAATATTAAATGCTAAATACCTTTTCTCATTAGCAGTTAGAGCAGTCTTGTGACTTCTATTAGCATCTTGTTAAAGCTTGTAGGAAGAGTTTTAATTTCCCCCGATTGTCCTATAAGGCTGCAGGACACCTGACCCTCTATTTGGACAGTGCTGATCACATGCACTCTCCCAAGAAAAAAAAAATAACTACTCTCTAGCAATACCCACCAAAATGAGCATGTGCAGCTTGTCCCCTAATGATCTGTTCTACCTGGAGATAGATTGGAGTAAGTGGAAGAAGTAGAGGATCAGAAATACAGGATCACACAGCCTTTATACACAATGCAGAGGATTAGCTCCTTAGGTTCCACAGTGAGTATAACAAGCATGATTTACTGCATATTCAGACTGATTTTACTGTTGTGGGTTTAGTAACAAAAGATCTTTTTAAGCATCATTTTTTTTATTTAATAGTAGGGCTTTAATAATATGACAGCATGTTTGCATAGGATGTTTAGTAATATAATGTAACATTAGATCAATAGTAATATGGCTGTCTGGTGTTTGACATCTATGGTCTTAAATAATAAGATAATAAAATGTTGACCGCATTAACATTCAGAGCATATATTATACATTAGATCTATTGGAATATGACCGTCTGTTTTACATCCATGGTCTTTGATAAAATGACAGCCACATTACTATTTCATAGCACATACAGTATTAGCATTAGCTAATTAGGACTAATTAGGACTCATTAGCTTGTTATCCCCTGAGGAAGTCACATGACTCTGAGACGCAACACATTGGGAGGAGCCTATGACATCACGCCACGAACCAGAAGTCTACGGGCCGTCATTTTCTGTGACCCTTTTCCAACACACTTGTATCCTGATATGCACCAGTAATAGTGCATTGAAAAAGTTGAGTTTTAATTTGCTTGGGCTATATTTTAATAAAAATAATTTAATTTTATATATACGGAGAGCACTATATGTATTATCCTTCTTTGAGCTTCCCATACACTTATATTGGGGGATTCCAGGAGAAGCAGTTGGATTGAAGTATACCCCTACAAAGTTGAGGTGGACAGCATTCCTTGAATACCAGACCTAGGAAAGCACATTAGACCTGACGAATATTGGGTCTAACTAGGTGAGAGCATTGGCACACTGGTGACGGGTTCTGCATGATAAGATTTAAAGGGGTTGTAAAGGTTTGTTTTTTATTTTCTAAATAGTGCATTGTTGGTTCACTTACCATTTCCTTCGATTTCCCTTCTAAATGTTTTTTTTCTTTGTCTGAATTTCTCACTTCCTGTTTCTCCTCAGTAAACTTCACACCATCATCCGAGCGGTGTTTAGTCAGCCAGAACAGCTTACTGAACAGTTTACTGAGGAGAAACAGGAAGTGAAAAATTCAGACAAAGAAATCAAAGAAAAAAAACATTTAGAAGGTAAATCGAAGGAAAAGGTAAGTGAACCAACAATGCACTAGCTTAAAGGAACCTATTTAGAAAATAAAAAACAAACCTTTACAACCCCTTAAAAGTGATGCACACATGCACTTTCACAGAAAAGATATAATATTTTCAGCACAAGTGGATGGAAAATAATAATGGACTTACTTTTTTATTAGACGCATATGATTGTTTAAAATATGATTCATGCCACTATGTAAATGCATTTTGGAAGAATTTTCTTTGGATTGATATTTGCACTTATGTTGAAGATATATGGTTTGTTATAGTTTTGCAGTTAGTACCATATATATTATACTAGGCTGCACTGTTGAATATATTATGACAAGCAAATATCAAATAACTAGGGTGACAAATCTATTTATGAGTGGCAAAATCATATTGCTTTTTTTTTCAATTCAGAGGGTCAGATTAGCATTTTAGAATTCAGCCATTCAATCTGTTAAGTAAATAGACAAGCAACCTGCCATTTGAGTCAGTTGTTGTATGACAATTTCTTTTAGTACATGGCAAGCCTCAAGAGGAATCAGTAAAAATGTGGTTGCAGAGCTGAACCTACAGCAAGTTTAATTTCAACTTTTTCTGAAACAACACTAATATATGTGCACAAAAATCTGACAGCCCATTTGTGCTTTCATAAATGATGTCTAATGAGACTAATACCAAGTACAATACGAGTAATGAAAACACTCCCGCATTGGAGCTCAAGCCATTTACTTTACTATAAGAAGCTACAACAGCATCTGATCCAGAAATAATGCAATTACACACATGAGTGAAGAGCCTGCGGCAACAATGATATATATACTTATATACACATGCCATGCCAATGGTAAAATGGTCATCACTTTTAATCTGGTGGCAGTTAAGAGTGCATTTTAAATGCTCTGAGGTCTGCAGTGTGGATATTTTTTTTAAATGCCCAAGAAAATAATAAATACTGGGAAACACATTAGACAGTGGTTAGTGTTCAACTAAAAAAGTCCTGGCAAGGGTATGCTATTCCATATTCTTCTGCAGGTATTGTTTTGGAGATTGTGTGATGTGGTCAGGAGACTCGCTAAGACAGACAGCTAAGGAATTGATGGAGCTGTTTTGTGGTTCTTTTTGTTCATCTGTCAGTTTAGCTAAAGTAGTTGCCTGTTTCAAAGATCCTGGCAATGAAGAATATATGAATTTGTGTTTGCTAAAGCTGCAATTGAAGTGGGTAGAAAGAACTAAAATATTTTAAGAGCATAGTTTTTCAGAGTCATTTAGTGGTTGTAATCCCTCACATATACCCAGTGAACAGTCTCAGATGATACACAGAGATTAAACAAATCCTCCTACATAGCTTTTACTTGTCTATCTGAGGTCTTTTCTTCCCTACACCCCTTTGAAAGGACAGAAAGGCTGCAGTAACACTGTGTGGGAGCTGATTGGAGGAAAGCCCCCCCCCCCCTCACACAAGTCAGAACTTTGTTCTGAATAGACAAGCTGTCTGATGAGCCCTCCCACAATTTTATCTCATGTGTGGGGAAACTTCTCAGAAGTGACTCATGCTGATAACAGAGGAATGAAGCACCAGAGAGAAACAACATTTAGAGCTTTGGAGAGAGATAAGTAAACTCTGAAGATATACAGTATCTCACTAAAGTGAGTACACCCTTTACATTTTTGTAAATATTTTACTATATCTTTTCATGTGACAACAACACTGAAGAAATTACACTTTGCTACAATGTAAAGTAGTGAGTGTAACACTTGTATAACAGTGTAAATTTGCTGTCCCCTCAAATAACTCAACACACAGCCATTAATGTCTAAACCACTGGCAACAAAAGTGAGTACACCCCTAAGTGAAAATGTCCAAACTGGGCCAAAGTGTCAATATTTTGTGTGGCCACCATTATTTTTCAGCACTGCCTTAACACTCTTGGGCATGGAGTTCACCAGAGCTTCACAGATTGCCACTGGAGTCCTCTTCCACTCCTCCATGATGACATCACGGAGCTGGTGAATGTTGGAGACCTTGCACTTCTCCATCTTCCATTTGAGGATGCACCACAGATGCGCAATAGGGTTTAGGTCTGAAGACATGCTTGGCCAGTCCATCACCTTTACCCTCAGCTTCTTTAGCAAGGCAGTGGTCGTCTTAGAGGTGTGTTTGGGGTCATTATCATGTTGGAATACTGCCCTGTGGCCCAGTCTCCGAAAGGAGGGGAATCATGCTCTGCTTCAGTATATCACAGTACATGTTGGCATTCATGGTTCCCTCAATTAACTGTAGCTCACCAGTGCAGCATACCTCCCAACTTTGAACTTCAGAATGAGGGACACTTGAGGGAGGAAGCACCCTGCGGCGCGTTAGGTGCACTGCTGCAAAAGTGGGTGTGGCCAAAATTAACAGTAGGAGGGGCTTACTGGACGTGGTTAAACAAAACCCAGTTTCCCTTGTACCTAAAAAATATGCTTTGATTGCTGTGCCACAAGCAAGAGTCACAGGGATACATACAAACCCCAGCACAATAATAAAAAAAAAGAATAAAGAGCTTCCATTACAAATGGTTTTGCATGAACTATAGAAGTGTGCATTACACAAAGTGCAGAAGGATTCAGGAGTTTATTACACACAGAGTTCAGGAATGCGTTACGTGCAGTGTGAAGGGCTCAAGACAGTGGCGGAACTACCGCATTTGCTATGGGGCCCGCAGCCTAGTAGGGCCCCATCCTAGTTGACAATAAATAGGACTTTTTTTTTTTTTTTTTTTTTTTTTTTTTTTTTTTTTTTTTTTTTGTTTTTTTTTTTTTTTTTTTTTTTTTTTTTTTTTTTAGGGCCCCATCCTAGTTGACAATAAATAGGACTTTTTCCCTGCCGCCGCCGCTGCTGCCGCTAGAGGTCCGCGGCCGGCGGAGATTTTGTCTCCGCCGGCCGCCATTTTGCCGAAGACCACAGGAGTTAGACAGGGAGCCTGCCTAGCTACAGTAGAAATAGAGCTGTGACGCCGCCCACCCTCCGCCCCTGGTCTGTCTGTCATCCAAGGGGTGGGGAGTGGGCGGTGCGGCAGCTCAATTTCTATTGTAGCCGGCCGGCTCCGCCTCTATTTTGTTCCCCCCTGGGAGACACTGCAGTTGGGATATAGAAGGGCTCCAATCGGGCCAATGGGGGGTAGGGGGGCACCTGAAATGTAAGGAAGCACTCCGCTGGCTGGGGACCTGAGATGTAAGGAGGCACGCCGCTGGCTGGGGACACCTAAGATGTAAGGAGGCACTCCGCTGGCTGGGGACCTGAGATGTAAGGAGGCACTCCGCTGGCTGGGGACACCAGAGATGTAAGGAGGCACTCCGCTGGCTGGGGACACCAGAGATGTAAGGAGGCACTCCGCTGGCTGGGGACACCTGAGATGTAAGGAGGCACTCCGCTGGCTGGGGACCTGAGATGTAAGGAGGAACTCTGCTGGCTGGGGACCTGAGATGTAAGGAGGCACTCCGCTGGCTGGGGACCTGAGATGTAAGGAGGAACTCTGCTGGCTGGGGACCTGAGATGTAAGGAGGAACTCTGCTGGCTGGGGACCTGAGATGTAAGGAGGCACTCCGCTGGCTGGGGACCTGAGATGTAAGGAGGCACGCCGCTGGCTGGGGACAGTGACACCTGAGATGTAAGGAAGCACTCCGATGGCTGGCAGAACGCTCGAGCGCACCTGTGAAGGGACATCGTTTTCGGCACATGAGGAGGCTCTGGAGTCTGGACAAGAGGTAGGAAGGGAGTGGGAGTCAGAGTGTCATCTGTTTTGCACAGTTCAATTTTTTTTTTTTTTGGGGGGGGGGGGGGGGGGCCCAAACAACATTTTGCTATGGGCCCTGTGATTTCTAGTTACGCCCCTGGCTCAAGAACATTACGTGCAGAGTGCAGGGCTCAGGAATGCACTATGTACATAGTGCAGGGTTCAGGAGTGCACTATACACACAATGCAGAGATCATGAGATTAGCAGTGCACTAGGTACACAGTAGAGGGATCAGGCGTGCACTAGGTACACAGCGGAGGGATCAGGCATGCACTACGTACACAGTGGAGGGATCAGGCGTGCACTGCGTGCACTGCGTACACAATGCAGGGATCAGGCGTGCACTACGTGCACAGTGGAGGGATCAGGCGTGCACTAGGTACACAGTGGAGGGATCAGGCGTGCACTAGGTACAGAGTGGAGGGATCAGGCGTGCACTAGGTACAGAGTGGAGGGATCAGGCGTGCACAACGTACACAGTGGAGGGATCAGGCGTGTGCTACGTACACAGTGGAGGGATCAGGAGGGCCCTGCGTACACAGTGGAGGGATCAGGAGGGCGCTACGTACACAGTGGAGGGATCAGGAGGATGCCACGTACACAGTGGAGGGATCAGGGGGGCACTACGAACACAGTGGAGGGATCAAGATACCACAGGTCATGGTTCTAGTAATCCATGTCCTTACTCTGCTTGTCTTCAGCAAACTGTTTGCGGGCTTTCTTGCGAATCATCTTTAGAAGAGGCTTCCTTTTGGGATGACAGCCATGCAGACCAATTTGATGCTGTGTCCGGCGTATGGTCTGAGCACTGACAGGCTGACCCTCCACCCCTTCAACCTCTGCAGCAATGCTGGCAGCACTCATACGTCTATTTCTAAAGACAACCTCTGGATATGACACTGAGCATGTGCACTGAACTTCCTTGGTCGACCATGGCGAGGCCTGTTCTGAATGGAATCTGTCCTCTTAAACCACTGTATGGTCTTGGCCACCATGCTGCAGCTCAGTTTCAGGGTCTTGGCAATCTTCTTATAGCCTAGGCCATCTTTATGTAGAGCAAGAATTCTTTTTTTCAGATCCTCAGAGAGTTCTTTGCCATGAAGTGCCATGTTGAACTTCCAGTGACCAGTATGAGAGTGATAACACCAAATATAACACATCTGTTTCCCATTCACACCTGAGATCTTGTAACACTAACGAGTCACATGACACCGGGGATGGAAAATGGCTAATTTGGACATTTTCACTTAGGGGTGTACTCTCTTTTGTTGCCAGCGATTTAGACATTAATGGCTGTGTTGAGCTATTTTGAGAGGACAGCAAATGTACACTGTTATACAAGCTGTACACTCACTACTTTACATTGTAGCAAAGTGTAATTTGTTCAGTGTTGTCACATGAAAAGGTATACGGTAATAATATATTTACTAGAGGAAAGAAACGATCCCCCACGTTGGGGTTTTTAGGCAGCGTACAATGAAGGGAAGTCAGAGTTTGTGAGTAAAAAAGTTGACCATTTTATTATAATTAAAAAATGATTAACATCATTGAGTCAGAACATGAGCTCCAATGGGAACAATGACAAATAACTATACATTTACATAAAAGCAAACATAGATATACAATGGCAGACTAATATTCACATAACAACAGTGGCAATCTGTCGTAAATGGGAAATTGTCCCTGACGCGTTTCAACCCAAAAGGGTCTTCCTCAGAGGGAAAGAAAGTCTGCTAAACAGAGAGGGATGGAATGTCAGTGTTAGTGGAAAGTACAATTACAGAGTAAGCATAAGCTCATATGGTGTACAGAGCTAAATGTAACAGTGCATATTAGAATTTATATTTACCACAATGGTGTATATCTTGAAAGTAGAAATTGTAATATTCCCACTGGAGGGTTTATGGCATGGAGAGGGGTGTCGTCCTCACCTCTGGGGCACACCAGACAGACTCCACCGGTTTCCACCCGGGTCAGGAGGCGCCGTATGCCTTACGAGGCGTCACACGTTGGGGGCTCCCCTCCTACTGGTTCTGCTGGCCAAGCATGAACATCAGAGGAAAGGGAACAACCCGGGAGGGGTGAAAAGGCGCGCAGATGCCTCCAATGATCGGGTCTGAAGATAAATAAAGGTCAAATTATAACTTGATATTTTGGTAGGTAAGGCAGTTTAGAGCAGCTGCAAGAGAGGTGATGATTAGCCTCAATGTGCAGTCGCTCTAGCCAGGTGGGATGACCAAGACATGTGATGGTTAAGTGTGTGAGGGGGACTGTGCACACTTTTTTTTACTGACAAACAAGTAAAAAAGGCGCATAGTCACAATACCTCGTATTTATGCAAGAGGTTTCCTGATAGTCCAGAGAACAAGGAGGGGGGGGGAAAAAAAAACACGGGGGGGGGGGGGAAAGAAAAGTGACTGGGTGTGTATGTACGATACACACAATGGGGCATAAGGGGTCGTCAGGGCTGCCACCGAAAAGGCCTGAAGCCGGGTCCAATAGGAGCTGAAGGAAAAAAACAAGGAGAGGGGCGCCTCTGAGTATATATCATATAAACATTTATTGAAAAAAACAATATCCACTCACATCTTAGACAGAAGTGTTGCATTCAGACATCTCTGTGGATGGAGGGCCAGCAGGACTGCAAGTCACAGGAGGTTTGCCCAGAAGCTGTCGTCCTTCTCATGTCCAAAGGGAGATGAATAGGCAGATGGGTGTAGCAGGTGGGGGTGTTTCCTCTTTTGGGTCCTCCAGAGGGGTGATAAAAACAGTTCCAAGAGACGTCAGGTTAGAGTATCACAGCTCTTAGCAGTTCAAAAAGGAGGGTTCCAGGTGGTGAGATAGGGGAAAAGAGTCTCTGTATAGGGTTAAAAAATTGGTTTACCAGGGAGGAAGAAGGGATGGAGGGTGGGAGGACGTTTCAAAGCCTGTAGCCTAGTAGTCTGCTGCTGCGGTGTCTGTACGGCCGGGTTCGTTACCAGGATGTGTATGGGCACGGCCGTGTCTCCGGTATCAGCTTGATACCGGAGACACGGCCGTGCCCATACACATCCTGGTGTATGGGCACAGAGCACTGCACCCCCGAGCCCACCCAGTTGTGTGACAATAGCGAATGAATATTCGCTATTGTCTTCCTGATTCTCCTACTGAGACCCGTCATCCGATTGGCAGAGAGGAGAAGCGATCCTATTGACCACCAAGGAGGAGGGAGTAAACGCAGGGGAAGCGTTGTGAAACCCAGGTGGAGATGCAGGGTGAAGCCCCCGCACCGAGGAAGCGCTGCCCGCGACCTAGATGGGGTAAGTGCGGGGCTGATGACTGACCTACCGACCGGAGATTGTGGTGGCGTGTAGATTATTTGCCGCCCCCCCCCCCCCAAAAAAAATATACCACCAGCCGCCACTGTGCTTTGCTCATTATCCATGACTGAGGTTTACAACCACTTTAAGGACATAAATTATGTTCTTTTTTTTAACTATTTTTCATCAGACAATTACTGTTCTAAACAGACACACCATTGCAGTTGCAAGCTGAAACAATTCTTTTCTGATTGAAGCCTCCAGTTTGCATGTGTTTGCTATGTCATAGCTGACATAGTGAATATCACTCTTTTTGGTTTGCAATCGTCAGTTGGGCCCAAAGTAGTCAATGAAAGTGAGGTTTGACCACTAGCCTATGTGCACAGTGTCGACTGGTAACTGTCAGGGATGACATAATTAAATGTATGGGATCATAGACAAAACATTCTTACTACTAATAATAAAACACATTACTGCAGAACCTGTGGTGTAATAGGCTGTGGCCCTTTATTATAGGTATAATATATATTTTTTAATTATTATTAAACATCTTTACATCAAATAATTAATTCACTTAAATATATCAAGTACTAACCCCACAGACAGGGGAGGCATGGCATTACCAGACTTTAACCTTTACTACATAGCTTCTCAACTCTCCCAGCTCTTCCACGTAGATAAAGTAGACAGAGACAGATTCCTTGCACTACTATGTCCCAAGTGGGCACAATTGACGAATGACCCAATTTATGTAATTACCACGGAGGCTGAGACCAACGAGACAGGCAGAGACAGACACTCACTGACATACTACTACAACCGCATATGGGACCTAGCAACCTCTAAAACGGGAATACCCCCACTGAACAACTACACCCCGCTATGGCACAACAGAAAACTACAGGATATGTACGGCTTCCGGGATGCTCAACTCTGGCTCAAACAGGGTATCTTTTATCTACATCACCTGCTCGCAAACGGAGCAATTAAACCGTACGACATACTCAAGATGGAGTTTGCACTACATGAATCGCATGCTCCTTGATATATGCAGTTGAGACATGTGGTCCAGGCTCAGCTATCTCACTCAATTCCGCAGCCCACCCCTAACCCCATTATAGCTATCATTAAGGACACTGACCCTAAAAAACTGATATCATGCTTTTACAACATGCTCGTAACACCGGTTGCAGCTAAAATAGCATACAGTCTAAAACCCCACTGGGAGGGAGACCTGGGCCCATTGGAAGATGAGGAATGGGAGGAGGCAATGGAAACCTGCAAGCAAGTGTCCCCCAAGCTCTCAGACAGGATGACACAAATTAATATACTACACCGAGCATACCTTACTCCTATCAGAGTGGCAAAATATAAAAGGGAACAGCCCAATACCTGCCCTATGTGCAACCTCGAAATTGACACCTTTTTCCACCTTATTTGGGCATGTCCAAAAATACAGGGCTACTGGGAACAAATTGTGACGTTCCTTCACGATAATATGGGTTCTCCCCTGGCTCTAGGCCCGAAGCAATGCCTGCTGGGAATTTTTCCCGGATGTCCTTGATATTCACACTAAAACATTTCTCCATGAGACCCTGTTCACCGGTAGAAAGGTCATTGCCAGGAAGTGGATGAGAACGATGCCCCCAGATATTGCAGAATGGAAGGCTGACATTAACACCTTTCTTCCCTACAAAAAGTTCACTTACATTAACAGAGAATGTCCTGATAAATATTACAAGATATGGGATAGGTGGCTTCAAGAACCTGAAACATGTACCTAACTATTCTAAATGTTGGATACAGGGTGTACCTACCGGTATTATATGATTCTGTTACAGTTATATCTTTCTTTTTTTTTTATTAATAAGCAAGACAATAGTCTACAAATGTAGGTATCATTTCATTTGCTTTATTGAATGTATCTCATAAGTGAAAGACGACATGTACACTCCCGTTACAAGGGGGGTGTCTAATGCGCTCAACCAATATAGGTAGAAATATTAAAAATAATAAATATAAAAGGGAAAAGCAGCCAACATATAAGTGGTCTCACACTGCAGTAATCAATAAAAATGGGGGGTATGTGGCGCTAAACCCCAATAAATAACAATAGAATATCCTAAGGGACGTGATCCCTAGTGATGGGTAACCTTAAAGAGGGGGGTGTAATAATACATTTACATATAAAATGCTGACATCATAAATAAATACATATATAATACAATAAAGTGAATGTGCACGATAAAAGTGACCAATAAATAAGTGTTGAGGTAGAAGATGGCAGTAAAAATAATAGTCATATGAAATAAATCCGAATAATAATAACGATAAAAATGTGCAGGATAAAATAAATGAGACAGGGAATGCCTCCTGTGAATCAAATAAATCCAAAGTGCACAGTGCAAAGTGCCAAGACGTGAGGATAAAAAGACCAAGCTGAGGTCTGAATGTGCAGAAAAATCAATCTATAAGGTGCTTCTATGATCAACAATTGCTTCAATGATCAAAAAGATAATTAAAAAGGAATAATCATAGGATATTCAAAACATAAATCAGAACCAAGCGGAGGTCTGAGTGTGTAAGACAGTGAGTGACAGTGCATTGGGAAAAAAAATGCATTCATCAAGAAACAGATAATAACTGAAACATCAGATCACCAACAAAGGCATAAGGAGGAGATGCCTGACAGTATGGAATAAATGGACTCCAAAGTAAAGGAGACAACAAAGATATGTCACCTGGTGCACTACTAGTCCCAGTGTACAATGAAGGTTGTACAGGGGCAACAAGAAGAAAAAAAAATTGCAAAAAAAATAAATAAAAAATAAAATCGCATTAATAACGCTCAGTATGAAATAAATTTCCTAAAAGATATATATATATATATATATATATATATATATATATATAAAGGAGAGAGTTCCAGATGATTTAAATAGAAAAGTTCTGTGTGACTTCCGTGTGGATAGAAACTATAATCAAGTGCTCCGCAGTGTTTTTTCAGGGATGCGCCCCGTGTTTCCCCCAGCCTCTCACCTTAAAGGATGGCCCCAATAGGCCTAGTAAAGCAGAGGAATCTGTAGATGGTAACCCTGGTGTCTGGTCCACTCGCCTTCCTAAGGGTTTCTGTGCGTTTTTCCTGCCTCACAATCCGGTCCCCAAAGAGGTTCCAAACGTCACTCCAGGTGGAAGCAATCGCTCCCAATACGAATCAGCATATAGGGTGGGGGATACAGAGAAAAACGGCGCTCCAATGTGTAGTAAAATAGCGGTAATATTTATTAAAAGAACATATCCACTTACATAGTAGCAGTTTGAATGAAGCCGCTCAGAGATACAGGAACTTCCAGGTCTCGGCCGATAACCCGGAAGTGGAATAGGCACCTGAATTCCTCCCTCACATGTATCGTCACAACACACGCGACTTACTAATAGGGTGTCTCGCGTGTGTTGTGACGATACATGTGAGGGAGGAAGTCAGGTGCCTATTCCACTTCCGGGTTATCACCCCCCGGGGCGACAGCCAATTCAATACAGGTCTGCAAATGAAGGTTAAAGATGTCCAGCGCAATGTCAGACAAATGAACATTAAATGTGAAAAAGTGCAGCGCTCAAAAAAATGAGATAAAAAATGAGATAAAAAAACTTGACCAATAACGGTAAAGGTGAGTGAATCAAGTCCTATTCCATGTGAATGGATACTGGTACTTGCGACAGTTAGAGTGCATATAAACTTATAAACAACTTAATTACAGTGCAAACCTAAACCAAATATGTCTTGATATATGTTAAATACATAAACTAACATTTGCAAAAAAATATGTGAATACCTAAATCTATAAGTTCAAACACATAAGTGCATCCAAATCGCATGCAGTGAAAAACGCAAAAAGATCAATCAGAATAGTCAAACAGAGTCCTCAGTACTGAATATTGAGTACATAAACTAACATTTGCAAAAAAAATTATGTGAATACCCAAATCTATAGGTTCAAACAGATAAGTGCATCCAAATCGCATACAGTGAAAAACGCAAAAAAAACAATCAAACAGAGTCCTCAGTGTTCAGTAGCCTTTGACAGTCTCCTACACAGAGCGCTTCTGAGTGTAATAAGATTTTCTTAAAATTGACCTCGCAGTTCCCTTCAAGAGATATAAAGTAAGAAAAGGAGGCTTACCAGATGTCTGGTCTTTATCGCATATATCCCATCAAACGAGGTTCCAGGTACAGCGAATCAGCTGGGCTATTCCTCGCTCATCAGAGCGTGCATCAGGCTCCACCAAGTGCCTATATACCCCCTCTGGGGGGTCCGATCAGAGTCCCGCAGGGATACCAAAAATAAAACAAAAAAGGTCCGGATCGTGTAGTATGTTAAAACAAGGAATGCCTTTATTCTGGCTTAATGGGTCCAATGTACAGCACAGATAAGTAGCAATACAAAATAAAAACAGTTTCGCTACCTTGTAGCTAAGAAAGATAAAAACTCCTGGCCTGGGAGTGTAGAAGCGATCGCATATGCGCAGAGCGTGTGGGCGTAACTACCCGACGATCGTTTCGTCACAGCGTGACATCATCAGGGGTACGCCCACACCTCCGCGCTATTCATTTAAATAGTAGTCTGAGGCTAAGTACAGCGGCGCAATAGGTCGGACAGGCAATCACTCAGAATTGACAGGAAACCACTAAGCGTCCAATAGTGGTCTGAGGCTAAGTACAGCGGCGCTATAGGTCGGACAGGCAGTCAGTCAGAATTGACAGGAAACCACTGGGGTCCAATCACAAGCGACACAGGAAGTACCTAGTGAGACCATAAACACAATTACTGTGTATATAAATTACAAAAGCGGGCAAAAGTTAATTAAAGCACCGCCAGACTATAGTTGAAATCTGCATCACCTGCCTGATATGAAATTAGAGCAGGGATAAAATCAAAATAAAAAGGTACTAATGAAATAAAGAAAAATGACAAATAGACTTGCTAGAAGTTTTATATAGCGCCATCTAGTGGATACATTGGTTAATGCACCCCCTTTTAATTGGAATGCATAACAAAACTATAAACTGAAAATTAAAAATTAAAAATTAAAAATTAAAAGTGCCTATATAGTCAGCACCTATGCCTTCCATCTGTATGACCTCTGACCAATATTTCACCTATTGCACATGTAAATATACTAAACATTTACTGATAAAGAAAAAATATTGTTATGCTAAGCATAAAAGTGCATATGATTTAGTGCAGATTATTTCATTATCAACATAAAGGACCATATCTCAATTCACATGTCTATGCCAAAACCCCATGCAGTGACCATGATAAATGATAATAGTAAGGCAAAATGGCAAATCAGAAGAAAATATATAGATACATGGAAAAAAGTGCCTAGATCTTTCAACCAAAAACTGGAACGGGGACATCAACTGTTATTAATAAAACAGTTGATGTCCCATTCCACGTTGAGGCCACCAGGAACATGGGATCCTAATTTGTGTATCCAATTAGTTTCGGCACGGGAGATAGAGCGCTTGCCATTGCTACCCCTCCAATGGGGGACATAGCTCTCAATGGCCAAAAAAATGGTACCAGTGGGGTCCCTTTTATGTACCAAGTCATAGTGTCTACTGACATTATGCTTATCATAACCCTTACGAATGTTCGTGAGGTGCTCCCCCAACCTGATGTGCAACATGCGGATGGTGCGCCCCACGTACTCCAAACCGCACGGACACCTGAGGAGGTACACGACACATTTAGTAGAACAAGTGATGAACGTGCGTATGGGGTATGTCAAGCCTGTTCCACTAGACGTGAAATCAGTAAACCTCCTGCCACGTTGGGCATTTATTCTACAAGCCCTGCATTTGCCACATGGGAAAAAACCTTTAATGTCCCCAAAAAAGGATAACTTCTTTGGAGGATCCGGGACATTGGGAGCTATAGTGTTCCTAAGACTGGTAGCACCCCTAAATATAACGTTGGGCCTCTCTGCTAAAAGAGGTCCCAATACCCGGTCATTTTTTATTATCGACCAATGCTTTCTTATAATACGCTTAATTGCCCAATGTTGGCTGGAGAAGGTCGTGATGAAGGCCAGTCCATAGTTAGTGTTATCTGCTACCTGAGGTTTATCAGCCAAAAGCAGAAGACGATCTCTCCCACCCACCTCTGAAATTATGGAATCCAGAGTGGGCTCGTCGTAGCCTTTGGCCAAAGACAAATGAACATTATCATATCTGTAGAAGCCCGACAATCCCCCTTCCAGGTTAACACGCTTGAAAAAGAAACCAGATATGGAAGGCATAAATTTAGCAATTGCCCTATTAACGCGATTGCAAATTTTCTCGAAGAAATGAAACTCAGAGGAAACAAGCCAAGCTAAACGAGGGACTATTTTGAAAAATATCAAAATGATAGTAGGTAAAATTGCATGTAGCATTATAAATCTAGTTTAACTTAAGCAATGAACTCCAACGTATTGCATTTACCGATGTAATTTCCTGATAAATGTAAAATAAGTACATTAGGAACTGGCCATCTCTCATGTAAGCGAAACAAGGTGTCGCGCAGCATTTTCCCTGGCATTCCTTTTTTTCCATACCAGTGAACGTTAAATTAATCAAATGCCAAACTTAGGTTGGAACCATAATTTCTACGGTCAGCTTAATGCTTGACCCAGAACACAAAAGAATGTCCGATTATCCAGATATTAACAATGTTACCTGAAATTAAAACGAAGCATTAGGCCTAATATAAGATCAAAAGCAGTCAGACTTCCATCTACCAATACGTTTAATAATAGCCTCATATAAGCCAAACTTAGCTGCTTCGGCGGCTGCTCCTATACGGAACAAGTGAGAAGTAATGTTCAAATTACCTAAATTCAAGTGCAGCAGACATTTCTTCAACACAGCTTTAAACTGATATACAGTCAAAGGTTTCCCATTCTGATGAATAAGAAAGGAAGTGGAAATAGGAGGAAGCATCCTAACATATTGGTGAATCAAATGTAAAACACAAACTTTAGAACCTACGTTTCTTTCTAACATGATCCAACGTCATCTTCCCATGGAATCCATCTTGCTCTTTCTCAACAGGATAGAAAGAGAATCTAACTCTAAATAAACATCTTTGAACAAGTTCCCAGAGCCATCCCCATTCTCAACAATAACTCTGAAAATCCAAAATGCTCCAAAAAAACATAGATGAAATGCCTATTTATACAGCAAAGCTTCACATGGAGAGAAGCAGACAGACATCGCCAGTAGAATTACCAATCCTATCCAATAAATCAGCAGATATCGGCAATCTGGAATCAATAACCATATGGTTTTTACGATATACTTTCAAAGCACATTTGACTGCAAAAAATTGTATGCAAGAAGCAGCTCCATTCATGCACATAAAAAAGAATATCCCAGCCAAAATGTCTTGACTATGTACGAGTAAGAGTATGAAGCCACCAGTAAAGAATTCAAAAAGGACAACACCAAGCTCTCACAGAACAAAGCATGAATATGATTGGAAGAGACCAACAAAGAATGCCATAATTTCCACGCAGCACAGTAGGATGACCATGTGGAAGG
The DNA here is from genome assembly GCA_028564925.1 of Lithobates sylvaticus. NCBI lineage: Eukaryota > Metazoa > Chordata > Amphibia > Anura > Ranidae > Lithobates > Lithobates sylvaticus. The sequence continues at coordinate 104,840,302 of CM053031.1, read as the reverse complement.
AGCTACGGAATGTTTTATTGCTGCAAAGACTTTGGTTACACTAGTTCCCATAAGTGCGGAGGACAATCCAATCTAACTAGATCCGCATTTGGCAACAACCTCCGAAAATTCTGGAATCTGTGAACGTGACAAAGCGTCTGCAATGAGATTCTCCACACCGGGTATATATTTAGCCTTCAACCAAATATTGAACATCAAACACCTAAATACAATCTGTCGTAAAATAGAAATAACAGGCAATGATTTTGATGACAAACAATTTATAGCAATATACAACGCCTTTATTATCAGAATGCAGTATTATCTGTCTATTAACCAAATGAGCACCCCGAAGTTTCAGCGCCACTAATACTGGAAAAAGCTCTAACAATACAATGTTGTTCGTTAAACCTTTAGATTTCCACATATCATGCCAGGCAGGAGCAGACCAATGACCATTCCAAAATGCACCGTACCCGCAAGACCCAGCAGGATCCGTATGCAAATTTAGCGCAGATGCTGAACAAAAGAGAGATTGCCATAGAGAACTACCATTATATTTGTGCAAAAAACTATGCCAAACTAGTAAATCTTCAACAATGTCAGATGTAATATGCACAAAATGAGACGGAGAAGAAAAACCCGAAATAGCACGATAAAGACGTTTAGAGAAAACTCTACCAATCAGCATCATTCTGGATGCAAATGCCAGTAAACCTAGCAATGACTATTACAATTTTAAACGCACTTTAGTCCTAGACATGACAAAAACGAACAATTTCTAAATTCTTAAGACCTTATCAATCGGCAGTCTAAATTCCATGGCAACGGTATCAATTTGTATAACCAAAAATTCTAGACAAGAAATAGGATAAAAGGACTTCTCATCAGCTAACGGTATACCAAATTCTCTACAAACAATCCAAAACCCAGTGAAAAGAAATAAACAATGAATAGAATCAGTGCTAGCAATAAATAAAAAAGCATCAAGATAACAATACGGAGTCCAAACCAGTCCGGCAGCGAACCACCCAATCAACAAATGAAGAGATCAAAATAATGGCAGGAAAGTGAACACCCCATCGAAAGACCTCGATCAAAATAAAATTTATCTTGGAATTTAAAACCCAATGAATTAAATGCAGAAGGGTGTATAGGCAGTAGACTAAATGCTGACTTAATATCAGCTTTCGCTAGCAAGGCTGAACCACCCACGTTTCGAATTTTGAGCAAAACGTCATCAAAAGATGAATAATGAACTAAGCAAAAAAACTGATCTATTTCATCATTTAAGGAAAGCCTGTATGGATACAACAGGTGATGTATCAACCTATAAGCATTCGGTTCTTTTTTTAGGTATGATTCCTAAAGGGGATACCCTAAAATTCCCTAAGGTTCACTAAATGGGCCAGCAATTCTACCTTCTTTAATCTTCTTCAATAACTTTGCCTGAACAATATCAGTATGTAGTAATATAGACCAAAGATTCTCAAACACAACACAACCAATGCCTTTAAAGGCAGGCAAAATAAAACCATAATGCAAAATTGCCGCTTTCTGACATTCTGGGTACCGTTGGAGCCATGGCAACTTATTTATGAGCCTCAACGGAGAGGCTGCTTTTGAGAAAGGGATCTTTTGAAGTAACTGAAACATTTGTAGATTGAATACAATTATGTCCTTCTAAAGATGATTGTAGCTCAGAAGAGAAATACATACTGTTTTTTAGCAAAATCCTGAGTGTACGAATCATTTTTAGATTTCCTGTTACTATTAAGATTACCTTTCGACTGACTGGGGATTCTAACCGGCGTGGTCTCTTAAGAGTCCTTGCTGTTTTTCTTCCAGGCCCACCTGTGTCATCGCCCTGTCAATCAAACAGATCTGCGGGTGGAGCTATGACGAGATCCGAAGGAGGGCCCGAAGTGACGCTGGCCAAAGGCGGATCTGTAGGAGGGAAACAAAAAAGTAAGCTTGACCTGAAACCAGAGGCAGGGAAACGACAGGAAGACATCCCGGGCTCTACAGACAATATACCGTCCCGCTGCCATCCTCATTATCCCCACATGGGAGAGAAACATCACGCCATCGACATCGATAGACAGGCAGCGATGCATCCAGGCATCCCCGTCATCTGCGGCGGCATAATCCATCATCCTGCGTAGTAAGGACTCCATAACTACTGGTGTGGATGAGTTATCTTCTGTCTTCTTCTCTCCGCCTGCCTGTTAACCACTTCAGCCCCGGACCAATTTGCAGCTAAAGGACCAGGCCCCTTTTTGCAATTCGGCACTGCGTCGCTTTAACTAACAATTGCGCGGTCGTGCGACGTGGCTCCAAAACAAAATTGGCGTCCTTTTTTTCCCACAAATAGAGCTTTCTTTTGGTGGTATTTGATCGCCCCTGCGGTTTTTATTTTTTGCGCTATAAACAAAAATAGAGCGACAATTTTGAAAAAAATGCAATATTTTTTACTTTTTGCTATAATAAATATCCCCAAAAAATATATAAAAAAACATTTTTTTTCCTCAGTTTAGGCCGATACGTATTCTTCTACATATTTTTGGTAAAAAAAATCGCAATTAGCGATTATTGATTAGTTTGCGCAAAAGTTATAGCGTTTACAAAATAGGGGATAGTTTTATAGCAAGAGCACAAAAAACACAAATGTCAGTCAAGATCAAGCAAGACAAGGTCATCAATTCAAGCAACAATCATCAGAATCAAGATTCAAAGACATCAAACCTCTTCAGGAAAAAAAAAGACTTCATCAGGAAAGAGTCAACATCCCACAGGAGGCAGAGCATGCACAACAGGCAAATAATCACAATCAAGTTCAAAGCACAAGCACTTCAGGAGTCACCAAAACTTCAACAGAAAGGAACAACAACAACAAAACAGAAGAAGTTCATGACAAAAAGCATCAAAAGCAAGACATCAACAAACAAAGAAGCAGAAACAAGAGACATCCAAGAAGGTTCAGCCGACAACAACTCAAAATCACAAAAAAGTACAGACATCAGGCAAGATCACACAAAGGGGCAAGCAGCAACATCAAAAACCACTTCAAGAAGGGTCAACAGGAGTTCATTCAAGCAAGAATCAACATCACATGACAACGGGGGAAAAGAACAGAAGTCAAGCATCAATAGACTTCACACAAATCACGGAACATCATCAGCAGAAATCAGAATCAGACAAAAGTCAGGGAGGATTCTCAGGTTCAAAGTCAATATCAGATCAACAAGGACAAAAGCACAAAGTCAACAAAAGATGGCAGAAAAAAGGCAAACAGCAAGCAAAACCACAGTTCAAAACATCAGCAGACAAGAAGTTATCACCAGGGGTTCAGCCCCGAAAAAAGCAACATTCACCAAAATTTCAAAACCCGGACCAATTTGCAGCTAAAGGACCAGGCCCCTTTTTGCAATTCGGCACTGCGTCGCTTTAACTAACAATTGCGCGGTCGTGCGACGTGGCTCCAAAACAAAATTGGCGTTCCTTTTTTTCCCACAAATAGAGCTTTCTTTTGGTGGTATTTGATCGCCCTGCGGTTTTTATTTTTTGCGCTATAAACAAAAATAGAGCGACAATTTTGAAAAAAATGCAATATTTTTTACTTTTTGCTATAATAAATATCCCCAAAAAAAATAAAAAAACATTTTATAATTTTTATTAATATTTTTTTTTTATTAGTAATGGCGGCGATCAGCGATTTTTATTGTGACTGTGACATTTTGGCGGACACATCGGACATTTTTGACACATTTTTGGGACATTTGTCATTTATACAGCAATCAGTGCTATTTAAATAGCACTGATTCCTATGTAAATGACAGTTGTAGTTAGGGGGTTAACCACTAGGGGGCGGGGAGGAGTCAGTGTGACGTGTTGTGTTTTTTTTACAGTAGGGGGGCGTGGCTGTACGTCTGACGTCATTGATCGGCGTTCCCGATGACAGGGAACCGCCGATCACTGACAGTCAGTGTAGGAAGCGCGGGGAGAGGTTTGTTTACATAGACCTCTCCCCGTTCTTCAGCTCCGTAACCCGATCGCGGGATACCAGCGGCGATCGGGTCCGCTGGTCCCGCGGCCGGGGTCACGGAGCTCCCGACCGGGTCGCGAGCGCGCCGCTAGCGGCGCGCAGCGCGACCACGGGCAGGCACATGCACGATCACGTACCGGTACGTGATTCTGCCTGCCCGTGCCATTCTGCTGACGTATATATGCAGTGGCCGGTCTGGAAGTGGTTAATGACGCATCTCTTTTCTTTTTAAAGGTACCCGCTCGTGACAGCAGATCATTAATTGGTTAACTGTCAGATCAACTGCCAATCCATGTAAATTTTTTTTTTTTTAAATTAAAGTTTATTTTTTTTTTTATTATATAATCTTTATTTATTTTCTTCATTATCATACAAAATACATTCTCTACTTGCATAGTACATACATTTAAATAAAATCCATTTCTCACAATTTACTAGAGGTACCCTTCAACCTTTAACTATTTTTATCCTTCCCATCCTTCCCTCATGACTCCTAATATATTCTTTTTTTTCTCTCTCTCTCCCTATTCAACTCTCCTGTATACTTCCCTCTCATCCTCCTTCCTCCTCCCTCCCTCCCATCTTATCTCTATAGGGCTTTTCTCTATTATTCCAACTTATCCAGCCATGGTCTCCACATTGTTTCAAACTCTCTCAGGTTTCCTATCCTTATATACACTGTTCTTTCCTTCCATACTGTTTCTGTAGTTAATCTTATCCATTCTCCTACCGTTGGGGGTTTCTTGGCCTGCCACCTCTGCGCTATTAGCTATCTCGCCTGAAACAAACATCTCATCACCACATTGATTACACAGGAACCACCATTTATTCCCTCACCCAGTCCCAATATACACAATCTGGGGTTCATTTCTAGCCTTACCTCGAGTACCATGTTCAAGGTGTTAAGGATTTCTGACCAGTAACGATACTATTTCGGGTACTTCCATACCATATGTGCTAAATCCCCAGTGTCCTGACACCTAGGGCACCTGGCATCCGTTCTCCACCCGAACTCATATAGTCTCTTAGGTGTATAATATGTCCTATGTAACAACATCAAATATGAGACCTTCTGAGCGGGCGAGACCGATACCACGTGTCCTTTCTCCAATATCCTCATCCACTGTTCATCTGAGAACGTTCCGAATTCCTTCTCCCATTTCCCCCTGCTCTTAAGCCGTTCTGGGTTTTCTATACTGCCTTACCGTATATACGGATACATTTCTGCTATAAATCCTCTAATCTTATCTTGGGAGCCTATTCTTTGGTACACCAGAGAGTTATTCCAAGTTGGACCTTGTTTCTCAAATTGTCTATTTAAAGCATGTCTAATTTGTAAATATTTATAAAATGAATGTTTAGGTATATCATATTTCACTCTCAGTGCTGTAAATGTCTTTATTTTATTTTAATTTATTTATTTAAATGTCTGTCATGATCCCATAGGTGATGGGGTGGAGACATTTTGCCCCACCTTTCACCTTTATTCCCAACACAAGGACTATCCAGGGACTATACTATACTATACTATACTTTACAGATTGTCAGCAGAAATGAGTTAAACCTGTACTCCAAGCACATATAATAAAATACCAATTAATGCAGCAATGTGTTATTTAATAATTAATTGAATGTATATTTAACTTCAACTTGATTTTAATTTGGTATCAGTCAGACTGAGAGAGAGCAGAGACTGGGACAGGACAGCACTAGGAGCTAATCAGTTGTGTTGCAGTGCGCCTGAGCTGTCAAGTAACATTCTGAGGGCTCGTTCACACCGAAACATGGTGCTGGAAACCTGTGTTTCAAACACAATGGGTGTGCGATCTGCTGTGGGTGTCAATAGATTACTAACAACACCCCAGATAAAACTCAACAAAAACGTGTGTAGCAAAGGACTTTTTTAGGGCACATGCATGAAGGATATGGTAATACAGTATTCATACTGTTAAAAATCCATTTATTTTATACAGATAAAACAAACATACATATGACCATGTCTGTGTATCACATCCTGGTTTTACATATCCATGATCCTGGGTGTAGTACACAGACATGGTGATATGTATTTTTTTTTTTTAGGTATGAATATTAAATTACCACATCCTTCATGCATGTGGCCTTAAAAGGTTCTTTGCTATGCACGCTTTTGTTGAGTTTAAATAATTTTGGATGTGGGCACATGTACACAGAGCCTGTCCTCTATTGTAGTTTCTTACGACACCCCAGATGAAGATCGCAAACGCATTGCACTGAATCGCACAGGAACGTGGACTACTTTCCTGTGCGATTCCGGTGTAAACCGGCAATGAAAGTAGAAAAAGATTTTCTGCAGATTTTTGTCTTCAGATTTACCAAAACCATATAATATGAGGTCAAACCTTAAGAGTTTCAATTTGTATGCAATTAGGCAGGCCCTTGCACTACATGGTTTGGGTAAATCTAAAGGAAATCAGACAACAAAAGTTGTATAGTGTGTATGGAGTCTTAGCCCGGAATTCCTCTTTAACTGCAGGAGAGAACTGTCAGGTCACCAGATTAGCTGTGCTGGCTGGTAGGGCCTAGTTTACAGCAATAGTTTGGGGTAGCAAATGGGACTAAGCCACGGCTTTACCAACCCCATACATATCCCTGTTGTCACAGTACTACCTACCAAACGCAACCCATTCAACTGGTGTGGGATTTAGGGGTCAAACTGGAGCGGGGCTTAAAACAGGTGGTGAGGAAGCGCTTGTCAAATACCCTCTGAAGAGCCACCCGATGAAGATCGCTCTTCAAAGAGCAACACAAGTGTAAACGAGGCCTTAGACTGGGTATATTTATGGATTGGATGAACAGAAATACACACTCTTTTACAGATAAAACAGACTTCTTATGCATCACAACAATGTATTTTGAGGTTTGCCTGGAGTTCAGCATTAAATATTGTTTTAGGAACATAAAGTTGGTCTACTGATTCTTTATTCAAGGCTTATGTTTGCCTTAAATTGGTTATAAACCCTTACTGTACATATACCCAATGAAGTGACTGGCCTCAGGTGATACACAGAGATTAAACAAATCCTCCTTCATAAGTTGTACCTGTTTATCTGCAGTCTTCTCTTCTAAACGTCCGTTCAAAGTCCAGAACATATAAAGCTTGTCTGAGCGTTCAGAAAAAAAGGGCAGAGAGCTGAAGTTACACTCTTCAGGGCTCACTGAGCTCCTTCACACAGCACACAGGAAGCTGAGGCTGTCAATCACAGGCTGTGTGCTGGAGCTCCCTCCCCTGTCATTTTTTTTTTTTTTTTAATTGGTGTCAGGAAAACATGTCAGAAGTGATTCATGTTGATAGCAGAGGAACAAAGCAGCAGACAGAAATGACACTTAGTGAGTGCTCTTAATTGAGACAAGTACTCACTATAGAGGGATATGCTTTGTATTATATATTTCATGTCTGAGGTTTAACATAGAACTACATGCAAAACTTTGATTTTTCATTTTGAATAGTGTAAGGGAGGGCTATAAACGATGTCAGTTTATTTTTTGCCATATGTGTCCCATTGGGGAGATTTCCCTTCACTTCCTGCCCCATAGCCAAAACAGGAAGTGAGAGGAAATCCCTGTGATGTAAGGGAATCCCTTGGGACCCCAAGGTCACCAGAATTAGTGTTCCCATTGGAAGATTTTCCCCTCTATTACTTTTCTGGGGACAAATGTGTTTTCTTTTCCTTTCACTTTCAATTATAATGGTAAACAGGACAAACAGAGAGGGTGAAAATTATTATCTAATCCATCCCCACTCTGTCCAAAACAAAAACAAAAAAACGTTTTGCCTTTAGTTATGCTGTAACCCCTTCCCACCGACATAACACATATATGTGGCCCTGCTGCACTGGGCTTTTTTCCGTGGGTAAAATAAGTATTGAACACGTCACCATTTTTCTCAGGAATTATATTTCTAAAAGGTGCTATTGACATTGAGGGTTGTCTTTTATATCAAGACAATGATCCCAAACACAAAGCCAAGGAAAGTCTCAATTTGTTTGAAAGAAAATAAAGCTACTAGAATGGCCCAGCCAATTACCTGACATGAATACAATAGAAAATGTATGGGAAAAAAATGAGTTTATAGAAGAGGCCCATGTAACCTTCAAGATTTGAAAACTGTGTGGAAGAATGGGCCAAAATCATACCTGAGCAATGCATGCAACTAGTTTCTCCATACAGGAGGCATCTTGAAGCTGTCATTACCAACAAAGGATTTTGTATGAAGTATTAAATACATTTGCAATACTTTTCCCGTGTCATTACATTTTATGACACATAACTACATTTCCAGTGGCGTCACTAGGGTTGGTGGGATATAAAGGGTAATCTTGCGCCAGCACACTGAATGGCAACTAGGGAAATGCAGCGCACACTCAAGGGAAATGTCTGAACCCAGAGAAGATAAAGAAGAAGGATAGTGGCGCGCAAATAAATTAAACTAGACTATATGTTACAAAGACAAAGCAATAAGGTAATAGACGTAGGAAATCCTAGTTAAAACATCCTGGTTAAAATAGTATAACACATATTAAGATGAGTAAAAGTATCAATAAAATAATATATCAAATAAATCACAGTGCTTCTGGTTGTGCATATAGTGATGTGACAGCGGTCAAAGTAAAAATCAAATCTTGCGGTAAAAAATTCCTGGCTAAAAATGCATGATAAACATCGCAGTCAGTGACTGGGTAAAATAACAGTGCATCCAAGTGTACATAAAACCAGTGATCAAAATAAATAGTTATATAAACGTGATGAAAATCCTTAATAAAAAATGCATCGAAATATGAATCCAATTGTGCATATAAAGGAATGGCGGTGATCCAAAAAAAAATAATATATCATAAAAGTGATATAAAGAGATGTAAAACAATAATTGTTAAAGTGATAGAGTGCAAGAAAAGAGAATTATTCCTCGATTGCCAAGGAGGAAATTACAGATAGTGGTGGTCTCAAATGTGTACCACATATGCCATAATGTATGGCTATAATGAAAATGAAATAAATATATAAAGGCGGTAAAAGATAATAGATAAAATGGTGAATGGCGATAAATAAAATCGCAAAGAGATAATGTCCAATCAGGCATTCATATATAACATCAGTGCAATGTGGAAGCAATATCTTCAATCCAAAAGAGAGGTGTCAGTGCTGAAGTATGAGTTGGTGACAGGGAGTAATCTGTGAATCCTGTGCAGTGATCCGTGTATTTCCGTGCAATCCTATTGGGGATATGGATGGCCCCTTACCTTACAGCTGTAAGGTTACAGCAGTGTAATATGGGTCTTTATGGTCCTTGGTGACCGTCCTCACGGGGGGGGGTTTGATTTCCAACTGCGTGTCCCAGGTACTTCCTATCAGCTTACTCTTTATCCAGGCAGGGGGGGGGGGGGGTTGGTTTTCACCTCAATGTGTATAGGAAATGAAAATACCTCATAGTGTAGTATGTCAAAAATCAAAAGTATTTATTTCCAATATAACAGTAAAAATGGGTACTCACATTAGGCAAGTAAATACAAATGCAGGGTACAAACGTGCTTCGAGCTCGATGGCGTCACTTCCGGTAGGTCACGTGTGTGGTCGCCCCGGCGCGTGTTCTTCACCGATAACGTGACTTCATCAGGGGTGATGAACTGACCTACCGGAAGTGACGCCATCCAGCTCGAAGCTCGTTTGTACCCTGCATTTGTATTTACTTGCCTAATGTGAGTACCCATTTTTACTGTTATATTGGAAATAAATACTGTTGATTTTTGACATACTACACTATGAGGTATTTTCATTTCCTATACACATTGAGGTGAAAACCAAACCCCCCCCTGGATAAAGAGTAAGCTGATAGGAAGTACCTGGGACACGCAGTTGGAAATCAAACCCCCCCCCCCCCCCGTGAGGACGGTCACCAAGGACCATAAAGACCCATATTACACTGCTGTAACCTTACAGCTGTAAGGTAAGGGGCCATCCATATCCCCAATAGGATTGCACGGAAATACACGGATCACTGCACAGGATTCACAGATTACTCCCTGTCACCAACTCATACTTCAGCACTGACACCTCTCTTTTGGATTGAAGATATTGCTTCCACATTGCACTGATGTTATATATGGATGCCTGATTGGACATTATCTCTTTGCAATTTTATTTATCGCCATTCACCATTTTATCTATTATCTTTTACCGCCTTTATATATTTATTTCATTTTCATTATAGCCATTCATTATGGCATATGTGGTACACATTTGAGACCACCACTATCTGTAATTTCCTCCTTGGCAATCGAGGAATAATTCTCTTTTCTTGCACTCTATCACTTTAACAATTATTGTTTTACATCTCTTTATATCACTTTTATGATATATAATTTTTTTTTGGATCACCGCCATTCCTTTATATGCACAATTGGATTCATATTGCGATGCATTTTTTATTAAGGATTTTCATCACGTTTATCTAACTATTTATTTTGATCACTGGTTTTATGTACACTTGGATGCACTGTTATTTTACCCAGTCACTGACTGCAATGTTTATCATGCATTTTTAGCCAGGATTTTTTTACCGCAAGATTTGATTTTTACTTTGACCACGGTCACATCACTATACGCACAACCAGAAGCACTGTGATTTATTTGATATATTATTTATTGATACTTTTACTCATCTTAATATGTGTTATACTATTTTAACCAGGATGTTTTAACTAGGATTTCCTACATCTATTACCTGATTGCTTTGTCTTTGTAACATATAGTCTAGTTTAATTTATTTGCGCGCCACTATTCTTCTTCTTTATCGTCACTAGGGTTGGTACCACTAACTATAGTCCCCGCTCAGTACAGACCCCCCTCCACTAACTACGGACCCCCCTCCCGCAGTATAGACCCCCCTCCCTCAGTACAGACCCCCCACTAAGTACAGACCACCCTCCTTCAATATAGACCCCCCTCCCTTAGTATAAACCTCCTTCCTCAGTACAGACCCCCCAGCAGTACAGACACCTCCCCCAGTGCAGACCCCCTCAGTGCAGACCCCCCAGCAGTACAGACACCCCCCCCTTAGTGCAGACCCCCCTCAGTACAGACACCCCCCAGTGCAGACCCCCCAGCAGTAAAGATACCCCCCCTCAGTGCAGACCGCCCCAGTGCAGACCCCCCCAGCATTACAGACATCCCCCTCAGTACAGACCCCCCCAGCAGTACAGACACCCCCCCTCAGTACAGACATCCCCCGCAGTGCAGACCCCCCAGTGCAGACCCCTCCAGCAGTACAGACACCCCTCCCTTAGTGCAGACCCCCCTCAGTACAGACACCCCCCCAGGGCAGACCCCCCTCAGTGCAGACCCCCCAGCAGTGCAGACCCCCCCAGTGCAGACCCCCCAGTAGTACAGACACCCCCCTGGGTGCAGACACCCCCCCAGTGCAGACCCCCCATTTTACAGACACCCCCCAGTGCAGAAACACCCCCAGTGCAAATCCCCCAAGTACAGACACCCCCCTTACAGACCTCAGATACACACAGCGGTGTGTGTCCCTCGAGCTCCTCCTCCTCTGTGGATGTAAACAGAGAGGAGGGGGAGGCGGCTTCGTTCCGCTCCGCTGAGGGACACAGCCGCGGCGATGGTGAGACACAGGGTGGCGGGCGGTGTTAGCAGTGCCGCTACCCACGGGTGTCACCCCTTTGGCGGGTGTCACCCGGGTGCGGCCCGCACCCCCCGCACCCGGCTAACAACGCCACTGTAAATTTCTAAACGTATTTGTTTTGGTTTCTTTGTATGTATGGATTGCATGGGTTGTTACCGACAAGTGGTGAACATTTCATGTTAATAGCACCTTTGGAAATATATTTACCTAGAAAAATTGTGAGGTGTTCAATACCTATTTTAGCCACTGTATGCGTATCTCCCTTTCTGCTGGGAGAGCACTGCACAGCACACTCCCAACACAGAGACTGGGATCTCACCAAGAGCTCCGGACCCTGAACTAATGATCAGGACTTGGAAGTCCCAATCCTGGGTCACGTGATCACGTAGCCTATGATTGTCTGCCACATTGATCAGTCACTGTGAAGCCCGCCCCTGTGTTTCTCTCTCATGTAAATGGAGAGGAAAGGTACAAATGTAGCTTTCTCTTTCCTTGCAGAGAGGAAAAAAAAAGTGTGTAAAAATAAATAAAGAAAATAAATAATAAAGAAAAAATACCTAGATCAAGGTTTAATTTAGGTTAGTGCCAGGGTTAGTGTTTGGGTCAAAGGTCAGGGTCAGTATATTTTGGGCAGGATTTTTTACATTAGCATCAGTGGTAGTGTGTTTGCTAAGTGAACAGTCTATTTGCCTTTATTAAATCAACCTCTTATGCCCCGTACACACGGTCGGATTTTCCGACGGAAAATGTCCTATCGGACCATGTTGTCGGAAATTCCGACCGTGTGTAGGCTCCATCGGACTTTTTCCGACGGACAAAGTTTTATCTCCTGCTCTCAAATTTTCCGACAACAAAGTCCTATCGGACTTTTTCCGATCGTGTGTAGCGAATTCCGACGGACAAAGTGCCACGCATGCTCAGATCACATTACAAGACCAAAGCTATTGGCTACTAGCCTCTACGTAGTCCCGTCGTAGGCAACAAACGTCACCACGTTCAGAATGATCGGATTTTCCGACAACTTTGTCCGACCGTGTGTATGCAACACCAGTGTCGGACAAAATCCGTTGGAAAAAATCTGATGGATTTTGTGGTCGGATTTTCCGACCGTGTGTATGGGGCATTAGTGTCAGTGTCAGTGTGTTTTAGGTAGGACAAAAAAAAAAAGCAAAATGTGCACTATTGTTTCTAGGCTGTGCTACGGGTACAAACAACAAATAACATACACATATTTGGTATCGCGGCGATCGTCAGGTGCAGGAGAATTTTATTTAGGTTGTTTTTTGGTGGTAGATTATGGTAGTAACAAGAAATATGCAGCTAAATTTAAAACAATATTATTTTGTTTACTATTTTGGACCAGTTTACCTTTGGTAATAATAAAAAAAAAAAGCAGGAGATCCATAACCATTTACGATCAAATGAAAGCCCAATTTGCCCTGAAAAAAAACAATCTGGATTCACAAAGTAGTGATTGAATGTACGGTTTTACTAACACGTGTCAAAGTTGCAAAATTGTGCTTAGGCATTAAGATTTGTTTTACCTTTAGGTTAAGCTTATCCTACCAAGACAGTGGTAAACAAGTTATAACACAACAGGCCTTTCTTACAAAGACTAATGCAAAGAAAGCATACCTATAGTGGGCATTCAATCAGATTTCATGATAACGTTTATTTCTAGAGTTGGTTGAAACAACATTGCTACCGATTCCTTTAAATGTATTACATATTTATTATAACTGGGGACTTTCAGGTTTTTCACATAAAAACACCAGCTTGTCTCCTCTTCCAAATCTCTCCTATTCCATGTGATATTGCATACTCGGCTGTGGATTTGCACTCTAATGGAGTGAAACCAACAAGGGCAGTTCCTGCTGTGATGGTGCCATGTTGTGAAGCCAATTGTCCAATCTGAGCCTCTATATACTGAGGAGATATGTGTGCAAACTTTTCTCCACAAATATGATGAAATGTATATTTATTAGCTTCTGATGAAGAAGTAGTCTCCTCAATGTCTCTGAAACTCTCCACATTACAGGCTATTTCTACCCGACCACTGTTTGGGAAAGCCATTGCTTGCACTCCCTTAAGCCCTCCAGACCGACCACGGATGGCAGCTGCTATAGCTCTACCTAAAGCCAGGTCTTGTGTGTCAAGGGTGACATTGCAGTTCATCACATATGGGCTGGCACCAACACCTGGAACAATAAGCACAGTGGGAAAAATGTGAGAAAAAATACATTCTATTTAAGAAGTTGATGTATTAATTAAAATAAATAAAATAATGCAACATTATTTAAGATTGCATTAAAAATATGCATATACATTACAGCACTTCTAAAATGTTTCCATATTCCCAAATATTTTAAGATGCAGCCATGTAAACTCTGTGTATCTTGGGTGCATGTGGCTGCAAATATCTGACAGTTAGATGGACCAGTCACATACTGCACAGCTTTGTGTCTTCCAGACCTGGGAACCACAGTGCAGAGTAATGCCGCGTACACACGAAGGGACTTTTCCCGGCGGACCTAAGTCCAGCGGACAATCCGCTGGACTTTCCAGCTGGGTCCGCTGGACTAAAAAGCGAACGGACTTGACCACACACGATCACGCAAAAAGTCCGACGGTTCACGCGATGACGTACAGCACGTACGACGGGACTAGAAAACGAAAAATACTAGAAAAATACTTGCTACTGAGCATGCGTCCTTTTTGGTCCGCCGGACCATACTACACACGGCCGGATTGTCCGCTGGACTATAATTTTAAAACAAAACTTAAAACTTTAGTCCGCCGTACTTTGGCCAAAAAAAGTCCGCCGGCGCCCACACACGAGGGGATTATCCGCTCGACTTCGGTCCAGCGGATAATCCCGCGGGATAGTCCCTTCGTGTGTACGCGGCAGTAGGGTTACTTATCCCATCTATAACCATAATAATGACCACCCTGGCTCTATATAGGATAAATTATAACGTAAGTATAAAGTCTAGTTAAACCAATTGCCTTCAGAAATCACCTAATAAGTAGAGTCCACCTGTGTGTAATTTAATCTCAGCATAAATACAGTGGTTCTGTGAATCCCTCAGAGGTTTGTTAGGCTGGCCAAACATTATACAATTTTTCTTTAGATTTACCAAAACCATATAATATGAGGTCCAACCTAAACACTTTCAATTTATATGCGATCAGGCAGGCCCTTGCACTACATAGTTGAAGGTAAATCTAAAGGAAATTGAATAAGAAAACTGTATGATGTATGGTCATCTTTAGAGAATCTTAGTGAACAAACAGCATTATGAAGGCCAAGTAACACACCAGACAGGTCAGGGATAAAGTTGTGGAGAAGTTTAAAGCAGAGTTAGGTTATAAAAAATATCACAAGCTTTGAAATTCTCATGGAGCACTGTTCAATCCATCATCCGAAAATGGAAGGAATATGGCACAACTGCAAACCTACCAAGACATGGCTGTCCACCTAAACTAACAGACCAGGCAAGGAGAGCATTATTCATAGAAGTAGCCAAGAGGCACATGGTATCTCTGGAGGAGCTGCAGAGATCCACAGCTCAGGTGGGAGAATCTGTTCATAGGACAACTATTATGCCGCGTACACACGGTCGGAATTTCCAATGGAAACAGTCCGATGGGAGCTTTTCATCGGATTTTCCGACCGTGTGTATGCCCATCGGTCTTTTTCTGTCGGAATTTCCGACGGACTTTGGATTAAGAACTTGTTCTTAATTTTTCCGACGGAAAACCTTCCTATCGGATTTTCCGATCGTGTGTATGCAATTCCGACACGCAAAATTCCAACGCATGCTCGGAAACAATTCAACGCATGCTCAGAAGCATTAAACTTCCCTTTTATAGTGCAGTCAAACATTTTTTAAGGCGTGGTGTTATTGACCGTCGGAATTTGGTGTGACCGTGTGTAGGCAAGACAGTTTGAGCGAAATTCCGTCGGAATTCTGACGGGAAAACCATCAGAGCTTTTTCCGACGAGAATTACGATCGTGTGTACGCGGCATTAGTCGTGCACTCCACAAATCTGGCCTTTATGGAAGAGTGTGGCAAGAAGAAATCCATTGTTGAAAGAGAGCCATAAGAAGTCTGTTTGCAGTTTGCGAGAAGTCATGTAGGGGACACAGCAAACATGTGGAAGAAGCTGCTCTGGTCAGATGAGACCAAAATTTAACTATTTGGCCTAAACGCAAAAAACAAATGTGTGGCGAAAAACTAACACTCCACGTCACCTTGAATACACCATCCCCACCGTGAAACATGGTGGTGGCAGCATAATGTTAAGGGGATGCATTTATTTAGCAGGGACAGGGAAGCTGGTCAGAGTTGATGAGAAGATGGATGGAGCCAAATACAGGGCAATCTCAGAAGAAAACCTGTTATGCCGCTTACACACGAGCGGAATGACCGACAGAAAAAGTCAGACGGAAGCTTTTCATCAAATATTCCGATCGTGTGTATGCCTTAATCTGACTTTTTTTTTTAGAAAATTCTGACGGACCTAGAAATGGAACATGTTCTAAATATTTCCGACAGAACCAATTCCTATCGGGAGAACCGATTTTCTGTATGCTGTTCCGACGGTACAAAAACAACGCATGCTCTGAATTAAGTATGAGATGGAAGCTATTGGCTACTGGCTATTGAACTTCCTTTTTCTAGTCCCATCGTACGCGTTGTACGTCATCGCGTTCTTGACGGTCGGACTTTGGTGTAATTGTGTGTACGCAAGACAGTTTCAGCGAAATTCCGTCGGAGCTTCGTCGGAAAAACCTTCAGAGTTTATTCCGACGAGAAAACCGGTCGTGTGTACAGGGCATTAGAGTCTGCAAAAGACTTGAGACTGGGGCAGAGGTTCACCTTCCAGCAGGACAATGACCTGAAACATACAGCCAGAGCTACAATGGAATGGTTTAGATCAGGGACATGCAATTAGCGGACCTCCAGCTGTTGCAAAACTACAAGCCCCATCATGCCTCTGCCTCTGGGTGTCATGCTTGTGGCTGTCAGAGTCTTGCTATGCCTCATGGGAGTTGTAGTTCTGCAACAGCTGGAGGTCCGCTAATTACATATCCCTGGTTTAGATCAAAGCATATCCATGTGTTAGACATGAATGTGGCCCAGTCAAAGTCCAGACCAAAATCCAATTGAGAATCTCTAGCAAGACTTGAAAATTGCTGTTCACAGATGCTCTCTATCCAATATGACAGAACTTGAACTTGAGCTATTTTGCAAAGAAGAATGGGCAACAATTTCACTCTCTAGATGTGCAAAGCTGCTAGATACATACCCGAAAAGACTTGCAGATGTAATTGCAGCGAAAGGCGGTTCTACAAAGTATTGACTCAGGGGACTAATTTTTGAAAAACATTTATCATTTTCCTTTCACTTAACAATTATGTGCCACTTTGTGTTGGTCTATCACATAAAGTCCCAATAAAAAAACATTTATATTTTTGGTTGTAACATGACAAAATGTGGAACATTTCAAGGGGTGTGAATACATTTTCAAGGCCCTGTACTTAAGCTGTTTCCATATACAGGCTACAAATCCAGTGGTCATGTATGTTATTCCTGCTATATATGATCACTATTTAAATTATTAGGCTCCATTTACATTAGCGTGTCTCCAAAGTTGCATGAATTCCAGTGCAACTTTGATGCGACCTTAGTCACATCAACAGCCGCACCAAAATAGTGCAAGCCCCTTTTCACAGTCGCTGAGACTTTTACCCCTTGGCGCTGACCGTACGCATACATGTGGTCTTGCAGTGGGTGGGCCTTGATGGTGAGCGGCTGCATATATGTGGCCCTCAACACGGTAGCCGTCAGGGATCAGTAAACTCCAGATGCATACTTGCGATCAGGAGCTTTCTGATCATGTGACTGCTGTGGCAGCCAATCACAGCGGTCACATGACCCGAATGCCTGCCTCCACGCTTTTAGAATTCTTAACGGGCCGGGAGGCGGTCAGCTCGAAGAGAATAAGTTACATTGATTTGAACGGGTGCCATTGAAAAGAATGGGCTGCGCACACGTGTGAATGGACCATAAATCTTAGCAGATCAGAATTGGAATATCTCATGCAAGGCATTATGGGCTATGTAACACAACTGGAAGTCCATTGTATTGTGAGGCCACTGACATACAGTATGAGGACAAAGTTGTGATGACTGCAAACTAACAATTTGTTACTCAGTTTTCAACAGTGGTTTATAATTTAATCAACAAACTATAATGTGCTGTACCATGGGAAACCAGATGGCATTGTGATTGCAAAGGGAAATTAATTTCTTTATTGGAGTTGAAGTGATAAGTTAAAGTGGTATTAATCCCAAAAGCAAACAATTATTATATTGCAGCTTGCCATTTGTTAGATGTGATGGCTGTATTCAACTTCTTTTTTAAGCTTTATTTCTTCTTCTTTCATCTGATGATCCAGTCAGTAAGCCTGCTTTTTTTAAAAGAACAAGCTCCCTTGCAGAATATATCATTTACAGAAACGAGACAAACTGGCAAGGGTGCCCAGCTTTTATTTATGTAAACCCCTTTTCCTAAAAGGAAAAAAAACATTTGCTGTAACTGCTTAAAAAGTATCAGCTGGAGTTTGACTTCAATTTGCTAGTGTATTTAAATCTGTTAGTACATCTACCACTCCCCTCCCCCCTCCACTCTGACTGGCAATGCTGCTGTCCTAAGGTGCCCCTGTGCTCCTTCAGAATGGAGACACTCTAATACAGGAAGTGTGTTATTGGTCAGATCACCAGATGATAACAGAGGGAAACGAGCCTAAAAAAGAAAATGAATGCAGGTACCACATCTAATGATTTGTAAGATGTAGAATATAAAATTTTTGGTTTTGGACTTAATACTGCTTTGAGCTGTGACTAATATTCATGTATGTATATACTTATAATGTATATTGCAAGTTCTCTATGGTAAAAACATTTATTGTTCTTAACCACTTGCCTACAGGGCACTTACTGCCCAGGCCATTTTCCAGGGCTGTCGAACTTTCAATGACAATTGTGCGTCATGCTACACTGTACCCAGGTGACATTTTTATCATTTTCTTCATATAAATAGAGCTTTCTTTTGGTGGTATTTAATCATTGTTGGGTTTTTTATTTTTTACCAAAAAAAAAAAACAAGACCGAAACATTTTTTTTTACTTAGTTTCTGTCAGTAAATTTTGTAATTAAATAATTTTTCTCCTTCACTGATGTGCGCTGATGAGGCGGCACTGATGAGCACTGATCGGCTGAACAGGTGGGCATTTATGAGGTGCCACTTATGGGCACTGATGAGGTGGCACTTATGGGAACTAATTAGGTGGCACTGATGAGGAGGCACTAATATGTTGCACTTGAGGGCACTGTTAGGTGGCACTAATGGGCACTAATAGGTGGCACTGATAGGCGGCATGGATAGGCGGTACTGATGGGCATTGATGGGCAGCACTGATAGGCGAAACTGATAGCCAGCACGGACTGGCATCACTAATGGGCACTGATTGGTGGCAATTGTGGGCAGTGGTGGGCACTGATTGCTGGCATTGATTTATGGCACTGGTGTCGCAATTGTAATCAGGGCACTGATGATCAGTGCCCTGATTACATGTGTAGATGTCTCCTGTGAGGAGATGCCGCTGATCAGCTCTCCTCGCCACACACTCTGTCAGTGTGAGGCGAGGAGCGCCGATTACCGGCATCTCCGTGTTTACATGTGACCGGCTGTGATTGGACACAGCCGATCACATGGCTAAAGAGCCGCGGACACGGCTCTTTACAGAGCGTGCGTCGCAGGAGCAGGAGAATTTATTTTGGTGGTAAGTTCTGGTAGTAGCATGAAATATTAAAAAAAGGGGCTAATTTTCCTTTGATAATAAAAAAATCAGGAGATAGCCATAACCATTTACCAGCAAATGAAAGCCCAATTTGTCCAGAAAAAAAACAAGGTATAATTCACCTGGATGTTCAAAGTAGTTGTCATGATATGTACAGTTTTACTAACACATGTCAAAGTTGCAAAATTGTGCTTAGACGTTAAAGGAGTTGTAAAGGCAAAAGTTTTTTTTTTATCTTAATGCATTCTATACATTAAGATAAAAAGCCTTCTGTGTACGGCAGCCCCCCCTCGGTCCATGAGTGTCTGAGCCATCCGAGATTATCCTTCCAATCAGGGGAGAGAGTGGGCAGGTCCAGGTCGGGGCTCCGTGTCTGAATGGACACAGGCAACTATGACTCGGCTCGGGTGCCCCCACAGCAAACTGCTTGCTGAGGGGGCACTGAACAGGAGGGTATGGAGAAATGGAGGATCCAGAATGCTCTGTGCTCTGTGCTCTGTGCAAATCCACTGCAAGAGAGCAGGTAAGTATAACAAGAGAAGCAAAATGATACCCCAGCTCTACTGCAAATATGATGATCTATGAACTGTGGACTGGTGCTCTAGCCAGGACGTTCAGGCCCCAAAATGCAGTACTTGAATCAGAAAAGGGTTTGCGACTCGGATGCTCTTTAATAAAAGTCCTTTATTTCGTTACATGGGTACAGGGGTACAGGCTACTCTGACGCATTTCGGCTAAGAAGCCTTCGTCAAAGGAAGTGATAAGGTAAGTATAACATGTTTATTATTTTTATAGGAAAAAAAAACGAGACTTTACAATCACTTTAAGATTTGTTTGACCCTTTGGTATGAAGTGGTTACAAGTGCTGTAGTGGTTAAAGAGTTGAGTCCTGTAACTAGGATCTGTCATCTCTCCTAGTTAGTCCTATCCCCACACAGTGGGAACACACAGTTAACCCCTTGATCGCTCTAGTGTTAACCCCTTCCTGCCAGTGACATTTATACAGTAATCAGTGCATATTTATAGCACTGATCGCTCTATAAATGTCAATGTTCCCAAAAATGTGTCAAAAGTGTCCGATCTGTCCGCCGCAATGTCGCAATACCGCTAAAAATCACAGATCACCGACATTACTAGTAAAAATAATAAAAACGCCATAAATCTTTCCCATAGTTTGTAGACGCCATAACTTTTGTGCAAACCAATCAATATACACTTATTGCGATTTTATTATCAAAAATATGTAGAAGAATACATATTGGCCTAAACCAGTGATGGCGAACCTTGGCACCCCAGATGTTTTGGAACTACATTTCCCATGATGCTCATGCACTCCGCGGTGTAGTTGAGCATTTTAAAAAATTGGGGGAAATTTCTTATAGCAAAAGTAAAAGTAAAACATATTGTTTTTTTTTTTTTCAAAATTGCTTATAGCGCAAAAAATAAAAACCGCAAATACCACCAAAAGAAAGCTCTATTTGTGGGGAAAAAAAGGATGCAAATTTTGTTTGGGTACAGCATTGCATGACCACACAATTGTCAGTTAAAGCAGTGTCAAATTGTAAAAAGTGCTCTGGTCAGGAAGGGGGTAAAATCTTCCGGGGCTGAAGTGGTTAAATGATGTTGTACCAGTAATGAATTTTTGTTTGTTTAGGTACTCTTTTCTTAGTCCCTTTAAAACCTTGGAATACTTTAACATTTTCAAAACTGTATAGAAGGAGTTTATTTTTCTATGACAACCATTTTATGCCTGGCAAACAGAGACCATCTCCAATTCCAATGCATTGTGGCAGATATCTGGGGCCTGGTCTACTTTAGTCAACCTAGCCATAGTTCTGGTTAACTGTACTGGGAGAAATGTCTTAAAACCTTTTTTAACCACTTCCGGACCAGCCACCGCAGTTATACAGCTCTTTAAGACGCTTTAGCAGGCGCGCGCCCGCAGAGCGATGACCACCGAGCACCCGCAATTGCTCGTGACTGAGCGAGTACCGGATTCTGTGTGTGTAAACACACAAATGCCAATTCTCTCTCTTGTGTGCTCCTACTAAGTAGGAACACTGATCAGTCTCCTCCCCTAGTCAGTCCCCCCCCCCCCCCCCACAGTTAGAACACACTTAGGGAACACAGTTAACCCCTTCCCAGCCAATGACATTTATACAGTAATTAATGACTATTTTTAGCTCTGGTCACTGTATAAATGTCACTGGTCCCAATCGCTGCCATTACTAGTGAAAGAAATAATAATAAAAATGCCATAAATCTACCCCTATTTTGTAGACGCTATAACTTTTGTGCAAACCAATCAATATACACTTATTGCGATTTTTTTTTTTACCAAAAATATGTACATACAGTGGTGTGAAAAAGTGTTTGCCCCCCCCCCCCCCCCCTTCCATCATTAAAAAAAAAAAAAAAAAAAATAAACAACCAAAAATAAAATAAAAAAAAAAAAAGGTTCCTGTTATTTTTTTATTTTTTTCCTGTTCCTTTGCATGTTTGTCACACTTAAGTGTTTCGGAACATCAAACCAATTTAAACAATAGTCAAGGACAACACAAGTAAACACAAAATGCAATTTGTAAATGAAGGTGTTTATTATTAAAGGTGAAAAAAAATCCAAACCATCATGGCCCTGTGTGAAAAAGTGATTGCCCCCTAAACCTAATAACTGGTTGGGCCACCCTTAGCAGCAACAACTGCAACCAAGCGTTTGCGATAACGTGCAATGAGGCTTTTACAGCGTCCTGGAGGAATTTTGGCCCACTCATCTTTGCAGAATTGTCCTAATTCAGTTACATTAGAGGGTTTTCGAGCATGAACGGCCTTTTTAAGGTCATACCACAACATCTCAATAGGATTCAGGTCAGGACTTTGGCTAGGCCGCTCCAAAGTCTTCATTTTGTTTTTCTTCAGCCATTCGGTGGTGGACTTGCTGGTGTGTTTAGGATCATTGTCCTGCTGCAGAACCCAAGTTCGTTTCAGCTTGAGTACACGAACAGATGGTCGGACATTCTCCTTCAGGATCTCTTGGTAGACAGCAGAATTCATAGTTCCTTTTATCACGGCAAGTCTTCCAGGTCCTGAAGCAGCAAAACAGCCCCAGACCATCACACTACCACCACCATATTTTACTGTTGGTATAATGTTCTTTTTCTGAAATGCAGTGTTCCTTCTACGCCAGATATACTTGGACACACACCTTCCAAAGAGTTCCACTTTTGTCTCATCGGTCCACAGAATGTTGTCCCAAAAGTCTTGGGGATCATCAAGATGTGTTGTGGAGAAATTGAGACGAGCTTTGATGTTCTTTTTGCTCAGCAGTGGTTTTCTCCTTGGAACTCTGCCATGCAGGCCATTTTTGCCCAGTCTTTTCCTGATGGTGGAGGCATGAACGCTGACCTTAACTGAGGCAAGTGAGGCCTGCAGTTCCTTGGACGTTGTTGTGGGGTCTTTTGTGACCTCTTGGATGAGTCGTCGCTGCGCTCTTGGGGTAATTTTGGGCGGCCGGCCACTCCTGGGAAGGTTCACCACTGTTCCATGTCTTCGCCATTTGTGGATAATGGCTCTCACTGTGGTTCGCTGGATTCCCAAAGCTTTGGAAATGGCTTTATAACCCTTTCCAGACTGATAGATCTCAATTACTTTCTTTCTCAATTGTTCCTGAATTTCTTTGGGTCTCGGCATGATGTGTAGCTTTTAAGGATCTTCTGGTGGACCTTACTGTGTCAAGCAGCTCCTATTTAAGTGATGCCTTGATTGTGAAAAGGTGTGGCAATAATCAGGCCTGGGTGTGGCTAGAGAAATTGAACTCAGGTGTGGACAACCACAGTTATAGTATGTTTTAACAAGGGGGGCAATCACTTTTTCACACAGGGCCATGATGGTTTGGATTTTTTTTTACCTTTAATAATAAACACCTTAATTTACAAATTGCATTTTGTGTTTACTTGTGTTGTCCTTGACTATTGTTTAAATTGGTTTGATGTTCCGAAACACTTAAGTGTGACAAACATGCAAAGGAACAGGAAATGAGGAAGGGGGCAAACACTTTTTCACACCACTGTATTTACACTACATATCGGCCTAAACTGAGGAAAGAATTTTTTTTATTTTGGGGATATTTATAATAGCAAAAAGTACAAAATATTGTGTTTTCTTCAAAATTGTCACTCTTTTTTTTGTTTATAGCGCAAAAAATAAAAACAGCAGAGGTGATTAACCACTTGACCACTGGGCAGTTAAACCCCCTTCCTAACCAGACCAATTTTCAGCTTTCGGTGCACTCACACTTTGAATGACAATTACTCCGTCATGCAACACTGTACCCAAATGAATTTTGTGTCCTTTTTTTCACACAAATAGAGCTTTCTTTTGGTGGTATTTAATCACCGCTGGGTTTTTTATTTTTTGCGCTATAAATCAAAAAATACTGAAAATTTGGTAAAAAATAATAAAAAAATTCTTTGTTTCTATTAAAATTATTGCAGAGTATTGCGAGTATTGGCGAGTATTGGCAGAGTATTGGCGAGTATTGGCGAGTATTGGCAGAGTATTACAGTATTGCACAGTGGTTGCAGAGCATTGCAGTGGTGGCAGAGCATTGCACAGTGGTGGCAGAGTATTGCACAGTGGTGGCAGTGTATTGACCAGCGCTGTGGGCACTACACATCCAGCCCACAGCGCTGGTCCCGTCTCTCCCCCTCTCCGCTTCTCCCTTCTCTGTACCGATCGGTACAGAGAGGGGAGGGAGGAACCGGCGTCATGACGTGACGCCAGTTTGTGTACATGTGACGGAGCGATCACGTGGTAAACGGCCGCTATCAGCGGCTGTTTACCGTGATCCGTGATGCGCCGGGTCCTCGGGACCCGGCGGTCACGGATGTTCCCGAGTGCGCGCCCCAGGGGGCGCGGGAGCAAGTTTCTGGGAGGACGTCCGTAGGACGTCCACTCAGGATAACCCGACTGCGCTGTAGACGTCTTTCGACTATAGCGCGGTCGGCATGTGGTTAAATACCACCAAAAGCTTTATGTTAAAATGTTATGTTTATGTTAAAAAAATAGCACCAAAAGAAAGCTCTATTTGTGGGGAAAAAGGACATCAATTTTGTTTCGGTACAGCGTCGCATGACAGCGCAATTGTCATTTAAAACTACGCAGTGCCGTATCGCAAAAAATGACCTGGTCGGGAAGGGGGTAAATTCTTCCGGGGCTGAAGTGGTTAAGAAAATAATCAAAAGTTCTACAATGGTTGAATGTAAGATGTTATGCACAGAGAACGAGTTAAGCACTTAGACAAATAATAATTAGTTCTGAATGCTTTAAGGATTTTTGTTTACAAATGTTCATACCAAAACAGCCCCGGTATGGTTCGTTATGCTATTAACATTGATGTTGAGGATGTTTGTGGTACAGATTATTATTGAAGTCATATACACAGAATCAGAGGAAGACAAAACAAAAATGAAGAACACAACCAGAAACAGAAGGCTGGGAGAGGGGCCCAGAGACATACAAATAAGTTGGTTTTATTGTCCCCTCATAACACACTCTCCCACTATCAAAATCAATTGTACATCAGGGGTGAATAATTAAAAGAATAAGCAAGTTTTTATTCAGGAAAGATGATGAGATTGGCTCCACATGTGTCCTCGTCATCTGTACCACCACACAGGAAGGATACGAGTTTATTTATAGTTGGGAGGGGGAGAAGAGCTATTTTTTGACTAAGAATAGGGGAAATCATTAGGACATGTCAAGGACTATTCATGGTAAAAGGTCACTGGTCCTGGTAGGAGTCAAAATGACTAAGAAATCATCCCCCCAAACACTACTTTGGTTTAGGCTGAGTTCACATGGTGTATGGACGTGGCTCACAGCAGGCGTCTGTTGCGTCCCTGTTCTCTGTTTCAGGGACGAATCAGGCCCGAATTTTTGCGTGAATTCAGACCTGAAACTGAGCCAAAGACGCACAGGAGCCTTGTGCAATGCACTCCACAGCCGTACCAGAGATGTGTGAACCGGCTCCATTGAGAGACGGTCACACTCTCCTGTCATGCAAATTGGATGCAGGGAAACCCGCATCCAATTCGCATCAGTGTGAACCCAGCCTAACTGTTCATCCTCTAAAGGTAAAGCCAGTATAACCTTAAAGTGGAATTAAACTCCACCTTTGAACTTGTACCTACAGGTGAGGCCTATAATAAGGCTTACATGAAGGTACAGTGAATATCTCCTAAACTTGCACTGTTTAGGAGTTATTCACACAAAATGTAGCGGGTGACATCATCAGTGAATGCGCTCTGAAGGGATTGCATACTGTGCCAGACCTTCACAGCTCCGTGCCAGAGCCAAGGGCAGCCATACAGCCTGAGCCCGCGGACCCAGAAGGAAGACTGGGTGAAGATGACAGCATCGGGGAGCCGTGACAACGCTTCGCTGGAGGGCTCCATGTACAGCTAAGTCTGTCATAATGTGTAAAGCCCCATACACACGGTCGGACTTTTTCATGGATTCTGTCCGATCGGACAATGTTGTTGAAAAATCAGACCGTGTGTATGCACCATCGGACAGTGTTCGTCGGTTTGTCCGACGGACAAAGTCTTATCTCCTGCTGGAAAGATTTGCCGTCAACCCGGTGCGATCACACCAAACCCGATCGTGTGTACGGTTGTCCGACCGGATAAAGTGCTACGCATGCTCAGATCACATTACAAGACCAAAGCTATTGGCTACTAGCCTCTACGTTGTCCCGTCGTAGGCAACAAACGTCACCACGTTCAGAATGATCGGATTTTCCGACAACTTTGTCCGACCGTGTGTACGCAAAACCAACATCGGACAAAGTACGACGGACATGATCCGACGGACCTGGTCTGCGGATTGTCCGACCGTGTGTATGGGGCTTTAGTATGCGGTGCATAATAGTACATTATGACTTAAACCTGCAGGGGGGCCATTGCTTTTTATTTTTTTGCTGATTTACTACCACTTTTAGCATCTACCCCAGAACAAGATAGTAGACTTTTCCATCTCGTCTCACAAATCTTGCTTCCTAACTTCTCAGTATTCATAACATCATCCGGATTTTCCTCTTTCATGCTACCAACTTCACATCACAGAGATGATGAGCCTCTGAACACCGAGAAAGTTCCTATGAGAGGTTCACAGTGCAGCGGGGGATGCTGAATACTAGGACTACTTAGTTAAAAAACTCAGCAGTAATTCACATTGTGTAGGTCATTCTCCTATGAGGCCTGGTCACTGGGTTGATTGGAGCCACCCATTATGCTATATAACTGTATATAACTAGAGTCTATTAAAATCAATGCTGGTTATACAGGGGGATTTCAGTTGAGAAACAATCTGCTTTGAATAATATATTTTCCACATGTAGTTGAGCTATTTCCCATCTTTCTTCCTAGCATTTTACAGGTTGTATATGTAACTAGGTATACATTTGAACATGAAATGGAAGATGATTTGAACTCATTTGAAAATTTCTAACAGGGCCAATCGATTTTAACCAATGCTTTGTAGTATTCAAAAGCCATACCTTCAGATGCCTAATACTTTACCACTATGTCAGTTTCCAAGATGCTCATTGGGTTGAAATACCCATACCTATGATACACACACTGCTAAATTGTACTGTTGCAGTGATTGTCTTACTGTGCATTTTTTGCTACTAAAATGATATACTAAGAGGGTTTAGCGATCTGCTGCTCAGGCCACACATACTGTAAGTTTTTAATAACAACAGCTTCCCTAAGCACAGCTCTGAAGAAGGGGGTGTGCCCCTGAAATGCATTAGCGTGCATATGTGAGGCCGCAGAAACACTTGGATGTTCTACCTCATGTTATCCTTCTATGTACTTGCTGTACACTTATGCACCCTTGTGAGTATGCACTTTATTGAGTGCTTTTTTACATTAATAAATTCCGTTTTCACTTGGATAATGCACTAGGGGTTCGCACCTGCCACCTTCTTTGTTTCTGTAGTTCTACATGGGACATCCCTATCCAAGGAGGGCTGTATCCACCGGGCACTGGACCTTGTATATGATGTGATATTTGTTGGCTTTCCCTCTGGCGAAGACCACTGAGTGCTGGGAGTATTTGGCTGTCTTTACAAGTCAGGAGATGAATACAAAAAAATGTTGGTGTTATATCTTTCACTTAGATGTTATACAGGAAGTTGTATTAAAGTAAATACAGCTTGATAAAACAAAAACTGTGTCTGTCTTCATTTTAGATTGCAAAGCAACAAAGTGTGATTATTTTAAAGGGGGGTGATTTATTTCTATACCCACTGTATGTGTGAGAGTGAAGGATTTGAGGAGCTCAGAGTCTGGGAAGGAACAATTAAGTTCTCTCTCCCATTCAGCTATATAGTGAGGTCTCATGGGATAGGTTTCCCGAAAGTATTAAGCCATAGAGTAGGGAAACCACAAGTGTTGGCCCAGTAGGATAATAATAAAGTTGGTGAAAGGACATGTTTAGGGAGGGACCCCAGGTAACGCAGAAAAGAACAAGAATCACAAAGTTGGAAATAACGCAACTAGTTTCCACTAAATTGTCTGTAAGAGAGGATGGCGATAATAACATAGCTAAAGATTTGATGTGTCCTACTTATAAAGCAGAACATATGGATGAGGGCATCTCATATGAAAAATATTGTTTTGGATGCCCGGTGGACAGCTTGGATTTTGCAAGAGAGGGGTCAAGGGCCAATGTACGTGGGTAAGGTTTCTATTTTTTAAGGGTGCAAAGGGCTTTCAAGTGCTTCAGAATGTTATTGAAGCTCCTTTTAACGATCGTGGTCCTGTTCTCGTGTCCAAAAATTACCCCCAATTGCTTAATTATTTTTTTCACAGAAAAAAAAAAGGCCACAAAAAATTTGAAATAAAACATTTGTTGCGACAGTACACAAATAAATATCAAATACAAATGAAATACATAGAAAAACAAGAACACAAATTAAAGCAAATTACTCTAAATACACCGCCCAAAATACACCCTTAACATAAAAAAAAAAAAAAAAAAAGAGTAGATTTTTTTTATTATTATTTTGAAGACTAAAAGGAGAGCTTTCATGAAACAGCAGGTATTTGGATGTTTCGCTTCCATCACAGAACAAAAAAATGTAAGCAAATTACACCCAAGTAGCAGTTCCTGCTTTGGTGAAATTATGACTATAGTGAGATATTTAAAGAGTTTGCAAAGGCAATTTTTTTAAATTAAAATAACAAACATGTTATAGTCACCTGCTTAGAGCAGCCCCGAACCTTCTCTTCTGGTGTACCCCACCAGTGATCTTGGCTCCTCCTCTTCTGTGTCAGCCCTCAAAGCAGGCCACTTGCTATGGGGCAGGCGTGTGGGCTGTGTGTGTCTATAGACATTTCTGTGTGTCTGCTCACATGATTTGATTGACAGCAGCAGGAACCAATGGCTCCTGCTGCTGCACGAACATCATGTGGGAAGAGAAATACATGGGAGAAGAGCCACAGCAAGGCACAATGCTAGAGCAAGACAGGATTCAGGTAAGTGTTTAGTTAGAGGGGTTGGGGGGGGGGGGGGGCAAAAAATGTTTTTTTACCTTAATTCAGGGAATGCTATAAGGTAAAAAAAATGTTTTAGCTTTAGAATGCCACAGTCATATTTGTTTTTGATGGGTCCGAAAGACTAACCTGTTATCCCATGCATTGGTGATGGTTTTGGCCCAATATCAGCTTTTAGGGAGTCCACATGGATTTCTGATTTCTTCTTAAACCATCCAATAGATCTCCTCTTATCTGCCAAGCTCTTCATGTCTGGTCTGTCTGCATAGCCAAAAAGAAATACACTGCTGCCTGGAACAAGTGTGACCAGTTCTTCTGCAATACCTAAATAAGGTTCGATGTTAAAATAAAGAGAGAGATTGGCATGAAACATAATGTGATATAAATAATTATGGGCTTCGTTCATAAAGTATTTGCAGGGACAACAGTCCTGGTTAAGGTCTATCAGTGCTGTTGCATATTAACTAGACATGTGCACACTGAAATATTTTGTAAAATATTATTACTAGTCAACCAACATTAGAATTCTTCTATAGCCTATGGGCAGAGCATTTGACCATAAATGTCCGCTCGCGGCGACTGCTTTGTCGGATCTTCATGTCAAATCTTTTCTCTCTATTTCGAATAATCTTGGACTAATAGAGTTAGGTTAGGCACATTCAACCTTTTTTTGCTATTGTCTCTATAATGTCAAATCTTTTCTATGTCGAATCTTTTCTCTCTATTTAGAATAATCTTGAACTAACAGAGCTAAGGTTAGGCACATTCGACCACATGTTCGATGGACACAGATCGCTATTGTCAGCGTCATGTCGAATCTCCTATCTATATCGAACTGTTGCCCACGAAAATAAAGCATTTGTTTATGTCGGATCTTTCGGTTTTCGGATTCTGCACGTTCGTTATCATTTGTTAAAACGATAACAAAAATACCCGAAATTCGGACGAAAATGCATTCGGACGAAAACGAATGCACATGTCTAATATTAACGTGCACAATGAAAGTGAAAGTCTGGTTGGTTGCTTGCTTTGGCAAACAAGAACTAATTTCGTATGAATAGGATCCAGTATACTGTGTATTGTAAATATTCTGCTATTGCTCCTGAGTTCTGCCATAGTAAAATTACAGATTACAGGAATATTTTTGCACAGTTTAATTATAGATAATAATCATAAAATTATAATTTATTTAAATGATTATCACATATTAATATACATGAAATATTTATGTATAAAGAACAGCGCCACTTCCTGACTTTACCAGTAAAAAGTAAATTGTTTAAAAAAAAATATTTTCCACGAAACAGTCTATGCATTTCTGAGTAGCTTTGGCTCTATGCCACTAATCTTCACTAGGCGTTTAGAGCTAGTAAGTGGTAACTACCAGTGCTGATTAATGTACGCCGCCTTGTGTTATGTCTAAGTTAATCCTCTATGTAATTGCTGCTATGAAGCACTTTCAAGATCACAAACGCACTAATAAGCTGCAAGAAGAAGTACAATAGTGACATCTTGTGGCCTATTGACTCTTACAGTCATTTTAGTACATGATGAAAATAAAGTAGAAAAATATAGATGGGTTTATAAAAATAGTTTTGTTACAGTTGTTTTAATGCATGGGCTAGCAAGCCTGTGATTAAAATAGCGGCAAACCTGAAAGTACTTACTTAATCATACTAGATTAGAAATCACTGCATGTTATAAAAACAACATATAATCATTTTATGTACATCTATAAATATAACACAGTGCCTTAAATAAGGGTGTTACTGGGTGGTTCGCTGTTTCATAGTCCATTTTCTTAACAAACATACACTTAAAAAGTAAGTGGCCAACTTTATTTTGGCTATACTTCTCTTGCAGGTCACAGGAGTGCAGTTCGTTCTGCATTCCTGGGACCCGTTTTCAGCCGACAGCTGGCAAAAGTCAGCTGTCGGCTGATGTCACTCACTCAGTCCAAGCTTGAGAAAGATCCCGATTTTACAGTCGGGATCAACCCAGATGTCTGGACTGGCAGATGGATCAGCCTCTCTGCGAGCTTCTAGGAGACTGAGCCAGCTGACCCCACCCCCTCCACAGCCCAGCGCTCCAGTGAGAGCTGCAGGGGCAGAGCAGAAAGCCCTCTGCTCACTGAAGGCTGAGAACCAATCAGCTATCAGCCACTGCTGATCAGAACACCTGGGATCTTGGCTGTAGGTATCCGCATGTATACTTGCAACTACATGCCCCTTTACAATGTATGGATGAGGACAGTTTCACACTGAGCTTTGGCCACAGTGTATTGTAGCCACGGTTTTCGTCTGGGTTAGTTGCACTTTCCCATAGACCTCTATTATGTCCCATGGTTTAGGTGCATTTTTTGAAAGCGCACCCAAACGTGGGACATAATAGAAGTGTATGGGAAAGCACAGATAACCCGCACAAAGTGGCCAAAGTGTGAAAGCGCCTTATTGTTTTCCCTACCAAATTATTTGTAATTCTGATAAGGCAATGCTATGATTTAAGCACCTCTTACACACAGCACATCTGCAGAGGTGGCACACTTTTTTCCTGGTTCAGAAATTCAGCTTCATGGCTATCTATATCATCTCTTCACCATGGCCTAATCACTAGACAAGGGAACAGCATTATCACCGCTATTGAATGAGGCAAGAGGCAGTAATGGTAATCCATGAAGTAGCAGAGTAATCATCCTGAGTAGAAGAAGTGAGTGACAACAAGTCAAACAAGGCAAGTCAAACATTCAAATTCCCTGCCAAGTAAAACAGCAATATAAGTATTTGAAATTTATATTTTAAGTAATTTTTAATTAAAATAACAAACATGTTATACTTACCTGCTCTGTGCAATGGTATTGCACCGAGCATCCCAAAACCTCCTCTTCTGCGGTCCCCCACCGGCGCTCTCTCCGCTCCTCCTCTTCTGTGTCTGCCCCCACAGAAATTGCTTGCTTACATCTGGGAGCAGATGTGCAAGCTCACTTTCAAGTCGGGCTATGTATTTTTATAGACATACAGTGTGTCTCAGTCCTGCCCCAAGCATGCTTTTTCTCACCCTTTAACCACTTGCCGCCCGCACTATGCCTGAAAGACAGCTACAGCCCAGGCATCCAATGCCGGGAGGGCACTCTGTGATCGTCTAGTAATTTGGACTCAGTTGATCACAGATCGGGGAAAAGGGCAAATCACAACGGCCCTTTACCATGTGATCAGCTGTCAGTCAATGACAGCTGATCATAGAATGTAAACACAAGCTGGATTTTCTCTCCTAATGCCAATGCTTCTGTTACAGGAACATCAGTCCCAACAGTGCCCACCAGTGCTGCGAATCCGTGCCCACCAGTGCTGCCAATCAGTGCTCACCAGCGCTGCTAATTAGTGCCTACCAGTGCCACCTATCAGTGCTGCCAATCAGTGCCTCATCATCATTGTCACCTATCAGTGCCACCTACCAGTGCCACCTATCAGTGCTGCCTATCAGGGCCACCTCTCAGAGCCCATCAGTGCCACCTATCAGTGCAGCCTCATCAGTGCCTCATCAGTGCCGCCTCATCAGTTCTACCTATCAGTGCCGCCTCATAAGCGCACATCAGTGAAAGAGAAAAATTACCTGTTTCTAAAATTTTATACCAAACTATAAAAAATATTTTAGTTTTTTTTTCAAAATGTTCTGTCTTTTTTTTGTTTAGAAAAAATTAAAAACCCAGTAGTGATTAATTACCACCAAGAGAAAACTCTGTGTAAAAAAAATGATCAAACGGTACCGCGTTGCATGACCGCGCAATTGTCATGCAAAGTGTCACAGCACTGAAAGCTGAAAATTGGCCTGGCCAGGAAGGTGATAAAAGTGTCCAGTAGACAAGTGGTTAAAACCACTGAGACCGCTAATGACATTATATAGGGCAAATAGTATCTTATTTTGAGATTGTACGGAAATGTGAGCTACTGGGGTTGATTTACTAAAGGCAAATAAGCTGTTCACTTTGCAGGGGAATTTGTCCAGAGCTTAGAAAAAGCGGCACAGTTTAACTTTGCAAAAAACACCTGATCACATGCAAGGAAAACAAAAAAAAAAGCATTTTTGCTTGCACATGACTGGATAATGGAGGTCAGCAGAGCTTCACCTCACTCACTAGACTCTGGGGATAATTCCCTTGCAAAGTACGTGTGTTTTATTGAATATAATATATAGTATCTCACAAAAGTGAGTACACCCCTCACATTTTTGTAAATTATTTATTATACCTTTTCATGTGACAACACTGAAGAAATGGCACTTTGCTACAATGTAAAGTAGTGAGTGTGCAGCTTGTATAACAGTGTTAATTTGCTGTTCCCTCAAAATAACTCAACACAGTCATTAATGTCTAAACCGCTGGCAACAAAAGTGAGTACACCCCGAAATGAAAATGTCCAAATTGGGCCCAAAGTGTCAATATTTTGTGTGGCCACCATTATTTTCCGGGACTGCCTTAACCCTTTTGGGCATGGAGTTTACCAGAGCTTCACAGGTTGCCACTGGAGTCCTCTTCCACTCCTCCATGATGACAACACGGAGCTGGTGGATGTTAGAGACCTTGCACTCCTCCACCATCCATTTGAGGATGTCCCACAGATGCTCAATAGGGTTTACGTCTGAAAACATGTTGGCCAGTCCATCACATTTACCCTCAGCTCCTTTAGCAAGGCAGTGGTCGTCTTGGAGCTGTGTTTGGGGTTGTTATCATGTTGGAATACTGCCCTGTGGCCCAGTCTCCGAAGGGAGGGATCATACTCAGCTTCAGTATGTCACAGTACATGTTGACATTCATGGTTCCCTCAATCAAACTGTAGTGCCCCATTGTCGGCAGCATTCATGCAGCCCCAGACCATGACACTTCCACCACCATGCTTTCACCACCATGCAAGACACACTTGTCTTTGTACTCCTCACCTGGTTGCCGCCACACACGCTTGACACCATTTGAACCAAATAAGTTTATCTTGGTCTTATCAGCCTAGGCCATCTTTATGTAGAGCAACAATTCTGTTTTTCAGATCCTCAGAGAGTTCTTTGTCATGAGGTGCCATGTTGAACTTCCAGTGACCAGTATGAGTAAGTGAGAGCGATAACACCAAAATTAACACACCTGCTCCCCATTCACATCCGAGACCTTGTAACACTAACAAGTCACATGACACCGGGGAGGGAAAATTGATAATTTGTCCCAATTTGGAGATTTTCACTTAGGGGTGTACTCACTTTTGTTGCCAGCGGTTTAGACGTTAATGGCTGTGTGTTGAGTTATTTTGAGGGGACAGCAAATTGACACTGTTATACAAGCTGTACACTCACTACTTTACATTGTAGCAAAGTGTAATTTCTTCAGTGTTGTCACATGAAAAGATATAATAAAATATTTACAAAAATGTGAGGGGTGTACTCACTTTTGTGAGATACTGTATATTCCCTTAACATTTGCATTAGGAATGATAAAAAAGCATTTGCTGACAGGGTGCAAATAATAAATATGGTCTCAAATTTTCGACTGCCTAAAAAACCTTTAAACGAATCCTAGCTGCTACCTTCCGATTCAAAGAAAATATGCCGCACACCAGTGACATCTTGGAAATCTAGTTAGCTCTATTGAACAGGCTAAACAGCACACACTGTGGGTCTTCCACCTTAGGCCACCCCTGATCCTAGCTAGTTACTTAGCCAAACCCTGAAATGACTTAATGATCTTCAAAATAGGCAAATACAAAAGTTGACAAATCAAAGAAGGATCTGGCTAGCCAGAAATCACTCAAGATCCAGGATACCATAAAAACATGACTGAATTTGACTGTGTCATACATATAGCAGAACCTACCTTCTGCAATATCCCCACACTGCTCCAGTGTTATACTTGATAAAGGATAGATGTAAATTATTTATTATACCTTTTCATGTGACAACACTGAAGAAATGGCACTTTGCTACAATGTAAAGTAGTGAGTGTGCAGCTTGTATAACAGTGTTAATTTGCTGTTCCCTCAAAATAACTCAACACAGTCATTAATGTCTAAACCGCTGGCAACAAAAGTGAGTACACCCCGAAATGAAAATGTCCAAATTGGGCCCAAAGTGTCAATATTTTGTGTGGCCACCATTATTTTCCGGGACTGCCTTAACCCTTTTGGGCATGGAGTTTACCAGAGCTTCACAGGTTGCCACTGGAGTCCTCTTCCACTCCTCCATGATGACAACACGGAGCTGGTGGATGTTAGAGACCTTGCACTCCTCCACCATCCATTTGAGGATGTCCCACAGATGCTCAATAGGGTTTACGTCTGAAAACATGTTGGCCAGTCCATCACATTTACCCTCAGCTCCTTTAGCAAGGCAGTGGTCGTCTTGGAGCTGTGTTTGGGGTTGTTATCATGTTGGAATACTGCCCTGTGGCCCAGTCTCCGAAGGGAGGGATCATACTCAGCTTCAGTATGTCACAGTACATGTTGACATTCATGGTTCCCTCAATGAACTGTAGTGCCCCATTGTCGGCAGCATTCATGCAGCCCCAGACCATGACACTTCCACCACCATGCTTCCACCACCATGCAAGACACACTTGTCTTTGTACTCCTCACCTGGTTGCCGCCACACACGCTTGACACCATTTGAACCAAATAAGTTTATCTTGGTCTTATCAGAACACAGGACATGGTTCCAGTAATCCATGTCCTTAGTCTGCTTGTCTTCAGCAAACTGTTTGTGGGCTTTCTTGTGCATCATCTTTAGAAGAGGCTTCATTTTGGGACAACAGCCATGCAGACCAATTTGATGCCGTGTGCGTCGTATGGTCTGAGCACTAACACGCTGACCCCCCCACCCCTTCAACCTCTGCAGCAATGCTGGCAGCACTCATACGTCTATTTCCCAAAGACAACCTCTGGATATGACACTGAGCACGTGGACTCAACTTCTTTGGTCGACCATGGCAAGGCCTGTTCTGAGTGGAACCTGTCCTGTTAAACCGCTGTATGGTCTTGGCCACCGTGCTGCAATTCAGTTTCAGCGTCTTGGCAAACTTCTTATAGCCTAGGCCATCTTTATGTAGAGCAACAATTCTGTTTTTCAGATCCTCAGAGAGTTCTTTGTCATGAGGTGCCATGTTGAACTTCCAGTGACCAGTATGAGTAAGTGAGAGCGATAACACCAAAATTAACACACCTGCTCCCCATTCACATCCGAGACCTTGTAACACTAACAAGTCACATGACACCGGGGAGGGAAAATTGATAATTTGTCCCAATTTGGAGATTTTCACTTAGGGGTGTACTCACTTTTGTTGCCAGCGGTTTAGACGTTAATGGCTGTGTGTTGAGTTATTTTGAGGGGACAGCAAATTGACACTGTTATACAAGCTGTACACTCACTACTTTACATTGTAGCAAAGTGTAATTTCTTCAGTGTTGTCACATGAAAAGATATAATAAAATATTTACAAAAATGTGAGGGGTGTACTCACTTTTGTGAGATACTGTATATTCCCTTAACATTTGCATTAGGAATGATAAAAAAGCATTTGCTGACAGGTTGCAAATAATAAATATGGTCTCAAATTTTCGACTGCCTAAAAAACCTTTAAACGAATCCTAGCTGCTACCTTCCGATTCAAAGAAAATATGCCGCACACCAGTGACATCTTGGAAATCTAGTTAGCTCTATTGAACAGGCTAAACAGCACACACTGTGGGTCTTCCACCTTAGGCCACCCCTGATCCTAGCTAGTTACTTAGCCAAACCCTGAAATGACTTAATGATCTTCAAAATAGGCAAATACAAAAGTTGACAAATCAAAGAAGGATCTGGCTAGCCAGAAATCACTCAAGATCCAGGATACCATAAAAACATGACTGAATTTGACTGTGTCATACATATAGCAGAACCTACCTTCTGCAATATCCCCACACTGCTCCAGTGTTATACTTGATAAAGGATAGATGGGTACTAGGTCAATGGCACCAAGACATGGATGTATTCCATCATGTACAGATAGGTTGATAGATGCAAAGCCTTCCACACAAGAAGACACAACAGATTTACCTATATAGATACAAATTCAGAGATTCATAAACAAGGGTCCAGTTCAGAAAAATACTATTATTTGTAAGAATGTCTCATGTCAATGGCTGACTCACAAATATTCTGTTAAATTAAATAACCCACTCTAGATTTCTATAAAAAATGTTAGCATGTAACTGACATGTATTTTCAGTAATCATCAAAACAGGTTATATTCACAAGGGAGACATGTTTTATACATTGTGGACATTTCCAAACCTGGCCTAGAATCTTTGGTTTAATTTGTATACGTTTTTACACTGTTGTCCCCAATAAGTCATGGGTAGCCATTTTTCACTACCCTATACAGTAAAACCTTGGTTTGCAAGCATAATTCGTTCCAGAAACATGCTTGTAATCCAAAGCACTTGTATATCAAAGCATTTTTTTTACAGGGTATAAAAGAGAAGAGAGGCACCTCTAAGTGTAGCAATAAGTTGCTAAATGTTGGACCTTCATTAAATGTAACCATATTGCTACACTTAGAGGCTCCTCTCTTCTTTTTTTATACTCAGTTGTGACATGACGCTACTCTTATATCAAGACATTGCTTGTATATCAAGGCAAAATTTATTAAAACATTTTGCTTGTCTTGCAAAACACTCTCAAACCAAGTTACTCTCAAACGAAGGTTTTACTGTAGGTGGCCTGACTTTAAGCCAACAAAAGCTTGACACTTTTTTTGCTAGCAGCTCAGCAAACCTTAGGCAAGTCCTGGAGAAAAAAATAAATAAACATCCATGAGGTCGGAAATCGAAATAACTTCATGTCTAGTCCATGAAAAACTCAAGCATTTTAAGTTACCCCAACAGCAAAATTCTGTAAAATATGTGACCCCTGAATTTAATACGTCATATCTTCATTGAACTGCTTGTATCTCAAGCTACCTATGAAACCACCCGAGGTATAAACCCACCTAATTCCTCTCCTCCAGATTTCCCCTCCCATACCCAAATCCCACACTTGCTCCATGACTTGATCACCTTGTCTCTTCTCTCTCTCATTTCCCACTTTTTTCTTTCTGCTCTTCTAGCCTCCTTATGCCGCGTACACGCGTTCGGAAATTCCGACGCAAAATGTCCGATTGGACCATGTTGTTGGAAAATCTGGCTGCATGTGGGCTCCATCGTACTTTTTCCGTCTAAATTTTGAGATCCTGCTCTCAAATTTTCCGACAACAAAATCCGATCAGACTTTTTACGATCGTGTGTAGAGAATTCCAACGGACAAAGTGCCACGCATGCTCAGATCAAATTACGAGACCAAAGCTATTGGCTACTAGTCTCTACGTAGTTCCGTCATACGCAACGAACGTCAGAATCCACGTTCAGAATGATCGGATTTGACAACTTTGTCCGACCGTGTGTATGCAACACCAGTGTCGGACAAAATCCGTCGGAAAAATTCAGACAAATTTTGTGGTCGGAATTTCCGACCGTGTGTACGGGGGCTTAGACTACAAGCCTACATTACGCTGTAGTGAACCCGAGCCAGGCACCCACTACAAAATTATTGGCTAGTTTATGGGCCAATTCGTGAAAGACCTTACAAACAGACTTTCTTTGTGGAATTCTTGTGTACCTTTCTTTTATGCGGTGTATACAATTTTGTACACATTTGCCCGTGCACTGTTTTATTCATTTGTCAACTTTTTCTTCTTCAAAACCAAATAAAATTGTGTTGCCAGAGATCAAAATAAGAAATTGAAAGGCAAACATTTGGTGACATCCATTGCAGTTTTTGCTGGCCAGTAGCCTGTTTTCAGCTATAATCCATGTTATATTTTTCCACACTTCCCCATGGAACAATTATCCAGTTACACTTATTTAGCACTGAGGTTTGTCTGCATGTGACTCTTCAAATCCTCTATAAACAAAGTATTTGTTATAGGAACATTCTATTTGTGTTTTAAAATAAAGAATATCAGCACATCAAACACAGTCTAATGCTACAAGTTTTAACATGGCTCAGCCTGTATGTTCTTAATAGTACACACTGCATTTCTCAGAATACTGAGCTGAGCATTTCCTCCCTATCGCATCTAAGCAGCCCACATGACTATAGAGTCACACACGTGGGTGTACACAAAGTGGTAAATGATAACCCACTCACTCCCTCCCCACCATGCCCACTAACCAGCTAAACACAATGGGATATTACATGTAGATTAATGGAGGCTTCATCTCCCTCTTAATCTAAGACACAGGCTGATTTCAAATATACAGTATATTTGTATGGCAATTTAAAATAGTTTATTGACAATATAAATTTTTACTCTGTATTCCAACGGCTGTTTAATTTGAACATGTGACCAGCAGCAGAGGACTAGGAGCTCCTCCTGCTTATATTTCCCTGCAGACAGGCAGAATCTGCTGCTGTTGGAGTCTTTTCTCTCTATCATAGAGAAGCATAATTAGCCACAATAATTTACTATTTCAGCTCCCCAACTTGTGGCACGTGTCCTGCTAACCAATTTATGAACAGCCTTGCCTTCTAAAATATTACTTCACCCAAAACGAATATCTCTAGGTTTTGGTAGATGCTGAAGCGTTAAATCACCTAAAGCCTTATTTATTTATACTTCCCAGTGACTATGGTGGTGATATTTCTGCACTGAGTTTCCTGTTCTGCACACTTACTGTAGCCATGCAGTCACCAACTGTTTTCTTTTGCACCATAGAAAATGCAATAGGAGCAGTAACAAGACCCAAACTCCAATGGAGAGTCGGGACCAAACCAGAATCTAAGGCAGGGAGTCACCACTGGAGTCCACGATAGCTAGATGGTGGCTCCTTCCACCTGCCTCCAACGATATCTGAAATATCACTTTTCAGCAGATTGGCCATTTAAAATACTCTTACATAATATGCAAATTAACAAAAGCAAAGAAGGTTAATAAAACACTTTTATATTTTGAAATTTAAGAATAATTTTGTTAGATTTTTGGAACAAGCTGTTCAGCTTTAACATTCTTTCAAGCTTTTAAATACACAAACACAGAACTGTGCCTCTTTTATTAAAACGTGCTGTTATTTTCTGAACTACATTTTTACAGTCAGGTTTCTAAACATCTAAACCTCTGAAAAGTGATTCGCAGTGGAATGCTTTTCTGACGTTGTTGACAGGCTGCTGGGAGGAAATATATCACCTCCTCACTGCTTGTTTTAACTATGATAAGCCAGCACCACCACACTGCAACCTCAGGGATCACGGTTGAACCTCAGGGAATCATGGGCTTGGCCCTAGTCACGTGAGTCGGTCATGTTCGGCGGTTGTACTGCCCGCAGCATGCAACATGTGGTAACATTGTTGCCGTGGCCACGACATGTGTTCAACCATCATTGCAGCCTAAGGGGGGCTGTAAATCAATGCCTCAACCATCTGCCTATTTTTACCATCCTCCCTGGCCACCTGCGTAAATGAGCCCGATCTTCAACTGCTGGTTGACAGATTTGCTAAGTTTTTTTTTTTTTTTCATTATCTTTTTTTGGGATTTTTAAAATAATATTCAATTTAATGCTTGTCATATAATTGTCACTGAAATTTATATATATATATATATATATATATATATATATATATATATATATATATATAATGTACAGGACGCTAAGTTTGGGTTCTGGATGGGTGTTATGTAGAATTTGGGTTTCTATAGGGAAAGTGTGTGAGTAGTCAGGGGTTCACCCGAGATGGGTGAGGAATTCCTGGGATAACCATGTTAAGGAGAGGACTGACTCGCAGACCTCTCTGTGTTAGTAGAGAGGTATTTAGGACCTGGAATTTCGGAGGCCCTGAAGTGATACTCATTTGGGAAAAGGGCCTCCACTTCTGACTACAGGGACTCCAGTTCCCACAGGGTTAAGAGCCACAGGAAGCAGTATTAGGTGTGATGGTGTGTGAGTAGGAGTGGAGAGAGACACCTGTTTGGAATGCTGCACATTGGCTGGAATCTACCAGATAGCCAGACTGGGAATGTGCTAACCCTGGGGTAAACTCCCATCTATGAACTGAGTATTTTGTTATATTTTGTTTATGCTGTCTTTGTGCTGAAGACAAGTGGATATTTGTGTTTTTTTTTTTTGCTGCTGGAAGCAACTTTTCTTTGTGTTTTGCCTGAAGAAAAATAAAAACCTTTTTGTTTCAATTTAAATGGCTTTGCACATGATCTCATGGAGCTATAACCCCCAAATTTTACAGCTGGTATCTTGGATGCTGGCAAAGTGCCTGGGAATGTGCTGAGTATTTTGTTATATTTTGTGAGTGACCAGAAGAAAAATCTAAATCAAATCAATATTTGATGTTACTACCCTTTTGCCTAGTACACACAATAAGAATAATCGGACAAAATGATCATTTGTTTTTTTTTTGTTTTTTTAATGCTAGTCTCGTTTTGAAAAAAAAAAAAAAGGTTACTAAAGTTGCGGAAATTCTCGTACAGAATACAACTTTGGCACTTCAGATTGTAATGTATTCCTTGGTTTCCAAGCATGCATGGTCTTGGTCATGCAATTTTTTTCATAGAAATAGTTA
The DNA here is from genome assembly GCA_028564925.1 of Lithobates sylvaticus. NCBI lineage: Eukaryota > Metazoa > Chordata > Amphibia > Anura > Ranidae > Lithobates > Lithobates sylvaticus. Next base: position 104,798,552 of record CM053031.1, on the reverse strand, counting down.
TACTAAATACACAAAAATTGTTTGTTCTGTTATCGTGGTTGTCCCTTTAGACATTGTCACGTAAATTGTCGTGATCAGCTCTCGAAAGCTGTGCACTAATGATCAGACTATCGGACGATCGCTCTAAAAGCGTTATTTTTAGTCCAATTTTCTCACCATGTGTACTAGGCATTTGGCTTCAAACCAACATTAATTCTGACACTTGTACACTTTGTACAGTCAGAGATTTTGGAGGCTTAGAGACTGGTGTATGATTAACCAATTATACAAAGCAAGTGCTAATGATCATCAATTTCATATGTAGGTTGAAACGTCCAGCAGTGTCATCAGTGCACCCCACTGCAAAAAACAGTGGGACCCAGATACACCCATCTACTGTATATAGGGAGAAAAACTGTGCTTAGTGTACACAACGTAATTATAAATTATATTAAATCAACAGCAACACTCACAACATTGTACACAGCAACATAAACAAAAATATATATAAACGTGTTGCCCTGTCACATAAATGATGCATTAATCTTCACAATTAATGAGTGTTTATAAATGAAATATAGTCCAAAAAAGATTAATATGATTAAGTGTCCAAAACCAAAAAAAAGACCATACAGTGAAGAAAAAGGTGTCCTTCAATTCTTGTCCCAAATGTCCCAAGGGACAGACAGGACAAATGTATCCTCTTACCAACTAGTTAGACCTATCAAGGCCTGTATGCGCATCAGTGAGTAATCACCACTCACTTCAGGTATAAGTCTATCCTATTCAGCCACTTACTGGATGCCAATGATGGAAGTCACTGTATACATTTGTCCTTAGGGATCCAGTTATACAATATGCCAATAAGAAGAGGAAAAAACTCATTGCACAGCATTCAGTAAAAGCATATGAGTTTAATAAAAGGATCTACAGTGGCTTGCGAAAGTATTCGGCCCCCTTGAACTTTTCAACCTTCTGCCACATTTCAGGCTTCAAACATAAAGATATAAAAAAATTTTTTTGTGTGAAGAATCACTAACAAGTGGGACACAATTGTGAAGTGGAACGAAATCTATTGGATATTTTAAACTTTTTTAGCGAATAAAAAACTGAAAAGTGGTGCGTGCAAAATTATTTGGCCCCTTTACTTTCAGTGCAGCAAACTCACTCCAGAAGTTCAGCGAGGATCTCTGAATGATCCAATGTTGTCCTAAATGACTGATGGTGATAAATAGAATCCACCTGTGTGTAATCAAGTCTCTGTATAAATGCACCTGCTCTGTGATAGTCTCAGGGTTCTGTTGAAAGCGCAGAGAGCATCATGAAGACCAAGGAACACACCAGGCAGGTCCGTAATACTGTTGTGGAGAAGTTTAAAGCCGGATTTGGATACAAAAAGATTTCCCAAGCTTTAAACATCCCAAGGAGCACTGTGCAAGCGATCATTTTGAAGTGGAAGGAGTATCAGACCACTGCAAATCTACCAAGACCTGGCTGTCCCTCTAAACTTTCAGCTCAGACAAGGAGAAGACTGATCAGAGATGCAGCCAAGAGGCCCATGATCACTCTGGATGAACTGCAGAGAACTACAGCTGAGGTGGGAGAGTCTGTCCATAGGACAACAATCAGTCGTACACTGCACAAATCTGGCCTTTATGGAAGAGTGGCAAGAAGAAAGCCATTTCTCAAAGATATCCATAAAAAGTCTCGTCTAAAGTTTGCCACAAGCCACCTGGGAGACACACCAAACATGTGGAAGAAGGTGCTCTGGTCCGATGAAACCAAAATCGAACTTTTTGGCCACAATGCAAAACGATATGTTTGGCGTAAAAGCAACACAGCTCATCACCCTCAACACACCATCCCCACTGTCAAACATGGTGGTGGCAGCATCATTGTTTGGGCCTGCTTTTCTTCAGCAGGGACAGGGAAGATGGTTAAAATTGAGGGGAAGATGGATGCAGCCAAATACAGGACCATTCTGGATGAAAACCTGTTGGAATCTGCAAAAGACCTGAAACTGGGACGGAGATTTATCTTCCAACAAGACAATGATCCCAAACATACAGCAAAATCTACAAAGGAATGGTTCACAAATAAACGTATCCAGGTGTTAGATTAGCCAAGTCAAAGTCCAGACCTGAATCCAATCGAGAATCTGTGGAAAGAGCTGAAAACTGCTGTTCACAAACGCTCTCCATCCAACCTCACTGAGCTCGAGCTGTTTTGCAAGGAAGAATGGGCAAGAATTTCAGTCTCTCGATGTGCAAAACTGATAGAGACATACCCCAAGCGACTTGCAGCTGTAATCGCAGCAAAAGGTGGCTCTACAAAGTATTAACGCAAGGGGGCCGAATAATTTTGCACGCCCCACTTTTCATTTTTTTATTAGTTAAAAAAGTTTCAAAAATCCAAAAGATTTCGTTCCACTTCACAATTGTGTCCCACTTGTTGGTGATTCTTCACAAAAAATAAAAATTTTATATCTTTATGTTTGAAGCCTGAAATGTGGCAAGAGGTTGAAAAGTTCAAGGGGGCCGAATACTTTTGCAAGGCACTGTACTTACAGCAGCCAAAATTTAAACAGGCATTGAGAAACAAGCACTCGTCCTACACTCTCCACAGGCACCGCTATTTCCTTGCCTTGGCTGACGTATGTTTCATCTAAACAGACATCTTCTGTGAGGCTGCAGGGGTTACTGCCTGGAGCAGTCTGGCCAGAAGTGGTCTTCATGGAAGAATTGCGGCCAAAAAACTGAAAATTGTATACTCACCTTTCCGTAATTTTCCTTTCCTGTTGCATCTTCATGGCAGCATACACTCTGGGTTGTGACTCCGCCTCCACAACCTGATAGGACCACATAGCTATAAGATGACAAGGCTGCCCCCGCCCCAGTATTCTCTGTATATATGAATCACCTCCAATGGGTGCTGCCATGAAGATATGCGACAGGAAAGGAAATTTACGGAAAGGTGAGTATACAATTTTCCGGTTTCCTGTCGCATCATGGCAGCATACACTCTGGGGAGTAACTCGCAGACTGGGTGGTAATGCAAGAGAAAAACAAATTTATTAACATGGAGTAGAAGAGTTGGCTTGGATAATGGACTTCCCGAAATCCACTGTTGATAGCCATGCGGAATCCACCTTATAATGAGATATGAAGGTGTTTCTGAAGGACCAGGTGGCTGCTTTACAGATGGTCTCCGCCAAGACCCTACAATAGGCCGCCCAAGAAGTTGCCACTGCTCTGGTGGAATGCGCCTTTAAGCCCTCAGGAATTTGTAGCGTACTTAGCGAATAGGCCTTTTTGATGGTCTTCACTAGCCATGAATCGATGGTGCGCGCCGATGCCGCCTGGCCTTTCCTGAAGCCGTATGGAATAATTAAGAGGTTTTCCGTTCTCCTGATAGGTTCGGTTGCCGAAAGGTATTTCAGGATGTTGCCCTTGACGTCCAGAGAATGAGGGTCGACTTGGTCTGTGACAAGGGCTGGAAGGTTGATCTCTTGGTTAAAGTGGAAGGATACTTTAGGGATAAAGCGGTCTGAAGGCCTTAGTACTATTCTGTGCGGGTAGATGACCAGGTATGGTTCCTTAGCCAGCAAGGCTTGCATCTCAAAGATCCTCTTTGCTGATGTCATAGCAATTAAGAAAGAACATTTTAGCGTCAGGTCCCAGAGGGAGATGTCGAGTGAAAAAAAGGGTTCTTTAGACAAGGCCTCCAAGACGACTGAGAGGTCCCAGACCGGGAATGAAGGTTTCCAATGGGGCCTTAGTTTAAGGCAGGCCCTCTGAAACTGTATGACTAGAGGGTCATGTGCCCATTTGACCCCGGTCCGGGCGGATAGGGCTGACACTTGGACCTTTAGGGTACTGGATCCAAGACCTTTCTCTAGGCCTGCCTGCAAGAATTCCAGAATTTGAGACTCTGACAGCGAGGATAAGTCCCAGCCTTGCTGTTGAGAAAAGGTGACGAACTTCCCCCAGATCCTTCGATAGGTGTTGGTGGTAGGCCTCCTGACCTGGAGTAATGTATACACTACCCTCTGGGAACAGCCCTGCTCTAGATATCTAGCCCTCTCAGCCTCCAGGCTGTCAGATGTAATTTCTCCGGGTTCGGATGAAATAGTTGGCCTTGAGAGAGCAGGTCTGCTGACCGCGGGAGAGGGAGTGGGTTTGCCATGTTCAGCTGTAGGAGTGGCCAAAAGGGGATCACAGCCACTACTAGTGCTGCCAAACTTTTGAGCCTCAAAAGGAATCTCGCTATGAGGGGAGTCGGAGGGAAGATGTAGCTGAGAAGGAAGTTCCAGGGGTGTTGGAGGCAATCTGTTCCCTCTGCTGAAGGGAAGGGGATTCTCTATAAGAATCTCTGGCATTTTGCATTTGCTGGTGTTGCAGCTAGGTCTATGTCCGGTGGTCCCCAGGCTGAGATATGAGAGTGAAGGCTTGGGGACTCAGAGACCACTCGTTGTTGGAAATAAAACTTCTGCTGTGTGAGTCGGCCAGGAGATTCTCGACACCCGGAATGTAAGCCGCTCTCAGATCTAGTAGGTTCAGTTGAGCCCACTCCATCACGGGGCGAACTTCCTGCATCATGGAGGAGCTTCTGGTGCCCCCCTGCCTGTTGATGTAGGCGAAGGCCACTCTGTTGTCCATTTTTAGGAGGACTTCCTTCCCTCTCAAATGAGTGCAGAAGGCCAGGAGGCCTTGGAAGGCTGCCTTCATTTCCAGCACATTCGAGACAGAGTCCTGAACGCTGAATGGCCAGGGACCCTGGGACGCATGATGTTGATAGTGCGCCCCCCATCCCTCCAAGCTGGTGTCTGAAGTTACCGTTTCTTGCGGAGGGGTGACTATATGCCTGCATCGCCTCAGGTTGCAGGGTCGAGTTCACCAATGTAATGATTGTTTGACCTCCTCCGAGATGTAGATCGGTTGGGTCATGGACGTGCCGTCCCATTGGTGCAGGAAAGAAGATTGGAGGGGTCTCGAGTTCCACTGCACCCATTGGACCATCGGGATGGTCGCTGACAGCGAGCCTAGGAGACTAAGGAATGCTCTGGCTGCTAGGGACATGGCTGAAATTGCTTTTCTAGCCAACCCAGTCCCAGTAGTGTGGAGACTAGGAATTCTCGGTGCAGAATAAGGGACTCCTGGCTGTTTGAAAGGAGGAGGATGTCACCCAGGTAGTGGTGGACTCTCAATCCTTTCTCCCTCAAGGACGCTATCACTGGTAATAGGACCTTCGTGAATGTTCTGGGGGCAGTAGAGATCCCGAACGGAAGACTTTGGAACTGGAAGTGACCCTGATTTACCGAGAACCGAATGAACTTCTGGAATGCGACATGGATCGGGATATGTAGGTAGGCGTCCTGGAGGTCTATGGAAAGCATCCAGTCTACCAGATTTATAGCTTGGAGGATCGACTGCAGACTTTCCATCTTGAACGACTCTACTCGGATGGAGCGGTTGAGATTTTTTAGATCCAAGACCGGACGCAGATCCCCTGATTTCTTCTTGACCAGGAATAACGGGACATCTCTGTATCTGTCTGGCAGATTACGCCTAAAGGGTGGAGGCCTCTGTTGCTTCGGCCTTTTGTCTGAGGGGATAAGTCCCGACTTTCCGCCAGTCACCTTCGAAATCGCTGAGTCTAGCTTTGCTCCAAAAAGGTTTTCGCCATCATACGGGATGCGGCACCAGTTGGACTTAGAGGCAGGGTCCACTGCCCAGGGTTTCAGCCACAGTGCCCGTCTGGCCATTACAGAAGCCAACATGGCCCTTGATGCAGATTTTATTGCATCGACCAAGGCCTCTGCTACAAAGTCCCCCGTGAGACTTAGCTCCTGTAGAGCTTTTATTATGCTCTCCTGGTCTGCGGCCTCTGAAACAAGTTTTTCTGTGCTCGCCGACCAGCTGGAGATAGCTCTGCCCACGGCTGCGAGCACCACTGCCGGTCTGCAAGCACCTCCTGCCGGTAGGTAAGCCCTTTTAAGGTCTGTGTCAATCTTCCTATCAAGGATATCCCTGAATGTCACAGCGTCCTCAATCGGAAGTGTCACATGCCTGGCTAGACGCATGAGGGATGCATCTACAATAGGAGGGGAAACCAGCAGGTTCACTTTAGGCTCTTTGAGAGGATACAATTTGGCAAGCCTGTTGATCAAACTCGATTTTTTCTCGGGTCTCTGCCATTCCTCTTTGATTAGTTCGTCCAGTTCCTCTATGAATGGAAATGCCTCTGGGTCCCTTTTAATTTTCAGGAAGTATTTCTTCCGTTTCTGCTGGACCTCCTGGGGTTCCTCCCAGCTTATTGCCTCTTAACTGATTTGACAAAGGGGCTCTATCAGCGAAAAGTCAAATCCAGCCGATGCTTCCAACCCCTCATTGTCAGACGGGGAAGCTCTCTCGATGTACTCAGAGGAGTGGGTGAGGCACTTCGTGTTGACAACTCTGTATCTGGAGTTAGAAAATGTGGAGCTGCAGGCTCTCTGGGCTGTGGTTCTTTCTCTCTGGTAGCTTCATCGAAGCATCTGTGACAAGCCAGTTTCTCAGGAAGAGCTGTGGCCCCGTATATCCAGCAGGTTTTTCCAGAAGGTCGGGAATGGTGCGCTGGCGAATGATGTCTGCGCGCAGGAGATCTTCTGCGGTAGGAGTGGCTATGCCTCAAATATGATTTGGAGCGACTTCTCCTGCGACTCCCCCTGTGGCCTGAGCAACTTATTTCGTGACTTGAGCGGCTTTGTCTGTGGCCAGAATAGCTTCTCCTGTGCGAGGTCTCTCTGCGCCTTGAGTTGGATGACCTTGAGGACCTGGTAGCGCTAACCATTTAGGCAGCATTAGGACATCCTGCTCTCTTTTTCGATCTTCACTACTTACCAAGGTAAATCCTCCCCCCTTACCTATTAGGCTGATGGTGATCTGCTAAGGCAGTGGTCTCCATAGAGAAGGGAACAGAGATAGCCTAAGGGAATACACAGGTATAAGTGATGCAGAGAGAGAGAGAGAGCAAACATTAGCAATTAGAATTAGCATGACAACGAGGGAGCCACTCACCTATTAAGGGTCGATGATGAAACTGTGGTAGAGAAGGAAAAAAAGGCAGTCCCAACATCCAGGTACACGTACAGGTATTCGGTTCATTCAAATTCATTTTTAAATCTGCCACCGGAGGCACGTCCCGCTCGCGCATGCACAGTAGCGCCGTGCGACGGCCGGTGCCATCTTGGAAACTGGCAAAGGGCATAGAACGCCCAGGACTGTGTACTGCTCATGCGCGGAAGCGCTGTGATGCTCGGCGCATGTCCTAGCAGCAGCCATGGGACTACAGAGCCCAGGAAGCCTTCCTGTAAGAAAAAAAGGATCAAAAGACAGAGAAAAGGAGGAGGATTCATGGAGACCACTGCAAGGTAGCTAAGCCTATTTAAGGCTTATATGCTAAGATCAATTGTATACCGCCAAGCCTGCTTAAGACTTGTACTGGAGGCTGCAATAGTAATGCTCAAGCCTGTTTAAGGCTTATATCAAGGCCACAGAGAGACAAAAAAATACCCCTGAGATCACCAGAGTGGGGTTCCTTCCATTTAGCTTTGTTTAGAGGTTGTACCGGTAAGGACTTCCACCCAGGAGAGGCTAGAACCTGGCTGGGGTGAAGCAGTAAGGGGGTGCTGATCCGTCCGATCCTGACAGGTGAGGAAAAATGAGAGAATACTGGGGCGGGGGCCTTCTCGTCATCTTATAGCTATGTGGTCCTATCAGGTTGTGGAGGCCGAGTCACAACCCAGAGTGTATGCTGCCATGATGCGACAGGAAAGCCATGCCTTCGACATGGAAACAGGGCTTTTGTATGAATGTTTGCAGGCAACAGGGAAGCATGGTGGAGGTTCCTTCCTGGGGCTGAATTTCTGCAAATGGAGATCGAGAGTTGCCTGCCTACAACTTTTGCACAGTAATTTATATATATATATATATATATATATATATATATATATATACACACACACACACCACACAAATGAAAATACAATTCATGTTACTGTAGTGATTCCACCAAAATGCTAAGAAAATACATGTACAGATTCATGTGTCCAAGTAAGGCATTAAACATTTTATGTGCTTTTCATTTCCCCGGCAAATGAAGTAATTTAATTAACAGCTTTTTCTTAATTCCCTTGGGATCTGTTTTTCACTTACTCAGCTAAAATAATGTTCACAAATGATGTTCCCGGATCTTGAAACAACAGAAAGAATATTTATTAAATCATGGGATGTCATACAGCACTTTATGGCCTATTCATTACATCCTATGACTTCTTGCTCAGCACAACTCAATGCACAATGGCCCCAGGGATTGGGGACGTGTAGCAGCACACATGCCAAGTCATTTTCCTTAACAAAATAATAGAATCAAACAAAAAGAGATGGCTTATAATTGGGAGACATGTTGGATGTGCAACACATAGCAGATATTTCTTTTTGTAGTGCCCACATCGTTATTCCACTATTGTATGTGTATGTATACAGGATATAGTTCACATGTGGCTACTCTCTGATCATGTGTGTCCTTGTTCAGACACTTATTATAGGGGAACAACTGTCTCCTAATTGTGTTCTGTCATTCTTCTGTCATCCTGTCTCATGTGCCCCTAGGTGAGACTACAGGAAGCCATGCTCACACACATTGCACAGCCAGGGCCCACCAATGTCACTATCAGAAAGCTGGTGCAAAGCAACGATGTGCAGCTGCTGCTGGAGTGCATGCATGCAGACAGGAAAAGGCTGAAAATGCAGCAGGAGACCAGCAGCAATTATATACAAAAACAGATAAAAAAAATGGTGAAAACATGTTTATGATACAAAAATTTTATTATATTCATTTTAGAGATCATCGACACTCAATTCATAGAATTTTTTTCACAGAATTCACAAAGCATTCACAAAAAAATTTAGTTCAATACAAGGCATTTTCTGATTGGATTAGGTAGAGAGGTGGGCCAGTGAAATCATGATCTCCACCTTGTCCAGTCAGAGAACATTCAGTGAAAAAAAAATGTGTTCTGTGAATGGCTGCAGTGCACACACAGGGCCAGAAGATCGCTGCTATTATCATGGTATTGCTGACTACCATAACGATTGTCAGCTTCCCCATCTAAAGTCATTGGGGCTAAAAACTGATTTGAACAGGTAGGAACAGCAAAAGCAGTATAGAGATTTTTAGAGGAACTGATGCTGCACAAACCCTGTCTCTGTACACTGTGCCCACAGCTCATTTATATGCAAATTTCTGTGGGATCTGCATATGATAGAACCTGTAAATGATGCGACCATGGGTGGGTACTGGTGGGGAGGGAAGGGGTCTGAGCTGGAGGAAAATGTCTATACTGGTGGGGAGGGAGGGGATTTGTATCATGAAGGGGTCTGTACTGAGAAAGGGCAGGGAGGGGATATGTGCTGTAGGGGTAGTCTGTACTTGGGGGTCTTTACTGAAAAAAAGCTGTGAGTCACATTCTGCCTCTTTAAAATTCAAAAGTTGGGAGGTTTGGCTGCTAAAGCATGTACCTTTGGTAGATTAAACATGTTAAAACATTTTGCAGCCAATAGCCCTCTTCCATACAGAAGAGTTTCATCTCATTACCGCTCATGGTCCACATCTTTTTATGAGCCAAGCTGGAAAGCAAAATAACAGTAGCTCACAATAGTGCAGTACTAGAAAAACAGAAAATTTCCTATGAAATACTTACCGTAATTTTCCTTTCCTGATGGAGTCCATGGCAGCCTACGTATGGGTTAATCACGCCTCTCATACCTCATAGGACCCTTCTCCCATAAATCTTTGCTCTTAGCCAGAGGCTGTGTTCCATAACTTAGCCTACTCCAGCTAATGGGAGGGAACTCCTGCTGCCATGGAGTCCATCAGGAAAGGAAAATTACGATATTTGATAGGAAATTTTCAGTTTTCCTGACAGACTCCATGGCAGCCTACGTATGGGAAATACCTAGCCATACACACCCGGGTGGGCAATTTCTGGTCAAAGAAAAAAAGGTTTAATTGGCACCGTCAGCAGACAGAATATGCAAACCAAAATTAACAGAAGACAAAGAGGCCGGTTTTACGCAGTAGTGCTTCATAAACATATTAATTAAAGACCATGAGGCCGCTTTGCAAATCACTTCTGGGGCGACGTGTTGGGAAACCGCCCATGATGTAGAAATGCTCCTGGTTAAATGAGCGGTCACTGCCTCCAGAGGCGTCAAACCCTTAGCCTTATAGGCCCACTAAATGGCCTGAACAATCAATGCTGCAATAGATCTGGAAGAGAGCAATATCCTGATTCTTGTGAAAGGCAGATGATACTTTGGGGTTTGAACCCAGCATAGGAATCAAAAATACCCGATCAGGGAAAAAGGTTAGGCATTGCTCCTTGCATCCCAGAGAGCCAATTTCGGAGACCTTCTTGGCCGATGTTATGGCCACCAGGAACCAGGCTTTTTAGAGAAAGCTCCTTGATAGAGAACCGATCCATGTGTTCCATCTCTCCTCCTGAGAAGAAATCCAGGACAACGGGAAAATCCCACATGGAAAATCTGGGCTTTCTCTGAGGTCTGAGCCATATTGCTCCTCTGAAGAACTGCCTAGTAAGAGGGTGTCTAGCCCAGGATATGCCTGTGAAGGTAGAAATTGCAAAGACTTGAACCTGTAAGGAGCTGACTGACAAGAACAGACCCAGACCCGTTTGTAGGAAGCCCAGGATATCCTGTATCTTTGGGTTATTGCAAGAACCTTCAGTGGTGGAAACGTAGTCTGCAAATTTTGACCAAATCCTTTGGTAGAATCTGTTGGTACCTGCTCTTCTGGCATTCAGCAACATGGAGATAGCCCTGCAGGGTTTAAAGAGGGGCCTCCAGCCTTCCCCTCTCAAAAAACAAACCATCAGGTAGAGATGGGCGGGGCATGGGTGTAGAGTTGTCCCTTGCGATAGGAGATCTGGCCTGGAGGGCAGAGGAACTGGGTCCCGGAAGCTGAGTTGCATCAGTAGAGGAAACCATGGCCTGTTTGGCCAGTATGGGACTATTGCTATCTCTGCTTCTTCCCACCTGAGTCTCGTCAGGAACCGGAGAATGACAGGAACCGGGGGAAAGGCATAGGCCCTGTGGAATCTCCACTGGTCCGTCAGGGTATCCCCCCCAAAGTCCTGGGGACAATGACACCTGGTGTAGTACCTCTTCAGTTTGAAATTACAGGTCTACCTCCGGTATGATTCCCAGTGACAGGAACCAATTGAAGACCTCGGTGTGGAGAGCCCATTCATTGTTGTCCAGAGATACTCTCGAAAGAAAATCTGCCTGGACGTTCTGAACTCCGGGGAGATAGACAGCTGTCAGATTTGCCAAGTTTACTTGGGCCCAGGACATGATAGGCTCTACTTCCTTCAACAGGAAGAGACTGCGAGTACCTCCCTGACTCTTGATGTATGAGACATCTAAGACGTTGCTCCCACGGTCAAGTGGTGAAATACTTGTAGGGCGCAGAATGCTGCCCGGAGTTCCAGGACATTCAAAACTACCCCTCAGGAAGGAAAGCTCCACTTGCCTTATGCTACTTCTGCCAGGCAGAGAGCACCCCAGCCTCTGTTGCTGGCATCCGTTGTGACCGTAATCCAGGGAACAGGTGCTATGGAGTGACAGTTGAGGAGATTCTTCCACTGCAGCCACCAGGAAAGGCTCTCCTGCATGGATGGGGTATCCGGACAGAATGATCTCGGGACCCCAGGTCTCACTGCTGGAGAAAACCCTTCTGGAAGGGCCGCATTTTCCACTGTGACCATTTCACCATAGGCACTGTGGCCACCATGGTGCCACTCATCTTCAAACACTGTGAGGCCCTGAGATGAGAAGAGGACATCGCAAGACGAATTCTGTCCCGAATCACCGCAATTTTCCCCAGGGGCAAGAAAATGGTGCTCTCCAGTTGGTTGAATTGAGCCCAGAGGTCTACCAGGGACTGTGTAGGTTCTAGGTGGCTCTTTACCCGGTTTAACAGCTAACCAAACGTGGTCAGAGTGGAGATGACCTGAGATCGATGGATGAACAGCTGCTCCCTGTCTCAAGAGAGTAACAGCAGGTCGTCCAGATAATGATGAAGACAGATACCTCTGATCCTGATTAGCTCCACGACAGCCAATAAGAGCTTTGAAAATACCCGAGGCGATGTTGTAAGCCCGAACGGGAGATAGGTAAATTGAAGGTGGACTTGATCTACCGCAAAGCGAAGATACTTCTGTAACTCTTCTACTATCGGGACATGGAAGTAGGCGTCCTTCAGATCTATTGACACAAGTCAGTCGCCTGGTTGAATTGCCTGATGGATTGTGAGCAGCGTCTTCATCTTAAATTTCTATTTCTTGATGAAAGAATTCAAGTGGGTCAGGTCTATAACTGGCCTCCAGGATCAGTTCTCTTTCAGAACCATGAAGAGGGGGCGAGTAGACCCCTTGAAATCTTTCACCGGTTGGAACTTGTATGGCTGCGCCCTGAGCCACCAGACAGAAAGACTTGCTTTTTATCTTCTGAGTGAGGCAAGACTGTGGGTACAAACCAGAGTGTGGGCGGACTGCTGAACATCCAGGCATGTCCTGAGGAGACTGTTTTGACAGTCCAGTAGTCAGTCTTTGATCGAGGCTGCCCAGACGTGCTCAAAACGGAGTAAACAAGCCTCAACTTGCTCCGCCTGCACAGGCCCTATATCAAAAGGACTTAGTGGCTTCACGTCCCCCGGAAGATGCTCCCTTCGAGGATTTTTGGCCTAAAGGCTGGTTTCTCTTCCAGTTTTTCCTGAACTCACGGCCAGGTCTATAGCGGCAAGCGTCTCTCACACGATCCAGAACTTGCCTGGGTTGAGCTCTTATCTGGCCTAGAACCCTGACTGGGGCAAGAACCCCGACTTGCCCCTCCGTGGCATGGGTGATGGCACTGTCTAGCTTGTTCCCAAAGAGAGAGGAGCCCTCAAAGGGAATCCTGCACCACGCCTGCTTAGAGGCGGGATCAGCTACCCATGGGCGCAGCCACAAGGCACGCTTAGCTGTGACAGATGAGCGCATGACCCGTGCCACCAGGCAAATTAAGTCAAGGGAGGCTTCCCCCAGAAAAACTGACGCCAACTTTAGTAAGCTCCTGGCAATTTCTTCAGAGATGCTTAATAAGGATGCATGTACTTCCTCCATCCAGGTCTCCATCGCTTTGGACAGGGCTGGTTTACACACCATACCTGCCGTGATTTAAATCCATTTGAGGTCGGTATCGATCTTCCTCTCCAAACCCATCCCTGAAAGAAACTGTGTCCTCTAGTGGGAGCAGGTTATTCTTTCTCTCCACGCTACCCCATTCCTCCGTAATAAGTTCACCCAGGAAGGGGAAGTTTGGGCGTTCTTTGAGGTGTTTGAAATACTTCCTCTGTTTAGAGGGTGCTTCCACTTGCTCTTCCCACTTCAAAGCTTCTTTGACTGCTTGACCAACTGTCCACTGTGGTACTAGGGAAAAATCAAAACCCGCGCCAGGGTCATCCACCTCCACCTCACTGTCTGCGGCTTCACTCAAGGAGTGGCTATGATGTGAGGGACCCGGAGCCTCAGGGTCGTCCCCGGCAGTGGCTGATGCTGTGTCAACGGAAGGATTGATGATACGGCAGGAGTCGGTTCTACTTAGGGATTCATGAACTACTTTTCTGACCAGTGCTTCCACTTGATGGTCTTCACCTTCCCTCTCCCTCACAGCTCGGTATAGCATGGCTCACAGAGGGATTTACCTCCGGGGACCTGGGGACCTTAGGCCCATATCCCCAGCAAGCTTTCTTTTTAGAGCAGCTGGAATGACGGTGAGAATGGTCCCCAGACATGGTTTTGGGCTCTTCTCTGTGACGTCTAGAGGATGATCTAAGGCCTCTGGAACTTGATGAAGAATGATGGTGTTGTGACCTAGAATGGTCTTTATCTTCGTGTGCGGCATCCTGGTGTTCAGACCTAGAAGGGCTGAGAGGAACAAAAAGAGTTAACATGCTCCTGGTGAATAATCCAAAACAGACAGGCAGAAGGAAAATCCAATCCTACCTGCAGCGTAAGGGTTGGCCACTGGGGGGCAGTGACACATCCATGGCAGAAATAGCTTGGTAGCTGAAAGGAGCCAATAATGTACATAAGAAGGGAGTGATGCCATATGTCAGACCATTAATCAGCAGCCAGAAAGCAGCATAAGCCCCTTACCTTGGCAACAACGAATATGTGCCCGGGGAAGCCGTCATCTAAGCCCGCAGAGCATCCCAAGGAATAGCTGTATCTGACAGCTATTTAAACTTGCCGCCGATGATGACGTCACCATGCCCCGCAACGAGCCTGTGCTGGGACCAACGCCACCCAGCAGTGCTTGTTTGACCGCCACCATCTTTCTGGGACTGCGCACACAAGAACCAAGCTTCGATCTTGTTCGCGGCTTGCATTTGCGCAGACAGCCGGAACCCTTGAAGCGGCGAACTGGAACGCAGATGCGTTCCACCCGCCATAGCCAGAAACCAGAGCCAGAGCAGGAAAGGAGACAAACAATACAACAAATACATACACTGTTGCCATGTGTGATCATATATATGTTACCACCACAGTACAACCTTAATATGGCCTGGGACTGGGAGCTGTTTTGCGTTCACTGCACGATCAGGGCATTCAGGAAGGGCCTCCCACTAATAGCTGAGATGTTTGGCCATATTGCTGCTTGCCTGCCAATGGACAGGCTAGTAAGCTCCTTATGGCATTGCATTTATCACCCGTCTCCACCCTGCTAATAGCTGGGATTGCTGGACTCCTGAACACGGCTTCTGGCTAGTAGCAAAGATTTATGGGAGAAGGGTCCTATGAGGTACGAGAGGCGGGATTAACCCATACGTAGGCTGCCATGGAGTCTGTCAGGAAAGACATTCTTCATTCTGCTCATCTTTTTTTTTCAAAAGAGTAGCTGTGTTTTCTGCAGGTTAGAGTAAATTTGGAAATATTCACATTTAACACTGGAGCTAAATAAACCAAGTGGAAGGATAGTGATGAGCTAGTGATGTAATTATTATTTGTTTTTATTGATGAATTATATAAGAAAGTAAAATACTTGTATTACACTCACCTATTTGTTCTCTGGTAGAAGCAATTGTGATCACTGACCTGTTGTAATCATAATCAGAGAACACATTCAGAACAGATGTATCTGGATGTTTCTGACCTGCCAAAAGAAAATAAATTACTTTTCTTCTTGTAAAACTTAAAATAACAAATGTTAATTTTGTGTGCTCAGTGGCGTCACTAGGGTTTGTGTCATCTGGTGCAATGCATACTAGCTCATTATGCCTTTGTCTTACAGGGTTTTTTTCTTTTTCTTTTTTCACAAAGTTTACAACCTCTTTAAAGTGGTTGCTAAGCCACTACAATAAAATCCTCCCATCCCCTCTGTAACATAACCATATGTGTCCCTCTGTTATATATAAAATATGCTGATCTGTACCTATATCACAGCGGCTCCCGGCGCTCATGTGACTCCTCTGCTCACTCCTCTGTCTGGCTGACAGCTCCAGCGGGCAGGGACAAGCACTGCTGATTATGTCAGCCAGGGAGGAGGCGAAGAGAAGAGAGAGAGAGCCAATGGAGTCATGTGAGCGCCGGGAGCCGCTCTGATATAGGTAAAGATCTGCATATTTTTTATATAACACAGGCACAGGGACACATATTGTTTTGTTACAGAGGGGATGGGAGGATTTTATAGTAGTTATGAGAGCAGCAGGAAGGTAGGGAGCGGGCACTGACACAAGCAGACAGGCGGGGGGGGGGGGGGGGTTGAGGATGAGAGAGAGAGACAGAGCAAGGCTTCGGATGACGGAGGCACGTAAACTGACCACGGTGTCAGGGCTCAGAAATTATAATACACTGTGGTCAGTTTACAGAGGGCGGGGCAGAACCAGGCAGGATCAGTCAGGTTTTTTAGGTGATAGAAGGGGCCAAATTACACAGCACAAGCACTGTACAATATGCTTTAAGGAGGCAACAGGATATGTTTTTGTTTGTATGTGTGTGTGGGGGGGGGGGGGTTAGGTTAACAAACACTTTAACCTAAACACAATTCAAAAGTGATATAGCTTAACAGTCAGAAAGTTTGACATGATTTGTAAACATCTAGCCATTGATCATCTTGTCAAGGAAAATACAAGTGGCTGGTCTTGAGCTGGCAGCAGGGATACAATGATTAGAAGACATATATATCCATTACATTTATTTTTTTCTAAATTGATCTTCCCACTAAGGGGCTTGCACAGTTTCAATAGGTGTACTTATCTGCGTAGTATGTAGATAGCATCACTGCTGGTTGCTTAAGTTTAGACTTTGCAATCATGTGGGGTAACTACAATATCCTTAACATGGGACCATCTTTGTTTGGACAGTTGGACTAAAATGGACTCTGTTGATAATACCTTGTTGAGTCTGACTGACTATAATTATTCACTACCCAAGGAGGTCTGTTCTCTAGTGTTCACCACAGACCATTCCAGTAAACCTAACCCCATACTTTAATAGTTCAAGCAAGATCTCGCTGCCCAATGAACTTTCTGACTAAAAACTGTGGTACAAACATGCCTGTTTGCCATGAGCACTAAGATCCCCTATGCTGGCATTAATAATAGTGACTGGCCAAGAAAAATCCAAAAATCCAACTCAACCAACTCATTCTTCCTCCAAGAAAACTAGAACAGCATGTTTGATGTGGTTGGAAAATGGTAAAAAGTTGCGCTAAAAAACAAATAAATAATAAAGTCGTGACTAAAACAAAATCATTTTTTATAATCTCCGGTTAAGATATTTCCGAGATAGTAATATCACAAATTTCTGGCCAAGACATTTTTGAGATATTAATACCAAGCATACTCCCATTAGTTCTGGCCAATTTTACTAAGGGGTTAATGTTTTTTTCTTTTTTGCTACGTCTTTTTTCTTTTCTTTTTTAACCTTCCATTTGAAT
The DNA here is from genome assembly GCA_028564925.1 of Lithobates sylvaticus. Lineage (NCBI taxonomy): Eukaryota > Metazoa > Chordata > Amphibia > Anura > Ranidae > Lithobates > Lithobates sylvaticus. The sequence continues at coordinate 104,781,534 of CM053031.1, read as the reverse complement.
ACAACCACAGTATGGCATTACTTTTGGTATGCCATTACTTCTGCCCATAATAACAATGGTGCTTACAGACTCACGGGCTCCCCTGGGTTCAGAGCGAGGCTTGTGTATCTGTGTTATAAGCGGTGATCCAGCACGTCACTCGTATCCCCATGATTACGTCCGCTTTGAGACGAAACGTCGGAGGAGTGACGTGCTGACGTCACCGCGAGTGTCAGCGTTCCCGAACGAAGTACGGACGCTTAGTGTTGCAGCCGGCCGGCCGCATTTTTTACTTCCCATTTTATGCACCTTGGAGTGCTCTTCTTTTATGCACCTTAGAGTGCTTTTTATGTGTTTATATTGCCCAATAAATACCCCAGCGGGTCCCATCTATGATCCCCTCTCGGTGTTTTTATTTTTTATCTTACGATCGAGTCCCCTGTCCACACATTGAGGCACCGGAAATCAGAGGGTCTGTAAACTGCTGTTCCTCGTTTGGAGATTCCAACACAGCAGTGGAAGGTGACGGTTCCATCAAAGGAATAGAGGACCTAGGAGGAAAAAGGCCCTGGCTGGGTATTAGCCATCTGCTGTCATTTCTCCTGGAGCTGGTAAGAGAACAACTTTAACGGTGGTGGATAAAGAACCTCTCTAGAAATCACACAGTCACTTTTGATTTGCGTATCACCTACACGGACTGCACAGATTTGTCCATCTTTGGAGTTCCATTGGACAATTTACAATCTATCTTCGATTGAACTTTTTCCTTTTTCACAGGATTTATTTCAAAAACATTTTTTGTTGAACATTTTCTCTTCACAGGTTTTTTCAGTAAAATTGTCATCCATTGAGATATCATTATATATACACTTGGTTTGCACATATGGATATTTATCACACTATGCACACCTCACTTATGCGGTGATTGTTTTTTAATTATTTGTGTTAATAATTTTAGCACACCTACTTTGTCACTGGTATTTTGTTTTAGTCACGACTTTATTATTTATTTGTTTTTTAGCGCAACTTTTTACCATTTTCCTTTCATGTTTGTGTCATATCGCACTTGTTGTTGCTGCTTCATGTGTTAGTTTTTTGAGTCCAGCGCAATTTTTTCTGTACTTACTTGATGTGGTTGGACCATGGTTATCTTACAGGCATAAACACAATTATGGCCAGATCAAGCCAACTTTCTCTAAAGTGTGTAGGCTGCTCAAGATCACCCTTTACATTTAAAGTGTAGAACTAATAACAAAACATTTTATTCATTTTGGATAGAGTAAGGGAGGATTAAACCCATGTAAGGTTTATTTTTGCCATTTGTGTCTCATTGGGCACCTTTACTTCCTGTCCCAAAGACAAAATAGGAAGTGAGAGAAAATCCCTCTAAAGTAAGGGAATCACTGGTTGTTACCAGCATCATCAGAACTGGTATCCCCATTGCCAGGTATCTCCAGTGTGTGGTTGAGTTCCTTGGAAGCTGTGGCAGCTAGAACCAGTGCAAAATAAAGTACGGTATATGTGAACTCTTCCCTTGTAAAACAACCCAATTAGTTTAAAATAGAAAGGAAATAAAAAAATGTGTGTGTGTGTGTGTGTGTGTAAACTGTATATGTCTCATGTGTAAACTGTATACATCTCATTATAAATAGATTTTTGTCTCTTTTAAGTGATCCCATGATCTCTGTTCTTAGCTGCATAAATGGGATACGAGAGATAGAGATGGAGCATGAGCTGTACACTAATCTTTCAAGAGAATGGCTGTGTAGGGGGGGAGTCAGCACAAATCTGCTTATTGGCGGACAGGCACAGCCAGAAAACTGACTGCACTGAAATGGATATGCTTTCATGTCTAGTGTGGTCAATTTAAAATAGGAAAGCAGGGGGACTGGCATGAACACCAGGTATTTCACACAAAGAAAGCAATACAAAGAGAACAGTATAATTTAACACAAGCAAATGGTATGAAAGGCACATATCAGGACTATTCAATGTTGGGGTAACATATTCTTTAAAGTGTAGCTATACGCAAAAAAAAATGTATCTTTAGCTTGGAGTCCTACTAAGAATTAGCAATTTACTTCCTAAAATGGGACTCTGCTTGGACACTCCTGTTCAATAGCCCCTTAGCTATATATCTTTAGTGAGAGATCACACTGCTGTCTCTGACGGTTAGTCTCACAACATTGGTGATATCATTACAGAGCCAATCACTTAACTGCTAAGAGGTTACTGAAGAGAAATCTGTACCCAATGAGCTGCTGTCGATCTATGCATGTTCACCTCTCATGCAGCTTGTTCATTACCCCGTCAGTCATCAAGGGAAACGGCCCACCATGATCAACACTTTCACACGGACACAACTTGGAACAAGGCATAGCCGTATAAAAAAAAAAAAAGGCATTATTGATGACTATGCTCTGTTTACAGTGCTGCTCATGGTATGTGCACTTGTTACTGAACTCTGAAAAATCAGCACATCTAACTCCTGGCCTGACAGTTGGAAGTAAAAAACCAAAGAGATAATTGGTAGCAAAATTTTCCTAGCTCCTGGAAACCACTTATCGCACCCATTCATCTGAGATGTTGGTTATCCAAGTGTCCGCAAAGGCAAAGGCTAACAGATGTCCACCTACTTTGGAAAGTGGGGCTGCCCCCTCATGCTAAAAAAGATTTATCTAAGGGTTTGGGGGACTTGGAAGTTAAGGTCTTGAGGATGGACTATGTGGCAGAGCTGGAGCTGGCTTTTGAGGTTGAGGTCATGGAGTAACAACTCTTCTTGGTCTCCATTGAGGGATGAGTCATTTCAGATAAAGCCTTAGGCTTCTTTTGCTGAAAATGGCGGCTACGCTTTGGAGGTACAAAGAGCTTATTAAGGGTTTTAAAGTGTCCATAAAGGAGAACTGAGGATAGTGGGTCCACTGGAAAGATTTTCTTGACTTAGAAGCCTAAAAATGGGGGCCAGGACTGATGAAAGCACTAATAGAGGCTATGATCTATTTCTCAAGTTTTAAGGTGATGCGTACCACATCAATAAGAGCTAAAACTCTATGTTTGAGAGTAATGGCAGAAGAATACGACTCCTCAGATGTGGGATCATCCATCAAAGATATGAGAGGTTCACCATCATAGTCATAGCAGTTGAAAGTTTAGGGGCCGCTAATGTCACATGAAGATCAGATTAAGATCCTGCAGGGGTAGGCATTATCTTTTGGCTTCTGTGGTCAAAATCAGCAATCAGTTCAAATTAGACCATAAAGTCCTGCATGACTGCAAAGAGATCCTCCCTGGATAGAGCAGAGGGAGCGGCCAGGTCTGGCAGAGCTACAGAACACTCCAAGGATGGCATAGACCCTAGCAGAGGGCAAAACTCCAAGCAGTCAATGTCAGGCAACTCGAGGGGCTTACTGCAGACAGAACCAGAAACATTGGAGTTTAAGCTAGAGCCACCCAGTACATTAGAACTGGCCCCCTTTATGTCTAGAAACAGACATTATTTGTGCAGCAGTGTTTTAAACGCAACTTTTTGGGAAAAGGGACACTTTCATGAATTAAAAAAAAAAAAAAAAAAAAAAAAAAGTATAGTTATCCCAATCTTTTGTATAATGTGAAAGATGATGTTACGCCGAGAAAATAGATACCAAACATGTCACGCCTTATAATTGCACGCACTCATGGAAAGGTGGCAAACTTTGGTACATAAAAATCTCCATAGGCAACACTTTAAGAAATGTTATGGTTACCAGGTTAGAGTTACAGAGGAGGTCTAATGCTAGAATTATTGCTCTCGCTCTGACGACCGCGGCCATACCTCACATGTGTGATTTGAACCCCGTTTACATATGTGGGAACGACTTCCGTATGCGTTTTCTTTGTTGTGGGAGCTCGTGGTGACAGGGGCGCTTTGAAAATGTTTTTTTTGTTTCTTATTTATTTTATTTATTTTATATTATTAAATTGTGTTTTATTTGATAACTATTATTGCTGTCACAAGGAATGTAAACATCCCTTGTGACAGTAATAGGTGGTGACAGGTACTCTTTATGGATGGATCAGGGGTCTAAAAGACCTCCAATCCCTCCTTTGCACTTCAAAGTATTCAGATCACCGAAAACGGTGTATCTGAATACTCTATATTTTTTAGAATCCGGCGCCATTGGCAGCCAAGTAAACAGGAAGTGACGTTGTGACGTTGCTTCTGTGTTTACATGCAGGAGACAGGAACAAAGCCGTTTCCAGCTTCATTCCAGTCTGTCACTAGCCGCCGGAAGCGGCGGATTTTCGTTCGGGCCTTATGGTGGGACGGGAGGCCCGGGAATAGTGGTGGGAGGGGGGGCGGGAGGCCCGGGAAAAGCGGCGGGATAAGAATCGGTTGTTATCGGTTGTTATCCTTGGAAAGCCAATCATCCGCTCTAAACAACGGTACCGGGATGATGCTTGCAGCTGTGGGCATCATCCCGGTTTAAACCCCCCAAAGCCGAGTATGCACATCTGCGTACGCTCGGCGGGAAGGGGTTAAAGGCAGATTTTAGTTTCGGATAGGTTCGTTACAGTACGTTATTAATTTTGTTTCGTTATGGAATTCGTTTAGTTTAATTTCATTTTTGTTATTTCATCTCGTTTTCATTAAAATTTGTTTTATGTATTCACTTTCTAACAAATTCCAACTTATCAGAACAATTAGAATTTGGATCGGTCGAAAAACGATCGACCGATTAATTCTGTGTGAAGAAATAGCTGGTTGTTAAACAGCGGGCCTGGAAGCCGGCCGCCCGCATCTTTAACAACCAAGAGTCATCTGTCAGCTTGCTTCCCCTTGACAGATGAATAAAAAAGATAAAGAATGCCAGCAATTGCCCATTAATAGGAAAATGTTTAAAAAAATGGCATGGGGTCCCCCCAAAATCCATACCAGACCCTTATCCGAGCATGCTGCCCAGCAGGTGAGAAAGGGGGCGGGCGAGCGAGCACCCCCCCGCTCCTGAACCATAACAAGCTACATGCCCTCAACATGGGGGGTGGGTGCTTTAGGGCGAGGGGGCTCTGCACCCCCCCACCCCAAAGCACCCTGTGCCCATGTTGATGGGGACAAAGGCCTCTTCCAGACAACCCTGAGCTGTGGTTGTCAGGGTCAGAAAACAGTTTTTGACAAGTCCTTTGACAAGTCCCTTGATTTACATCCATCGTCAATCGTGACGCCCACTGTCGTAAAAAATAGAAAAGTTAGCAAAAAACGCTTCTCCTAAGAGGCTACCCACCGTCTGCCCTCTCTTCGCTGTGACAGTTCTTATATAGGCAAGGTGTGGGGTCACCCAGTGACACCGCCCCCTTCTGACATCATCAACATGGGGACAAAGTGCTTTGGGATGGGACCTGCCAGGCTGCATGCTTTGATACGAGTCTAGTATGAATTTTGCGGGGGGCACGCAGTTTTTTTTTTGGCTTCCCGGCCCACTGCTTAACAACCAGCTATTTCCTCACACAGAGTTTGAATCAGTTGATCGTTGTTTGACTGATCAGAATTCGAATGGTTCTGATAATGAATAAGCAAAACGAATTTTAACGGATTTCAATGAAATTCGTTACTATTCCTTACTATTTCTTTCGGATACATCCGAATCACCAAAAATCTCGCCAAATTTTGTGATCGGACCGAAATGAATTGCACGTGTCTATTTACAACCACTTTAAGTCACTGTAGGCAGGCAACAGGGATGAACCATGCAGAGATTTGTGTGTTTCTTGAAACCAGGAGCAGCAGTGGGAAGATCAATATCTCAATGTTAACCCCTTCAGTGGTGACAGAAAGCGGGAACTTTAACAGCGCCCAGCAGTACTAGGAGCAAAGTATCTCCTGGTGCTCAGCCCACATGGTATACTTTATAGACAAAGTTATTTATGAAGCATGCCAGGCCCTGGATCTGAAAAGTGATTCATGACTAACTTTTACCAGTACACACAGGTCTGAAGAGTGCCACAATGCATAGCTCAGTGCAAGAAACTCACATTTCAGGCTACCCTGCAATGTCCAGTCCAGGGCAGTGCAGGACTGGCACTCAGGATGAGGAAAGATTGATCCAGATAGCTGCATACAGTAACCAGCCAGAGCAATATAGTAGGGATCTTGATTGGAAAAAAAAAAAAGGTACTTAGCAAAAAGTTAAGATGTTTCTCAGCAGAGAAAAGATGTCTATAACCCTAATACACTAGGAAAGAACTAAGGCATGCGAGTAGGAAGGCTTAATTTTTCTGTTTGTCACTGTCCAATTCTCTTGTAGGCGGCAGAATAACTCAAAAGTCTCTGAATTCCCGTGTCCCTTAATAGATAAGAAAGAAAATTATTTTCTGATAATTTGATAAAAAAGCTCCATCCAGAAAAAAGAACAAGAACACAAACACAGGAGAAATTTGCTGTCAGCATGATCCTTTGCAGTAGTAAATTGTTTTGTCTGCATAATGGAGTATAATAGCTGTAATTTCACTTGAACTGCAGCTTCTAATAAGACTAAGAAGTGTTCCTCCAAGGCTCGGGGTATCCCATCAGCACACAGCTGGCAGATTGCAGGGTGCAATCGCTTAATCACTAGGCTGATAACCTAATCCTATAAAACAACTAAGGAGCCAAGAAAATAAAAGATTGGCCTCCACTGATTTGCCAGGCAGTGAAGTTGTGTTAAGTAAACTGAAAAGTGTAATGAATGCTATGACGAGTTGATCGGAGGCAGACATATGTGCCACTGCCAAGCAGTCACAGTATGTGTTTTGCAGTATGGTTAGTAGGTTAGTTGAGTAAACGTATGTGAAATAGTGAATACCGGCTAGATTTACAATATTAGAACACAGATTTAAAAGGAAATTTACCATATCCTGAAAGAAATAAAATGTAAAAAAAAATATATACATATATATATATATATATATATATATATATATATATATACACATACACACACACACATGTATGTATATGATTTTTATAAATAAATATATACAGTGGGTAAAATACAGTGCCTACATTTTGTCATATTTGTCATATTATATTATATCAAAAATGTTATTTATTGTGATTTTATGTGATAGACCAACACAAAGTGGCACATAATTGTGAAGTGGAAGAAAAATGATAAATGGTTTTCCAAATTTTTTACAAATAAATATCTGAAAAGTGTGGCGTGCATTTGTATTCAGCCCCCTTTACTCTGATACCCCTAACTAAAATCTAGTGGAACCAATTGCCTTTAGAAGTCACCTAATTAGTAAATAGAATCACCCGTGTGTCTTTTGATCTCAGTATAAATACGGCTGTTCTGTTAAGCCTTCAGAGGTTTGTTAGAGAACTTTAGTGCACAAACAGCATCAAGCGGGCCAAGGAAAACACCAGACAGGTCAGTGATCAAGTTGTGAAGAAGTTTGAAGCAGGGTTAGGTTGTAAAAAAAATATTCCAAGCTTTGAACATCTCACCGAGCACTGTTCAATCCATCATCTGAAAATGGAAAGAGTATGGCACAACTGCAAACCTACCTGAACTGACAGGCCAGGCAAGAAGAGCATTAATCAGAGAAGCAGCCAAGAGGCCCATGGTAACTCTGGAGAAGCTGCAGAGATCCACAGCTCAGGTGGGAGAATCTGTCCACAGGACAACTATTAAGCCCCATACACACGCGCGGATTATCCGAGGACCAGGTCCGTCGGATCATGTCAGTCGTACTTTGTCCGATGTTGGTTTTGCGTACACACGGTCGGACAAAGTTGTCGGAAAATCCGATCATTCTGAACGTGGTGACGTTTGTTGCCTACGACGGGACTACGTAGAGGCTAGTAGCCAATAGCTTTGGTCTTGTAATGTGATCTGAGCATGCGTAGCACTTTGTCCGTCGGACTACCATACACACGATCGGATTTGGTGTGATCGGACCTTGTTGTCGAAAAATCTTTCCAGCAGGAGATAGGACTTTGTCCGTCGGACAATCCGACGTACACTGTCCGATGGTGCATACACACGCTCGGATTTTTCGACAACATTGTCCGATCGGACAGAATCCATGCGAAAATCCGACCGTGTGTATGGGGCTTTAGTCGTGCACTCCACAAATCTGGCCTTTATGGAAGAGCGGCAAGAAGAAATCCATTGTTTAAAGAAAGCCATACAAAGCAAGGTCCATAAAGACATGGATGAGTGATTTTGGAGTGGAGGAACTTGACTGGCCTGCACCTCAACCCGATAGAACATCTTTGGGATGAAAAAGAGCGGAGACTGCGAGCCAGGCCTTCTCGTCCAACATCAGTGCCTGACCTCGCAAATGCACTTCGGGAAGAATGGTCAAACATTCCCATAGACACGCTCCTAAACCTTGTGGATAGCCTTCCCAAAAGAGTTGAAGCTGTTATGACTACAAAGGGTGGGCCTTTGACTAGGATGCCATTAAAGTACATGTGCGTGTACAGGCAGGCAGCCCGATACTTTTGACAATGTAGTGTGTGTATGTATATATGTGTTTATATATATAGTTTTTTTTTTTTTGGGGGGGGGGGGGTTAGATATTGTATAATGTTGTTAACTTTCACTAAATGTACAAGGATACAGCCTTGTTTGCTTAAGGGTCCTTTCACACGGGGCGGATCCGTATTGATCCGCCCGTGAACATCCGCTGCTCAGCGGAGATCGCTCAGCTGATCCCCGCTGAGCCGGCGGATGACAGGGCGGTGTGCAGGGACCGCCCTGTCAGATCTCCGCTCTCCCCTATGAGGGATCAGACGAACGCGGACCGTCTGTCTGTGTTCATCCGATCCGCTCTGCAGACGGATGGAAAAATAGGGTTTTCTCCGTCTGTAGAATCAGACCATAGCGGAGGCGGACGATATCGGGTGTCATGCTCATCCGCTGACACCCGCTATCCCATAGGGGTACATGTATGTCTGTTTTTCATCCAAAAATGGATGGATGAAAAACGGACATACGGTCCGCACGTGTGTAAGGGGCCTAATACATAATGTATACACAGGGTTAATTTACTAATACTGGAGAGTGCAAAATCTGGTGCAGCTGTGCACGGTAGCCAATCAGCTTCGAACTTCAGCTTGTTCAATTAAAGTGATTGTAAGCCTTTGTTTTTTTATTTTATTTAAAATAACAAACATGTCATACTTACCTCCACTATGCAGATGGTTTTGCACAGGGTAGCCCCGATCATCCTCTTCTGGGGTCCCTCGACGGCTCCTCCCCACATCAGATAACCCCCTAGGAGAAGCGCTCTCCTGGGGGTTACCTTGCGGGCGCACTCCCGAGTCTAACATTCGGCGTTCATAGACATAAATGCCAGACTTGGCCCCGCCCCCAAGCTCCGCATCATGGGATTTGATTGACAGCAGCGGGAGCCAATGGCTGTGCTGCTATCAATCTATCCAATCAAGACCTGGGTCCCCGTGCAGAGAGGGACAGCACGTCTCTGCCGAGGGAAATACGGGGCTCAGGTAAGTAAAACAGGGGGGCCGGTCACTGCCAGGTGTTTTTTCACCTTAATGCATAGGATGCATTAAGGTGAAAAAAACACGAGGGTTTACAACCCCTTTAAGCTTTAACAAAAAACCTGCAAGCGGATTGGTTTCTGAACAGAGCTGCACCAGATTTTCCACTCTATTCCAGTTTTAGCAAATCAACCCCACAGTGTGCTTCAAGTTCAGAATATTAGATAAGTTTTACAGTTCTTTTCAATACACTGTGCATTTGCTAACTACCCAAAACTCTTGTTGCTGAAGCTTTGGCAACATGTACATAATTAATCTTCTCCCAAGCACATACAAACCAAGGTGCAAGAATGAGGTCTTGTGCAGACATCATTAGTGGGTCAGCCCAGAGGAAGGAGAAGCCGGTCACCAGTGATTTACATACCTAAAATGGTGGTGCAGGTTTTTCTGCATAGTGTGGAGGATGGACCCATGGTATTTGGGAAATATAATTAAGGCAAGCAACCATACGAGTTTGGTGGTTAATCAAAGGTGCAGGGGGTGGGGCTTCTGCTTTAAGCATAATTTTTACCAGCACTTTTAATACAGTACCGTTATTATCAAATTATAGCTATTTTATTATTGAATCAGCATCAAGCAGTTCTGAATCTTGTGGGGCATTGTGGCAAGCTATAAAAAAGAACAAGCCTGGGATGTTCAACTCATGTTAGTTTGTTTGTAGCCCCCATCTCCGCAAATAAGCAGTCTGTTTCTATTGACTGGGAATTTGCACCATTAAAAAAAAATTGGTAAAAACTAAAAATTAAGAGCCTGAGGCATTTTGCAGCAAATATTCTTTATGATGCTTCTTTATGTCCTAAATGAGAGGATCTAATTTGTGAGTGATGAGGCAATGATTCTGTCAATCTGGCTCCCATAAAAACTTATGGGCAATACAAAAGTTCAACACAATAGATTTTAGAAAGTGCTTTGTGAAGAAGTGAGGCGGTATTACTAGTTCAGTTTGGAAGGGGAAGAGGAAAGAAAACATACTGTTCATGTAAAGACCTTTCATTTTCAGTAGCAATGGTTCGATGGTCAATATTTAAACGATTTGGGCATCTTTCTGTCCATTTACCCTTACTTAGATAGTGCCCACATATGCTTCAAAATGCAAAACCACTATTACCCGTAACAGCTGAAACTCTAGTTCTCAAAAGCCTTCCTACAGAAAGTGGCTGCATGAAATATTTTAGATATATTCTAATAAGATAGTTCATAGAAGTGGAGCCTTGATGAAACTGGAGGGCTCAGGGCCATTAATTCCTTTAAGCATGCAAAGACCAAAACCACATTGTATTTGTATTCGGCCAAAGGAGGATTATTAGTGGTAGCTATTTTTATAGGGGACTACTGGACAGGAAATCTGTAGCACGTAATAATTAAAAAGTTCCTTCTCAACTCCACCATTTATATAACTAGCAGCTTGAGCTTTAATCCTTTCCATGTCATGTCCTATTCACGTTTTCCACCCAGCTGGTCAGGCCAATTGATACGTTTTTCATGTTTATTAATAAAACACATAGCACAGATTTGAATACATAACATAATGCACTAAAGCCACATATTTTTTTTCTAAAAGCTGTGTTCATAGTAAAAAATGCCAAGAAAATAAAAATTATTACACTGATGTGTTAATAAATAAAACATACATTTGAACTTGTAGGGGTCTATATATAAATGCTGTGGAAATGTCTCTAGCATTCACACAGCTTTCACAAATTATCCCCGTATTTTTTCCTATTATGTTTATTTCCTATGATTATCAGCTCCATCTAGTAGCCTAATTCTGTATTTTCTTGATTGGGGTATTTCCACAAAAATACTGCATTATGGCCACTAGATAGATCTGACTATTATAGGAAATAACATATTAGGCAAATTACAAGAATTATTTGTGAGGGTTGTGTGAATGCTGGAGACATTCGCATAGCAATTTTTTTTAACCACTTCCCGACCGGCGCACGACGATGTACGTCGGCAGAATGGCACGGGCAGGCAAAAGGGCGTACAGGTACGTTCCCTTTAAGATTGCCGCTGCGCCATCGCGTGCGCTCCGGTCGGGACCCCCGGGAGTCCGGTCACAGGGCCCGCGGACTTGATCGCCGCGGGGATACCCGCGATCATCTCGCGGGATGGCTGAACGGGGAGATGCGGAAGTAAACAGCATCTCCCCGTTCTGCCTAGCAACTAGTGACACTGATCTCTGCTCCCTGTGTTGGGAGCAGAGATCAGTGTTCACTAAATCACAGCCACGCCCCCCCCACAGTTAGTAACACACCTCTAGGAACACTTAACCCCTACACTGCCACCTAGTGGTTAACCCCTTTACTGCCAGTGTCATTTACACAGGAATCAGTGCATTTAAATAGCACTGATTGCTGTATAAATGACAATGGTCCCAAAAATGTGTCAAAAATGTCCGATGTGTCCGCCATAATGTCGCAGTCACAATAAAAATTGTTGATCGCCGCCATTACAAGTAAAAAAAAAAAATATTAATAAAAATGCTATAAAACTATCCCCTATTTTGTAAACGCTAGAACTTCTGTGCAAACCAATCCACAATCGCTTATTGCGATTTTTTTTACCAAAAATATGTAGAAGAATACATATTGGCCTAAACTGAGGAAAAAATATTTTTTTTATATATTTTTTATAGCAAAAAGTAAAAAATAATGCTCTTTTTTTGTTTATAGCGCAAAAAATAAAAACCGCAGGGGCGATCAAATACCACCAAAAGAAAGCAATTGTCAGTAAAAGTGATGCAGTACCGAATCACAAAAAGTGGTCTGGTCTTAAGCCAGCAAAATGGTACGGTTTGAAAGTGGTTAAACAGATCCCAAAATGTATCTCTAACCAAAACTTTGTATTTCTTAGTTTTGGATAGTGACAAGTTAAAACCCTTGTCATTTTTTTTCTGTTTTCGTTCGTGTCCTGTCCTCTCCTTTGGGGGACACATACAGGTTTTAGCCACCCCCACCTTGCTTTTTATTGACATTGGGGGTTATTTACGAAAGGCAAATCCACTTTGCACTGCAAGTGCAAACTACAATTGTAAAGTGCACTTGGAAATGCAGTTGCTGTAAATCTGAGGGGTAGATCTGAAATGAGGGGAAGCTCTGCTGATTTTATCATCCAATCATGTGCAAGCTAAAATGCTGTTTTTTATTTTCCTTGCATGTCCCCCTCAGATGTACAGTGACTTTACTTCCAAGTGCACTTTGCACTTGTAGTGCAAAGTGGATTTGCCTTTAGTAAATAACCCCCATTGCCTCCTTATTAGTGAGATTGTATCTCACTTCTTGCCTTGGTGTCACTGTTATCACTCGGACAAGAAGCGAGGAAAGGACTATCAAATCAAGCTAAAGGCAATAGGTAAAATGAAAAAAAACTGACAGGAATTCGAGCTACTCCCTACTCTACCCAAAAATGTTTTGGCTAGGGATACATTTAAAATCATGAGCATTTGTGAAATAATACAAAATAAAGGTATGTATGTGTAAATAAACTGCAAATATATGAAGCAAACTGAGAAAAACTATATTATACTTTAATTTGACATTAAGGGCCGTTTAACACCAAGAATCGCACAGGAATGCACATAATGAATGGGCTGAAATCGTATGCACTACTTTTGGAAACTCACTGTAACGGGTCGCAGGGTACTTCTGTAACATGCAATCCGGTGTGGATAAACACAATGTGTTTGTGACCTGCGATCGGGGTGTCATTAACTTAATAATGAAACCCGCTGCAGATAGCAACTGCAGTGCGTTTTGAACACAGTGCGGAAAACTAACATGGAACGGAGATTTCTCACACCGCATTCTGGTGTGAACTGGCTCTAAAGCAGTATTAAACCCAAAAGCAAAAACATTTATTATATTGCAGCTTAGCATTTCTTAGATGAGATAAAAGAGATAGTTTTATTTTTTAAGGTTTCTTTCTTTTAATTTTCACCCGGCGATCTAGCTAGTCTGTTTTTCAAAATAACAAGCTGTCCTGAAGATTTGACAGAATGTTGAAACAAACCATTTAATACTGACAGGGGTGTTTACAATGATCAGCTTTTATTATTTTATTTAAAACCTTTCATCCAAAAAAGGAAAAAAATAACGTGGCTTTAACTCATTAAAATGCGTTAGCTGAAGTTTGGCTTCAATTTGTTAGTGTATCTAAATCTGCTAGTGCACCTAACACTACCCTTCTCCTGGACTGACAATGCTGCTGTCCAAAAGTGTCTCTGTTGCTTATTTCCTCCACAGTGGGGGTACTGTAAGGGCTCTTTCACACAGACATTAAAAATAAAGTGTTGGGTCGCCTAATTACCTCTTCCTGACCACCTATCAACACTGTTTAAAAGTGTTAAAATAGGGAATGGATGGAGGTGCTCACACTGCAGCACTAGCGTTGCCTCGCGTTGTGTTAAAGCAAAATGAATGCTGCCTGCAGAGTTTGGCAGGTACTGATGCTTCTATTAAAACACACCACAAGCCCACTGTAAACGCACCTATGACATTTGCACCTTTTTTAGTGCATTTTGCAGTTTGCAGAAACGCACTAAAGTCCATTTAACAGGGTTTCCAATGGTACACATTCACATATATGCATTTTGCGGCTGATGTGTTTTTTAAAAAGGGTCTGGGACTTTTTTTCCCACATTTTGCGTGTAATAGACTTCAACGAAGACGCACCAGAAACGCAAGTGTTGTGTTCGTGATGTGATTTTTGATGTGTTTTGCAGTTTTTATCTTACTGTTTAAAACACTGTATATAGCTGATTGCTAAGGAGGGCACCGGCCTCCGCTTCCTTAACAACCGATGAGTCATCAGCTGTCAGCAGGGTTCCCTGCTGACAGCTGAATGTAAAGTAAAAATTGCCGGCAAAAAAAATAAAAAACGGCGTGGGGTCCCCCCAGGTCCATACCAGGCCCTTCGGGTCTAGTATGAATTCAGAGGGCCCCCCCCCCATGTCAACATTTTTTTTAAAATCAATACCAGACCCTTATCCAAGCATGCTGCCCGGCACGTCAGGAAAGGGAGGAGACGAGCAAGCAAAGCAAAAAAAATGGCATGGGATTCCCCCCCCCCCTGAACCATACCAGATGGGGACAAGGGGCTCTTCCCGACAACCTGGCTGGTGGTTGCCCGGGGCCTGCAGGCGGAGGGGCTTATTGGAATTTCGAAGCCCCCTTGTTCCCAGATCCCCCCCCCTAGTGACATAAATTTGTTTTAAATTTTGGCGTGGGGGTCCTCTGAATCCATACTAGACCCAAAGGGCTTGGTATGGACCTGGGGGGGGGCCATGCCATTTTTTTTGCACCATTTTTTTATTTTACATTCAGCTGGAACCCCATTGACAGTTGATGATTCAGCTGCCCCCTCCTTAGCAACCAGCTATATACAGTGTGTTAACAGCGTGTTTAAAGAGAAAAAAAAGTAAAACACAAAATGCATGAAAACTGCATGCAAAACGCATAAAAACAAGGGTTTCGAAATGCAAAATGCACTGCAAAACCTGCCAGAAAAATTCATCAAGCGCAGCTGCATAGATGTGAACCTAGACTTAATGTGCGGTTGCAAAGCATCAAAAGATATTTCTTCACATTTTAGCCTTGTACAAATAAAATAAGAAAAAAAGAAAACACACATCTCACAGGGCATTTGAGGAGCATTGCCTCAAGCAACATGAATGTCTGTGGGCCCTGGGAGAGCGCTTCTCCCAGGAGATTTACCGATGCGAGGAGGATCCGCGAGCGCTGCCGGGGGACCCCAGAAGACTAGGTTCGGAGCCACACTGTGCAAAACCAACTGTGGAAGTAAGTATGATATGTTTGTGATTTAAAAAAAAACAAAAAAAAGATTTTGCACCCAAATGTATTCAGTAACCGCTAAGGAGTATGGATTCTGTATGCTTCTATGGGTCTTAAAAGTATGTATGGATACAATATGTGTATTTCTGTTTAGCATATGTCTGTTATTTTTTCCTTTATATTTTATTACTTAAACCCAATGCTAAGAGTATATTAAAACCCTGGATGTCCTAGGTCATGGGCATCCCATTTAGATCTGCCTGTCAGTTTTTCAGGTGGACCTAACTGGAAGCTTCATGCAGCTCTATGGACAGGCGGGTGTACATGGGCTTGTGTCTATTTATACCTGCCTACCTCAGATTCTATCAAAGTCCAGAAAAAAAAAAGGACGCAAAAAAGACTGCATTGTCTTCTGTTTTTCCAAAACGAAATTTGACTGATCAGAGGTAACCTGATGAAAACAGAAAAAAAAAAGTGGGGTACATACTATGAGAAAATGGGACGAACAGTCGTATCAGGTGCGTAAGGTACATATTCTCGGACAACAAAGGCAAACATTCTATCTTGTCTATGATGTATCTTTGTTGCCACCTTCTTCCACGTCATTCTTTGCTTCTGATCATGTGCATTTTTGATTATTTTCGTATGATTACTGAACAAAGTGAAAATCGGACGCTGTGTAAAAACATTTTCTAGCTTGTACCTGTTTTTTTTTTTGTCTGAACACTTGAAATCCACTGTTGAAAGCACTATATTAACGATCAGATAATCGACTGATCATTCCTCAAACAGAATTTTTCTTCCAATTTTCTAGTGTGTGCCCAGCTAATTATATTTAAGTCCGGCTGCAGACACAAACTGAACAGGCACAAATGTCAAAAACTGACATCGCTCACAGAGCCTCTGATAAACAATGCTGAGTGGCTGTGCTGAGTGGCTGTGCGTGAAGCAGCCCAAAGGCTGGCCATACGTGATTCGTTTTTTTCATTCAGGCTGCTAAAGAAAAAAAAAACTTACAGGTTCTCGTAGATGAAGGAATCCCCTCTGCCAGGACATTGTGTTTTGACACCAGAACCTGCCGCTTTCAGGATACACTGATCCGTGGCTGCAGATGATTGACTGCAGCGGCTGATAATTAGAATATTTTCCAACATGTCCCTTCTACAGAAGTTGATCTAGCAGGGGTGTCCACACACTGATTGAATTTCAACCAGTGTGTGGCCCCTTTAATAGATCCCTGTGGTCTCTGAAGTGCTTTGAAGGTGAAGACTAAAGCTGGCTATACACTGTAAGGCATTGCTGTTCACACTGCTCTTATAGAAGCTAAAGCCCCTGTAAAGCAGGCCTTATCTTTTTAGTTTTTGGGTCTGCTGGCTGAACAAAAAGAATCAAACACATTCCTCTATCCGCACAATCAGGGATGATGTAGGAATACCCCCTGCCAGGATGTTGTATTCTGACAGTGGTGCCCGCCTCTGTCAGAACACACTGATCAGCAGCTACAGCTGATTGGCTGCAGCCACCGATTGAGGAAAATTGTGTCCCATTTGATCGGCTTCTGTCAAGCTGGGACTTCCATATACTAATGAATACTTGGCTGGTCCGTGCCGAACTGCATGAAATTTGATCAGTGTGTGGCCAGCTTGATGCCTAGGGCCTGGAACGCTGGTGGCAAAACTATAATTATTCACTTCTAAGTTCACAAATGAGAAGCAGAGGTGGCATGAGGCTTTTTTCACACAGGCAGCAGGCTCTGAAGGGTGATCCATGGTGGAATCCTTTTCAGATCTTGGTTTGGAGACAGTTTACAGGTGGACAGGAGAAGATACTGCCACCTCCTGTATGCCTGTTTTTCAATCCCATGGGGGACTGTACATTGAAATACTGCACCACGTTGCAAACACTGAACTACCTCATTCAGTAGTAGGTAAACCACAGAAACTACCATCACTACCACAAAGCAGACACCTGTTTGTTTGTTTTTTTTACCACAGCCCTCTATTCATGCGAACGAGGCCTAAAGCCCCACACACACGGTCGGATTTTCCGATGGAATCTGTCCTATCGGACAATGTTGTCGGAAATTCCGACTGTGTGTAGGCACCATCGGACATTTTCCATCGGATTTTCCGACGGACAAAGTTCTATCTCCTGGCTCTCAAATTTTCCGACAACAAAGTCCGATCACACCAATTCCGATCGTGTGTAGCGTAGTCCGACGGACAAAGTGCTACGCATGCTCAGATCACATTACAAGTACAAAGCTATTGGCTACTAGCCTCTACGTAGTCCCGTCGTAGGCAACAAACGTCACCACATTCAGAATGATCGGATTTTCCGACAACTTTGTCCGACCGTGTGTATGCAACACCAGTGTCGGACAAAATCAGTCGGAAAAAATCCGATGGATTTTGTGGTCGGATTTTCCGACCGTGTGTACGGGGCATAACAATAGGTGGGGGAACCTTTCTCCAGTCCTTGCTTTGTCAATGCGATTGGTGGCCAACCTCCTCAACTACTGCACAGATTCCGGGTTTGTATTCAGTGCAAGCTCACAGTCACTGAAGCGATTGTGACCATATTGATTTTTTGTATTTGTCTACTGATAATACCACACCAATATTTGTGCTACACTGCTAATACCAAGTATTGTTTAGTAGTCTCAGACAGTTAAATGAACGGAGTCCTTTCAGATTGCTAAAATGTATGTTTAGTTATTTTCCATTCTTAAAAATACATTTTGCAACAAGTTAACTATAAAATAGCGTATGCATTTCTCTCTTTAGCATTGACCTTAAAATGTATGCAAAACTGCTAACTTATAGGCTGCAGCCTCTTATTCCTACCGTCATCAACTTGGATCAAGTTGGCTTTGTAGCAATGCGTGAAGCCCAGGATAATAATAAATAAAACTGTGTCCCTGAATTCGTAGTCAAAAAAGCAAAATATTGCCCTGTGCTTTCTTTCCTTGGAGGCCGAGAAGGCATTTGATCGCCTTCCTTGGGTGTTCCTATGGGCAGCCTTACAACACATTGGTCTTCCACCAGCATTCCGTCAGAAAATCATGGCTTTATATGCTTGTCCCACTGCCAGAATTAAAGTTAATGACCTTTTATCTGCCCCTGTAACTATCTCCAACAGAACCCACCAGGGATGCCCTCTATCCCCACTGTTGTATATTATTGCTATGGAACATCTAGTGAATGCTTTAAGGGCCAACGACTCAATACGTTGCATTGAAATCAAGGGCAAACAATGCAAACTCAGTCTGCTTGCAAATAATCTCCTAATGATTATGTCTCCAACCCTCAAGTCGTGTTACTTTCAATATTACAGGAATTGGAACAATTTAGTTCCTTCAACAATTTTAAAATCAACGCCTCTAAATCTCAATGTCTTGTTGCCCATTAGCACTCAGATGCTTCTCAAAGATAGATTTCCCTTGCACTGGGCCCAATGCCCGATCAAATATCAAGGGGTACTGATCCCAGCACAACTTAGCAAACTACAGTTCCTTTAAAAAGTATTCATACCCCTTGAAATTTTCCACATTTTGTCAAGTTACAATCAAAAACCTTCATGTATTTCATTGGGATTTTATGTGATAGACCAACACAAAGTGGCACATAATTGTGAAGTGGAAAGCAAATGATAAATGCTTTTAAACATTTATTACAAATAAATATGTGAAAATTGTGGCGTGCATTTGTATTCAGCCCTCCTTAGTCAATACTTTGTAGAACCACCTTTCGCTGAAATTACAGCTGCAAGTCTTTTTGGGGATGTCTCTATCAGCTTTACACATCTAGAGAGAGAAATCCATCGTCCCATCAACTCTGGGCAGCTTTCACGTCCCTGGTGAAGAAAAGCATCCTCACAACATTATGCTACCACCACCATGTTTCATGGTGGGGATGGTGTGTTCAGGGTGATGCGCAGTGTTATGCCGTGTACACACGACCGGACTTTGACACCTTTTGACAGCAAAGGTCCGACGGACAATTCGATCGTGTGTGGGCTTCATCGGACCTTTGCTGTCCAAAAGTCAGATGGACTTTAGAAATGGAACATGTCCGGTCGAAAAATCCGTTCGTCTGTATGCTAGTCCGACGGACAAACAACGACGCAAGGGCAGCTATTGGCGACTGGCTATGAACTTCCTTATTCTAGTCCGGGAGTACGTCATCACATTCAAATCCGTCAGACTTTGGTGCGATCGTATGTAGGCAAGTCCGTTTCATTGGAACTCCGTCAAAAAGTCCTCCGGAGTTCAGTCTGTTGAAAATCTGGTCGTGTGTATGCGGCATTAGTCTTTTGCCACACATAGCATTTTGCTTTTAGTTCAAAAGGTTCAATTTTGGTCTCATCTAACCAGAGCACCTTCTTCCACATGTTTGCTGTGTCCCCCACATGGCTTCTTGCAAACTGAAAGCAGGACTTCTTATGGCTTTCTTTCAACAATGGCTTTCTTCTTGCCACTCTTCCATAAAGGTCAGATTTGTGGAGTGCACGACTAATAGTTGTCCTGTAAACAGATTCTTCCACCTGAGCTGTGGATCTCTGCAGATCCTTCAGAGTTACCATGAGCCTCTTGGCTGCTTCTCTGATTAATGCTCTCCTAGCTTGGCCTGTCAGTTTAGGTGGACGGCCATGTCTTGGTAGGTTTGTAGTTTTGCCATGCTCTTTCCCTTTTCGGATGATGGATTGAACAGTGCTCCCTGAGATGTTCAAAGCTTGGGATATTTTTTTTTATAACCTAACCCTGCTTTAAACTTCTTCACAACTTCATCCCTGACCTGTCTGGTGTGTTCCTTGGCCTTCATGATGCTGTTTGTTCACTAAGATTCTCTAAAAAAAAACTCTGAGGGCTTCACAGAACAGCTGTATTTATACTGAGATTCAATTACACACAGGTGGACTCTATTTACTCATTAAGTGACTTCTGAAGGCAATTGGTTCCACTTTCACACTGAGGCATGTTACAGGCGCTACATCGCTAAAAATAGCGCCTGCAAAGTCCGTAAAGAGCTGCCCGAGGGCTTTCACACTGGAGCGGTGCACTGGCAAGCCGCTAAGACAATTCTGCAAGCAGCATCTTTGGAGCGGTAAAGGGTATACACCTCTCCTGCCCATTGAACTGAATGGGCATCGCTGCTGAACCGCCGGCAAAGCGCCACTGCAGCAGCGCTTTGAGGGTAGTTTTAACCCCTTTTCGGCCACTAGCAGGGCGGTTTTAACCCAAGAAAACCCACGCAAAAACGTACGTAAAAATAGCGGCGCTTTACCACCAATGGCACCGATACCCCAGTGTAAAAGGGGCCTAAGGGGTATCAGAGTAAAGGGGGCTGAATACAAATGCATGCCACACTTTTCACATATGTTTGTAAAAAAAATGTAAAACCGTTTATCGTTCTCCTTCCACTTCACAATTATGTGCCACTTTGTGTTGGTCTATTAGATAAAATCCCAATAAAATACATTTGCATTTTTTGGTTGTAACATGACAAAATGTGGAAAATTTCAAGGGGTGTGGATACTTTTTCAAGGCACTGTATATGATTTAAACTACCTACTCATCTTAACAGCTAGCCAATACAGATTCCTGAGCTGGTCAACCCTAAAACACTCTCTGGCTAGGAAGGATGCCCTCTTTAAAATGGACAACCTCACACGGTATCTTTACATTTTTCAAACCCTACTGATCCCGTTCCCCTGTTTTTTTTTCCGCTCTGTGCGATTTCTATTACTCAAATACTTCTGGCTGGACTGCATTACAACATCTTAGTTAAACTTAAAGCTGATGGGGAGCAGGCTTGTCTCATCTTGAACTATACCGTACAGCGTCAGTTCTTTGTAGAGTGCTAGATTGGTTCCACCATGCCAAATCCAAACTGTGGGTTAGTTTAGAACCAGACATAACACCCTTACCACTATTGTCATTTCCATGGATTCACCCAATCAACTGCCCACCCCCATCAACACTAACACCGTTGACAACCTCGCTCTTACACATTTGGAATTTAGCATTTAGAAAATACAACATCTCCTCCCGTCTTGGCCAAATTACTCTGATCATGGGGAATCCTGAGTTCCCACCAGGGATACAGTACAAATGTTTTTTACAATGGCAATATTCAAAACCCTCTCCCATCCAACACGCCATTGGTCCTAACGGAGTCAAAGTCCTATGAGAGAGTACATCTTCCTCGCCCCATTGTGAACATTGGTTTTATTATTTTCAACCTTGGCATTTCTATGACAAACTCACAACGATGGGACAGCTTCATAGGGACCTGACCCCATTGGAGGACTTATGTCTCTTTGAAACAGATTTTCCTGACATAATTTTAAAACTTTATAGCATCCTTCTATCAGGTGCTTTCCCCAGTCTTCCTTTCTATGTCCGAGATTTACTACAAAACGAACTATAGCTTCACAAGCACAGAAGTGAAATTTCAAAATCGTGACCAGGTGGTACAGCACTCTGGGCCATGTTGCACAAAATGATTCCATCAATTCCAGACCGATGCTGGAGATGCAGAGAGCCGGGTGGTTTGCATCTCCACTTATGGTGGTCTGGTTCCAGTATCAGACCATTTTGGAAAGTCTATTTTTCAGTTGAACCACCTAATCACGGGCAGAACATGGCCAAAAACACTGGAGGTGGCTCTTCTGTCCATTAGACAAGGGTCCATTAAAAAATTAAAGAAAGGCCTGTTTCGCTTTCTTAGTCCTAGCGGGCCATGCCTTGATTCTTTGTAAATATATTGGAAATCAACCACTATCACTACGGTTAGGGGGTGGGTGGCTGAATTGAACATCATTATGAGGGTGGAGGAGCTACTTGCTAATGCTAATGAAAGATTTGTAGTTTGTTTGGATCGACTTTTGCTACCTCCCCTTCACTACCTTTCCTTGGCTAATAATGAGTGACTTCACCTCAGTCCCTCGTCTAGCTTGGCCACACTTACCTTCGGGAACACCTCCCCTGTCTTTTCCTCTCCCTCCCTCTTTCCCTCTTCTTCTCTTTCACCTATCTCTTCAACTTTTCCTTTTCTATAAGTGGCCTCTCACCATAGATGTATCATCCGCAGGTATACCATAGTACTGATGTTACACATCCCTCTCGAAGTGCCCAGTGAACATTTCGGTGTCTGCCCCGGCTCCCTGTTCACCAGCTTGCTCTCCACTCCATATTATTACTCAGCTTGTGGTGGCTTGAGTCAGCCACCTGCAGGGTCTGCACTATATTTTTGTATTTCTCTTATGAATTATCAGCATGTTATATTACTGAATCTATGGATGATTGTCATTCATTTCTATTCTTACATGGATAAAGAAGTTGTTAATGTATTACTGTCTCCGTACTACAAAACTAATAAAACTTTAGTCTTGAAAAAAAAAAAAAAAATTGTGTATGTATTTGATGCAAGCATACAGAGTTTTGCCCTAATTCTTGGGTGACCCTGAATAATTGTATACTCACCATGGCTGTCAAATAAAGCCGCCCTTGCAATTCTCTCAACAACTTCTTTATTTCTGGCTTCTGAAATGTTCAGTAGACAGGCCGCTAAAGACATTCCAACTTTTCTTGATGCCATTCTCTTATTCTACAAGGCAAAGGGGATTTTATTGGTCCATATTCTCTCTCAATTCACTACTAAAAAAGACAATTGTTGTGTTGTATTATATTTGAACCCATTGCATCTTACCAGTCCTTGGATATGGTGGATGTATAAGTTTTATTTTTTCTAGAATTTTTCCTTTATTTTCACCTGGTCATCCTGCCAGTGACATACTTCTTTTTCTAGGGAGACACTGCTCACTCACTGTACTGTATCTGTATACTGTACTGGAGGAATTGCTTCGACACTCTAGGTTGTTCACTCCTGATTTGGACTACAGTACCACCTCCCCTCTATAACATGAGAGGGTGCCTTGTAGAGCTGCAACTAACGATTATTTTGTATGTCGACTAATCTATTGATTATTTTTACGATTAGTCATCGACTAACAATAATTTTTATTTTATTTATTTATTTAATCTAATCTAGTGTTCTTTTTTTTTGATTAGCCAAATAATCATTTGGATAACTTTACAAAAAATAAGTACATGAAAAAAAAAAGGTAAGATAAAAGAATATAGCTATATATATATATATATATATATATATTATAAGTATGTAGTTATATTTTATCTTATCTTTTTTTATGTACTTAATTTTTGTAAAGTTAAGGTAAAAGAATATAACTATATAATATATATATATATATATATATATATATATATATATATATATATATATATATATATATATATATATATATATATATAATGTAGTTATATTCTTTTATCTTACCTTTTTTTTTTATGTTCTGTTTTTATTTTTTGTTCAGAAGTTTATAATTTATTTTTTACAATGCTTTTTTTTTTTTTTTTTAAGGGGGAGGGGGGTGTGGGGACAGTGTCAGTGTGTGTGGTTTTTTTTTTATTATTATTTTTATTATTTATTGCAATTTTTTTTATCAGCCCTGTTGGGGGGCTGTGGTGAGATATCAAAGGTCTTAACAGACCTCTGACATCTCCCATTTGAGACAGGGAAAGGGACTAGGGACACAGATTCCCCACTCCCTTTCTCTGTAACCTCTGCTGCCCTGATAATGAATGGAGAGAAGACAGTGGCTTCGCTTCAATCATTAATGTGAATGGACAGAGTCAGTCACTGACTCTGTCCATTCAGAAAACGAAGGAGCCGGGTTTACCGGCTCCTACCTCCGCTCTCCATCCTGAGATACCGAGGGGGACAGCAGCATAGAGGGGGACAGCAGCATAGAGGGGGATAGCAGCATAATGGGGGAGAAGTGAGGGGGGACAGCAGCACGGAGGAGTGAGGGGGGACAGCAGCACAGAGGAGTGAGGGGGGGACAGCAGCGAGGGGGGACAGCAGCGAGGGGGGACAGCAGCACGGAGCAGTGAGGGAGACACGGAGCAGCGAGGGGGGACAGCAGCACGGAGGAGTGAGGGGGACACGGAGCAGCGAGGGGGGACAGCAGCACGGAGCAGTGAGGGAGACACGGAGCAGCGAGGGGGGACAGCAGCACGGAGGAGTGAGGGGGACACGGAGCAGCGAGGGGGGACAGCAGCACGGAGGAGTGAGGGGGACACGGAGCAGATAGGGGACAGTCAGCGCCGCGGTGATGGTGAAAGCCGCGGTAGGGGTGTATTTACCTGCAACCCGCGCAGTGTGACGCATCAACGCTTTTCACGCACGTCACGTATTTTCTTAGTCGACTACGTTGACGCGTCGTGGCAGCTCTAGTGCCTTGTAGTTCACAGAGGTGAACTGGGAAGGGCTGATAACACTGTTTGAATTTTAAGTAAAAACACAGGAAGAGTTTACAGGAAGTTAGGAGCTCACTGGATTTCTGTCAGGATCAACAGAAATCAGATTTTTGCACATATTGAACAGTCATAACAAAACACTTTCAAAGCTATATTAAAACAGACACAATGGACCCCATTCACACCAAAATTCAGCTCAAAATTGACAAATCTGTTTTGGATTCGGTTTTTTTTTTTTTGCACACCTCTGCTATTGTGCCTCACTCCCTCCTTACATAACACAGATTAAACATAGAGAATAGAAAAGTTGGGGGGGTTGAGAGACACCACGGGGGGGGTTTGTTGTCACAGGAAACATACGGCAGCTTTAAAGGCTAAAAGCACATGAAAAGCAATGAGGTACCGCAGCACCGGGATTTATTTTCC
Organism: Lithobates sylvaticus; assembly: GCA_028564925.1. Lineage (NCBI taxonomy): Eukaryota > Metazoa > Chordata > Amphibia > Anura > Ranidae > Lithobates > Lithobates sylvaticus. Next base: position 104,756,465 of record CM053031.1, on the reverse strand, counting down.
GTTTCTAACTCAATTAACATGTACATGATCAACAACTTCTTAACCACTTCAGCCCCGGAAGAATTTACCCCCTTCCTGACCAGGCCATTTTTTGCGATACAGCACTGCGTCGCTTTAACTGACAATTGCGCAGTCGTGCGATGCTGTACCCAAACAAAATTGTTGTCCTTTTTTTCCCCACAAGTAGAGTTCAGCTAGAGTAGGCTGAATGTACCAAGTTGATCAATCGATCAACTTGGGCACAACCAGCCTGTCGGATTTGCTTCCAATTATCGTAAGCGACTGCTATAGCTGCTAGTAATGAACACTGTCTTCTCCCGGCGGAGACAGCTTTCCCTGCCCGCCCCCCTCACCAGTAGCAGACAATAGCTCAGCAGAAGGGATTCTCCTGTCCTCACTGTCTGTGCTGATGGGTGAATCATGCGAGTTTCTTTCCTACAACCCGTGGAAATTCACACCGTGTACGGCCTGCCTTATTTTCAGCATATACCAACACAGCTTGTTGGTATGAACTGAAACAAAAAGGCTACTTTCACACTGAGGCGGGCGGGCGCTGGCGGTAAAGCGGCGCTATACTTAGCATGTTATCCTACTGGACGTCAGATGACGCCCAGTCAGGGCGGGCGGGAAGTGGTTAAGGACATCAATTTTATTTGGGTACAGCATCACACGACCGTGCAATTGTCAGTTAAAATAACGCAGCGCTGGATCGCAAATAGGGAGGAGCTCAGGCGTGTTCGCATGGTCCATGTGCAGAGCCCGCCAGGACGTCGGCTCAGCGCTGCGCTAATCACAGGCAGTGAGACATTGCCCGATCTCTGCAGCCGCGCATCGGGGCAATGTCTCACTGGCTGTGATTAGCAGCGCTGCGCCCACTTCCTGGCAGGCTCTGCACCTGGACCATGCGAACACGCCTGAGCTCATCCTTAATCGCAAAAAATAGCCTGGTCACAAAGGGGGGTAAATCCTTCCGGGACTTAAGTTTCTAAAGTCCTCAAATGTAAACAGTAGAGGAGCTGCAAAGCATGCTGGGAATCCAGGAAGTGGTGGGAAGAGATAGGCAGCAGACAGGCAAAAGTACTATTATTGTTTTTGTATTGATTATTGTATTGATATTACAATGCTGCTGTCGCTATAAAACAACTGAATAAAAACAAACTGTGCTCTCATGTTCCTTCACAGACTTTCTCCTGCCCTCCCTTGTAGAACTACAGGTCTCAGAATGTCCTGATTGTCTCTATAGTCAGGGTGCTGTGTATCGTGCCAGCTAAACCGTACACAGCTCAGGAGAGAATGACGTGGCATTTCATGAATTATTAGAGCTCTGTCTGTATGAGAACAACCTCTGAGGGGACAATCAATGAGCCTGGATCAGAGTTCTCCGGAAGTCTTTACCTTCTAGCCGCCTTCATACACACAGCTCCGTCTTATGGCATTGGCAAGTCACTGGCTCCAAACGTGGCCGTTCCTACAGCGCCACCTTGTGTTATAAACCTAGAATGACCGAAGCTGCACTAAAGTCTTATAAATAATCACATCATTCTTTTCAATCGGACTGCAAACAGAAGATGTTATTTCTTTATAAAAACAATAATACGTTGTTTTGTTTTTTTTTCAATTTAGAAAAAACAAGCAGCTTAGCGGTCGATGGTGAAACAGATAGCAAAGTACATATTAGATATTTTATACATTTCTAATTTGCTAAAAATAGCTCCCAACTGTCCCTGATTTGGAGGGACTGTCCCTGATTTGTCCCTCTGTCCCTCTCATTCCTCCTCATTTGTCCCTCATTTTGGTCAGATCTATATAGATGTATATAAAATTAACTTTTTATCTTTCAAAAAGTGTATTCTAGTGCTAAACCTTTCATCCAATTTCTGATTGCTGCATTTGTAAATTCCAAAAGCCAATATAAAAGAAGAGTAGTGGTAAAAAAAAGCACTTGTGGGTTTAACCAATCTTGATTTTTTTTGTACAATTCTCCTTTTAAGGGGGCGTGGCAATGGCTGTGTCCTATGCCTCCATGCTTTTGCTGATAGGTGTCCCTCATTCCCATCTCAAAAAGTTGGGAGGTATGCTAATATAGAAAACAATATGTTGTTAAAGTGGATGTACAGTGGTGTGAAAAAGTGTTTGCCCCCTTCCTCATTTCCTGTTCCTTTGCATGTTTGTCACACTTAAGTGTTTCGGAACATCAAACCAATTTAAACAATAGTCAAGGACAACACAAGTAAACACAAAATGCAATTTGTAAATGAAGGTGTTTATTATTAAAGGTGAAAAAAAATCCAAACCATCATGGCCCTGTGTGAAAAAGTGATTGCCCCCCTTGTTAAAACATACTATAACTGTGGTTGTCCACACCTGAGTTCAATTTCTCTAGCCACACCCAGGCCTGATTATTGCCACACCTGTTCACAATCAAGGCATCACTTAAATAGGAGCTGCTTGACACAGTAAGGTCCACCAGAAGATCCTTAAAAGCTACACATCATGCCGAGACCCAAAGAAATTCAGGAACAATTGAGAAAGAAAGTAATTGAGATCTATCAGTCTGGAAAGGGTTATAAAGCCATTTCCAAAGCTTTGGGAATCCAGCGAACAACAGTGAGAGCCATTATCCACAAATGGCGAAGACATGGAACAGTGGTGAACCTTCCCAGGAGTGGCCGGCCGCCCAAAATTACCCCAAGAGCGCAGCGACGACTCATCCAAGAGGTCACAAAAGACCCCACAACAACGTCCAAGGAACTGCAGGCCTCACTTGCCTCAGTTAAGGTCAGCGTTCATGCCTCCACCATCAGGAAAAGACTGGGCAAAAATGGCCTGCATGGCAGAGTTCCAAGGAGAAAACCACTGCTGAGCAAAAAGAACATCAAAGCTCGTCTCAATTTCTCCACAACACATCTTGATGATCCCCAAGACTTTTGGGACAACATTCTGTGGACCGATGAGACAAAAGTGGAACTCTTTGGAAGGTGTGTGTCCAAGTATATCTGGCGTAGAAGGAACACTGCATTTCAGAAAAAGAACATTATACCAACAGTAAAATATGGTGGTGGTGGTAGTGTGATGGTCTGGGGCTGTTTTGCTGCTTCAGGACCTGGAAGACTTGCCGTGATAAAAGGAACTATGAATTCTGCTGTCTACCAAGAGATCCTGAAGGAGAATGTCCGACCATCTGTTCGTGTACTCAAGCTGAAACGAACTTGGGTTCTGCAGCAGGACAATGATCCTAAACACACCAGCAAGTCCACCACCGAATGGCTGAAGAAAAACAAAATGAAGACTTTGGAGTGGCCTAGCCAAAGTCCTGACCTGAATCCTATTGAGATGTTGTGGTATGACCTTAAAAAGGCCGTTCATGCTCGAAAACCCTCTAATGTAACTGAATTAGGACAATTCTGCAAAGATGAGTGGGCCAAAATTCCTCCAGGACGCTGTAAAAGCCTCATTGCACGTTATCGCAAACGCTTGGTTGCAGTTGTTGCTGCTAAGGGTGGCCCAACCAGTTATTAGGTTTAGGGGGCAATCACTTTTTCACACAGGGCCATGATGGTTTGGATTTTTTTTCACCTTTAATAATAAACACCTTCATTTACAAATTGCATTTTGTGTTTACTTGTGTTGTCCTTGACTATTGTTTAAATTGGTTTGATGTTCCGAAACACTTAAGTGTGACAAACATGCAAAGGAACAGGAAATGAGGAAGGGGGCAAACACTTTTTCACACCACTGTATTAAAGCGGAAGTAAACCCATCAATTTAACAGTTTAAAAAGAAAAAGGCATGCCGTGAATGCTAACTGCACATTGGCTGTGCTCTCAACCAAACATTCAAACCATCCAATGGCTGGTGTCATAACAGATCACATGTGCAGCACTGTGGCAGTTGAAGATTAAACAGAGGCAAAGATGGCAGCTTCCTTGGCTGAAAACGATAGGAGGGTTTACTTCCACTTTAAATCATCTAGTTGACTCATGAATTATTGTCTAGAAAAAACCTAAATTAAAAAAATGATATTCTACAAATATGCTGTCAATGATGAATTAAAATATAAGAAATGATATAAAGCACAAATGCGTATATGACACACATGCATATATATTAAAAAAATAATCAATTAATATGCATATATATTTTAAATCTAGACCACAATACAACCCTTAATCAATATCCTCACCAAAAATGGGGGGGGGGGGGGGGGAGAGAGGGACTATGCGCAAAAATATAAAACATTAAGTAAACCTAAAAACATTTGCGGTGAGGACTAAAGACCACATAACTACATATAGCCCAGCTATATAAACTTAATAGATGGTCTATACCAAAAGACCTAATATTAACAAAAATTATTAATCTAAGATAAGACACAATTATTCATGAAAAGTAAATGCAAAGTGTCTGATTACTAGAACCAGACACATGATGTGAATCAAACATGAAGGATTAAATAGTTTTTGTAAAATACATTGTAATACTTAAATATAACCTATTCATCCACAACAAATGGACACAAAGTATCCAATTCATGGACCTCAACTAGATACATTGTGAATGGTTATTAATATTATTAAGTGGCAGAACAAACATAAAGAGACTAAATGAAACAGTGTCAACTATTCAACTGCTTTTAATGAAGGAATTTACATCCCATTCTACATTGAGTTGCCAAGGATGGTAAGATTTCAGGTAAAAAATCCAGCGTGTCTCACGGCAGGAAATCTGCCTTTTAAGATTATTTTACAGAAACAATTTATTCCTTCATATTTGATTTGCATCATGTGCAGGCATTGCTAGACCTGCAGGGGGATTTTGAATGAAGGGATTTACAGATTTGTGATGTTGAATCATTGCAAGCAGACACATTTTTGCTCATTTAGAAACATTGAAGTAGATTTGAATCTATTTCCTGTGTCACCTCTTCTTTATAAGCCTTTGGCTGGCGTTGCAGGACAGTCTCCATTTCCCAGTAGATGACAGTTGTGTGGAAACACGTCAGTCGGAGAGTACCTACAATGCTATCCATCTAGTTGGCAGACTGCCACTGCCACTAGAGATATCATTCATGTTGGAATTTTTTAACCTTTATGAAAGTTCATTTATATATTTTTTAAATAAATTTGGCTGATTTACACTATGAGGCTTCTCCCTTTTCATATATGATCTTTGAACACATGGAGCTCATCCCTGCAAGTGTATCAAGACACGCTGTTTGAAATCTTCACACCTGTGATTATACCGGCATAAGCTTCCTTGATCTCTGTAATAGTAAGAGTAAGAGGTAAGAGGCCACTCGCTTTTCTTGTGGATGGAACACTGCCATTTTTCTTGAACACTGGTAGCCACGGAGTTGAATATCATTTTCACTTGTCACACCATTTATTAAAGAGGGATTGCACCTGAATTTTTTTTTTTTTAAAAGCCAGTAGCTACAAATACTGCAGCTACTGACTATTAATAAATGGACACTTACCTGTTCCAGGGTCCAGCGATGTCGGCAGCAGAGGCCGATCAATCGCTCTGCTCTCTGCTGCTGCCGGCGCCATTCTCGGTGAGGGAATCAGTAAGTGAAGCGTTGCGGCTTCACTTCCCAGTTCCCTACTGCGCATGGGCGAGTCGCGCAGCGCAATGAGAATCGTCCACGCTGTCTCTGGCACCCGTGTGTGTCCCAGCAGACAGCGTGCCGGGACAGGAAGAGGCATAGACTGTCTTAGACAGGTATCTGTACCTCCCTCCCCCCTGAAAGGTGCCAAATGTGACACCGGAGGGGGGGAGGATTCCAATGAGCGAAAGTTCCACTTTAGGGTGGAATACCGCTTTAAGTGTATGGAATTTTTTATGGACTTAAACTTTTTCAATTTAACACAATTTTTTTTACACACTGGAAGTCTTTGCAATTTTTTGCACATTGACATTTTGAATAATGCATTTGTTATGACATCTGTTATTTGCATCATTAAGTTGCTATCATATTGTTCACACACACACATACTTTAGCCACCGAGCCTCTTAGAAAATTACTAAGAACTCCCAAACATTATATATTTTTTTTCTAACACCATAGAGAATAAAATGTCAGTCGTTGCAATACTTTCTGTCACACCGTTTTGCGCAGCGGTCTTACAAGCGCACTTTTTTTGGAAAAAATACACTTTTTTTAATTAAAAAATAAGACAACAGTAAAGTTAGCCCAATTTTTTTTATATTGTGAAAGATGATGTTACGCCGAGTAAATTGATACCCAACATGTGACGCTTCAAGATTGCGCCCGCTCGTGGAATGGCAACAAGCTTTTACCCTTAAAAATCTCCATAGGCGACGTTTAAAAAATTCTACAGGTTGCATGTTTTAAGTTACAGAGGAGGTCTAGGGCTAGAATTATTGCTCTCGCTGTACTGATCACGATGATACCTCACCTGTGTGGTTTAAAAACCGTTTTCATATGCGGGCGCTACTCACGCATGCGTACGCTTCTGCATGCAAGCTCGTTGGGATGGGGCGCGTTTAAAAAAAAATTTTTCCTGTTTATTTTACCTTTTATTTTTACACTTTTTTTTTTTTTTTTTTTTCACTTTTATTCCTATTACAAGGAATGTAAACATCCCTTGTAATAAAAAAAAGCATGACAGGACCTCTTGAATATGAGATCTGGTGTCAAAAAGAATAAAATTGTAATTTAAAAAAATTATTTAAAAAAAAAAAATGTAATTTTAAGAGCTGTGGGCGGAAGTGAAGTTTTAACGTCGCTTCCACCCAGCAATTGTATGGAGACGAGTGGGGGGCCATCTTCCTCTCACTCGTCTCCATACCCAGCAAGTGACAGGACGTAATCGCCTCCGCCCGGAATCCGCCGCAGAGACCACTTTTATCTTGTAGCAGACCGCCCGCTGAAGAAGTGGATAGTGGGTTTATGGCAGCTAGCTGCTGCCATAACAACAATATCCTCCTTCAAATAGCCGATGTAAAACTGTAGGGGGCGGTCCGTAAGTGGTTATGTTTGAACACTTAGGTAGATAGCTTGTTTATTCACTTTATTTTGTTCATCATCACATCAGTTCACTATTTAAAGGTACAGAGCACCATTTCTATTACTTTATCCCTTTCAAGTGTGATATGATGGCACCCCAGAAAGGCTGCTATCGCACACCTGCGGAGGGGTGGGGGGCGCGTATCGCAGCGATGGTGGCTGTGCCGTGTTGCTAGGACAGGACGTGACCCCGATCTTTGTAAATGGATGTCCAATCACAGCTGGTCACATGTAAATACGGAAGTGCCGTGAATCGGCTCTCACACTGACAGAGTGTGTGACAAGGAGTGACGATCAGCGGCATCTCCTCGCAGAGGAGACCTGGGCAGGTAATCAGGGCACCTATCAGTGGCTGTTCATCAGTGCCCACCAGTGCCTCCCATTAGTGCCCATCAGTGCTGCCCATCTGCACCGCCCATCAGTGCTGCCTATCCTACCTATCAGTGCCCATCAGTGCAGCATATTAGTGCCTCCTCATTAGTGCCACCTAATCAGTGTCGCCTCATCCATCAGTGCCCATAAGTGAAACCTATCAGTGCCTATCAGTGCAGCCTCATCAGCGCACATCAGTGAATGAGAACAATTACTTAGTTACAAAATTTACTGACAGAAAAACTTTAAAAAAATGGCCTGGGTGGGAAGGGGGTGAAAGTGCCCAGTATTGAAGTGGTTAAAACATATTTTTTTCCTGAAAGTTTACAATTGAAGTCTAGGAACTCTTCTGCTGGGGGGGGGGGGGGGGGGGGGGGGGGGGGGGGGGGGGGGGGGGGTGGTAGATGTAAAGGCTCCTGTCTTCTATGTCATCATTAGTTTATTTATTTGGATAATAACTCTTTCTATTAATTACTTGTACCTGTTTTATATGTATTACCTGAAATCTGCCAATAAAAACGATTGGAAATGAAAATTTACGTTTGGTAAACCGCTAAGCAAATATCGTGTGACTTACAACACCCTCTATTCTCTATAGCCTCTGCTTAAAAAAAATGTGTGAAAAATGTCAGACTTGGCCTGGTTTTCAAGTGGTTCATTATCTCCATAGACATTGGTATAAGCTTTGGCAAAGGTACTTTAAAGTAGATGTAAACCCAAATTTTTTTTTGTCTGGCACAATATAGAGTATGGGATTTCAGATCAGCTGTGCCCAGTCTTGCTACAAAGAGTTAATCCAGCTCTGAGCAATCCTCATATCTTTTTTCAGTGAAATAAAACCGAAAAACTGTGAAAACTTTGTCTGTTCTTCCCCCTTGCTGTGATTGACAGGTGATTTACATATCTCGTGCACTAGCCTAATGCCCCGTACACACGGTCAGACATTCCGACCACAAATTTTGTCCGAAACTGGTGTTGCCCACACACGGTCGGACAAAGTTGTCGGAAAATCTGATCATTCCGAAACAAGGTGACGTACAACACGTACGACGGGACTACATAGAGGCCAGTAGCCAATAGCTTTTGTCTCCAAATTTCTTCTGAGCATGCGTGGCACTTTGTCCGTCGTACTAGGCTACACACAATCGGAATTGACGCGATCGGACCATGTTGTCGGAAAATTTGAGATCCAGCTCTCAAACTTTGTGCGTCGGAAAATCCGACGGAAAAAGTCCGATGGAGCCCACGCGGTCGGCTTTTCCGACATGATCCGATCGAACATTTTCCGTCGGAAAATCCGACCGTGTGTACAGGGCATAAGACATGCATTATTTTTTAATTCCCACCCCCACTCCTTTCTTCAGCAGCTCTGCAAGGATTGGCTGTTCCACACCTCAGCATGATTTGGCATGCTGAAGTCATGTGGGGACTTTTCTGGGTTTTGACTGGATGTTAGTGACCATAGCAGAAGTTCAGTGTAAGAAATACACAGGAAAAAATGCATGTTGATAAGGGGAGTGTAGAGGTGGGCGGGAAGTCTACTGACATCACGACTCCACCCACTGACCCCTGGAAAACAGACCCACCCACAAAATCTGCAGTTTTTCGGGTCTCATAGAGGGGAGACATTTGACAGATAAGTATACATGCAGGAGGCATGTATGTCCTTCTAGATAACCAATATTGCAGTAGTTTAGAAAGGATGAGAGTGGGTTTACAGTGGTGTGAAAAAGTGTTTGCCCCCTTCCTCATTTCCTGTTCCTTTGCATGTTTGTCACACTTAAGTGTTTCGGAACATCAAACCAATTTAAACAATAGTCAAGGACAACACAAGTAAACACAAAATGCAATTTGTAAATGAAGGTGTTTATTATTAAAGGTGAAAAAAAATCCAAACCATCATGGCCCTGTGTGAAAAAGTGATTGCCCCCTAAACCTAATAACTGGTTGGGCCACCCTTAGCAGCAACAACTGCAACCAAGCGTTTGCGATAACGTGCAATGAGGCTTTTACAGCGTCCTGGAGGAATTTTGTCCCACTCATCTTTGCAGAATTGTCCTAATTCAGTTACATTAGAGGGTTTTCGAGCATGAACGGCCTTTTTAAGGTCATACCACAACATCTAAATAGGATTCAGGTCAGGACTTTGGCTAGGCCACTCCAAAGTCTTCATTTTGTTTTTCTTCAGCCATTCGGTGGTGGACTTGCTGGTGTGTTTAGGATCATTGTCCTGCTGCAGAACCCAAGTTCGTTTCAGCTTGAGTACACGAACAGATGGTCGGACATTCTCCTTCAGGATCTCTTGGTAGACAGCAGAATTCATAGTTCCTTTTATCACGGCAAGTCTTCCAGGTCCTGAAGCAGCAAAACAGCCCCAGACCATCACACTACCACCACCATATTTTACTGTTGGTATAATGTTCTTTTTCTGAAATGCAGTGTTCCTTCTACGCCAGATATACTTGGACACACACCTTCCAAAGAGTTCCACTTTTGTCTCATCGGTCCACAGAATGTTGTCCCAAAAGTCTTGGGGATCATCAAGATGTGTTGTGGAGAAATTGAGACGAGCTTTGATGTTCTTTTTGCTCAGCAGTGGTTTTCTCCTTGGAACTCTGCCATGCAGGCCATTTTTGCCCAGTCTTTTCCTGATGGTGGAGGCATGAACGCTGACCCTAACTGAGGCAAGTGAGGCCTGCAGTTCCTTGGACGTTGTTGTGGGGTCTTTTGTGACCTCTTGGATGAGTCGTCGCTGCGCTCTTGGGGTAATTTTGGGCGGCCGGCCACTCCTGGGAAGGTTCACCACTGTTCCATGTCTTCGCCATTTGTGGATAATGGCTCTCACTGTGGTTCGCTGGATTCCCAAAGCTTTGGAAATGGCTTTATAACCCTTTCCAGACTGATAGATCTCAATTACTTTCTTTCTCAATTGTTCCTGAATTTCTTTGGGTCTCGGCATGATGTGTAGCTTTTAAGGATCTTATGGTGGACCTTACTGTGTCAAGCAGCTCCTATTTAAGTGATGCCTTGATTGTGAACAGGTGTGGCAATAATCAGGCCTGGGTGTGGCTAGAGAAATTGAACTCAGGTGTGGACAACCACAGTTATAGTATGTTTTAACAAGGGGGGCAATCACTTTTTCACACAGGGCCATGATGGTTTGGATTTTTTTTCACCTTTAATAATAAACACCTTCATTTACAAATTGCATTTTGTGTTTACTTGTGTTGTCCTTGACTATTGTTTAAATTGGTTTGATGTTCCGAAACACTTAAGTGTGACAAACATGCAAAGGAACAGGAAATGAGGAAGGGGGCAAACACTTTTTCACACCACTGTATATGTAGCTGTAATTTTATATTTGATCCACTAGATGGCAATGATGTGTACTGCACGCATGCAAAAGATAATATATATGTTTTTTTTTTCTTCCCTTTTTTCTTTTGTATTTTTCATAGTGCAGGCATTGCTAGACCTGCGGGGAGATTTTGAATAAAGGGATTCCCAGATTTGTGATGTTATATCATTGCAAGCAGACACATTTTTGCTAATTTAGAAACATGGAATTGTGTCACCTCTTCTTTTTAAGCCTTTGGCTGGCCTTACAGGACAGTCTCCATTTCCCAGGAGACGACAGTTGTGTGGAAACGTGTCGTAGAGTACTTGCAATGCTATCCATCTAGTTGGCAGACTGACATCACCACTAGAGATATCATTCATGCTGGAATTTTTAAACCTTTATGTAAGTTCATCTATATATATTTTTAAAATACATTTTGCTGATTTACACTATGAGGCTTCTCCCTTTTCATATATGATATTTGAACACATGGAGCTCATCCTTGCAAGTGTATCAAGACACGTTGTTTGAAATCTTCACACCTGTGATCATCCCGGCACTAGCTTCCTTGATTTCTGTAATAGAGATCCATCAGATCTGGTAAGAGGCCACTGTCATTTCTTGTGGATGGAACACTTTGCTGCTTTTCTTAAACACTGGTTGAATATAATTTTCACTTTTCACACCCTTTGTTAAGTGTATGGATTTTCTTATAAACTTTTTCAATTTAACCCAATTTTTTTTTTCACACACTGACATTCTTTGCATTTTTTGCACATTGACATTTTGAATAATGCATTTGTTATGACATCTGTTATTTGCATCATTAACCACTTCAATACTGGGTATTTTCCACCTTCCTGCCCAGGACAATTTTCAGCTTTCAGCGCTGGGACACTTTGAATGACAATTGCGCAGTCATGCAATGCTGTACCCAAACCAAATTTTTATAATTTTATTCCCACAAATAGAGCTTTCTTTTGGTGGTATTTGATAACCACAAGGTTTTTTTTATTTTTTTACACATCACGGTGTGGCAAGTGTAGGGATAATAAATAATAAAGGGATATTATATTCACCTTTCCTCCAGATTTTGTGCTGCAGGAACTGGTGTCATCATGTTCCGATGAAATCTAGGGGAATGCTAACTACTACAAATCTTGTGAGAAGTTGCAGTGAGTGATATTTTTGCCCATTCTTCTTTGAAAAATAGCTCAAGCTCTGTCAGATTGGATGGAGAGCGTCTGTGAACAGCAATTTTCAAGTCTTGCCACAGATTCTCAATTGGATTTAGGTCTGAACTTTGACTGATCCATTCTAACACATGAATATGCTTTGATCTAAACCATTCCATTATAGCTCTGGTTGTATGTTTAGGGTCATTGTCCTGCTGGAAGGTGCACCTCCGCCCCAGTCTCAAGTCTTTTGCAGACTCTAACAGTTTTTTTTTTAAGTTTTTTTTTTTTAATTGCCCTGTAGTTGGTGCCATCAATCTTCCCATCAACTCTAACCAGCTTCCCTGTCCCTGCTGAAGAAAAGCTTTCCCACAATATGATTCTGCCACCACCATGTTTCACGGTGGGGTAGTGTGTTCAGGGTGATGTGCAGTGTTAGTTTTCCACCACACATAGCATTTTGCTTTTAGGGCAACAAGTTCCATTTTGATCTCATCTGACCAGAGCACCTTCTTCCACATGTTTGCTGTGTCCTCCACATGGCTTCTCGCAAACTGCAAATGGGACTACTTATTGCTTTCTTTCAACAATGGATTTCTTCTTGCCACTCTTCCATAAAGGCCAGATTTGTGGAGTGCACAACTAATAGTTGTCCTGTGGACAGATTCTCCCACCTGAGCTGTGGATCTCTGCAGCTTCTTTAAAGTTACCATGGGCCTCTTGGCTGCTTCTCTAATTAATGCTCTCTTTGCCTGGCCTGTCAGTTTAGGTGGATGGTGTTGCAGTTGTGCCATACTCTTTCCATTGTTGAATGATGGATTGAACAGTGCACTGTGAGATTTTAAAGCTTGGGATATTTTTTTTTTTTTAACCTAACCCTGCTTTAAACGTCTCCAAAACTTTATCCCTGACCTGTCTGGTGCGTTCCTTGGCCTTCATGCTGTTTGTTCACTAAGGTTCTCTAACAAACCTCTGAGGGCTTCACAGAACAGCTGTATTTATACTGAAATTAAATTGCACACAGGTGGACTCTATTTACTAAGTAGGTGACTTCTGAAGGCAATTGGTTCCACTAGATTTTAGTTTTGGGTTTTAGAGTAAAGGGGGCTGAATACAAATGCACGCCACACTTTTTACATATTTATTTGTAAAAAAAAAATTGAAAACCATTTATCATTATTCTTCCACTTCACAATTATGTGTCACTTTGTGTTGGTCTATAACATAAAATCCCAATAAAATACATTTACGTTTTTGGTTTTCATAAACCAAAAAAAATAAGTTTTTCTTTTGTTTCTGTTATAAAATGTTATAAATAAGTAAGTTTACTCTTTCACTGACGGCACTGATAAGGCGGAACAGATGAGGTGGCACCAATGAGGTGACACTGATAAGCGGCACTGATGGGTGGCACTAATATGCAGCACTGATGGGCACTGATAGGTGACACTGATGGGCACTGAAAGGCTGCACTGATGGGTACTTATGGGTGGCACTGATAGGCGGCACTGATACATGGCATTTATATGCAGCACTAATAGATGGCATTGATAGGCATCACTGATGGCACTGGCAGGCATGGGGGATGGGCACTAATTGGCAGCTGCCTGGATGCTGATTGGCATTTCCCTGGTGGTCTAGGGTGGCATACCTTGTGGTCCAGTGTGGTGGGAATCCCTGGTGGTCCTGGCGGAGTCCGTGGGGGGGCTGCGCTGATAAACAATCAGCACAGACCCCCCGTCAGGAGAGCAGCCGATTGGCTCTCCTCTACTCGCGTCTGTCAGACGCGAGTGAGGAAAAGCCGATCAACGGCTCTTCCTGTTTACATCGTGATCAGCCGTGTTTGGACACGGCTGATCATGTGGTAAAGAGCCTCCGTCAGAGGCTCTTTACCAAGATCGGTGTAGCGGTGTGTCAGACTGACACACCACACCGATTGCTGCGGGCGCGAGAGAGCGGTCGTTCTGGAGGGCCGCCATATGTCATCCACCCAGAACGAGAGCCGTGCCGCCCAGCCAACATTTGACTTCTGGTGGGCGGAAAGAGGTTAAATAGACTGGGGGCACCAGTGTCCAACTGGACAGCTGTCTCCTTGAGACTGCAGGAAGTTTTAGAGGAAGTTACTCACAACTTCCGTTGCTGCATTGGTCGAGTGCCACCTGCCTACACTCTGATATCTCAATAAGTAGAATCTGTAACTTTAAATATGCTGTCACATAGTGAGTTAATGATATAAAGTTAAGTTGAAAAAAGTGACAAATAAAAACAAAAACATTTTTTAAAGTGCCCTCCAACATACATAGACTGAAAATTGTGCAGAAAAATGTCTCTAGCAGTGAAAGGGTTACAGGATTCGGACAATGGCTGCTCGAGGACTCAGCAGTAATCAGTGAGGATCAGGATGAAAGCTCTCTAGCAAATCAGGGAGAGCAGCTCCCACATTATCACTAACACACGAGGTCACATGACAGGCCAGTGGCTGGTGATCATGTGATCTTATCACTGTAAAGACACTGACCCTGTCATGTGATCACCACAGAGTTCCAGTCAGAGCCGTAGCGAACGGCGGAAGTGGAGATTGTTGATGGATTTCCGGTGTCCGGAGGATGTTCGCCCCCCTCTGGAGAAACATACAGAGTGACAGGAGCCCTGAGAGCTGAGGGAGGCTCTACCCGGGGAAGAGGAGGCGAGGCCACAGCGGACACAACGCCGAGCTGTCAGCGAGTCCTGATGGTGTGAGGTATGTCCGTCCACCCCATACAACTGACAGGGAGCCGGGCCAGTACCGGAGCTACGGTATCTCCCGGTACCGGGGACACTGCACCTCTCCTGTCATTGTTCTCTACTACAACACACTGCCTGCCCGGGGATGATACTGTGATCGCCGGTATATCGGCACTGTCACCGGGCGTCATTACACCTGTGTTCATAAACACAGAAGAAAACATTTCTTACACAGCAGCTTACCAAGTTATAGATGTGGTGGCTGCATTCGTTTTCTTTAGTCTTTCTTTACCTTATTTTCACCTGGTGATCTGGTGATCTACCCAGCGAGTCTGTTATTTTTCAAAAGTACAAGCTCTCTTGCAGATTTATCAGCTACAGTGATGATACAAACCATTTACTACTAACAGGGGTGCTTACAATGATCAGCTTTTATGGAAAACTTATCCCAAAAGGAACAAACTGTTTGCTGTACCTGATTTTTATAGCACAATCATCACTGATCACTAGTATGGTAGTGTTGTCACCGCTGATCACTAGTATGGTAGTGTTGTCATCGCTGATCACTAGTATGGTAGTGTTGTCACCGCTGATCGCTAGTATGGTAGTGTTGTCACCGCTGATCGCTAGTATGGTAGTGTTGTCATCGCTGATCGCTAGTATGGTAGTGTTGTCATCGCTGATCACTAGTATGGTAGCGCTGTCATCGCTGATCGCTAGTATGGTAGCACTGTCATCGCTGATCGCTAGTATGGTAGCACTGTCATCGCTGATCGCTAGTATGGTAGCACTGTCATCGCTGATCGCTAGTATGGTAGCTTTGTCATCGCTGATCGCTAGTATGGTAGCGTTGTCATCGCTGATCGCTAGTATGGTAGCGCTGTCATCGCTGATCGCTAGTATGGTAGCGCTGTCATCGCTGATCGCTAGTATGGTAGCGCTGTCATTGCTGATCGCTAGTATGGTAGCACTGTCATTGCTGATCGCTAGTATGGTAGCACTGTCATCGCTGATCGCTAGTATGGTAGCACTGTCATCGCTGATCGCTAGTATGGTAGCACTGTCATCGCTGATCGCTAGTATGGTAGCACTGTCATCGCTGATCGCTAGTATGGTAGCGTTGTCATCGCTGATCGCTAGTATGGTAGCGCTGTCATCGCTGATCGCTAGTATGGTAGCGCTGTCATTGCTGATCGCTAGTATGGTAGCGTTGTCATCGCTGATCGCTAGTATGGTAGCTTTGTCATCGCTGATCGCTAGTATGGTAGCGTTGTCATCGCTGATCGCTAGTATGGTAGCGCTGTCATTGCTGATCGCTAGTATGGTAGCGCTGTCATCGCTGATCGCTAGTATGGTAGCGCTGTCATCGCTGATCGCTAGTATGGTAGCGCTGTCATCGCTGATCACTAGTATGGTAGCGCTGTCATCGCTGATCACTAGTATGGTAGCGCTGTCATCGCTGATCGCTAGTATGGTAGCTTTGTCATCGCTGATCACTAGTATGGTAGCGTTGTCATCGCTGATCACTAGTATGGTAGCGCTGATCACTAGTATGGTAGCGCTGTCATCGCTGATCACTAGTATGGTAGCTTTGTCATCGCTGATCACTAGTATGGTAGCGTTGTCATCGCTGATCACTAGTATGGTAGCGCTGATCACTAGTATGGTAGCTTTGTCATCGCTGATCGCTAGTATGGTAGCTTTGTCATCGCTGATCACTAGTATGGTAGTGTTGTCATCGCTGATCACTAGTATGGTAGTGTTGTCACCGCTGATCGCTAGTATGGTAGTGTTGTCACCGCTGATCGCTAGTATGGTAGTGTTGTCATCGCTGATCACTAGTATGGTAGCGCTGTCATCGCTGATCGCTAGTATGGTAGCACTGTCATCGCTGATCGCTAGTATGGTAGCACTGTCATCGGTGATCGCTAGTATGGTAGCTTTGTCATCGCTGATCGCTAGTATGGTAGCGTTGTCATCGCTGATCGCTAGTATGGTAGCGCTGTCATCGCTGATCGCTAGTATGGTAGCGCTGTCATTGCTGATCGCTAGTATGGTAGCGTTGTCATCGCTGATCGCTAGTATGGTAGCGTTGTCATCGCTGATCGCTAGTATGGTAGCTTTGTCATCGCTGATCGCTAGTATGGTAGCACTGTCATCGCTGATCGCTAGTATGGTAGCTTTGTCATCGCTGATCGCTAGTATGGTAGCGTTGTCATCGCTGATCGCTAGTATGGTAGCGCTGTCATCGCTGATCGCTAGTATGGTAGCGCTGTCATCGCTGATCGCTAGTATGGTAGCGCTGTCATCGCTGATCGCTAGTATGGTAGCGCTGTCATCGCTGATCGCTAGTATGGTAGCGCTGTCATCGCTGATCGCTAGTATGGTAGCGCTGTCATCGCTGATCGCTAGTATGGTAGCGCTGTCATCGCTGATCGCTAGTATGGTAGCGCTGTCATCGCTGATCGCTAGTATGGTAGCTTTGTCATCGCTGATCACTAATATGGTAGCGCTGATCACTAGTATGGTAGCGCTGTCATCGCTGATCACTAGTATGGTAGCGCTGTCATCGCTGATCACTAGTATGGTAGCTTTGTCATCGCTGATCACTAGTATGGTAGCGTTGTCATCGCTGATCACTAATATGGTAGCGCTGATCACTAGTATGGTAGCGCTGTCATCGCTGATCACTAGTATGGTAGCGCTGTCATCGCTGATCACTAGTATGGTAGCGCTGTCATCGCTGATCGCTAGTATGGTAGCTTTGTCATCGCTGATCACTAGTATGGTAGCGTTGTCATCGCTGATCACTAGTATGGTAGCGCTGATCACTAGTATGGTAGCGCTGTCATCGCTGATCACTAGTATGGTAGCACTGTCATCGCTGATCACTAGTATGGTAGCGCTGTCATCGCTGATCGCTAGTATGGTAGCTTTGTCATCGCTGATCACTAGTATGGTAGCGTTGTCATCGCTGATCACTAGTATGGTAGCGCTGATCACTAGTATGGTAGCGCTGTCATCGCTGATCGCTAGTATGGTAGCGCTGTCATCGCTGATCACTAGTATGGTAGTGTTGTCATCGCTGATCACTAGTATGGTAGTGTTGTCATCGCTGATCACTAGTATGGTAGCGTTTTCATTGCTGATCACTAGTATGGTAGCTTTGTCATCGCTGATCGCTAGTATGGTAGCGCTGTCATCGCTGATCGCTAGTATGGTAGCGCTGATCACTAGTATGGTAGCTTTGTCATCGCTGATCGCTAGTATGGTAGCGTTGTCATCGCTGATCACTAGTATGGTAGCGTTGTCATCGCTGATCACTAGTATGGTAGCGCTGATCACTAGTATGGTAGCTTTGTCATCGCTGATCACTAGTATGGTAGCGTTGTCATCGCTGATCACTAGTATGGTAGCGCTGATCACTAGTATGGTAGCGCTGTCATCGCTGATCACTAGTATGGTAGCGCTGTCATCGCTGATCGCTAGTATGGTAGCTTTGTCATCGCTGATCACTAGTATGGTAGCGTTGTCATTGCTGATCACTAGTATGGTAGCGCTGATCACTAGTATGGTAGCGCTGTCATCGCTGATCGCTAGTATGGTAGCGCTGTCATCGCTGATCGCTAGTATGGTAGCGCTGTCATCGCTGATCGCTAGTATGGTAGCGCTGTCATCGCTGATCACTAGTATGGTAGCGCTGTCATTGCTGATCGCTAGTATGGTAGCGCTGTCATTGCTGATCGCTAGTATGGTAGCGCTGTCATTGCTGATCGCTAGTATGGTAGCGCTGTCATTGCTGATCGCTAGTATGGTAGCGTTGTCATTGCTGATCGCTAGTATGGTAGCGTTGTCATTGCTGATCACTAGTATGGTAGCGTTGTCATCGCTGATCACTAGTATGGTAGCGTTGTCATCGCTGATCACTAGTATGGTAGCGTTGTCATTGCTGATCACTAGTATGGTAGCGCTGATCACTAGTATGGTAGCGCTGTCATCGCTGATCGCTAGTATGGTAGCGCTGTCATCGCTGATCGCTAGTATGGTAGCTTTGTCATCGCTGATCACTAGTATGGTAGCGTTGTCATCGCTGATCACTAGTATGGTAGCGCTGATCACTAGTATGGTAGCGCTGTCATCGCTGATCACTAGTATGGTAGCGCTGTCATCGCTGATCACTAGTATGGTAGCGCTGTCATCGCTGATCACTAGTATGGTAGCGCTGTCATCGCTGATCACTAGTATGGTAGGGTTGTCATCGCTGATCACTAGTATGGTAGCGCTGATCACTAGTATGGTAGCGCTGTCATCGCTGATCACTAGTATGGGATCACTAGTATGGTAGCGCTGTCATCGCTGATCACTAGTATGGTAGCGCTGTCATCGCTGATCGCTAGTATGGTAGCTTTGTCATCGCTGATCACTAGTATGGTAGCGTTGTCATCGCTGATCACTAGTATGGTAGCGCTGATCACTAGTATGGTAGCGCTGTCATCGCTGATCGCTAGTATGGTAGCGCTGTCATCGCTGATCACTAGTATGGTAGTGTTGTCATCGCTGATCACTAGTATGGTAGTGTTGTCATCGCTGATCACTAGTATGGTAGTGTTGTCATCGCTGATCACTAGTATGGTAGCGTTTTCATTGCTGATCACTAGTATGGTAGCTTTGTCATCGCTGATCGCTAGTATGGTAGCGCTGTCATCGCTGATCGCTAGTATGGTAGCGCTGATCACTAGTATGGTAGCTTTGTCATCGCTGATCGCTAGTATGGTAGCGTTGTCATCGCTGATCACTAGTATGGTAGCGTTGTCATCGCTGATCACTAGTATGGTAGCGCTGATCACTAGTATGGTAGCTTTGTCATCGCTGATCACTAGTATGGTAGCGTTGTCATCGCTGATCACTAGTATGGTAGCGCTGTCATCGCTGATCACTAGTATGGTAGCGCTGTCATCGCTGATCACTAGTATGGTAGCGCTGTCATCGCTGATCGCTAGTATGGTAGCTTTGTCATCGCTGATCACTAGTATGGTAGCGTTGTCATTGCTGATCACTAGTATGGTAGCGCTGATCACTAGTATGGTAGCGCTGTCATCGCTGATCGCTAGTATGGTAGCGCTGTCATCGCTGATCGCTAGTATGGTAGCGCTGTCATCGCTGATCGCTAGTATGGTAGCGCTGTCATCGCTGATCGCTAGTATGGTAGCGCTGTCATCGCTGATCGCTAGTATGGTAGCGCTGTCATCGCTGATCACTAGTATGGTAGCGCTGTCATTGCTGATCGCTAGTATGGTAGCGCTGTCATTGCTGATCGCTAGTATGGTAGCGCTGTCATTGCTGATCGCTAGTATGGTAGCGCTGTCATTGCTGATCGCTAGTATGGTAGCGTTGTCATTGCTGATCGCTAGTATGGTAGCGTTGTCATTGCTGATCACTAGTATGGTAGCGTTGTCATCGCTGATCACTAGTATGGTAGCGTTGTCATCGCTGATCACTAGTATGGTAGCGTTGTCATTGCTGATCACTAGTATGGTAGCGCTGATCACTAGTATGGTAGCGCTGTCATCGCTGATCGCTAGTATGGTAGCGCTGTCATCGCTGATCGCTAGTATGGTAGCTTTGTCATCGCTGATCACTAGTATGGTAGCGTTGTCATCGCTGATCACTAGTATGGTAGCGCTGTCATCGCTGATCACTAGTATGGTAGCGCTGTCATCGCTGATCACTAGTATGGTAGCGCTGTCATCGCTGATCACTAGTATGGTAGGGTTGTCATCGCTGATCACTAGTATGGTAGCGCTGATCACTAGTATGGTAGCGCTGTCATCGCTGATCACTAGTATGGGATCACTAGTATGGTAGCGCTGTCATCGCTGATCACTAGTATGGTAGCGTTGTCATCGCTGATCACTAGTATGGGATCACTAGTATGGTAGCGTTGTCATTGCTGATCGCTAGTATGGTAGCGTTGTCATTGCTGATCGCTAGTATGGTAGCGTTGTCATTGCTGATCGCTAGTATGGTAGCGTTGTCATTGCTGATCTCTAGTATGGTAGCGTTGTCATTGCTGATCACTAGTATGGTAGCGTTGTCATTGCTGATCACTAGTATGGTAGCGTTGTCATTGCTGATCACTAGTAAGGTAGCGTTGTCATCGCTGATCACTAGTATGGTAGCGCTGTCATCGCTGATCGCTAGTATGGTAGCGTTGTCATTGCTGATCACTAGTATGGTAGCGCTGATCGCTAGTATGGTAGCTTTGTCATCGCTGATCGCTAGTATGGTAGCTTTGTCATCGCTGATCACTAGTATGGTAGCGTTGTCATCGCTGATCACTAGTATGGTAGCGCTGATCACTAGTATGGTAGCGCTGTCATTGCTGATCACTAGTATGGTAGCGCTGTCATTGCTGATCACTAGTATGGTAGCGCTGTCATTGCTGATCACTAGTATGGTAGCGCTGTCATTGCTGATCACTAGTATGGTAGCGCTGTCATTGCTGATCACTAGTATGGTAGCGCTGTCATTGCTGATCACTAGTATGGTAGCGCTGTCATTGCTGATCACTAGTATGGTAGCGCTGTCATCGCTGATCACTAGTATGGTAGCGCTGTCATCGCTGATCACTAGTATGGTAGCGCTGTCATTGCTGATCACTAGTATGGTAGCGCTGATCACTAGTATGGTAGCGCTGTCATCGCTGATCACTAGTATGGGATCACTAGTATGGTAGCGCTGTCATCGCTGATCACTAGTATGGTAGCGCTGTCATCGCTGATCACTAGTATGGTAGCGTTGTCATCGCTGATCACTAGTATGGTAGCGTTGTCATCGCCGATCGCTAGTATGGTAGCGTTGTCATTGCCGATCGCTAGTATGGTAGCGTTGTCATTGCTGATCGCTAGTATGGTAGCGTTGTCATTGCTGATCGCTAGTATGGTAGCGTTGTCATCGCTGATCGCTAGTATGGTAGCGTTGTCATCGCTGATCGCTAGTATGGTAGCGTTGTCATCGCTGATCGCTAGTATGGTAGCGTTGTCATCGCTGATCGCTAGTATGGTAGCGTTGTCATCGCTGATCGCTAGTATGGTAGCGTTGTCATCGCTGATCGCTAGTATGGTAGCGTTGTCATCGCTGATCACTAGTATGGTAGCGCTGTCATCGCTGATCACTAGTATGGTAGGGTTGTCATTGCTGATCACTAGTATGGTAGCGCTGATCACTAGTATGGTAGCGCTGATCACTAGTATGGTAGCGCTGTCATCGCTGATCACTAGTATGGTAGCGTTGTCATCGCTGATCACTAGTATGGGATCACTAGTATGGTAGCGCTGTCATCGCTGATCACTAGTATGGTAGGGTTGTCATCGCTGATCACTAGTATGGGATCACTAGTATGGTAGCGTTGTCATTGCTGATCGCTAGTATGGTAGTGTTGTCATTGCTGATCGCTAGTATGGTAGCGTTGTCATTGCTGATCGCTAGTATGGTAGCGCTGATCACTAGTATGGTAGCGCTGTCATCGCTGATCACTAGTATGGTAGGGTTGTCATCGCTGATCACTAGTATGGTAGCGCTGATCACTAGTATGGTAGCGCTGATCACTAGTATGGTAGCGCTGTCATCGCTGATCACTAGTATGGTAGCGCTGTCATCGCTGATCACTAGTATGGTAGCGTTGTCATCGCTGATCGCTAGTATGGTAGCGTTGTCATCGCTGATCGCTAGTATGGTAGCGTTGTCATCGCTGATCGCTAGTATGGTAGCGTTGTCATCGCTGATCGCTAGTATGGTAGCGTTATCATCGCTGATCACTAGTATGGTAGCGTTGTCATCGCTAATCACTAGTATGGTAGCGTTGTCATCGCTAATCACTAGTATGGTAGCGCTGATCACTAGTATGGTAGCGCTGTCATCGCTGATCACTAGTATGGTAGCGCTGTCATCGCTGATCAATAGTATGGTAGCGCTGTCATTGCTGATCACTAGTATGGTAACGTTGTCATCGCTGATCACTAGTATGGTAGTGTTGTCATCGCTGATCACTAGTATGGTAGCGCTGTCATCGCTGATCACTAGTATGGTAGCATTGTCATCGCTGATCACTAGTATGGGATCACTAGTATGGTAGCGTTGTCATTGCTGATCGCTAGTATGGTAGTGTTGTCATTGCTGATCGCTAGTATGGTAGCGTTGTCATTGCTGATCGCTAGTATGGTATCGCTGATCACTAGTATGGTAGCGCTGTCATCGCTGATCACTAGTATGGTAGGGTTGTCATCGCTGATCACTAGTATGGTAGCGCTGATCACTAGTATGGTAGCGCTGATCACTAGTATGGTAGCGCTGTCATCGCTGATCACTAGTATGGTAGCGTTGTCATCGCTGATCGCTAGTATGGTAGCGTTGTCATCGCTGATCGCTAGTATGGTAGCGTTGTCATCGCTGATCGCTAGTATGGTAGCGTTGTCATCGCTGATCGCTAGTATGGTAGCGTTATCATCGCTGATCACTAGTATGGTAGCGTTGTCATCGCTAATCACTAGTATGGTAGCGTTGTCATCGCTAATCACTAGTATGGTAGCGCTGATCAATAGTATGGTAGCGTTGTCATCGCTGATCACTAGTATGGTAGCGCTGTCATCGCTGATCAATAGTATGGTAGCGCTGTCATTGCTGATCACTAGTATGGTAACGTTGTCATCGCTGATCACTAGTATGGTAGTGTTGTCATCGCTGATCACTAGTATGGTAGTGTTGTCATCGCTGATCACTAGTATGGTAGTGTTGTCATCGCTGATCACTAGTATGGTAGCGCTGATCACTAGTATGGTAGCGCTGTCATCGCTGATCAATAGTATGGTAGCGTTGTCATCGCTGATCACTAGTATGGTAGCGCTGTCATCGCTGATCAATAGTATGGTAGCGCTGTCATCGCTGATCAATAGTATGGTAGCGCTGTCATCGCTGATCAATAGTATGGTAGCGTTGTCATCGCTGATCGCTAGTATGGTAGCGTTGTCATCGCTGATCGCTAGTATGGTAGCGTTGTCATCGCTGATCACTAGTATGGTAGCGCTGTCATCGCTGATCACTAGTATGGTAGCGCTGTCATTGCTGATCACTAGTATGGTAGCGTTGTCATTGCTGATCGCTAGTATGGTAGCGTTGTCATGGCTGATCGCTAGTATGGTAGCGTTGTCATCGCTGATCGCTAGTATGGTAGCGTTGTCATCGCTGATCGCTAGTATGGTAGCGTTGTCATTGCTGATCACTAGTATGGTAGCGTTGTCATTGCTGATCACTAGTATGGTAGCGTTGTCATCGCTGATCACTAGTATGGTAGCGCTGTCATTGCTGATCACTAGTATGGTAGCGTTGTCATTGCTGATCACTAGTATGGTAGCGTTGTCATCGCTGATCACTAGTATGGTAGCGCTGTCATCGCTGATCACTAGTATGGTAGCGCTGTCATTGCTTATCACTAGTATGGTAGCGTTGTCATTGCTGATCACTAGTATGGTAGCGTTGTCATGGCTGATCGCTAGTATGGTAGCGTTGTCATCGCTGATCGCTAGTATGGTAGCGTTATCATCGCTGATCACTAGTATGGTAGCGTTGTCATCGCTAATCACTAGTATGGTAGCGTTGTCATCGCTAATCACTAGTATGGTAGCGCTGATCAATAGTATGGTAGCGTTGTCATCGCTGATCACTAGTATGGTAGCGGTGTCATCGCTGATCAATAGTATGGTAGCGCTGTCATTGCTGATCACTAGTATGGTAACGTTGTCATTGCTGATCACTAGTATGGTAACGTTGTCATCGCTGATCACTAGTATGGTAGTGTTGTCATCGCTGATCACTAGTATGGTAGTGTTGTCATCGCTGATCACTAGTATGGTAGTGTTGTCATCGCTGATCACTAGTATGGTAGCGCTGATCACTAGTATGGTAGCGCTGTCATCGCTGATCAATAGTATGGTAGCGTTGTCATCGCTGATCACTAGTATGGTAGCGCTGTCATCGCTGATCAATAGTATGGTAGCGCTGTCATCGCTGAGCAATAGTATGGTAGCGCTGTCATCGCTGATCAATAGTATGGTAGCGCTGTCATTGCTGATCACTAGTATGGTAACGTTGTCATCGCTGATCACTAGTATGGTAGCGTTGTCATCGCTGATCACTAGTATGGTAGCGCTGTCATCGCTGATCACTAGTATGGTAGCGCTGTCATTGCTGATCACTAGTATGGTAGCGTTGTCATTGCTGATCACTAGTATGGTAGCGTTGTCATGGCTGATCACTAGTATGGTAGCGTTGTCATTGCTGATCACCAGTATGGTAGCATTGTCATCGCTGATCACCAGTATGGTAGCGCTGTCATCGCTGATCACTAGTATGGTAGCGCTGTCATCGCTGATCACTAGTATGGTAGGGTTGTCATTGCTGATCACTAGTATGGTAGCGTTGTCATTGCTGATCACTAGTATGGTAGCGTTGTCATTGCTGATCACTAGTATGGTAGCGTTGTCATTGCTGATCACTAGTATGGTAGCGTTGTCATTGCTGATCACTAGTATGGTAGCGTTGTCATTGCTGATCACTAGTATGGTAGCGTTGTCATTGCTGATCACTAGTATGGTAGCGTTGTCATCGCTGATCACTAGTATGGTAGCGTTGTCATCGCTGATCACTAGTATGGTAGCGTTGTCATCGCTGATCACTAGTATGGTAGCGTTGTCATCGCTGATCACTAGTATGGTAGCGCTGATCGCTAGTACGGTATCGCTGATCGCTAGTACAGTATCGCTGATCGCTAGTATGGTATCGCTGTCATCGCTGATCACTAGTACGGTAGCATTGTCATCGCTGATCACTAGTATGGTAGCGCTGTCATCGCTGATCACTAGTATGGGATCACTAGTATGGTAGCGCTGTCATTGCTGATCACTAGTATGGTAGCATTGTCATCGCTGATCACTAGTATGGTAGCGCTGTCATTGCTGATCACTAGTATGGTAGGGTTGTCATCGCTGATCACTAGTATGGTAGCGTTGTCATCGCTAATCACTAGTATGGTAGCGCTGATCACTATTATGGTAGCGCTGTCATCGCTGATCAATAGTATGGTAGCGCTGTCATCGCTGATCACTAGTATGGTAGCGCTGTCATCGCTGATCAATAGTATGGTAGCGCTGTCATTGCTGATCACTAGTATGGTAACGTTGTCATCGCTGATCACTAGTATGGTAGTGTTGTCATCGCTGATCACTAGTATGGTAGTGTTGTCATCGCTGATCACTAGTATGGTAGCGCTGTCATCGCTGATCAATAGTATGGTAGCGTTGTCATCGCTGATCACTAGTATGGTAGCGCTGTCATTGCTGATCAATAGTATGGTAGCGCTGTCATCGCTGATCAATAGTATGGTAGCGCTGTCATTGCTGAACACTAGTATGGTAACGTTGTCATCGCTGATCACTAGTACACGGTGACCATGATCAGCTGAATGGGATCAGGCAGTATTCATTTGTTCCTGAAGCTTCCGGTGTTTACTATAGTGTTCAGGGGATGGCTGGTCAGCACCATCCAGTGATCTGCTATTACTGCTGCTGACACCCCCCCCTCCCTCTCCCCCCCAGGGATCTCACACCCACAAGAGTTTTCCTAATTGAGGACAGCCAGTGAATTAATCATGTTTCCTAGAAATCTCTGTCCTTCCATGGTATTTATTTAGTTATGTTCTAAATGTAGCTAATAAAGCAGAAGAGGTAATAGGCATGACCGGGCAGCTGTGTGTCCACACTGTGTTCTCTGTGCTGGGAGATCAGTAGTCACTTCTCCATTGACAACAGTAAACATGATTGGGAAAACACAACTTGGAGGATTGGACGGCCCGACTCCTTTTATAACATATAAAACCTACCCTTGCAGAGAACTTTTTTTTTTGCATATTTCTGCACAGAAAAAAAAACTCACCTGACACCAATGTTATGGTGTGAACAGGGCACATAGAAAACAATTGAGTTCTTTCTGCCATTGCAGGGACAGGTGGTAAAAAAGAACGCATGTCTCAGCACATGGAGGTGAAGTGACTTTGGTGACAATATGTCTCATTGCGATCATTGTTGGTACACTTTAGGGCATTCCGAGTTCCGGTAATAAGGTGCCACATAGGCTAGAGCAGTTTGATGCGTTGGTGTTAAAGGAAAGGAAAAGGCGTGTTACTAAAGCATTTGACCAATGTAGAGTACAGTTTATTCTGGCTTATAAGGTTCCAACATTAAGCCCAGGTTCACACTGACAGCGGGAATAAAATCATCTGAACTCGCGCAATTTCATTCCCGCACGTCCGTCCTGAATTCTGGGGCGATTTCAGAGACATCTGTGCGGGTTTCTGCACAAATGTCTATTGAACCACACCCCAAAGTTGCCAAAAGTAATAAAGAAACTACTTTGGGTAATCAGTGCCACAACGTCGGCGTCGCACCGATTCAGATGGTACCATTGCTGGCAATACCCTCCGATTTGGCATGCAATTTGACATGTCGAATCGTATGCCAAGTCACTGCAATGTGAATCACGGCTGAATGTTTGAAGCAGTTAGGGAAGGGAAGATGACTTCTACTGCTGAGCGGTACAATTTGTTTGTTATACCCAAGTAAGAGGGAGGGCTTTTTGTCGGGAATTTGTATTGATAAAATCAGTTGATGCCAAATAGTAAAGCAAAAAGCCTGAAGCAGCTGTATGCAGTTTGGATGAATGGCTGTAAGTTCTCTTCTATGGACCTTCCTCTTGGAAGGTCATCAGATGTGTGAAAGTGACTTGTTCCTGTATTTGTGTACCTGCAGGTGACAGAGGAATCTGTAAGGTGGTTATGACGTCCTTCTGCCTTGTAGTTTGCAAACAAAAGGTGCCTGGTGACAATTCAGCATTATGGAAAATTCTTCATAATCACGTTTACATGTAATGGGAAGAAAGCTCATTACTGTATCCTAATTTGCCTGATTATTTGTAGAGTGTTAGTACTTTGTTAAAGTGGAACTTTAGACAGAAAATTCAAGTAGAATTATAGGCAAAGCTTTTTTTCTCATTTTGGAGGGTTATGACCCCTGTCAGATTTTTTTTTTTTTGCCATCTGTGTTCCATTGCAGAGATTTCCCTTTACTTCCTGTCCCATAGCCAAAACAGGAAGTAAGAGGAAATCACTGCAAATTACGGGAATCCCTTGGGGACTCCCAGGTCACCGCAACTAGTGTCCCCATTGGAAGATTGTCCCTCTTACTTTTCTGGGGACATCCCAAAATTTTGGATTCTGTTTTACTTTCAATGTCAATGATGATGGTAAATGGGAAAATAGAGAGGAGGAATCTCCTTATTGGGGGCACTGACAAGTGTTCTGATCCCTCTCCACTCTATCCAAAACTTATTTTTTTTGCCTTTAGTTATCTAGAGCTAAATAGTTAGATAGATCACTTCAGGCTGGCTCCTTTTGCAGGTATTGCTATAGAAAACAGTAAAAATGAGTGTCTATACTGTTTAAAATCCAGTAATGCTCAGTCTCTTTTTCCTTTTCAAATTTGTTTATTAACCCCTTGACATCCGTGCTATGGCCGAATGACGGCCACAGCGCGGATCTGAATTCCCGGGAGGCTGTCATATAACGGCCTCCCCCGTGCACGCTCCCTGCGTGCTGTGATCACCGAGTCAGTGAAACTCGGGTGATCAGCGATCCAATGACAGCTGATCACATGATTAAAACAAAAGCTCGGTGATCTTTTTTTTTTTCTCCTCACGCTGACAGCGGAGGAGAAAAAAAAAAGCCGATCACCGGCTCATCTTAAAGGGGCATCGGTCCCAAAAAGTCAGAGGCAATTATGCCTCATGTATGCCACCTGTCAATGCCCACCAGTGCCACCTGTCAATGCCCACCAGTGCCGACCAATCAGGCAGCACTTTTAGGTGGCACTATCAGTGTAACCCATCAGTGCCCATCACTACCGCCTCATCAGCGTACATCAATGACGGACAAAAATTACTCATTTTACATTTTTATAACAAAATTAAAAAAAATATATACAAAAAATAAAAATTGCAGAGGTGATCAAATATGACCAAAAGAAAGCTCTATTTGGGGGAGAAATATGATAAAAATGTAATTTGGGTACAGTGTTGTATGACTGCACAATTGTCATTCTAAATGCGACAGCGCTGAAAGCTGAAAATTGGTCTGGATAGGAGGGGGGTTTAAGTGCCCAGTAAGCAAGTGGTTAAAGTTTAGTTGCTCTCTATTTTGAAGGACTGCTGAATTGGTAGAGGCCGATCTGCTGACAGCCTTAAAGCAGAATTAACCACATGCCAACCAGCCGCCGCAGTTGTACTGTGGCAGAATGGCTCGGCTGGGCGAAACAACGTTGGGTAATGTTGCTTCGCCTTGTGGCCACTAGGGGGCGCGCCCCCTGCTTGCCCCCTCAGGAGGTGCGAGTGCCCAGCGGTCTCGATCACCACCGGGCTCCCGCGATCGCCGCTTAGTCACGGAGGTATAGACACAGTTTCCGGTTCTCTGAGGGAAAAAGTGACAGATCTCCTGTGCATGGACAGACCCTCTGTTATCTCCCCTGCACAGTTTCCATTCCCCTTCAGTTAGAACACAAACTAGGACACACTTAACCCATTTACTGCCCTCTAGTGTTAACCCCTTCACTGCCAGTGACATTTTTACAGTAATCAATGCATTTTTAATCGCACTTCTTGTCGATAACAATCAATTGCTGTATTAATGCCAATGGTCCCAAAAAATGTGTCAAAATTGTCCGATGTGCCCACTATAATGTCAGTCATGATAAAAATCGCAGATTGCTGCCATTACTACAAAAAAAAAATTATAATAAAAATGAAATAAATCTATCCCCTACTTTTGTAGACGCTATAACTTTTGCGCAAACCAATCAATATGCGCTTATTGCGATTTATTATTTATTTATTTTTTTAACCAAAAATATGTATAGAATATTTATCAGCCTTAACTGAGGGGAAAAAAAACATTTTTTTTTATATATTTTTGGGGGATATTTATTATAGCAAAAAGTAAAAAATAATGTGTTTTTTTTTTTTTTTTTTTTAAAAATTGTCACTCTATTTTTGTTTATAGCGCAAAAAAAAATAAAAACTGCAGAGGTGATCAAATGCCACCAAAAGAAAGCTATATTTGTGGGAAAAAAAGGATGTCAATTTTTGTTTGGGTGCAACATCACATGACTGCGCAATTGTCAGTTAAAGCGACGCAGTGCCATATCGCAAAAAGTGCTCTGGTCAGGAAGATGGTAGAATCTTCCGGGGCTGAAGCGGTTAAAGGGTTACTGAACCCTCTTAACTTTATAGAACTTTATTGGAGTGCCCCCAATCCTCATCTTCTGGGGTCCCCCAATGGCGCTTGCGGCTCCTCCCCCGCATCGGGAAACCACCTAGGAGAAGCGCTCTCCTTGGGAGTCCCTGTGCGGGCGTGCTCCCGAGTCCAGCATTTGCGTCCATAGGCGCAGAATTCTGGACTCGGCCCCACCCCCCCGTCGCCCACGTCATTGGATTTGATTGACAGCAATTGCTGCGCTGTGATCAATCTATCCAATCAAGAGCCAAGACAACGGGCAGAGATGGTGAGCGCTTCTCCGGCGTGGGAATAACCTGGCTCGGGTGAGTAAAACAGGGGGCTGGTCAGAGCAGAAGTTTTTTTCCCTTAATGTATAGGATGCATTAAGGTGAAAAAAACACGAGGGTTTACACCCTTTAAACTAGAGCTGCACGATTAATCGTTAAAATATTGCGATCTCGATTCAACCCCCCGATGATCTCTCCTGCTGAGCGTAGGTGATTTTTTCATATAAACAAGTGGAGAGATTATCTGCTTAGAGTCCATTCACACAGGGGCAACTTTGGATCCGACTTCAAGTCGCGCAGCAAAATGAATCAATGCTAGTGAATGAGAGCCAATGCACACTTCTGAAGTCGCTCCGACTTCAGAAAAGGTTCCTGTACTACTTCAATCCGACTTCTAGGCGACTTGTACCCATTGATTTCAATGGAAGTTGCCTCCAAGTCGGATCTCCTGCCTTAACAGAAGCAACTTTAGAACTTGAAACATTGTAACTAAGCTTTCTTCTTAGATCAAAAGGGACAGAACTTCTTGTGTAAACAAATAATCTGGGCAGTCTGCCAGTAAATGCAGGAAGTTTAACCACTTAAAGTCTAAATCTTTTTCTGACACTTCTTTCTAAAGTTAAAATCAATATTTTTTGCTAGAAAATTACTTGGAACCCCCAAACACACACATACACACATATACATTTTAGCAGAGACCCTAGGGAATAAAATGGCAATTGCTGCAATATTTTATGTCAAACTGTATTTTCCCAGCGGTCTTTCAAATGCAATTTTTTGGGAAAAAATACACTTCAATAAATAAAAAAACGAAACAGTAAACTTAGCACAATTTTTTTTTGTTTTAATATGAAAGATGATGTTACGCTGCGAGAATCGTGATCTATCTGCTAAGCAAAGAAATTGTGCTTCTCATTTTAGCCAGAATCGTGCCGCTCTACTTTAAACCCTCCAATCCTTTACAGACAAGGAAGCTGCTTCTCTTTGATCTGTACTGCACATGTGATCAGTTATGACACCAGCCATTTGATGGTTTAGATGAGGCCAAAAGCAAATGTGACAGTTAGCAATTCCGGGAATGTAACTGTTTTTTTTAAACTGTTAAATCAATGGGTTTAGTTCCACTTTATGATTTACATCTATTCAGGGGCTCTGAGCTTCAGCAAAATTGCATCCTCCAGCAAGAAGAAACGGGAGCAATGATTGAGGCAATGTACAGCACACACTAAGTTTGGCAGCATAATTAATAATGTGGAATGTATGTTCCTTGCCAAAGTAAATTTATTTCAAGTTATGTGTAAAGTTCCGCTTTAAGATATTTTGCTATTACATTTATTAGTCACTGCAGCATAAAGTCCAGAAGACATTAAAGCAGAACTAAACCTATTGGTTTAATAGTTTTAAAAAGTTACATTCCGCAACGTGTCTGGAATGTAACTGTCATATTTGCTTGTGCTCTCAACTGTCAGCCCATCATATAGCTGGTGTCATAACTGATCACATGTGGCGCACCATGGCAGTTGAAGATCAAACAAAGGCTAAGATGGCAGCTTCCAAGGTTGAAAACAAATAGGAGAGATTAGTTCTGCTTTAGGCCCCTTTCACACGGAAGGCCCGTTCAGATCCGCCTGTCAGTTTTGACGGCGGATCTGAACGGGCGCTCCATGTTACTCTATGGAGCGTCGGATGTCAGCGGAGACATGTCCGCTGACATCCGATCCGGTCCGATCCGCCAAAAGCAGACGTATGGACCACACGTCCAGATCCGTCGGATCGGGTGAGATCGGGTGAAAACGGACACACTGTCCGTTTTCATCCGATCTCTCCATAGAGATCAGCGGCGCTCGCAAGCCCCTCCCCGCTCAGTGAGCGGAGAGAGGCTTGTCATCCGCCGGCTCAGCGGAGATCAACGGACAGATCTCCCGCTGAGCCGGCGGACAGAGGCGGGCTCCGTGCAAGCGGAGTCCGCCTCGTCTGAAAGGGGCCTAAGTGATGAATATGAATGTTTAATAATGTCTTGAAGTTGCGAATGATGAATTCATGCAGGAAGTGAATACACTGTTGAATGGGAAAGGTTTTATTTGTCAAAGAGTTTGTAAATTTGGTTGACCAGTAATGTAATCCAGAAAATCTTAACTAACAGCACATCTTGATCCTTAAACCCTGTTGCAGTTATTAGCCTGCTAATTGGGTCATTAACTACTTTCTGACCAGTTGCCGTCATTATACAACGGCAGGTTGGCTCCTGCGCAAATCGCCGTAGCTGTACGGTGGCTCGCGCAGGCGTAGTTGCGGGCGGGAGCATGCTGTGGGAGCGTGCCTACAGGTTGGGGGGACTCGATGCCTGCCTGTTAACCATGATCGCCTAGTACAGGGGCAGAACAGGGATCTGCCTTTGTATACAAGGTAAATCCCCATTCTGACAGGGGACATGACAGAGATCTACTGTTCCCAGTGACCAGGAACAGTGACCTCTGTCATGTCCCTTGCTGTCCATCCCCCTACAGTTAGAACACAGCCAGGGAACACAGTTAACCCCTTCCCTGCCAGTGTCATTTTTACATTGATCAGTGCATTTTTATAGCACTGATCAATGTAATAATGTCACTGGTCCCCAAAAAGTGTAATTTGGGATCAGATTTGTCCGCCACCATGTTGCAGTCCCACTAAAAATCGTAGATCGTCACCATTACTAGTAAAAACAATAAAAAATAAATAAAATAAAAGTCCCTATATAGATCCCATAGTTTGTAGACGCGATAACTTTTGCGCAAACCAATCAATATACGCCTATTGTGATTGTACCAAAAATATGTAGAAGAATATATATTGGTCTAAATTGATGAAGACATTTTTTTTTTAAATATATTTAATTTTTTTTTTTTTTATATGTATTATAGGAAAAAAGTTCAATTTTTTTTTTTTTTTCTTTTCAAAATTTACGCTTTTTGTTTGTTTGTTTATAGTGCAAAAAAAAAAAAGCGCAGAGGTGATCGAATACCACCAAAAGAAAGCTCTATTTGTGGGAAAAAAGTCCATCAATTTTGTTTGGGGTACAGTGGCGCAATTGTCAGTTAAAGCAACGAAGTGCCGAATCGCAAAAAAGGGGACAAATCCTTCCGGTCCTTAAAGCAGGATTCCACCCTAAAGTGGAACTTCCGCTTTTCGGAACCCTCCCCCCCCTCCGGTGTCACATTTGGCACCTTTCAGGGGGGAGGGGGGTGCAGATACCTGTCTAAGACAGGTATCTGCACCCACTTCCGGGCATAAACTCCCACGGGAGTTTACGTCACTTTCTGTCCCGACGCGCTGTCTGCCGGGACACACGCGTGTCCCGGCAGACAGCGCAGAAGATTCTCATTGCGCCGCGCGACTCGCACATGCGCAGTAGGGAACCGGGAAGTGAAGCCACAAAGGCGACACTTCCTGATTCCCTCACTGAGAATGGCGCCCGCAACAGCAGAGAGCCGAGCGATTGATCGGCCTCTGCTGCCGACATCGCTGGAACTGGGAGACAGGTAAGTGTCCATTTATTAAAAGTCAGCAGCTGCAGTATTTGTAGCTGGTGGCTTTTAAAAAAAATTTTTGCAGTACAGTCCCGCTTTAAGTGGTTAAAGTGGAACTTTATCCACAACCACTTGATATAAATAATGTTCTTTTTCACGGAACATACATTGTACATTAATAATAATTGTGTGCTGTAAATTGCCTCCAGCATTGCTCCGGTTTCTTCTTGCTGGAAGCTGCCATTTTACTGAAGCTGAAGGGGTACCGCATATGACAGGGGAGGCAGTACAAGCTCTTGCTGCTCCCAATTTCGATAACCAGCATTGTTTGCATTCACTTGCATGGCTGTCAGATTGGGAGCAGTAGCTGTGTCTGTGCAGCCGCTGCATCCCAAATGACATGAATGGGACTGCCTGCACAGGAATGCATGGAACACGTGTGAGGACAAAAACAGCCCTTGTATGATTGTACACCGTAGTACCCCCATGTGAACAAGGCACTGCGGTCATTTAAAATGTAGGGAAGTTCAGATTCCTCTACAGACCATATTTCTAGATTAAAAGTATTTTTAAAGGCCCAAAGAGCACTCTGACCTAACCCACAGCAGTCCTTCCAAACTCCGCTTCCATCTGATTCTCAAAAACATGTGAAATGTTACATCTTAATTGCCATTGTATCATTTTATTATATATGCCAAAAAAAGTTGTGTTACAGTTTCCAGTAATTCCAGGGTAATTTTTGATCCACCTCTGTATGGTTGGTCTTTGAAGTTTTTTTTACAGGACAAACTAAATACTCAGTTTTATTGCATATGCTTTTAAAGTTCTATTCTTTCCCATAGTATTTAAAGTGGACCTTCAGTAATTGTTTTTCAACTTTCCATCTATTTAAATCTTCTGCCCTTGTTGTTTTAACTTTGGATAGTAAAACATTTTCTACTATCACCTTCCAGGATAGCACAACTGAGAGAGGGCTCCTCCCTACATGAAACGCAATTGACAGGTTGTTATAAGCCTGATCCCCAGTATTGATTGTGTTTCTCCCGAACACAGCAGCATGTTTGTTTTGTTTAACCACTTCAATACAGGGCTTTTAAACACCCTTCCTTACCAGAGCACTTTTTGCGATTCGGCACTGCCGAATAGAGCTTTCTTTTGGTGGTATTTGATCACCTCTGCGGTTTTTATTTTTTGCGCTATAACCAAAAGAAGAGCGACAAATTTGAAAAAAAACACAATATTTTTTACTTTTTGCTATAATAAATATCCCATTTTTTAAAAAAAAAAATATTTTTTTCCTCAGTTTAGGCCGATACGTATTCTTCTACATATTTTTGGTAAAAAAAAATCGCAATAAGCGATTATTGATCGGTTTGCGCAAAAGTTATAGCGTCTACAAAATAGGGGATAGATTTATTGAATTTTTTTTATTTTTACTAGTAATGGCGGCGATCTGCGATTTTTTTTTTTTTTTTTTTTTTTCGTGACTGCGACATTGCGGCGGACACTTCGGACACTTTTGACACATTTTTGGAACCATTCACATTTACACAGCGATCGTTGCTATAAAATTGCATTGATTACTGTGTAAATGTGACTGGCAGGGAAGGGGTTAACACTAGGGGGCGCTGTAGGGGTTAATGTGTTCCCTAATAGAAGTGATTCTAACTGTGGGGGGAGGGGACTCAAGGGGAGAAGACCGATCATGTGTTCCTCCGTACTGGGATCACATGATCGGTCTCCTCCTCGCTGACAGGACGTGGAGCTGTGTGTTTACACACACAGCTCCACGGTCCCGCACGGTCCCGTTGTTTTTTAACGGGCAATCGCGGGTGCCCGGCGGACATCGCGGCCGCCGGGCACTCGCACCGGCTCCCGAGCGATGCCGCCGGCAGCGCGCGCGCGCGCGCCCCCCAGGCGGCCGGGAATGCGAGGACGTCATATGACGCCCACCCAGGATGGGAGATCCACCTTGTGGGCGTCATATGACTATGGGCGGGTAGGGAAGTGGTTAAAGACCAAATGACCGGGGAGGGTTGGATGGTCCCCTGTTGAGACAGGTTCTAGGGAGGGCTAAACTAACCTGCAGGCTTGTCCTTCTCACAGGTAGCCCTCAAGGCTGCACCAGCACTATGGCCGCAGGGAGTGTGTGCCATTTGTGCCATTGCTGCATGTGCATAAAAATCTGCCACCGAGGATAGGTGGGGTCGAGATCTCCCCGTCCGGCACAGCGTGTTCCCGTTAGGGGTGTCGGGTGGGGGGCACTGGATCCTGAACCCCCTCTTTTGAGTAATGCTAACCCTATATCTGACTTAAGGCCAGCTGAAACTCCTATAAGATCTTACACTGTCTGGTAATTGGGTTTCTTCCATTGTATTGCCATGATACAAGACCTCATCTTACCTGTTATTGTTAATAAGTTCTGACGTTTCATGTTTGTATGATTGCTACATTTTCTGAAATAAAAAACTTTTCGAAAGTAAAAAGCTGCCACCAGCCTCTCTCTTCATTTCCGGGAATCATCTTGCAGGAAGTGCTGCACTCCAAGCCTCACTCTGGTATACGGCCGCATCGCAGGAAGTGGGCAGCGCCGGAGGAACAGTGCGACCCGGAAGTGCTAAAAAACGCCAGGAGAACAGCATGGAGAAACAGAGAAAGGCGGCGGACAGCTGTCACTTACTGTACTAGCCCCACAAGCAGTACCAGAAGCCTAGGACCCAGCCAACCTCCTCATGGAACAGGAGTAAGGGAAAGCGACCACAACTGCGGGCAGATCCAGGTCGGGCCCGGTGAGTAGAAACCCCCCTTGGAAAGGGAGGGGGAAAAAGAGGTTGAGAGGTCCTGGCTTCTAGGGGTCTGAGAATTCCTGGGCCGGCCAGAACAGGCTGGGCTTCACCAATCACCTTACACCCCCCCCCCCCCCCCCAGTACAAGCCCGCAGTTAGGGGAAAGACAGAGCATACATGTAATTTTACTCCATCTCCAGTTTTACAGAATCCCCCAGTGGAACCCAGGAGGCCCCAGATAAACAGCCTCCTGCTGCAACAGGGCATAGCTCCTTCAAAAAATGTGGATACTGTAAGGATAAACTCCCAAAGTCCCATTGAAAACCCTTCTGCTATAAATGTATTAATAAATTAGCAGGGAAAGAGGCTTCTACTCTGATAAAAAAAGTTTCTTTCATCTACGCAGATGGAAATGCTGGCAACAATCAAGTCTTTCCGTGAAGCGGCCGGGCAGTCAGCAGTCCAGGGTCCTGACCCAAAGAAGCTTGCCCCTACAGAAGGCACATCCTCCCAGGAGAGACTCTCCAGAGAGGGACCTAGTGCTCTCCTCCCGCCCTCAGTCACTCCCTCTAGCTCAGGAAGAGGAGGATGGGGGAATGGAAAGCCAGGTTAGGTCAGACCACAACTCGGATGGAGAGGTGGATCCAGACCAGCTAAGTGAGACACAGGAGGATGCAAGATTAAGGCGATACCTCCTTCACCCTGGATGATCTGGATGGGCTCTTACAGGTGATATATGCCACAGAGGAGATTCCAGACACCCCCAGAGTAACCTCTGCACAGGACAAGGTATACAAGGGGCTGAGCAAGGCTCAATCCAGGGTGTTCCCACTCCATCAATCCCTAAAGGATCTAATCCTACAGGACTGGAGGGAGCCTGAAAGGAGAATTGTTGGACAAAAAAAACTGGAAAAGGATGTTTCCCTTTAAAGAGGGTGACAAGGAAACATTTTTTTAAGCTCCCAAAACTGGATGCTGCTCTGTCTCAAGTCACCAAGCAATCTGACCCCTCCTTTGAGGATGCAGGCAGTATTAAGGATCTGATGGACTGTAGTTTAGAATCCCGACTTAGAAAGGCTTGGGATGCTAATACATCAGCCATGGGCCCAGCCTTAGCAACAGCCTGTGTAGTCAGTAATGCAGATTTCTGGGTGGAGAAACTGACCAAACATGTGTCTCAGGAATCCGAATCAGATGACATCCTTGACTTCCTATTAGTGATAGGAAAAGCTCTCACTTACCTTGTAGATGCCGCAGTTGAGTCTGCAAGAGCCTCAGCTAAAAACGGCTGCATTAATTAACTCAGCTAGAAGAGCTGTCTGGATTAAGGCCTGGGAAGGAGATGTTACATCAAAGGGCAAACTATGTGGCCTTTCCTTTAAGGGTTCATTGCTGTTTGGCCAGGGCCTGGACGATGTTCTGTCTAGGCCCTCAGAAAGGGGTAAAAAAATTCCCAGTAAAGCCCAAGAAGGAAACA
The DNA here is from genome assembly GCA_028564925.1 of Lithobates sylvaticus. Taxonomy (NCBI): domain Eukaryota; kingdom Metazoa; phylum Chordata; class Amphibia; order Anura; family Ranidae; genus Lithobates; species Lithobates sylvaticus. The sequence continues at coordinate 104,718,395 of CM053031.1, read as the reverse complement.
TTTAAGAAACATTTTCGTACCCCCCCCCCCCCCCCGGGCAACCGCAGCATAGAGCCAAACAAGAGCCCAACAGAAGGTGGGGGCTATGGAGGGGAAGGCAAAAGAACAATTTATTGTTTTCCTCCCTTAAGGTTAGCGCCAAAGAAACTGACGCCAAGATCAGGGTGGTGGGTCAGCTGTCCCACTTTGTCCCTCGGTGGGAAAAGATATCAGACAGCGCTTATATCTGCCAGAAGGTTATCGCTTGAAATTTTTGGCAAAACCGCCCTCTTTGATCACCCTTACACATCCCCCAGGGATGCCCTGAAAAGATCAGTCCTTCTGGATGGTATCCAGGAATTGGTAGAACAGGTGGTGGTACCAGTAACAAAAAAACAGCAATACCAAGGATTCTACTCCCATGTATTTGTTGTTCACAAGCCGCCAGGAAAGTATCGGCTGATAGTAAACTTAAGAAACCTGAACAAGTTCTTGGAATACAAAAAGTTTACTATGGAGAGTATCTACTTTGTATGCAAAAACCTCATGAAGGAGGCCTTCATGACGACACTGGACCTCAAGGATGCTTGTCTGCATGTGCCAATTCACGTGGATCATCAGGCATTCTTGAGGTCCGCAGTAGTGATCGGAGGGGAGATTTTTCACTGGCAGTTCAGAGCCCTCCCATTCGAGTTAACAGCCAGCCCAAGGATTTTTTACAAAGTAAGTAGCCTTTCTGTATCTCCAGCGTATATCTCTGATTTCGTACCTGGACGACCTACTGATCTCCGGACCATCGGTCACCCAGGTCAGATCAGATACCAACAAGGTAATGTCGGTTCTGGAAAACCTGGGTCGGATAGTCAGCACGGAAAAATCCTCCCTCACGCCAGAACAGGTCAAGACTTTCCTAGGCTACATAGTGGACACCAGACTGCAGAAGCTCTTCTTGCCAAAGCACAAAGTGTCAAAATTAGCTTCATCAGTGGGGGACTTGAAAAAAAACCCTCACGCTCCAGAAGGGAGGTGCTAAGAACCCTAGGTCTGATGTCGGCAAGTATACCGGTCACTTAAGAGTCCTTCACTTTTTCTTCCTGTCCTCCTGGGACAAAAAGGAGTCCCTGGATCGGGAGATAATGCTCACCCCTCAGGTCCTGTCCTCCCTAGAGTGGTGGACAGTACCCAAAAACCTAAAAGGAGGCAGACCATGGGAACAGTGGAATCCGGTAAAAGTTACAGCCGAAGCCAGTTCCTGGGGGTGAGGGGCCCACCTAGGAAAGGAGAAAGCCCAAGTTCAATGGAACAGCTCGCTAGCTCAGATGTCATCCAACTACAGGGAGTTCAAAGCAGTGGGGGAGGCCCTGGAAGCCTTTCAAGAAAGCATCATGAGCAAGGAGGTTCAAGTAAGCTCCGACAACGTCACTGTCATAGCCTACTTGAGTCACCAGGGAGGAACCAGGTCCAGGCCCCTTCTAGAATTATCCAAGGAGATCCTGGACTGGGCCAAGGGAAAAGTTCTCTCTATATCAGTGGTCCACATAAAGGGGACAAGCAACACCGAGGTGGACTTCCTTAGCCGTCAGCCGATAAGGCAGGGGAAATGGGACCTGAACCCCAAGGTATTTCAAACCCTGGTGCAGCGCTTCGGAAATCCTGAAGTAGATCTGTTCGCCAGCCGGTAAAGAGATATTTCTCGATTTCACAAGAAAGGGAGTCAGAAGGCTTACATGCCCTGACTCAGACCTGGCAGTTCAGGTTGGCATATGCCTTCCCACCCCTAGCACTGATTCCGTGGGTCCTTCCGAAGCTCAGCCAGTCCCCAGGCCAGCTCCTCCTGGTGGCCAAGGAGAGCTTGGTTCGCAAGATTAAGATCCATGGCAGTGGCAGAGCTATGGAAGATCCCAAACAGGTCAGATCTTCTCAGGCAGGGGGCAGTACTACACCCAAGGCTGGAATTTCCAGCTGACGGCCTTAGTGAGTTAGTGAGCACCAGATTCTAAAACGTAAAGGCTGCTCAGAAAGAGTGATCAGTACCCTCCTTCTGAGCAAAAAAACAGTGACTAAAAAGATTTACTCAAAAATTTGGAAGACTTTCTGTTCCTGGGGAAAAGAAAGACAGAGGACCTCTGCCACTTTTCCGGTTATCCTGGAGTTTCTCCAGGATGGAGTAGACAAGGGCCTAGCGGTCAGCACCCTTCAGGTTCAGATATCGGCCCTTTCGGTCTATCTTGATACAAGACTGGCAAAGGAAGACCTCAAACGTTTCTTGGTGGCCAGGGAAAGCGTTTCCCACCATGGGACTTGACAAGGGTGTTATAGGTGTTATCTAAACACTCATTTGAATCTATAGAGGAGGTTCCTTTTAAGTTTCTAACCTTAAAAATATAATTTCTGTTAGCAATTACCACGGCCAGGAGGGTTGGGGACCTGCAAGGGCTGTGAAGGAACCCTTCTTATTGATACAGCCAGATAATCACCCTCAGGCCAGACCCTTTGTATCTACCAAAGGTAGCATCCTTTTTTCATAGGACGCAAGATATAACATAACATTGCCATCTTTGTGATAAACGAGAAAGAAAAGTAATTTCATTGTCTAGATCAGGGCTCGACAAAACCCAGGTGCCAGGTCGCAATGGCGACTGGAAATTGCGTCCTGGCGCCTGGGTTACACTGCAGCAGTGGGCGGGATTCCTCCGATGTGCCCCCCCCCCCCTCGCCGAGGGTGAATCCGTCGATAATTGAGGCTAAATACATACATAAATACATGCTCCTTTTGTGCGAACCAGCGCCCTCTGGTGGGCGGTGCTGCGATGAGCACGGCTTGCACTCCAGTGGAGGAACTAGGCAGCGGCAGCCGCCGATTGGCTGTTACCGGCCGCGCTGCACTCTGGGATTTGTAGTCCGGAGCGCAGCACGTCAGGGGACAGATGGAGCTGTCTTTGGCCAGGCGAGGGGACGGAACGGAGCCGGGAGTGCTCCGCTGGTAGGCAGTGAATTACATTATTAGGCTGTACTGGTGGGCACTCTAGTGGTGGGCACTGTAGTGATGCGCTGACAGGCTGCACTGGTGGGCACTAATGCATACTGATATGCTACACTGGTGGGCACTGATGGACACTGACAGGCTGAACTGGTGGGCACTAATGAGGTGGCACTGATGGACACTGATAGGCTGCACCCCACCTCTCCACCCTAGATTTTCTTAGATGAAGGAAAAAGAAAATATATCAGCCGCCCCCGTTTTCTAAATATCGGCATCAGCCAGAGAAAAACCCATATCGGTCGACCTCTACCTATCAGTGCCCATCAGCTGCCAATGACTTATTTGAAAAATCGTATAACAAAATTGTTTTATTTTATTCAGTCTTTTTTTACTTGCCACCAGCGTGAGCAATTCTTATTTACGATTTAAAAAACTGGCTCCTAACTTTTTTAGCTGGCTCTTAGATTCTAAGCAAATTTGTCAAGCCCTGGTCTAGATGTAATAAGGTGTCTCCTTACCTATTTACAGAGAACAAAAGAGTTTTTAGGTGATCCAATCACCTACTAGTTTTGTACGCTGGGCCAAGGAAGGGTCTTCAGGCTTCTAAAGCCTCAGTCTCCAAATGGATCAGGGGAGCTATCTCCCTTGCTTATGGGAGTTCTGGAGTCCCAGCACCATCAAAGGTTAAGGTAAATTCAACAAGGTCACTAGCAACTTACTGGGCTGAAAAAGCAGAGGTCTCCTGGAAACAAATCCATAGCGTGGCCACCTGGTCCAGTCAGGATACATTCCTGAAGCACTACCGTGTGGAAGTGTTCTCACAGCCAGACTTGGCCTTCGGCCAGAAGGTCCTTCAAGCTGTGGTGCCACCCTGAAGGTCGGCCTGTGTTTACTTGATTATCCTCTCAGGTGTGCCGTCCTGGAAGGCGATAGGAGAAAACCTACGTTAGACTAACTGGTAACGGTATTTCTACGAACCTTCAAGGACGGCAGGCCTACTTCCTGCCCTATGTGGAGGGAAAAATTAGCTGAACACTAGGTGGTGAGTACCTAATGTGCAGTGATTCTCCTTGTGAACCGGTTTGGGATTACTTTATTACAAACTGGGGATCAAAGGGAAGGGTGGAGAGTTATAACAAGCTGTCAATTTATTGTGTTTCCTGTAGGGAGGAGCCCTCATCTCTCAGGTGTGCCGTCCTGGAAGGTTCGTAGAAATACCATTACCGGTAAGTCTAACATAGGTTTTTTTTTTTCTGCCAGTAAATACCTTTTATACAGCCCACTTCCTGTTTATTGTCAGGTCATTAGCCTAGGCTTATGACATCATGCACAGATCTCTCTCCCTCTCCTGAGAGTTTGCCAGGAAGGGAGGGGGGATGAGTCATAAGAGGGTCAATCAGAGCTGCAGATCTGGAGGTGTGCCTCTGTAAATCCAGGAAGTCAACAGATGCCCACAGTTAAAATGGTTGCAGCCAGACTCAGTGGAGGGAGATTTCTGCAGCATATTTGGCAAGAACAGAATCGCAGTGTGTGTGTGTGTGTGTGTGTGTGTGTGTGTGTGTGTGTATAATATATAATTATGCAAAGTGTTTGGAGGGAAGCTTCAGAATGGCAAAGATGTTTTTATTACAAATTTATGTGCGCAGACTGCAGTTCCTCTTTAATATAATGTTCATGTAGGATGAATTGAAATAAGATTAGTATATACTATGTTTCTTTTTACATGCAAATGTGACCAGATCCCTGCCGTTTATCAGTCTGGCCCTCTCAACTCTCTTGTATCCACTTCAATGGCTGATACATTAAAGAGCTATTTTAACACATCTGTGTGTCACAATGTTGCCACTCCTCTCTGGAGCACAGGGAAAAGCTAAGTCTATAATTTCCACCCTGCTGCTGGCAGCTGTATTGGCCATTTATGTAGATATTCTTATTTTCAGGAGGCAATTATTCAATTGCTTATAAGCCGACAGTTTTATAGCTAAAATAAGATTCCTTTTGTGTTGCATGTGTTCTGGTAAAATGTTATGTTTTTTCCAGAGAAATTCTAGGCAAAGCACATTGTTCAAGTATTGATGCCTAGAAGCCTAGGCCAAATTTATCGGCATTGGCTGACTTAATAATATGTCTAATTTGCAAACCGAATGTGTGTGTGTGTGTGTGTGTGTGTGTGTGTGTGTGTATGTATGTTTTTTTGTTTTGTTTTAAGAACATCTACCGTATATACTCGAGTATAAGCCGAGGCACCTATTTTTACCACAAAAAACTGGGAAAACGTATTGACTCGAGTATAAGCCTAGGGTGAGAAATGCGCAGCTACTGTAAGTGGAAAAGAGGGTCAACAATGCCCATTTGCAGCCTCACTGTGCCCATTTGCAGCCATAGGTCCCCCAAACTTCAAACTTGGTAGTTAATGGTTCCTAAATGCCCCCTAGCTGCAGCCAAAATATGGGGTCTCTGGACCCAAAGGGTCCCGAAATGACATTGCTGCAGATGGACACAGTTGACCGACTTTGGGGCCCTGTATCTCGGGGTCACTTGGTGCTAGAAACCCCATTGGATATGTTGTAGTGCTAGTTCCATTGGGTTTGAATACCAAATTTGGGGTTTCTTGTACCAAGTGGCACCGAGATACGGGGCCCCAAATTCGGGTCGGAAAATGTCATTTCTGCTGCAGAAAAATGCTTGACTCGAGTATAAGCCGAGGGGGGCATTTTCAGCACAAAAAATGTGCTGAAAAACTTGGCTTATACTCAAGTATATACGGTAAACCTTTGGTACACTGTTTATTAAAATGCCTTTTTAGCATTATGGATTGACAAATGTGCACAAAAAAAAGTAAGAGAAAATAAATGATTGTTGCACACTGCTACCTTCAGGGCCATCTGCAGTGCCCTTTTTAATTCAGATTACATATTTTAACAATGAAGCCTTCAGTTTTTATGCAATCACTATGTAATAGCTGGCCTGGTGATCACATAATTGGAAACTAAACTTTTATTTCCTTAATCTTGTAATTTGTATATGACAATTACAAGATTAACCTGATGCACACTACCACCATCAAGGCCATCTGCAGTGCCATTTTAAGTCGGGTTTTCTTGTTTTATCAGTGAAGCCTACAAGTTACATATGATCACTATGTCACAGCTGATTTGGTGATCGCATGAATGAAAACTAAACAAATTGGGTCCGAATTTTCAGAGGGAACTGAAGCTGGTATTGGCAGCCAGGACTGAAAGCCACTAGCTGAGCAGTGTTGGTTCAAGCCTACATCTGAGGTCTGTGCTGTTTTTCACAGTTCAATCAGAAGTTGGGAGACTAAAGTGCTACTAAAGTCTTATTTTTTATTTATTTTTGTTAAAAATAACAAACAGGTTATACCTACACAGAGCAGCCCAGATCCTCCTCTTCTCTGGTCCCTCTTCGATGCTCCTCCCTCTTGTTGAGTGCCCCCACATTGATTTGTTTAGCTGGTCTACTAATCCAGACACCCCTGCCAGACACTATTCAAAGCTGTGACCACTTTCTTGTCTTGTGATTACCGTAGATAGTGAAGGAGTGGCAGTTTACTATTAAGATGTGTCTCCTCCAATCAACAAATTCCATTTGATTCACATCACTCAGTAAAACCTAATTGGCTTAAAGTGGAGTGCCACCCAAAAAAAAAAAGAGCATTAATATTCTGTAAAAAATAAAAAAAATAAACATTTTTTTTTACCTGATCCGAAATCCCTGTTGCTAGGAAGTCTTCCTAATCTGCCTCCTTCCTACTCCGCGGTGATCTTCGGTCTTCTGTCCTCCGCCGCGTTGTCTTCTGGGTAATGGGGTGCGCTGTGTTCTGGGAACTGTGTGTTCCCTAACACAGCGCGTCCCATTCACAAAGCGCCGAGCGACTCGCGCATGCGCAGTAGGAAACAGGCAGTGAAGCCGTAGTCTCCACTGCCTGTTTCCCTTACTGAGGATGGCGGTGCTGGGACTGGAGCGCCGAGGGACATGTCGGCCTCGGCGGCCGACATCGCGGGCGCCCTGGGAGGGTAAGTGTACTTATTAAAAGTCAGCAGCTACCTTTTTTTTAGCTGCTGACTTTAAAAAAATAAATAAATAAATAAATAAATAAATTTCAGCTAAAACACCACTTTAAGTATAATTATAGGGTAAAATTTTTCTTTTTTTTCAGTTTGATAGAATGAAGAGGGATCAGAACACCTGTTGTGTGTTTTTTTTTTTTTGCTGTCTGTTCCCCTCAATTTGTCATGTTTACCATTATTGCTGAAAGTGAAAGAAAATCCAAAATTTTAGGTTGTCACCAGAACAGGAATAGAGGGGACATTTTTTTATGGGGACACTAGTTCTTGTGACCCTGATGACAAACCGGATTTCCCTAATTTTGGAGGGATTTCTGCTTACTTCTTGTTTTGGCTATGGGGCAGGAAGTTAAGGAAAATCTCCAAAATTGGACACAGCTGGCAAAAAACCCTCACAGGGCTTATAACTCTCTTAAGCCTCGTACACACGATCAGATTTTGTGGAAAGTGAAGAAGTTACTCACCATACGAAAATTCTCTATACGACAGAATACAACTACAGAAGTGACGTAATGTGTTGACTAGTTTTTTGTATGTATTTTTTTGTTTCTGGGCATTGTGTAGTCTTGCTCTTATGATTTTTTTTCATACTACCGTACTAATTAAACTAAAATTGGATGTTGAGTTCACGTACGACAAAAATTGTGACGTCCTGCTCAGGCACAATGATTTTATGAATAAAAGCCATTCATGACAGTTAATACAATTTGCTTTTCCAGTGATCATCACTGTAATAAGCAATTCTAATATGTAAAAAGAAAATAAATACATTTTGATCGCACCCCCACCTCCTCACAGTAGTACAGCGTCACTATGGTGACACTGCATTACTCTGACCATATTGGACCCTGCACAAGCAACCCCATTCAATTGAATGGATCACCAGCGGCTGGAGTACAGGTAATTGCTGCCACAGCTATGAAGTGTAGCATTGCAGCTGTGACATGTGTACAGCCCCCAACTGCTAAAGGGGGTAGCAGTTGTGGGGTAGTAAAACTGTGACTCAACCAGGGGTATTTACCCCCCCCCCCAACCATAGGCGTGAATGAGTCTTTATAGTGCAACCAGTCGCAGTTCTCAGATCACCGTCAAACCAGTGTAGCTATAATCATTGTTCCTGATGCCTACACTAGCAAGCAACACTTTTCCTGGCCACCGCCACACCAGTCTGTGTCACCAGACCAATGTATGCCAGCAACAGTGTTCCTTAACACCGCCACACTTGTCACAGTGCCGCCACACCAACATGAGCCAGCAATGGTGTCTCTGATTGTTGTTACACTAGTCCCAGTGTCGCTAGACCAGTGTAAGTCAGCAGAAGTGTTCCTGATCACCGCCACAGTGATGGCAGTCTGGGCCTGCCGCCTGTACAAACCCTGGCCTGTTTATTGAACACGCCTCTGCCTATTGCCTGGACCTATCCTTTGCTTGTTTGCAAAACATAAACAACCCAGTGGTGATTAAATACCACCAAAAGAAAGCTCTATCTGTCTAAAAATAAAAAATACATTTATTTGGGTACAGTGTTGCACGATTTCTGCCCTTTCTCTTCCAGTCAAAGGCTGGATTCACACCTATGCAGTTTTAGTGCTTTTTGGATTTTGCAGATTTGCACTACAGTCCATTTACCATGGTTTCCTATGGAACACGTTCTGTAGTGAAAATCTGAAAAATGCAAAAAGCACTAAAAATTCATAGGTGTGAATCCTGGCTTAAGCTCCATTCACACCTGGGCATTCTGAATTGTGGGTAGAATCGCGGAAAAACCTGCAACATGTTTGCAGTGCCATTATTTCCCAATGGCACCCTTAATGCAGTGCAACTTTGGCGTGGCTCACACAGCAAAAATCGCACAAACACAATCGCAGGAAACGTGTCGCCCAAATGAAGTGGAACCAGGTGTGAATGGAGCCTATAGGCGCCAGTTTTCAAAAAAGCGCAAAGGAGGGGTTTGGGGTCTTATAGACCCCAGATCCCTCCATAAGAATAGCTGTCACATGCCTATTGCTGTTTTTACAGTAATGGTGTAAAATAAAAAATATATAAAAGAATAATTAAAAAAGAAACTTCAAAGTGCCCCCTGTGTTAGTGCACAAAGGCGAACGAGTACATTGGTCCTGAACGCGATCGTCCCATACATGTGAGGTATCACCATGAACGTCAGATCATTAATTCTAGCACTAGACCACCGCTGTACATCTAAAGTGGTAACCCGTAAAGGCTTTTAAAGTGTTGCCTGTGGATAGTAAAATTTACGCCATTGTGCGGGCGTGTTTATCGCCATTGTGCACGCACAATTTTAAAGCGTAACATGTTTGGTATCTATTTACGCGACTCGACATTATCTTTTATATTTTACAACCGCTTGCCGACCAGCCGCTGTAATTTTACATACGTTGGCTCAGCATGCGCTGAACAGCTGGGGTGCCGATGCTCGTGGCCAACGGTCGTGATGGTCGCCGGCCACGAGTGATCATGAGCAGAAGACACAGAACAGGGACGAGTGTGTGTAAACACAAGTGTGTGTACACACTTCCCTGTTCTGAGAGGAGTGACAGATCGTGTGTTCCTATTAGCTAGGAACCACAATCTGTCACTTCCTCTAGCCAGTCCCCTCCCGCTTCAGTTAGAATCACCGCCCAGGGAACACAACCCCTTGATTGCCCCCAGTGTTAACCCCTTCACTGCCAGTGACATTTTTACAGTAATCAATGCATTTTTTTATAGCACTGATCGCTGTATAAATGACAATGGTCCCAAAAATGTGTCAAAATTGTTTGATGTGTCCGCTATAATGTCGCAGTCACGACAAAAATTGCAGATCGCCGCCATTACTAGTAAAAAAAAATAAATAAAAAAAATGCTATAGATCTATCCCCTATTTTGTAAGGTGCTATAACTTTTGTGCAAACCAATCAATATATGCTTATTGTGATTTTTTTTTTTTTTTTACCAAAAATACGTAGAAGAATATGTATTGGCATAAACTAAGAAAAGAAAATGGAGATATTTATTATAGCAAAAAGTATTAAATATTGTTGTTTTTTTTTTCAAAATTGTTGCTATTTTTTTGTTTATAGCCCAAAAAATAAAAACCGCAGAGGCGATCAAATACCACCAAAAGAAAGCTCTATTTATGGGATAAAAAGGACGCCAATTGTGTTTGGGTGCAGCACCGCACGACCGCACAATTGTCAGTTAAAGAGACTCTGTGCTGTATCGCCATAAATGGTCTGGTCATTCAGCAGCCAAATCTTCCGAGGCTGAAGTGATTAATATGTATCCGCACTTACACTTTTAAACAAACCTGTGCTCAGACAGCATTGATGCTGCCATTGCCCAATCCTTGTAAAAATGCTAGTTGCCTAGACAGATTATAAAGAAAAATCCAGAATATACAGTGGATATAAAAAGTCTACACACCCCTGTTAAAATGTCAGGTGTCTGTGATGTAAAAAATTGAGACAAAGATAAATAATTTCAGAATGTTTTCCACCTTTTAATGTGACCTATAAACTGTACAACTCCATTGAACAATAAACTGAAATCTTTTAGGTGGAGGGAAGTAAAAATAAAATGGTTGCATAAGTGTGTACACCCTTAAAGAGGAAGTAAACCCTCTTGACAAAAACGAAAAAAAAATAAAAAACCTGCAAGACAAAGGCATAATTAGCTAGTATGCATAGCATACTAGCTAATTATGCATCACTTACCTAAGATCGAAGCCTCGGCATCGGTCCTCTTCTCCCCCTCCGACCGCTGACATCTTCTCCCGGAGTGACTTCCGGGTATCGCGGCTCCGGCGCTGTGATTTGCCGGAGCCGCAATGACGTCACGCGCATGCGCACGAGAGCGGCATATAACAACTGAAGCATCGGCATATAGCGCCGTTGCTTCAGTTGTCGCTAGTGCGCATGTGCCGCATGACGTCGGCACATGCAAATACAGGTATATCTCCTAAACCGTGCAGGTTTAGGAGATATCCCTGTTAGCTACAGGTAAGCCTTAATATAGGCTTACCTGTAAGCTAAAGTTGTAAAAGAGGGTTTACTTCCTCTTTAAACTAATACTTTGTAAAAGCACCTTTTGATTTGATTACAGCACTCAGTCTTTTTGGGCATGAATCTATCAGCATGGCACATCTTGACTTGGCAATATTTGCCCACTCTTCTTTGCAAAAACACTCCAAATCTGTCAGCCCTCTTCAGATCACCCCACAGATTTACAATGGGATTCCGGTCTGGGCTCTGGCTGGGCCATTCCAAAACTTTAATCTTCTTCTGGTGAAGCCATTCCTTTGTTGATTTGGATGTATGCTTTTGGTCATTGTCATTCTGAAAGATGAAGTTCCTCTTCATGTTCAGCTTTCTAGCAGAAGCCTGAAGGTTTTGTGCCAATATTGACTGGTATTTGGAACTGTTCAGAATTCCCTCCTACCTTGGCCCTGTTCCAGCTAATGAAAAACAGCCCAAAAAGCATGATGCTGCCACCACCATGCTTCACGGTGGGTATGGTGTTCTTTTGGTGATGTGCTGTGTTGTTTTTGCAGCAAACAGATCTTTTGGAATTATGGCCAAAAAGTTTGTCTCATTTTTTTTACATCACAGAAACCTGACATTTTAACAGGGGTGGGTAGACTTTTTATATCTACTGTAGGTGATGAATGAGATGAAAATATCAGGGATCAAGTGTACAAAACGCACCAAGCCTTGATCTAAGGTGAGGAACAAGGTCAAAGCAACACATAAATACTCGTTTGACTGATTGCTAAATTACTGCACAAATCTGACTTTGCTCTGTGTCACATGATTATGGCTTTTTCCATGATGTCACATTGTGTTTCTCCTTGGTGGATGCCTGGGTAAAAGGCACATCACGTGTATGCTTGTAAAATGTTTGCCTATGAAAAGATGCCTGTTTTCATGAGGGCTCCGTCAATGACACATGGAATGTTCTGAGTATTCATAGAAAAACTGGTTGGAATTCTTACATCTAAATATGTATTTTGTGTGTCGAGTAGAATAAAGCTGCTTTTAAGTCTTCAAACTGTTAGCATGCCCAGCAGGATTTTAGCAATCCCCTATACTTAACCACTAAAGCCCCGGACCTTTTGGCTGCCTAAAGACCAGAGGACTTTTTACAATTTGCCACTGCGCTGCTTTAACTGGTAATTGCGCGGTCATGCAATGCTGTACCCAAACGAAATTTGCGTCCTTTTTTCCCACAAATAGAGCTTTCTTTTGATGGTATTTGCCTCTGCGATTTTTATTTTTTGCGATCTAAACGAAAAAAAAAAGAAAATTTGGGAAAAAAAATTATATTTTCAAATTTTTGTTATAAGAAAAATCCAATAAACTCAATTTTAGTCATACATTTAGGCCAAAATGTATTCAGCCACATGTCTTTTTAAAAAAAAAAAAAATGTCAATAAGCGTATATTTATTGGTTTGCGCAAAAGTTATAGCGTCTACAAACTAGGGTACATTTTCTGGAATTTACACAGCTTTTAGTTTGACTGCCTATCTCATTTCATGAGGTGCTAAAATGGCAGGGCAGTACGACCCCCCCCCCCCCCCAAATGACCCCATTTTGGAAAGTAGACACCCCAAGGAAATTGCTGAGAGGCATGTTGAGCCCATTGAATATTTTTTGAATAGTGAATTGAATAATGACACAAAAAAAAAAAAGCAAAAAGTTGTCACTAAATGATATATTGCTCACACATGCCATGGTTATATGTGGAATTGCACCCCAAAATACATTCTGCTGCTTCTCCTGAGTACGGGGATACCACATGTGTGGGACTTTTTGGGAGCCTAGCTGCATATGGGGCCCCCGAAAACCAAGCACCGCCTTTAGGATTTCTAAGGGCGTAAATTTTGTATTTCACTCCTCACTACCTATCACAGTTTCGAAGGCCATAAAATGCCAAGATGGCACAAACCCCCCCCCAAATGACCCCATTTTGGAAAGTAGACACCCCAAGCTATTTGCTGAGAGGCATGGTGAGTATTTTGCAGCTTTCATTTGTTTTTGAAAATGAAGAAAGGAAAAGAAAAATGTATTTATTTATTATTTTTTCAAATTTCAAAACTTTGTGACAAAAATTTTCTTTTTCCCGTAACTTGGGGTGTCTACTTTCTAAAATGGGGTCATTTGGGGGGGGTTTGTGCCATCTGGGCATTCCATGGCCTCCGAAACTGTGATAGGGCGTGAGGAGTGAAATCAAAAATTTACACCCTTAGAAATCCTGAAGGCGGTGTTTGGTTTTTGGGGTGCCGTACGCAGCTAGGCTCCCAAAAAGTCCCACACATGTGGTATCCCCGTACTCGGGAGAAGCAACAGAATATATTTTGGGGTGTAATTTCACATATGCCCATGGCATGTTTGAGCAATATATTTTTTAGTGACAACTTTGTGCAAAAAAAAAAAAGAACATTTTCTTTTTCCCGTAACTTGTGTCAAAATATAAAATATTCCATGGACTCGACATGCCTCTCAGCAAATAGCTTGGGGTGTCTACTTTCCAAAATGGGGTCATTTGGGGGGCGTTTTTGAACTGTCCTGGCATTTTATGCACATTTCGAAGCTTATGTCACACATCACCCACTATTCTAACCACTTGAAGACAAAGCCCTTTCTGACACTTTTTGTTTACATAAAAAAAAAAAAATTTTTTTGCAGGAAAATTACTTTGAACTCCCAAACATTATATATATATATATATATATATATATATATATATATATATATATATATATATATATATATATATAATATAATTTTTAAGGAAAGGCCCTACAGATTAAAATGGTGGGTGTTTTAATTTATTTTTTTTCCACACAGTATTTGCGCAGAGATTTTTCAAACGCATTTTGTTGGGGAAAAAACACACTTTTTTTTTTTTTTTTTATTTGAATGCACTAAAACGCAATATATTGCTCAAATGTTTGATGAAATAAAAAAAGATGATCTTAGGCCGAGTACATGGATACCAAACATGCCAGTTCACCAGATACCGCTAACACTGCACTTTTGGGAACCCTAAACTGCTGGGGACGCTATTATAGATCTGATCAGATATTGATCCGTTCAGATACTATACCACTAAGGGAGGTATATGCTGCATGTGCGTGGGTATTAGCAGTACTGGCACTAATCTAACGCTGCCTGGGGCGACGCAGACCCTAACTGACCCTAAAATCTAACTGATATCACCCGCCGGGTGATCAGGGGGTTAAACCTTTATTGGGTAATAAACGGCGGGTATAAAAAACAAACTAACCAGCGTCACCTGTAATACTTATACAGTGATCACTGGTGAAAGGGTTAACTAGGGGGCAATCGGGAGGTTAAAACCTTTTATTAGGTAGTATATGGGGGTACCTGGCGCTATAAAAAGTTGACGGTGAACCTAAATACCTACCTGGCTAACTAGCGTCACCTGTGACACTAATACGGCGATCAGAAAAAAAGATTGCTTGGTGACACTGGCAACAGGGAATGAAAGGGCTAACTGGGTGGTGATCAAGGGGTTAAACCTTTATTAGGGGGGTACCCTAGACCTAAAGGGGCCTACCAATAATAACTGCCCTAAAACCTTATAACAGACACAAATTACACCAATGCAGTAATCCGTAAAAAACTAAAAACTGCTTTCGATGTCACTGTGACAGGGGGTGCTGGGGGGGGGGGGGGGGGGGGGTGTTTATGTACCTATGTGTGTTAGTGTAGTGTTGGTGCAGACTCGCTGTAGATGTCTTCTCTCCTCGAAGGCTGTAACGAAAAGGCTCCACGAGGAGAGATGACATCACTTCCTCTGCTTCTGTTTACATTTCAGAAGCAGAGGAAGCTTCTCATTTGCCAGGAGCGATCGCGAGGGAGAGGCCATGAATCAGTGGCCTCCCCCTCAGGACGGATCGCTCCTGGAACGATTCCAAATGCCTCGGGGGGGGGGGGCAGGCGCGATCTCGCCTGCTGGTGGAGAGTAACGTACCTATACATTACTCTGCCTGCCCGTGCCATTCTGCCGCAGTATATGTGCGTGAGGCGGTCGGCAAGTGGTTAGAGTGATTGTAAAAGCTTTTAATTTTTTATTTTTTTTATTTAAATAATAAACATGTTATACTTGCCAACTCTGTGCAGTGGTTTTGCACAGAGCAGCCTGGGTCCTCCTCTTCTCTGGTCCCACGCCGGCACTCTTGGCTCCTTCCTCCTGTTGGGTGCCCCCACAGCAGTTTGCTATGGGGGATCCCGAGCCAAGCCCCTGCTCTGTGTGTCCATTCACAGAGCCGCGACTTGGCCCACCCCTTCCGTCTCCTGATTGGCTCACTGGCTGTGATTGACAGCAGCGGGAGCCAATAGCCCATCAGTAGTGCAAGTTCCCAGAGGGGCAAGTCTCTTGTGGACATCACTGGATCGAGAGGGGGCTCAGGTAAGTATTGCGGGGGGTGGAGCTGCACACAGGTTTTTTTACCTTCATGCATAGAATGCATAAAGATAAAAAACCTTGTTTCTTTACAACCACTTTAACCACTTGCCACCAAATCGCCTACCTGTATCTCATTTGGCTTTAGGTGGTTGTAGTGGAGTGATGCCTGCAGCTGCAGGCATCACCCCGTCACCGATTTTTAGAGCCGACGGTCGGCTCTCTTGTAATGACAACTGATGCGGCCAAGTAGTCGCTGAATTGGTTTTACAAGCAGTGGGACGGCATGTTCCCCCTCTCCTGTCCCACTGGGAGACCCGAGCGACGGCTGGCACATACGCCAGCTGGCCGGATGACCCGAACAAAGCCAGAATCGGCTTTGATCGGGTCTCGGCTATGGTAACCCGGAAGTGACAACCAACTGTGCCAGTTTTTTTTTTTTTTTTTTTTTTTTTTTAATGCTCATCTTGGCGTTTTTGAATCCTTTTTAAGTGCAGAGGAGGGATTTCGGGGTCTTATAGACCCCAGATCCCTGGATAAAGAGTACCTCTCGCATGACTATTGCTGTTACAGGGATGTTTTACATTCCTTGTGACAGCAATGAAAAATAAAAATGAAAAATAAATAAGGAAAGGAAAAAAAAAAAAGCTTAACCCCCCCCCCATCCCTGCGTGCCCGCGCACAGAAGTGAACGCATACGTAAGTCGCGTTCGCATTTGTAAATAGTGTTCAAACGTGAGGTATTGCCGAGATCATTCGAGCGGGAGCAATAATTCTAGCAGAAGATCTCCTCTGTAACTCTAAACTGGTAACCTGTAAAATTTTTGAAAGTGTCAGCTATGGAAATGTTTAAGTTTGTTGCCATTCCACGAGCGCATGACATGTTGGGTATCTATTTACTCAGCTTAACATGATCTTTCAAATTTATACAAAAAATTGGGCTAACTTTACTGTGCATGGGGTTTTTTTTTTTTTTTTTATTCATTAAAGTGTATTTTTTTCCAAAAAATTGGGTTTGAAAGCGCGTTGCGCAAATACAGTGTGACATAAAATATTGCAACAACTGCCATTTTATTCTCTAGGGTCTCTGAAAAATGATATCTATAATATACCTGAAGCTACAGCCATGTGACACTGCTGGCCTGATTCATATTTTTTCTTTTGTTAACCACGAGGTGTCCTCCTTCGGGTGTCCATGTCACTGCCTGTTGGGGCTCATGCACATGGTCACGTTTTGCTCTTGCAGCATAAATAAACAAGCATACTTTGGTGCCTTGGAGTCCATGGTGCTGTGTACAGACATGAAAGGATTAGGTTGGCTGTACGCAGCTATGCTATTTCATAAAGACGAAACATCCCATATGCAGGTAGGGTTCCATAGCTGCATACAGCCGCCTTGACCCGTTCATGTCTATGGGTGCCAGTACGCAGCACCATGGACTCCCAGGCAACAAAATATGCCGGTTTGTTTACATTGCATGGGTGAATAAGTCCTAACAGTTTTGTTATGAAGGAACAATAAGTGTCAGTTCACACAGGGGCGACCTGTCAGGCGACTTAGCCGCCTGACAAGTCACGCTCCATGCATTGCAATAGAACCGTTCTAATAGGAGCGACTCAAGTTCCTGTACTTCTTTGGAGCGGCTTGCATTGACTTCTATACAGAAGTTGTTTTGCAAGCCGCACTGAAGTCGGACGACTTTGAAGCTGCCTCTGTGTGAACCGGCACTTAAAGGGGTTGTAAACCCTCAAGGTTTTTCACCTTAATGCATTCTGTCCTTTAGCTGTCCTTCTGGCCAAAATATGTAGGGATTTAGTCATGTGACCACTCCTGTAGGGAGTCTAAAGTGCATAAAACGAACAAAAAGTAAAGTTACCAAAACGAACATTCGGCCGTGAGCGCAAATGATAGTGCCATGATAGACGCACTGTCCCTCTCTGCACGGGGTCCCGGCTCTTGATTGGGTAGATTGATAGCAGCGCAGCCATTGGCTTCTCCTAGGGGGTTATCTGTTAAGAGGTGGAGCTGTGAGAGCTGCCGGGGGCCCCTAGAAGAGGTGGATTGGGGCCACTCTGTGCAAAACGAGCTGCACAGTTGAGGTAAGTATGACATGTTTGTTATTTTAAATAAAAAAAAATGAGGGTTTACAATCACTTTAACCTTTCAATTTATCGTTCGTTCGGCAGAAAATTTCCAAACTTCTCTATCTTTTTCTCGACTCAAAAACGTCCCAACGATTATCGATTTTGTGCCCATTAACTGGCCGAAAAAACGAACGCACTAAATTACCGAATTTCAGACGATTTTCTTTCGTATAGTGTATGGCCAGCATTACTCTTTAGTTATTCATGCTAGAAAAACTGTTAGGTCGGCTTTAAAGCTAATCTAAACCAAAAAAGTAATACATTGAAGTGTATCAGTTCTTTGATGTGGTGACTGTGTTGCTTTAATTTTTCAGACTTTCCTCTCATTTTCGCCTGGCGATCCAGTAACACACGTTTTGTCCTAGAGTGACAATTCAATGCACTGTATGTATGCAGGAGCAGCACCATCACCCTAGTAAAGAACCTACGGAAAACCCCCTTCCCCCTTCTTTGTTCACAGAAAAGAACTGGAAAAGCTGATGGCATTGTTACTGATTTCAGTTCGGCGCACAGGAAGTTGCGAGGACACTGGATTTCTGGCAGGTGCAACAGGTATTTTGTTGTACTTGTAGAAATTTTACTTGGCCTGAAAAAAAGAAAAGTAATGCAACCAACACATCTAAGGACTGGTGCTGCATTATATTACTTATTTCTTCTTGGATTTAGATATCCTTTTCAGTTACATTGATTTATAGATCCACTTTTAATTCTAAATTAACTTTCAGTTTAAGGCATTATGTTAACACTTTTGTTTTGCTTTAAAGGGTTAGTTCAGCTTTACAAAAAACTACTTGTGCAGTTAAGGGGTGTCTGTAGATTAACCCCCTCAATACTCTCTTGTTCTGGAAGGGCATCCATGAATGTCTTCCCAGAACACACCTCCCACATGCCCCAGGGCGCACCCTGTAACTGCTTTCTGATCACAGATTGTAGTAAAGGGCCAATCACGCCGGCATCCTTACTGTGAGCACCTGGCTGTGGCATCACAGCCGGGCACCGACTGCGCATGCGCGAGCGGCGTTGTGTGCCGTAATATGACGCTCAGTCATCTGGGACACGTGACGAGGTCCCAGATGACTGTGCGGCGCCGAGGGGAAGTGATGTCAGTGCCCGGTCACTGAAGGTGGCAGACTACGAGGGACCCCCTAGCAATAGGCATTTAGAGGTGAGTAAAACATTTTTTTTTCCAATTATTTTTTTTTTACTTTATTTTATGATTTTTAAGCAATTTTTTTTTTTTTTTTGGTGGCAACACCACTTTAAGTAGGAGGATTTGTTTCCTATTTGTGTATCACCTGAGGCCAGTCACTTCACTGGGTATATGTAAGGGTTAACAACAACTTCAACTCATTGCAACCAATCAGATTTAGCAAGTTTTGTTGTAGAAAGACCAATTACATTCCAAATTTTTTACTTTTTTTTTTTTTGCTGAATTTTTTTTTTTTTTTGCTGCTTACTTTATTAACTTTGTTTGTTTGAATTTGACCTTTCTTGTCTATAGGAGCTGACTGTTCCACTTTTATGTAGAGTACGCAGTACCTGGTATCAAAGGGTTTTGTTTTTCTGGCATTTTTGTTGTGTGCTGTGTCACTAGTATAAGGGGAAAGGGAGAGCAGAATCTACTATTTATAGACGGACCTTTGTCTGGTGTGAGTTCCGGTGCAGAGAATATCATTTTGGTGATCTGTTTATACGAGAATGCTGGGGGATGGAGCATGTAAAACAGCAGCAATCAAATGTCCCATGCCAGCTCTTTCTGTGAGATATTTCTCTTGCTGTTTTTTTTTTTTATTATCTTTTGTCTGTGTGGGCATAGCAAAACTAGAAAGAGCCTTGATCGAGAAATTCATAACATTTCATGTATTGGTGCTTTAGAAACCTGCTGACTTTATTTGCTACATAGCTGTCTTGTACAATTAGTAGAGTTCTGTTCCAAAAATGAAAGTGGTTAATACTTGAGCATGCCCCTTATTGGTCAGTGTGGATATGATCGTGGTGCTGCATCAAATTGTTCAAGAAAGTGATTTTGGCTTGTTAAAGAGGAGCTCCGCCCCCTCACGAAAAAATTCAAAGTCAGCAGCTACAAATACTGTAGCTGCTGACTTTTAATATTAGGGCACTTACCTGTCCAGGGTTCCCACGATGTCAACACCTCAGACGATTTTCGGATCGGCTAGAGGGTGCTGCTCATGTTAAGGGAAACCGGTGTCCTATCGAATACTGTCCCCCATCGGATAGTGTCCGCCCTGTACTGCGCTTGGACATAGTTAGAATAAAAATTTGCCGAGCGTATCATGGCGAGGGGCCCTGTTACTAAGTGCTGTTTTACATCATCTACCGTATGTCCACTTGCATGGTGTGGCTTGAACCTGTACTATCAAGTGTGCAGGCGCCGCTCATCTTCGGAGACTTTCGGCGTCTCCTTGTCCTCCGTACTGCGCTGCGCCTGTGCAGTACTTTTTTCCAATGGGGGGACACTTTTCGCCAAAACACCAGCAGTGTAGCCTTTCGGCTTCACAGCCGGTTGCTTACTGTGCACGTGCAAAGCGCGCTGCACTTTCTTGCGGCGGAGGGCCGAACTTCTGAGGGGCCGCGGCGCTGTCTCCCGAAAGTGAGTAAGGGAGGGCACCAGTCAAAAAAAATCCTGAAAGGTGCCAAATGTGGTACCAGAGGGGGGCTCCACTTTAACGTGGACCTTCACACAGAGATACTGCTTTACATCATTGTAATCCTTGCTCCTCCGCAACCTTTAAAGTAGCCCCCCTTTTTTTTTTTTTTTTTTTTTTTTAATTCACATTCCACTCTGTACCATGCCTCCATTCTCGCCTAGGCTAGAAATGGCATATGCTGTGCTCTTGCAGCCTCCTGGAAATATCCAAGTCACATATCCTAGAAGGCATAAGCTCCACACTGGGCTAGAAGAACCAGGTGTGCAGCAATTGGGAGAAAACATCAACAAATCAATGCTGTATTCATTGGGTGCATGAGTATTTTTTTTAGGGATAACCCAGCAAAAAGATAACGAGATATTAAAACAAAAAATCATTTAAACGGGGATGGGGGATAAAGATCCTTTTTACCCCACCCATGTTTGTCTTGATCCCAGGACCAATATGGGGAGGCTTTTTCAGGGTGGCAGTGCAGGTGGAGAAAATTGCAAATCTCCATTTCCAGCCTATTTCTACTGAAAATGAGCCCAGAAGTGCTCCGATGTGAGCACCCTGGTTCAGGGCTATTGAAGTCCTGAAAGAAAGGTACTAAATGTAAGTAGATTGGGGCTCTCTGTCCTTGATCTACTTGCATACCTCCTAGAGCTGCACGATTCTGGCTAAAATGAGAATCACAATTTTTTTTTTTGCTAAGAATAAAGATCACGATTCTCACAGCGTAACATCTTTTACATTAAACAAACAAATTGGGCTAACTTTACTGTTTTTATTTATTTTTTTATTCATTAAAGTGTGTTTTCCCAAAAAATTGTGTTTGAAAGACCGCTGCGCAAATACAGTGTGACATAAAATATTGCAACAACCGTCATTTTATTCTCTAGGGTCTCTGCTAAAAAAAAATATATAAAATGTTTGGGGGTTCCAAGTAATTTTCTAGCAAAAAAATACTGATTTTAACTTGTAAGCAACAAGTGTCAGAAAAGGGTTTAGTCTTTGGTTAAACTGACCTCATTTACAGACCAAAGTTCATTCCTTCGATCTAAAACAGGGGTAGGCAACCCGCGGCACACCAAGCCTCTTTTGCCAGCACTCGACTCCCTCCCCATCAGCAGAGCAGCGCAGAGAAGTGTCGGTGACACACTAATGCATTCCAATTTCAGAATTCCCCACGCCGAACCTGCACTGAGGGGGAGGCACTGTGCCCCCACACATTGTAAAAGATGGGAAACATTGGGGTTACTAAAGGCAACTAGACTGTGCACTTTGCAAAGTGCTGTTGCACTCTGCAAGTTCAATTGCTCCAGAGCTTAGTAAATGAGGTAATGCTTCACTTTGCAAAGAACACCCAATCACATGTAAAGAAAAATAAAAAAAACAGCATGTTTGCTTGCACGTGATTGGATGATGTAAGTCAGCAGAGCTTCTGCTCATTTACTAAGCTCTGGAGCAACTTTGCAAAGTGCACAATCAATTTGCCTTTAGTAAATAAACCCCTATGTTTGGTTCTCTAACTTTGCTGTAGCTGCGATCATCGGCTTTTGTGAAGTGGAAGAGAGTTCTGCTGGGTTGGTGGGGGGGGCGGTCCTTGTTTCCAGGAAGAGGAGATCTGTCATTGGCCACTGCTAAAGCCAATCACAGTCCTGCTAGCCCCGTCCACCATCTGGAGGAAGATGACTCACTCGGTTGCCACTTCAAATCTCAGATAGAAGAGATTTCACTGTGATTGAGAAAACTACAATCAGGTGACAGTTTGTGGAATTACTGTTCAGCTTCTGGGAACTTTGTTGAAATTATTCCTGAGCCTTTGCGTCACTTACTACTGAACCCCTGCACTCTGTGTCACTTTAAGCCACAGCCAGTATTCAGCACAATGAAAATCACACCCAGCCACTTTTTCTCAGCTGCGGGGGCCCAACTTATGATCCTGCACACAGACCCACTGCTTTCAGAAAATGCCCCTGACCTGAGCTCATCATTGCACATCCATTCCAGATGCTTGTATGTGACATCACATACAAGCACGTGGGTTGGATGCAAGAGGTGGATCAGCAGCATGATTATGCCAGGACAGGTAGATGAGTCTCATATCTGCTTCCTTGCACCACTCTGCATATCACGCATATCATAGATGAGAAGAGGGTACAGCGGTGGAGAAAAGGAGCAGAAGGGGTTCAGAGGTGGAGCAGGAGGGTACAGCGGTTGGACAGATGTGCAGGGAGGTACAGTGGTGGAAGAGATGAGAAGGGGGTTCAGCAGTGGGACAGAAGAGCAGGGGGGTTCAGTGTTGGGGCTGAAAAGCAGGGGGGTAGAGCAGTGGGGCAGATGTGAAAAAAGGTGTAGTGGTGTGGCAGGAGAGCAGGGGGAACAGTGGTGTGGCAGGAGAGCAGGGGGAACAGTGGTGTGGCAGGAGAGCAGGGGGAACAGTGGTGGGGCAGGAGAGCAGGGGGAACAGTGGTGGGGCAGGAGAGCAGAGGGTTACATAGGTGAGACAGATGTGCAGGAGGTACATTGGCGGGGCAGATGAGAAAGCGGGTTACAGTGGTGCGGCAGATGAGCAGATGGGTTCAGTGTTAGGAAAGATGAGAAGGCAATTCAGTAGCGAGACAGAAGAGCATGGGGATACGGCAGTGGAGCAGATGTGCAGAGAGGTACAGTGGTGGGGCAGATGAGAAAAGGGGTACATTAATGGGGCAGATGAGCAGGAGGGTTACAGTGGTGGGACAGAAGAGCAAGGGGGGACAGTGGTGGGGCAAATGTGCAGGAGGTACAGTGGTGAGAGGGATGAGGAGGGGGTTTAGCAGTGGGACAGATGAGCAGGGGGGATTCAGTGTTGGGCTAGATGACAAGGGGGTTTTACGGTGGTGGGAAAGATGAGCGGGGGGAAGGTTCAGTGTTGGGACAGAGGAGAAAGGAGGTACATTGGTGGGACAGAAGAGCAGGGGGAACAGAGGTAGGACAGATGTACAGGAGTTACAGTCATGGGGCAGATGAGAAAGGGGGTTACAGTGGTCAGGCAGATGAGCAGATAAGTTCAGTGTTAAGACCAATTCGAAGATGGTTCAGTGGTGGGGCAGATGAGAAAGGGGAAATATTTGGTGGGGCAGATGTGCAGGGGAAACATTTGGTGGGGCAGATGTGCAGGGGGTTACAGTGGTGGGGCAGATGCGCAGGGGATACAGAGGTGGGGCACATGTGTAGGGGGGGGTTACAGCGGTGAAACATATTTGCAGGGGGCACAGTAATCTGAGGTGTGAAGGTGCATGAATTGAGGCTCATCTGGGGTGTGAAGTTGGAGAAATTGGGGCTGGTCTGAGGCGTGAGAGTGCAGGATGTTAATTTCTCACTACTAAAGTACAAATACAGCATTTTACTTCATAAAAAATCCTTTTCGTGATTTGAGAATGTGAAGTTTTTTCTTATAAAATCGTCACGCTCAATTTCTTTGAAATTTTTTTTTCTGAAGGTTGCCTACCCCTGATCTAAAAGAACAGAAGATACAATGTTTCTCTTTATATCCGCAGTGTTGTGCTAAAACTTGCCAGGTTACCTGGATATTTATTAATTCATTTATTTATTTATTTATAATGCACTTGTTACATAGAATCTGTGAAAAAGATATTTTAAAGAGGAAGTTAAGTCTTCCTCTTTAATTGTACCTACAGGTAAGCCTATAGTAAGGCTTACCTGTAGGTACTGTAAATATCTCCTAAACTTGCACCGTTTAGGAGTTATTTACTATATACCGTACCGCCGATGTCATTGGCACATGCACACTGAAGGAACAGCCTGCTTGTGCTGTTTCTTCGGGACCTGTGCTGTGACCAGCAGCACCCGCGTGCATGCGCAGGAGTGACATCACTGCGGCTCCAGCCAATCACAGCGCCGGAAACCCGCAAACTCAGAAGTAAGCCATTCACAGGAAGCTTTGTTCTGTGAATGATTACAAAGCTTCCCCTGACTGCCTGAGGTGGAGAGGTGGGCAGATGAATAGAAGTGTGTGTGTGTATGTATAAATAACACATTTTTATTTATAAATTTTTTTATTTTATTTATGCATTAGCTATAATGTACAAAGTCATACATTCAGTTATAGTGCCATCTATATAGGTGTTTAGTGGCTCTGTGCAGGTCAGCACACCCCCTGGTGATTTCTAACCCCATCGCCCTCAGGTTGCGCCCTGGTGGGTTGTGTACAAGCAGTCTCAGATCTGCCCTCTCCTGGCTGTACGTAGGGTGGCAGGTAGCCCAGATGAGACAGGCTGGGGAAGAAGAAAGACTATTTTAAAATGTGTCCAGTGCCTGTGAATACGAGTGACGTCTGGCAGCTTCCGGTCCCGGGTTCCATCATCAGCTCCTCCGCAGACCAGAGACAGCGGCCTCCAGTCCACACAGCATGCTTCACCCCCATGTCTGTGGCCAAGGCTGGGGTTCCTGGTTACTTTCCTGGGTTTCTCTGGTCCAGAGGCTCCTCAGATTGTCTTGTTTTGTTAATGCATAGTTTACCAGTTAATCATTTTTAATTTACTACGCTATGGGGTTTTCGCTTTTCTCTTTTTAGCTGTTCTTAGTCCATTGATACTTCCTCCAGCCCCATACAGCCCTTGGTGCAAACCCAAGGATGGAGTAATAATCTGCAGGAGCCAGAGCATTGTGCCCATGATCCACTAAGCGCAGTTGTAATATTTTGCAGTTCAATTTTCAATGAAAAATAATAGATTCACATTTTTTATTCATTAGTATGGGTGTGTTTTTGCTTTTTTTTTTTTTTCTGGAAAAAGATGGACTTAACATTTCATGGCTATGTGACAGGCCAACAGGGACCAAAAACCTTTTGCTAGTCTCAATTGTAGCATTATAAGACTGTAGGGAGCATGTACCAA
The DNA here is from genome assembly GCA_028564925.1 of Lithobates sylvaticus. NCBI lineage: Eukaryota > Metazoa > Chordata > Amphibia > Anura > Ranidae > Lithobates > Lithobates sylvaticus. The sequence continues at coordinate 104,693,223 of CM053031.1, read as the reverse complement.
AATAATATAGATTGTCCAGGCTTATGGAAGATCTTTCTATGACTGGATTTGTAAGCTAGAGCCCAAAAATGTATGTGCGCCATCTCTATACTGCACGTAGTTAAAGCACAGCTTTTGGTTTGACAGGCTTGTAACCACTTCAGCTCCAGGCCTTTTCTGGCACTTCTTGTTTACGTGTAACAATCAGTATTTTTTGCTAGAAAATTTTGCAGAACCCCCAAACATTACATATATATGGTGTGTGTGTGTGTATGTATGTATGTATATGTATGTATATATGTGTATATATATATATATATATATATATATATATATATAAACAAAGGTAACACCTTAACAGTTTGTTATACATAATGAAAACATGATTCACAGTATAATGGTAATAATTATATAAACATAGTAAAATTGTTCCAATTCATAATGAACATAATTATGTTGGTGGTGATAATGATAATAATAAATACTTCCTCATGTTCACACCCCTCTTGGTTTGGGTTCTATCATATAGTACTTTTACTCTCCAGCTGGCCTTTTGACACTATTACATGCCTCTTCAGGCTGTAGTCCTTTAATCTGCCCATGTGCAGTTCTACATATATATACCGTATATACTCGAGTATAAGCCAAGTTTTTCAGCACATTTTTTTTGTGCTGAAAGTGCCCCCCTCGGCTTATTCTTGAGTCAAGCACTTTTCTGCAGCAGAGAATGACATTTTCCGAACCGACTTTGGGGCCCCTTATCTCTAGGAACCCCAGAATTGGTGTGCAAAACCAGGGGAACTAGCACTACAACATATCCAAAGATAGTGTTCCTAGCACCAAGTGGCCCTGAGATAAGGGGCCCCAAAGTCGGTTCAGAAAATGTCATTCTCTGCTTCAGAAAAGTGCTTTTTTTCCAAACCGACTTTGGGGCCCTGTATCTCGGGGTCCCTTGGTGCTAGAAACCCCATCTTTGCACACCAAATTTGGGGTTCCTAGCACCAAGTGGCCCCGAGATACGAGGCCCCAAAGTTGGTCAACTGTGTCCATCTGCAGCAATATCATTTCGGGGACCCTTTGGGTCCAGAGTCCCCAAATTTTGGCTGCAGCTAGGGAGCATCTAGGAGCCCTTAACTATAGAGTTCGGGGGAACCTATGGCTGCAAATGGGCACAGTGAGGCTGCAAATGGTCATTGTTGACCCTCTTTTTCACTTGCAGTAGCTGCGCATTTCTCACCCTAGGCTTATACTCGAGTCAATACATTTTTCCCAGTTTTTTGTGGTAAAATTAGGCCTCGGCTTATTCGGGTTGGCTTATACTCGAGTATATACGGTATATGTCAGTACCAATATTTAATTGTCAATGGGGGACTACACCAACACCGATTTTTATCACTCCATTGTGCCTCAGTGCAGCCATGGGTTTGCGGTTATGTATAGGTAATAGTGTTTGGAAAATATTCCATCCCTCCTCTGCCCTTCCCCCCTTGTGTCAACCATCTGTTCACTCTGCATTATTTGTCCCACTTTAGATCTATCCATTTTGTTATTGCTCCTGATGAGTGGACATCTCCACGAAATGCGTAGAGATCCAGCCTTATGCTACATCATCGCAATCATGTGATTTTTGAGATAGATCAAAATGTTTTTTTTATCATCAATTATCACCACCAACAATAATTATGTTCATTATGAATTGGAACAATTTTACTATATTTATGTAATTATTACCATTCTACTGTGAATCATGTTGTCATTATGTACAATAAACTGTTAAGGTGTTACCTTTTTGTTTATCATGCTATCTTTACTATTCTATGTATAATTGTCTGGAATCTATAAACATGTGATTGCATATTTAACTCTCTCTTAAGCCCCATACACACGGTCGGACCGTGGACCAACTTTCCCTTGGACTTTTGTCCAAAGGGCGTTGGCCCTCAAGTTGGTACTGCATACACACGGTCGGACTTTTGAGACAACCAACACGAACGTAGTGACGTTTCAACGTACTGACGACACTTCAAAAGAGGACGTTCGAATACTCCAGCGCCACCTTTGGTCAACTTCTATATTGTTGTCTGATCTTTTGCATTGGTTCTGAGCATGCGTGTTTGTACTGTGGACAAAAGTCAGTTGGTACTGCATACACACGTTCGGACTTTCGTCCTTCGGACTTTTGTTGGCAGAAAGTTGGTCCGTTCGCACAGCCAACAAAAGTCCGATGCAACCTGGAAAAAGTTGGTCCGATGGAGCGTACACACGGTCGGATGTTGGTCCAAACCACCTAATTTGCATGTTGGTTGTCAAAAAGTCCGACCGTGTGTACGGGCCTTTAGCCATGTTTCATATAAAGTCCCAACCAATCCCCCTCTTTTAATACATATAACAGGGATGGACCTACCCACTCATTGCCTCACATAAGGTCCAAAACCTCCCTAGACAATAAATTGGTGGGTTTTGCAATTTTTTATTTTTTTTATGCCACACGGTATTTGGTACAAGTGTGTGTGTGTGTGTGTGTGTGTGTGTGTGTTTTGCATTAAAATGTATAAAAAAAAAAAAAAAACAACCAAACCCAATTGTTTGGTAAAATATAATAGATTATGGTAAATGGATACCAAATATGTTGCGCTTTAAAATTGCCCATGCAACAGTGACAAATTATGTAAATTTTACTATCCATAGGCAAAGTATTTAAAAGACTTTACAGGTTACCACTTTGGATTTACACAGGAGGTCTGGTGTTAAAATGACTGCTTATGATCTGATGTTTGCGGTGATACTTCACATATGTGGGACGATCACTATTTGCATGCCTTCACCTTTGCCCCCCAGCACAGGGGGAAAAAGTGTATTATTATTTATTTTACACTGTCGCTTTAATTTTATTTTTTTTAAGCCCTTTTATTGCTGTCTCTTGTGACATTTGCTTAATTTGTTAATAGGGTTGAAATAACCATATTTATAAGTAGTCTGGTAACACAGAGAGAGCTCACTAGACGGCCTGTCACGTCCCTTCAGGAATTACAGCTTATGTGGGCATTGGTTCCCATAGTTAAGATGGAGTATAGGCCACTTCCTTGCTTCCCACAACGAAGCATGGTTCTATAAATGACGGTTACTCACTGCACGGCCCTATCCCCATTGAAAACGTCTAATGACGAAACGCGTCTGGAAGGGGGCGTGCAGTGACATCACCGCGTTGTTTCAGGAAGGAGGAAGGGTTCTAATCGATGCCGGCCGGCGTCCTTTATTTTTATGCCTGTTTGTCTCACCGTAATTGTGAGTATAACTTATTTTAAATAAAACGCTTTTGTTAACCATACAGTGTTACACGATGGTCTCCTTTTAAATTTATTTTATGATACAATCTGGATGCACCACTGAGTGCTGAGGCTACCATTGAATATACTCTGCTGTGGCATATTTGGAGTGCAAGGTCCTCACTGGATAAATTCCTTTTGTGGTGTGCGTTCCTCCTAAGTGCCGAGATCCCTGCTGGTTGTTCTGAGTGCCTTTTTATATCCACTATCTGGTAAGCAGCCTATATACCGGTGGTGGCACCTATTTTGATGTGGAGCACAGCGGTGTGGTGTGGAAGCTTATTCATTCAAGATTGTTTGTTTGGTTAGTCCATAATGAAATAAAATAAACAATCAAGCAACTTTATTTGTGGTTATTCCGGGTGAAAACCTTGATGTGTATCATCTACCACTGTATACAGTTTATTTTCCATTTTTATATTCTACTTCAATGCAGATTGGGTATCCATTTCCTATCATTGGATTCCAGTGTTACTGTTAATGACTTGGCGCAGTTTTCGTTTGCAACAATAGGCATGTGGCCAATGCTCTTTATGGAGATATCTGGGGTCTATAAGACCTCAGGGCCCTCCTCTGCCCTTAAAAGCATTTGATCACACCAAGATCTGTGTTATTAAATGCTTTTGATTTTTAAAAATGGTGCTGTTTTTACATTGGGGTAAACCGGAAGTGGTGTAAGGTCTTTATATCCATTTTGCTATATGATAGAGGGGAACAAAGCTGATCCGGTCTTTGTTCAGCTCTGTGATCAGCCTGCAGAAGCGATCAGGACTCTCCCAGTGAAGGCAGCAGGAGGGGGGGGGGGGGGGGGGATCTCCCCTCCCACTGCTTGTAAAAGCAATCTAGCAGCTAGATGGCCACTAGCATTGCTTTTACAAGAGTGCCGACCATCAGCTCTAAGGAACGGTATCGGCTTCATAGCTGCAGACATCATCTGGGTATAACCACTTGCAGTCAAGCGACGTACGGGTACCTTGCATGGCGGCAAGTGGATATCTTTGTAGTGGAGCTGAATTTGTTTTGGCTACTTTCCTGTTAAAACAAAAAGGTTTTTGCCCTTGTTCATGTATGACTTTGCATATCTGAGAGCGTCACTGTGTCAGTCTCCTGTGTTCATTCGTCTGATTTGTATTGAGTGTGGAATAAAAAAAGATCATCTAAATTCTATTTTTTTTTTTCTCTGCAGATTGGTATTTAAAAGAAAATTTGCATTTCAAATCACTGGATTAAAGCATCTCATCTTTTGGTGGAGTGAGAAGGGTCGGAAGGCAGGAAACGGAGGACGCCATGGCCAGCAGGGGAAGCTTAAGGGCTAATGGAGTAGGCCAGACAAAGATCTGTCAGTTCAAGCTGGTGCTACTTGGAGACATGGCAGTGGGCAAGTCCAGTCTCGTATTACGGTTTGTCAAGGGTCAGTTTGATGAATATCAAGAGACCACTATAGGAGGTGAGACGCACTTCATAATCTTTTGTCTTGTAATGTTGGTTAAAATGTGGCTTTTGCTCACATACAGGCCATTTTGCGTGCTGAAAGCTGTTTTTAAAACTCAAAAGCAAACATTTATTGTATTGCAGCTTACTGATTCTTGGATGTGGTGGCTGCATTCGATTTTCCTTTTTTCTTTTTTTTTTTTTTTTTAGGCCTTTTTTCCTTTTATTTTCACCTGGTGATCCTGCCAGTAAGGCTGCTTTCACACTGGGGCGGTTTGCAAGCGTTATTGCGCTAAGAATAGCGCCTGCAAACCGACCCGAAACAGCTGTTGCTGTTCCTTCAGTGTGAAAGCCCGAGGGCTTTCACACTGAAGCGGTGCGCTTGCAGGACGCTCAAAAATGTCCTGCAAGCCGCATCTTTGGCTCGCTATAGGAGCGGTATATTTACCGCTCCTATAGCGCCCGGTCCCATTGAAAACAATGGGGGAGCGCGCCGAACCCGCCCGCAAAACGCCGCAATAGCGGCGGTTTGCGGGCGGTATTGACCCTTTTTCGGCCGCTCGCGGGGGGTAAAAACACCCCGCGAGCGGCCGCAATGCGCCGCTAAAACGCCGGTAAAGCGTTTTACCGCCAGCGCCCCCACCGCTCCAGTCTGAAAGCAGCCTTAGTCTGTTGATTTTCAACAGAACTAACTGTCCTGCAGATGAAGCAGTTAGGTTGAGACAGACCATATAACGCTGACAGGGGTGCTTAAAATGGTCAGGTTTTATTAATTTATGTAAAACTTTTATCTCAAAAGGAAAACAAAACAGTTACTGTCACTGCTTAAAAAGTGTGAGCTGGAGTTTGGCTTCAGTTTGTTAGTGTATTTTAATCTGCTAGTACATTTACCATTACTCTCCCCCCAGATTACCAATGCTGCTGTCCAAAGGTGTCTCTGTTGCTCATTCATCCAGTGTAGGCACCCTAATACAGGAGGTGTGTTTACTGTCCAGATCAGCAGGTGAAAACAGACGGGGAAAAAATGAATAGAACACTAATGCGGCCACCACAGCTAATAATTGGAAATCTGCAACATATTAAATTTTTTTGTTTTGGTTTTAATACCGCCAGAAGTCCTAATCACAAGGATGTGAAGGAAACTGCCCCTAGCACAGTGCTCTTGGTGCTTTTCTGAGGTTTTTTAAAAATAGTAATACACTTCACAATTACAAGAACAATTGAAGAAAGTTCTGGTGTGATTCACACTATAATAAGTGGTTTTAATATGTTCTAGCCAAAGAGATTTACATTTAAAGCCCGACTTCAGATTAAAAAAAGCCATTTTCCCTTCCACTTCCTGCAAGCCCACCTAACTTTTAGAAATCTATTACATACATGACCTTTTGAAGTGATTTCCTATTGGGAGTATCTCACCAAAAATGACATTTCTGTTGCAGGAGATGCTTGAAATCTGACTTGTATCTTAGTGCAGACTTCTGGGAAAATCAGTGAGCCAATCACACAAGCAGGAAATTATGTTTCTGGGGGGCGTTATGTGCACATTCTGTATACAGAACACCTCCAGGTAGCCATATTGCATTGCAGTTTACATACAATTACAGAGCTGCAGATTGAAAAGGAAGGGTAATTTTTAATAACATTCAATTGCAATATGACTTGTGTTGCAATTGTATACGATATATATATATATATATATATAATGTATGTATGTGTGTGTGTGTATGTATGTATGTATGTATGTATGTATGTATATATATATATATATATTACATTTTTTGGCCATTTCTTTTTTTTTTTTTCCCCACAAAACCCTTACCCTTTAATTCAGAGTGTGGTCAAATGACAATCCTAGTCCTTTCTATTCATATCCAGCCTCGGCCAAGGCTGTGCTTTATTGACACTTACAATGTGAACTCTGGCTGCACCCAGGGGGTGTGTCCATGACAACCTGGGCTTACAGGAAGTGTTGGATGACACTGAGCAACATTTCACCTGGAATTGGGATGACTACTACGAGAGTAAGATGAAGAGGCAAATCAAAGCTAGAGTTGGACTTTAGGCTGTGAAGAGAAGAGCTTCATGACATAGGTGTTGACATTTTTTTTTTACCAGGGAAAGCACATTCCTATAGTAACCTCAGAGGAAGCTTGCACAAAACTATTACAGCTTCAAGATAAACTCCCATAGCTACTAAGTGTTATAACCCCTTTTTAGTTTTTTTTTTTGCTGTATGTGCTCTTGTTGAAAGAACGTGACTGTTTCCATTGGGGCATAAAGTGAGGGAAAATCAAAAATTTTATAATTGTCACCAAAAGCAGAGGTGGGAGGTCTTCCAATGAGGACACCCATTTGCGTGACTGTTGCCAAAAGGAGAGATTTCCTCTCACTTTGTTTATTTTATAGACAGTAGTAAGTAGGGGAAATCTCCCCAATGGAGACAAAGACCATGCCGCAGAACATGTCAGCACACCGAGGGAACATGTCGGCTCCCTCAGCGGTGACCGGGCAGCACTGTGGAAGCTTGTACAATATGCCCAAGAACACCTTGACATGCCTCACAGCTTCTGGCACACTGTAATTTTGGAGGGAAGAGACCAAAATAGAGCTTTAATGTCACAACCAGAAGCGCTGTGGTTGGAAAGGAGTCATCAAGGCCTATAGCGACAAGAATACAATCCCCACTGCACCAATGGCACATAAAAGCTTGGGTACAATATGCCCGAGAACACCTTGACATGCCTCACAGCTTCTGGCACACTGTAATTTTGGAGGGAAGAGACCAAAATAGAGCTTTAATGTCACAACCAGAAGCGCTATGGTTGGAGAGGAGTCATCAAGACCTATAGCGACAAGAATACAATCCCCACTGTGAAGCATGGTGGTAGCTCATTGATGTTTTTGGGGGGGGGGGGGTGTGAGCTCTAAAGGCACAGGGAATCTTGTGAAAATTGATTGCAAGATGAATACTGGCAGACAATTTGCATTCTTCTGCATGAAAACTGCACATGAGACGCTCTTGGACTTTCCAGCACAACCCATCCTCAACACATTCCCGCTCCAGACTAGGAGGCTCTGGGAGGGGCATCTGTCACGCTTATTGCCACCCTGCGGGATGGAGGCAATCATGCCAGCAATCCTGTGCTCTAACCTGGCTAGGGCTGAGGACAGTTCATCCTTAGTGATAAAGGGTAAAGGAGCAGCGTTGAATGTAGGCACAATCCCGAATAGGCGCAGCAGCTCAGATTGCCCGGAAGCCTCTGGTCCTTCAGGGGATGCAACACTAGGGATACGACTAGGTTCATCAGGAACTACTGATGACATAGGTGTGAACTTCCCTGCAGTTAGTCCCGCTCCTCCTTTTTATGTAGACATTTACTAGCCACAAAAAGGGAGTACCTGGGTGTAGTATTAACACACCTCAGACTCTTTATAAGGGCTCACCGAGCACTTATGCAACAATCCTGCCAAGCACCTTTAGCCTGCCAAGCAACATCTGGTGACTCACATGGCCTGGGTAAGGAGAAATTAACTGCTGAAAGTGCCTGGTTCAGAGACTGCTCTGTATCCCACAGCTTCCTTCTGGAAGCACCGCGTGCTTGGCATACACAGCCTATATAAGCTGGCTGTGCGCTGGAACGTTTTGCGCATGCGCGGTCTTCGTACAACCAGATAAAGGCTATGGCGCTTGTGCGGCAGAGCCACGTGCGCCATGGCCACTAAACAAACTGCTGAGGCCAGCGGCGCTTTTGCGAACACACGTGCACTATGGTGAACCAAGGCGAAATTGTGCACCATCATACAGGTAGAAAAAAAAACTGCTAGACACAAGCAGAAAAGTACACTTTGCAAACACCCACAGCTAGCCCAAAAACTCCCCCGTATGGTCACCGCACACAGGTGTCCAGTCTCTAGCTAGCTTGACTGATTGTTACAATCACTGGGACACCCAACAATAATAAAGGGGTTTCACTTGCCCATCCAGACTCCCTTGGACCTGTACAGCACCCTGCAGGAATGCCTTAGTGCTGTAGTGTCCAGGATTCCACTTTGCAGGGTCCATCGCCCAGAGGCCGCATTGCAGGCAAAACTGTGCCATCCATCTTGCGGACGCTGGTAAAAACCTGAAATACTTCCTGTATGGGAGGGGTTATATAGGGTATCACTTCCTGTCTAAAGACCTTTTGGTCTACCAGTGTCCATTCACCTGGAGATGAAGTATAACCCAGCAGGTAATGAATATTAGCCTGACACTGTGTCCCATGATGTACTCAAAGAAAAGTATTTTACAGGTAAGTATGACGATAAAATCCTATTTTTTACATATAAGAGAAGTGTCAGAATTGACCCAGTAGGCAAGTGGTTAAAAATGGAGAATCGGTATTTGATATACAGTATGTACCAAGGGTATGTAAACATTTGAGCACAGCTATATATACTTTACAAGGGTTTAATGGTCACTCGTTCACTCTTTTTAGATGAGTTTAGAGGCAGATGTATCTAGAAGCAGAAAACAAAAAACGTACTACCAGTGCATCCAGGAGCAGCAGAGTTTTGGCAGAAAAAAAACGCTTGGCGCTTCTAAACAAATGATAACGCTGGGTGCGTTTTAGCGCTTGAGCATTAATTGATTACAATGACCAGAATAAAGTGTTATTCTGGTCAATGAAATTAACGTTGACGCGCTTGATGCCTGTAAATGCGCCTGAACGCATTATACACGTTTTACAAGCGGCATGCCTTTTTTTCTACCAAAGCTCTGCTGCCAGGAGGAAAGGCTTTTTGGAGAGTTTGCAAAACATCCAGTGTGTGCGAGGCCTGAACTGTGACAGCAGATGGAAGTTTGGCGTTTTTAGTTACATTATTATTTACATATTGGCAACCCATTTATCCTTGGAACCCTCAGTCTAAATTGTTCATTGGTTCTATTTGTTGATCTAAGCATTTCTGCTTTTAAGAACCGTGAAAGTTTTTGCTTTCATTAGATTTCCTTTCTAAAGCTTTGAACCATAACTGTACTTGTTTTCCTAAAGCTTCTTTTACCTCGTCATCAAGGTATCATGGGAAAGGCTAGACCAGCCATCACTACTATTGCAAAACATCACATGTTTCCAGCCAAAAATAAGCTTGGCAGGTTTCCCGATTGCAGACATGGGCAGCGGGTGATGCCGTTACTGCTTATTGTGCAAGATGTGAGCAGCCTTCTTAGAATTTCTCCACACTATTTTGTAATGACTAATAAAATATTAATACTTATAGTAACTAGTTATAGTTTTGCACAGTACTCTTCCACATAGGGGGGAAATCATCTAAAACAAATATTTCAGCATTGTGTTATTGTATGTCAAAGCACCAGGCAGCTTCTTATATTCCATACTCGATATTCTAGTTCTGTCCATTGACTCATCCATTGTATGGATCCCAGTCTCATTCACCCCTGACACAAACCCAAGACTCCACCCCCAGACTACAAACCAGTTATTATTTAATACCTGATAGCAAAAAAAGTACAGGCTAAAGGGTTTAATTCACTGAGCCATAATGTATTATTTTCCATGACAGTTTTTATTTCAGCTCTCCTTGCTGTAAGGAACACATTGTTAAAGCTGAACTCTATGTATGATCTTTATTGCATACTTACATTGACCCAGCTTGGACCAATGTTAATATGCATATTTCTTATAATATGCATAACTTTTGCATATCTTTTTGTACCACCACCCCCTCCCTTTAGAATGTAAGCTCTACGAGCAGGGCCCTACTGTCCCTTCTGTATTGAACTGTACTGTAATTGTGCTGTCCCCCCTCTGCATTGTAAAGTGATGTGTAAACTGTCCTGTAAAATAATAATATTTCCTACCTGAGGGATTGCTGGGGGAAACTAACAATCTCTGTATCAGTCGGTGCTACAATGATGGCCGTCATTTTTCCAGATCCTGTGCTGAGTGGCTTTCCCTCTGCCCACTATCCACGGAGAGTTGTTCAGCACTATCATTCACAGAACACCTTGTAAATGGAAGGCAATGTCTGATTGGATGAGGTGAAGAGGATGAGCAGGGACTTCATGATGTACACCACATTCAGAGAATGCCTTTTATTGATTTGGAAAAGAAAACGCAAGGCGTTCTGTCAATTACAGTAGTCCCAAATGAGCAATCCTGTGTGGTCAGCGTGCAGATGGGCAAGCTGGACCCAGAACATCAATACTATCGTTGTTGTAGCACCGACTACTACCCTTATGGTCTGCTTTCCTATATATCTCTCAGGTAGGAGAAATGCATACTTGCACTTTCCTTGTAATAGGAATAAAAGTGACCCAAATTGTATTTATTTTTTTAAAAGGACAGTGCCAAAATAAAAAGTAAAATAAATAAGAAATTTTTTTTTTTTTTTAAAGTGTCCCGCTGAGCTTGCGTGCAGAAGCGCGCTCATACGTGAGTAGCACCCACATATGAAAACGGTGTTCAAACCACACATGTGAGGTATCGCCACGATCGTTAGAGCTAGAGCGATAATTCTAGACCTAGACCTCCTCTGTAACTCAAAAATGGTAACCTGTAGACATTTTTTTATGTTTTTTATTTTTTTTATTTTATTTTTTAAATGGTTGGCATTTTTTCATTTATAGTGCAAGAAAATAAAAAAAACGCAGTGGTGATCAAATACCACCAAAAGAAAGCTCTATTTATGGGGGAAAAAAAGGACAAAAAATGTATTTGGGTACAGTGTCGCATGACGGCGCAATTGTCAGTTAAAATAACGCAGTACCATATTGTAAAAAATGGCCTGGTCAGGAAGGGGGGAAATCTTCCGGAGCTGAACTTTAAAGTTGTTTTCCACCCAAACCTTAAAAGACAGCCTCTACCAAAACTGTATTTTATTGATTTCTAGGGCTCCTCATTGAGTAGATTTCATCCATTCCTTTTCTCAGTGTAAGAGACAAGAAGTATGCAGAAAGCTCCTCGCCAGAGACCTAGGTGACAATACAATTCTGAGGTTCTGGACACTTTCCATTCTATCCAACAGTAGAGGGGAAAACGTTTCAGCTGTCCTTGAGTTTTTATCACTTGATGGTTAAATGTTAGAAATGAATTAATCTTTCCTTTTTATTGTCCTTTTGTCTATAGCTGCCTTCTTGGCTCAATCTGTGTGTCTGGATGATACAACTGTAAAGTTTGAAATCTGGGACACTGCAGGACAGGAACGATATCACAGCCTCGCCCCCATGTACTATAGAGGAGCTCAGGCTGCCATTGTGGTATTTGACATCACCAAACCGGTAAGAGTATATTCCTTTTTTATTATAGGCTTTAAACTACAATCTGCCTGCAGACATTCATGGTGACGTTTTTTTAAAATGTTGTTTTGTTACCAGTGACCAAGCAATTTTAGATGGTTCTCCATTTTAGTGTGGGTGTAGTCTCCTTGCATACCTGCACACAGGCAGAGGTCTAGATCAGCCTTTTTCAACCAGGGCGCCTTGATATTTCTTCAGGGGCGCCTTGGCAAAATGCCTAAAAATGCATTAAAAAAATGTTTACAAGCCAGCAGGTGGATCATGCCTGCCTTTTAGTTACACAAAGCCTTTCTAGATACTGCCATCCTAACAACTAATGACATCAGTTAATAAGGAGGATGTCGTTTGCCTCCACTGTAGGGTTGTCCCGATACCACTTTTTTAAGACCGAGTACAAGTACCGATACTTTTTTTTCAAGTACTCACCAATACCGATTACCGATACTTTTTTTTGTAATGTCATGTGACAGTTTTCAAACCACAATACAGACTAATGATATATTTTTATAATTATGAAGAACTGTAACTCAAGACATTATAAAAGAATAAAAATGTTTTATTTGCTTGTCACACAGTAAACTCAAAGAATTTTGTGATGGCTGGTACTGACTGATGAGCACTTATAGGTGGCACTGATTTTGCAGCACTGATGGGCACTGATAGGTGGAACGCACTGATGGGCACTGATAGGTGGCACACACTGATAGGTGGCACTGGCTGGATGGGCACTGATGGATGGCACTAACAGATGTCACTGATGAGCACTGATTGATGGCTGGCACTTATGGGCACGAGAGGATTTATTTTTCTATGCTGCCTCTGCGACGCCCATCTTGGTACACCTTGCACTCGGCCTCAATAAAGCAGCAGCGGACATCTTGTTCCACCCAGCCCGAACTATATGGGCTGGGTGTAACAAGATGTCCGCTGCTGGCATCATGTGGCCGAGTGCAGGGTGTACCAAGATGGGCGTCCGGGATTTTCAAGCACTGACAGTGTAACGGCAACATGGAGCGTCACTTCCATTACTGAATGTGATGGCTCCGGTCGCCGATTCCGATTTGATGATGCAGCTGTGCCCTGCTCTCTGCACCGTGCCAGCTTACCTGCTTGAGGACTCGCTCTCCGCTCCGCCCGCTGACTTCCTGTTGCACATCGCCTCTCTCCCATCCCAGGTATCGGCTAATGCATCGGGAGCTCGGTATCGGCCCCGATACCAATACTATTATGGGTATCGGGACAACCGTACTCCACAGCATCCTTGTTTGGCCCTCCTGTGCCCATCTCCCTCAGCACTGGGGAGACATTAGCTGACTGATGGAGAGAAATTGAGAGAGTGAAGAGAAACATTGGAATACTAGTCAGTACCAGTGTGCAAAAGTGTATTTGCTTTGGAAGAATAAATCACCTCTAGTGTTTAGTTTCCTACGTGTGGATATTGCTGCATTGTGTAAAGCTATTAGAATTGTCTTTTACATTTTAGAAAGGGGTGTCTGGAGACTATCCATCATTTTTAAAGAGTGCCTTGTGATTGTCTATAATTTTAAAGGGTGCTTCGACTGAAAAATGGTTAAACGCTGGTCTAGATTATCAGTCACTTTCTGACTACATATCAACTTGTTTGAGCATTTTCACTTTGGTTACTTTATCAGTTTTTCTATTAAAAGTTTCCAGGATGTAACATTGGGTCAGTTTCCTGTTTTTACTGTTCATCCCTGAATATCACATATGTATTGCACAATCTCTTGTAGGGTGTTTTTTTTTTTTTCTCCCACAAAATAACTATCAGCACTCTGTGTATTCTGTAAAAAAGCGATAGAGATCCTTCAACCATCCAGATTTCACCACCTGCTGTCAAATCTGTTAGGGCTCATTTATACTTGCTTCGGCTTCAACATGTCTTCGGACAGGCTTTGTTAAAGCTCTCTGAATGCTAGTCAAAGCCCCTGTAACTAAATAAATGGTTAGCTTACAGTCCTGTTTACCCCTTGCTTTTGCTTTGCTTTGGCTTTGCTTCAAATATTATACCCCATGTAGCTTCAGTGGTGCTTCAAAGCATCTTCAAAGCCTCCATAGAAGTCAATGGCAAATCTCGATTGAAGCCTCACCGAAGCCTCATTGAAGCACCAAGAAAAAGCAGGTAAAAACAGGACTGTAAGCTAACCATTTTATTTAGCGACAGGAGATTTAACTAGCGTTCAGAAAGCTTTAACAAAGCGTGCCTGAAGCCATGTTTTGACGCAAGTTTTTTTTTATTTTTTTATATAACCTATGTTATACTTACCTGCTGTAAAAGAATTGTACAGGGCAGCCTTAACCCTCCTATTTGGGGGGTCTCCTGCCAGCACTCCTGGCTCATCCTTCTTGGTGTGCCACCACAGGAAGCCACTTCCTATGGTGACACATCTGCAGGCTCAATCCCGAGCCACGCTCCCTTCGTCCATAGACACGGTGAAACCTGTGAGAGCAGAAAGAGCCGCTACAGATGGACAGAGCGCTGGATCCTGTGAGGGCTCAGGTTAAAGCGGAGCGCCACCCAAAAGTGGAAGTTCTGCTTGTTTGTGCATCCCCCGCCCCCCTCCACTGACACATTTGGCCCTTTTTTGGGGGAGCAGGCACCTGGTTTTGACAGGTACCCACTCCCAGATTCTGGTAAGGTTGCTGCATGGCGATCTGCATCATGTCCAGTCCCCCCTGCTGCCTTCTAGGACCTGTGTGTATCCCAGAAGACAACAGGACCATTCAGAAAGTACAGCGTGACTCGCGCATGCGCAGTAGGAAACCGGATGTGAAGCGTTTCTTTACTGGTTTCCCTTACTTACAATGCCAGCGATTGCACCCAAAGCCGATGGACGAAACTTGGGGTGCTGACATTGCGGGATCCCTGGATAGGTAAGTGTCCCTGTTCTCTCTGGAGAAGAGACACTTGAGAGGGGGATATGATTTTCAATTTACAAATACCATACTGGTGACCCCACAATAGGGATAAAACTTTTTTGCAGAAGGGAGTTTAACAAGACACGTGGCCACTCATTAAAATTAGAAGAATAGAGGTTTAACCTTAAACACTTAAAGACCGAGCCTCTTTCTGAGATTTGTTTTGCTAGAAAAGTACTTCGAGCCCCCAAACATTATACTTTTTTTTTCTAACACCCTAGAGAATAAAATGGCGGCCGTTGCAATACTTTCTGTCACACCGTATTTGCGCAGTGGTCTTACAAGCACACTTTTTTGGGAAAAAATACACTTTTTTGAATTAAAAAATAAGACAACAGTAAAGTTAGCCCAATTTATTTTTATATTGTGAAAGTTAAAGATAACGCCCACTCGTGGAATGGCAACAAACTTTTACCTTTAAAAATCTCCATAGGCGTCGTTTTAAAAAAAATTCTACAGGTTGCATGTTTTGAGTTAGAGGAGGGTCTAGGGCTAGAATTATTGCTCTCATTCTACCGATCGCAGCGATACCTCACATGTGTGGTTTGAACACCATTTTCATATGCGGCGCAACTCACGTATGCGTTCATTTCTGAACGCAAGCTCCTCGGGACGAGGCGCATTTTTTTAATTTTTTTTTTTAATTATTATTCTTATTTATCTTAAAACCGACCGCTCACTGAAGAAGAGGATACCGAGGTTATGGCAGCTAGCAGCTGCCATAACATTGATAGTCCTCTTCAAACAGCCGACCTATAAAGATGGTGGGCGGTCCAGAAGTGGTTAAATTATGTAGAGGGTTCTTTACTGTAAGAGCGGCAAGGATGTGGAATGCCCTTCCACAGTCGGTGGTCTCAGCGGGGAGCATCGATAGTTTCAAAAAACGATTAGATAAGCAGCTGAACGACCGCAACATACAGGGATATACAATGTAATACTGACATATAATCACACACATAGGTTGGACTTGTGTCTTTTTTCAACCTCGCCTACTATGTAACTATGTATGGTAATATAACATGATAGTGTTGAATACATCGTTTGAAACAATTCCACTGAATACACAATGTTCAGATGTTCTTTTACTTTATCGTACACAGGAAACATTTGATCGTGCAAAGGCATGGGTAAAAGAGTTACAACGGCAGGCAAGTCCTAATATCGTGATTGCTTTGGCTGGAAACAAGTCAGATTTGGCAGAGAAGAGGATGGTGGAATTTGAAGTAAGTATTAAACTGTGGAGCATGAAGCTACTTTGAGCCTCAGCTGACTCAAATATGAATACTTTTACTAGTTTCTTTTGGATTATTTCAGTAAAGCTTGTATTTATGTCTGGTTTCTCTGAAGAATTGGATACGGGTAACTAAAGCCTACTGAATATAATATAGATGTAGTTTACAGTAGATCAAAGCCTTAAGGCCCCTTTCACACTGGCGGACTCCGTCAAAGGGATCTGTGCGCTGATCCCCCACTGAGCAGGCAGATGACAGGTTCGTAGACACGGACACAGCCCGCTGTTTTCTATGGGGTGGTCAGATGGAAAAGGACTGCCTGTCCATTTACATCCGCCTGTCATCCAACCAATTCGATCCGCTAGATGACTGGGGAAGTTTTTGGCAGACCAGATCGGATGCAGGCATGTGTAAACAAACATGTCCATTTACATCTGCCTCCCCTATAGAGAACTTTGGGTGGTCCGAAATACAGAAAGGTGGACCAAATCAATCCGCTCATGTGAAAGAGGCCTAACTGAATGAAATTCAGTTTACTAAAGCACTGTGTTTTAAATGAATATACAGTGGAACCTCAGATTACAAGCATAATCCGTTCCAGGAGTATGCTCGTAATCCAAAGTACTTGCATATCAAAGCGAGCTTTCCGATTAAAGTCAATGGAAACGAAAATAATTTGTTCCGCATTGACTTCAATGGGATGCCGCATGCTTCCAGTGGTGGGGGGGCGCCAGAGAGACTCGGAAACGTCCGAAAAGGGCCGAGCACACTTCCGCTGACCTTGGCAAACCTCGGATAGACTTCGTTCACGAGCCTCTCCGAGGTCAGCCGAACTGTCCTCGGGCCTTTCCGTGCATTTCCGAATGCCAATGATCGTCTCTGTTCGGCTCTGGCGCCCCCCACTTCAGGCCAAAAGCGGTACTGCACATCGCTTTTGGCCTGAATCATGCTCGTGTTGTGAGACAACACTCGCAAACCGAGTTAGGATTTTTAGAAATACAGTGTTCGTTTTGCGAAACGCTCGTTAACCACGTTACTCGCAAACCGAGGTTCCACTGTACCTGTTTTTGCCCTTTTTACATATAGGATTGCAGCCAGTGGGTAGCCTGATTCTTCATGATAAAATATGTAAACATATATGGTATAACTGGCATAGACTATGTGCAGATGATTTCTGTAAGAATCATAGCCATAGTATGATTACATCTGTTAAGTATTTGCAGTTACCTGGGCCAACCACCTATGCCTGTCTATAGATTATTAACAATTCTACGAAATGTATGTATTTCACTAAACGGCATATCTAACCCATGCAACAAAAAAACTTTACTTAAATAAATTATGGTAATTTGTTCGCTTGAGCACCCACTTTTATACAGCCACATTTACCGGAACGTGTGCGTTGGGAATAGTGTATCGGCATCTCTGATCCAGGGTAAATTGAGTCTCCAGCTTGCAGCACTTAAAGAGCAGGTCCACCCCTGCAAAAATTAAAAGCCAGCAGCTACAAATACTGCAGCTGCTGACTTTTAATAATAGGACGCTTGCCTGTCCTGGAGTCCATCGATGTCGGCACCGCAGCTGATGTTTCCATTAGCTGTCGGGTGCTGCCGCCGTCATTGCCGGTATTGCAGCGGGCAGTCAGCTGAGCGCCGAACGGTGCTCTGAAGTAAGCTATTATACAGCATATTTTTATAAATGACATCCACTGGGGAGCTTAGTGTTATATATCAGTGGGAACTATTGCAGATTTTTTTTTACCTTAACAAACACTTTAAGTGTGTTCAATCATCATAGACTTTAGATAAAGCAGGGGGGAGTGAAATCCCCAGGGGAGATTTGAAGATGGTATTTTTGCTTTTATTCATGTATGTGGATACATGTTACTTTTAATATTTTGTATCAATAAAAACAAATTTTTATATTATTATGCTATTGTAAAGGTTTGGGTACCGAGACAGTCCACCCCCTTTGTTTCTGGGGGCACAGAGGGGGTTGTCCCCAGTTTTCTATAGTCCACCTGTATGTAGGTAGATAACCTACAAAACCTGTATTCTTGATCAGGGAACAGATTTGGGAATCCCTGTTCTAGCATTTTGCGCTTTTTGAATCATCTAAGTTGTACATTACTTAATTGTGATGTGTGAAGTAATCGCACTGCTAAATCTTCCACCCTAGCTGAGCTGTTCGGTATCTGATTGCAATTGGTTAAAGATCCGCTTCCATTTTTTCACAGCTTATAACCTGTTGTTGAGTTCCAAATACGTTACTTGCCCTTGGGTAAGAGCATCTAAATTCAAACTCCAGGCAAGGTAGTGGTTTTCCCAATCAACTGATTAGTAACTATGTTATGCCAGTCTTATGATGCAGACAGCACAGCCAGGTCCTGCATTCCCTGGAATCTTCACATATACTCCAGCTGAACAACACAGCCTGGGCAGAGATCCGCTGTTGTTATTGGACAACCGAGGCTCAGAAGCCGACTTCACTCGGTTCTCTCATTCTCTCTGGAAGCTCTTGGTGCTTAAAAAATAATTCCGGGCATGGGTATATTCATGGGCGTCCGTAGAACTTTTTTCAGGGGGGGGGCATAATTTTAAGGTCACCCATGCTCTGACCCTTTTCGACAATGTCATTATCACATTATTACGGTCATAGACTGTAGACATAGTACAGGTGATGGTCAGAGACTGCAGACATGGTCCAAGAGACTGTGAGAGACGGCATACATGGCCCATGAGACTGTCAGAGACTGCAGACATGGCCCAAGAGACTGTCAGAGACTGCGGACATGGCTTAAGAGACTGCAGACATGGCACAAGAGACTGTCAGAAACTGCATACATGGGGGGGGGGGGAGAGACAGGGGGTGACAGAAAAATACAATGGGGTGACAGAGGAGTGTGACAGAGAGACAGAGGGGGGTGACAGGGAGAGAGAGGGGGTGAAAGAGAGGGGTGATGGGAGTCATCACTCCTGATCCGATAGCTGATTCCAGGGGGGGGGCACTTGCCCCCCCCCTTACCCCTACCTGCGGACGCCCATGGGTATATTATACTTGGTTACATTGGTCCAGCTTTAGTGGCTGTCAGTGATGATGGATTTGCTCTCTCGTGGACAGTTTTGCCATCCAGCTCCAAGAGACTACTTTTGATGGCATGGAAGTTGAGAGGCGGAGGCTACCAAGTCAAGGGAGCACATTACAGGTAGTGCCTACCTTGTGTCAAACCAGAGAGGTTTTCAAGATTAAGACTTACCAAAGAATATGGGACAATTATGCAGATCTCACACAGCAAAAGCCTGGAGTCTTTTATCACCTAAACCAGCCAGGGTTCTACAGTTCTTACAACTGAGGCTGAACAGGGGCCTAGGTTCAAATATGTTTTAAAGTTCAGCCTTGTCTGCAACCCTTTAGTGATGCAATTCTTAAAAGGCTTGCAAGTTATAGACCTCCCAGGAAACCATTGTTCCCTATGTGGAATCTGCTTATGGTTCTCATTTCTATCAAGGCCTCATTTCTAGCCTACAGAATTGGCTACACTCTGCAATCTAACCCTTAAGACCGTATTTCTGGTTGCTACAACCCCTCTGAAAAAGGGTGTCAGAACTGCAGGCTTTGTACTCAAGGAGCCTCACTTAACGCTCTACCTGGACAGAATAGGCCTAAAACTCCAGACTGCTTTTATCCATGGGGTGTCTTTCTCCTTCCAATTTAGCCAGGAAGTCAATTTACCATCTTTCTTGGTTGAGTGAGAGAATCATATTTCCTGGATGTTGAGCTAACTCTGGTGACCTGCTTGGCAGCTACCATTTTATTCAGGAAAGCTGAAATCTGTACATGTTCCAGCATGGCTTAAGGCAGGGTCAGTCAGCATCAACACGTTCAGTCACCTTCTAGATTGTTAAGACCATTAAAGAGCCTACTCTTCACAAGACCTTCCTGTTTCGGAGGTCTTGAGAGCACATTTAACCAGGGCAGTGCCAGCTCTGTGGCCAGCTCTGTGCTGAGTCTCCTGAGGCTATTTGCAAGTCAGCAGTATGGTCCTCCTAGGACACCTTCATTACACTTTAATAGGTGAACCTGACTCACGACAGTAAAATTTGGGAAATTCATGGTGCATACTTGCGCTACAGATGACAATTTTTCTTGCACCCTCCCGTATGGCTAGTTTGTTTCCATTGTATGTATACTGCCATGATGCACCAGGAAAACTGAAAAGTTTTCCACTTGCAGTAGCTGCGCATTTCTCACCCTAGGCTTATACTTGAGTCAATACGTTTTCCCAGTTTTTTTTTTGTGGTAAAACTAGGTGCCTCGGCTTATATTCGGGTCGGCTTATACTCGAGTATATACGGTAAGTCAGAAAAAAAGAATTTCATGACATCTGATAACTGTATCCATTTTCTTTTAGGAGGCTCAGGCATATGCAGAAGACACAAGCTTGTTATTCATGGAAACATCAGCAAAAACCGCAATGAACGTGAATGAGTTGTTTTTGGCAATTGGTAGGTTTTAGAGCAAAGCTTACTGATCCTTAGGTGCTTGCATTTTGTTTTTCTTTTTTTTTTTTTTTTCCTTTATTTTCAACTGGTGATCTGGCAAGTAACAGACTTCCATTCTTAGGATGCCTCCACTCTAAATGGAGGAGCAACAGAGATATTTTTTGGATAGCAGCATTGTCAATATGAGGAGAGGGTAGTGTTAAATATAAACTATAAAATATGTGGTTTGATGCAACTCGTGATGCGCCTCCATCCCTGATCAAACATAGTTACAAACACATAAACACATACATTTGCCCTGGGACTTTACATGAGGCGCAACACATACAACTAATAGCTAAATGGTATACAAGTTTATTGGTAAATACAATAGTAGTAAAATAGCATATCAAATACCATACTGTCAAGATGATTTGTAGTAATTGCATAATCTATTCAATAACAAAATACAGTATTCCAAAGATCAATATATAATAAAATTTAAAAGATGCATCCTAAAACTCAACACGTTTCTTGCCTCACAGTTCACTTCCGCGGGAGTGGAAGCACATATAAATATCTGTAAGGTAAAACCTCAATTTTGAAAAACATGACAAAATTTGTAATAAATAATATTGTTTTAACGCTGGGGGTCACCATAAGAGACCCAATACATAAAAATCAGCTAAAATAAAATGCACATAATCATATTCCAATGGTGACCGCCAGGAGTATCTTGCCCAGGAGCTGCGGGCAAAGGATCCAGGAGGACAAGAAGAGGTGAATGTATCCGATCCATCATGTCACCCAAAGTGATGGCTGTGAAAGATATATATGTGTGCCTAGTTAGGTTTTATACTTGTATCCAACTATAATCTCAGCCAAAGTAAAGTGAGGTAGTAATATAACGTAGAACCAAAAAAAGAAAACGAATTGCACGTAGGACTTTAAAGTGATTTGTAAAGTCTCGTGGTTTTTTTTTTGTTTGTTTTTGTTTTATTAAATAACAAACATATTATACTTGCCTCCTCTGTGCAGTTGGTTTGCACAGAGTAGCCCGGATCCTCCTCTTCTCCGGTCCCTCTTTGCTGCTCCTGGCCCCTCTTTCCTGACAAGTGCCCCCATAGCCCAGCAGCTTAGAATGGGGGCACCCGAGCAGAGCTGCAACTCTGTGTGTCCATTTAGACACGCAGCTGCAGGTAGGCCTGTCCCCCCCTCTCCCCTGATTGGCTAACCGACTTTGATTATCAGTCGCAGGTGCCAATGGTGCCGCGGCTGTATCCCAGCCAATCAGGAAGAGAGTCCTTGACGGCCGAGGAAATCATGGACATCGCTGGAAAGAGATGGGGCTCTGGGTAAGTATTAAGGGGTGCTGGGGATGCTGTACACAGAGGGTTTTTAATCTTAAACTGGAATTTCAGTCATTTTTTTTTTCATCTTTCCATCTGTTAAATCGTCTGTCCTTGTTTTAACTTTGGATAGTAAAACATTTTTTTCTGCCAGTAAATACCTTATATAGCCCACTTCCTGTTTCTTGTCTGGTAAAAAGGCCTAGGCTTATGACATCATGCACAGCTCTCTCTCACTCTTGTGAGAATTTGCCAGGAAGGGAGAGGGATGAGTCATAAGAGGGCCAATGAGAGCTGCAGAGCTGGAGGTGTGTGTCTGTGTAAATCCAGGAAGTGAACAGGCAGCAGCTTAAAGCTGACCACAGTTAAAATGGCTGCAGCCAGACTCAGTGGAGGGAGATTTCTGCAGCATATTTGGCAAGTACACAATCACAATATATATAAAATAATATGCAAAGTGGTTGGAGGGAAGCTTCAGAATGGCAAAGATGTTTTTATTACAAATTAAGTGAGCAGACTGCAGTTCCTCTTTAATACATAGAATGCATTAAGATAAAAAAAACCTTCTCCCTTTACAACCCCTTTTTAAGAAGTGGCGCCAAATGAAGTAACAAAATGTTTTTATAAAAATACAAAATGTATTTCATATCTCATAAAGACCGACAAATATGGACATTGAAAAATGTCACCATAAAAAGGCATATCACAATAAACCAATATATTGAACAATTGTGCAATATTAGCAATATTTATAAAGGCACTTAAACTCATATGTTCTTTAGGCTGTAGTCTCTATGCGTTTCATGGAGCAGTGCCCACTTCCTCAGGAGACAGGCAAAATTGGATTGTATATATTTGTGAAAAGACCATGTCATACATAAAAAATAAAATAATGCATAATAAATTCACATAATGGGACTGCACACTATGACGTTACGATAAAGCCACTAGGATGTGGAACAGCATACTTACAAATCGGTTTAATAATCAAGGCATTTCCGGCTACAGCGCCACTGAGTTCATAAGTGTGCACCACAGGTCCCAGCCATGTGGGAAGAACCCCACACATTTAGGCTGGGTTCACACCTATGCCAATTGGATGAGGCTTTCCCCACATCCAATTCGCATAGCAGGAGAATGTGACCGGCTCTCTATGGAGCCTGCTCACATATCTCTGGGGCAGCTGCGTCTTTGGCTCAGTTTTAGGGCCAAATTCAGGCAAAGATAATGTGCATACTAGCACATTATGAAATGCGTATCTTGGAATGAAGCCCCCGCAGGGGGCGCCCGGTCACCTCTGAGGGGGCTGACATGTTCCCCCGGCGTTTCTTCTGGGTTCGTGGGTTCCGGAGCTGTGAGTGGCCGGAGCCACGATGGCGTCACTCCTGCGCATGTGCGCCACAGCCTTTCGTTCCGGCAAGGAGCTCTGAAGTTCCGTTACGATCCACCGGACCTTCAGAGCGTATGCGCTGCTGACGCCAGCGGCTGCATGCAGGGGGAATATCTCCTTAAGCTGCATGGTTTAGGAGATATTCATTTTACCTTCAGGTAAGTCTTTATTATAGGCTTACTTGTAGGTAAAAATAAGAAAGCAGGGTATACAACCGCTTTAACAAAAGTTGAAAAATAACATAGTTACTGGCAGGATAAACAAGTTAAAAAAAAATAAACGAATGATGCCACGACTTTAAAGAATTGGTAAGATGCATTTTAATGAATTTTAGTTTTTGAATTGAATATCACTTTGAGCCAATATAGAGCCTGTGGATTATTTGATTATGTACTTTAGTATGGAAAATGTGTGTTTTTTTTAGGGTATATGTAAACAATTACAGTGAAGGTCTCTCATTTGCTTCTTTTTAAAGTGTAACTATACTTGCCTTTCCTCTCATACTGCGGTATCCCGGGGGTCCCGTCAGGCCGCTGACCTCTTTGGCCGGTCTGTTTCTGGGTACTCAAGTTCCCCTGTTTTTTCATTGGCTGGGTCTAGATGACATCACTTCTGCACATGAGCAGGAGTTTGTCTGGGGATTGCTGAAATTGTATGCACAGACGGGGTGGACAGCGCAGACAGGCAGCTAAGAAACTTTAATGCAAGAGAGATATACAGTGTCTCTTCTGCATTCAAAATTCTGCCTGTTCATCTATATTTTTAATAGTATATCATTGAAAGTGCTTTATTATATCTGTTTACATGTTTTGTGTACAAAAAAAAACAGTTGATTCTGCCAGAATTCCACAAGGTCCTGGCTCCCTGTGTTCTCTGCTTGGGCAGCACTGAAATCTTAGTAGAATTCAAGGTCTCATTTGATTTTAAAGCCCCTTTCACACAGGGCAAATCCGCTCAGCGGACTCCGCTTTGCTCAGCAGAAGATCACCCTGTTGATCCCTGCTGAACAGGCGGATGACAGGTCTGTCTCCACTCACTGTACAGTGACAGACCTGTCAGAGCGGATCTGATCAGATGGCAGGTGGGTGTCAGCGGACACATCTCTGCTGACATCCGCCTGCCCATAGAAGTCAATAGGTGGCCGCTCGGATCCGCCTGAAAAACGGACAGGCGGATTTTTGCGGGCCGATCGTGTGAAAGGGGCCACAGCACCTCTTACTGTATGTAGCAGCACACAGAGCCACTGTATTGCTTGGTAATGGGAATTTTTTGTTCTGGCCAGCTTTGCCCAAAGTCAAATGAAACCTGGAATTCTGCTTGAAGCTGTTCTTATCAGCCTTGCCCAGTTCACCTCTGTAGACTCCAAACTCCCTTATGTTAGGAAGATGAGGGTAAGATAGGGCACACTTGTTCATAGATATGGTACAGTGAGCAGGCATTGCCACCCACAGGTTTGTACTGGCAGGACTACCATGTGAAAATAAAGCCCTAAAATAAGAAAACTAATGTAGTACCTACACTGGAAAGATGCAGTATATTACATGTTTGTTCTTGAGTTTACATGCATTTTTATTTCTTTTTTCAAATGCTCATGCATATCTTTAAAGAAAAATCAGTTCTGTTATTTAAAGCAGTCAGTTTTTCCCTTCTCTACTACATTATAAGGATTAGCGGTAATGTCTATTTGCTGTAGGCAATAAGAAATGTTCTTCCTTCAGACGTGACTTTCAATCCGATCCACCAAAAACAGACGGATAGTGGTCCTTTTTCCCATCCACTTGGTGGATCGGATGGAAGTGGACAGGTGGTCTGTTTCCATCCGATTGCACAATATAGGAGAACGGGACTGTGTCTGCGTCTATGCAGAGCGATCATGGACCTGTCATCCGCCTGCTCAGCGGGGATCAGCGGAGAGATCCCCCCGCAGAGCAAGCAGATTCCGCTTAGCGGAGAAGCTCATGTGAAAGTTATGATCTATATTGCCTCGTTTCCACTGAGCGGATCGGTTCACGTCGGTACAGTTTGGAAGGGTTAGAATGGTCCGGCCTATTCAGGTGAGCATTTCCACTGCAAGTGGGATCACCAGGGTCCATACGGGGTTTAGAAAAAATGCCTAGCATGGCCTTACACTGATTGGTAGACGTTTTTCTGTCCGCCAATCAGTGGAATGTATCGTAGCTCCGCCCTAACCGAACCGTTCCTTTTTCTATGGCCCCACATCTGAAGCAGGACCCTGAATGGTGCGGTATTCGGTTGTATGGGCCACTTTTTCATAATGGAAACACTGAAAATAGCGTACCGAACCGATCCGCTCAGTGGAAACGAGGCATAACTTGCATCTGACACCTGATCTTTTCAAAAGACTGTTTTTATATAAATATCTTCTCTTTCTATAGCAAAGAAAATGCCGAAATCTGATGCCCAGAATCCAACCCACGCTGCCCGCAACCGAGGAGTAAATCTCCAGGGCTCAGATCAGCAACCCAGAAGCGGGTGCTGCAGCAATTGATTGAACACACTGCAAGAACAAAATGCCTTCTGTATGCATTTTCTACACAGATTATTGTGAACACTGGTTAGGATGCTGCCCCCTATTTTCTACAGCTGGTGGGAATTTATTTGGCCTAATCCTTTTTTTTTTTTTATCATAGTATTACAAATGAGAAACCACAAAATTGTAAAAGAAAAAAAAAAACATAAAACGCTCCCATCTTCAAAAAACAAAAAACAAAACCTGGTCAGCCATGGTTAATATTTGCAGTAGTTGGTTACCAAGCAGCAGGTCTGACAGTATGAAGTGTGTTATGCTTTTCATTGAGCAAGTCCCAGTGACTGTTAAGATCCTGCTATTGCAAGTTTAAGTCTTCAGAGCGTACAGCCACATTTGGCCTGAACTCTGTACTCTGTATCTCTGTCGAGAATATACCATTTGGGGCAGTATTATTCAAGCACTTAAAGGATTATCTGCTTATGACTGAACTTGGTCTGATATAAAGGTGTTAAACTCTTCAGCAGACATGAGAATTCTATAAAGCCGATAAGACTGCATTTTTTTTTTTTAACCTCTACCAACACTGTGTGTGCAAAAATCCTCCACCTATCCGAAGACCTAATTTATCTCGACATCTCCAACATGACTGTTTCTGTTACTTGGATGTGATTGGTTCTCCTACTTCCCAGATGAACAAAGCACTGTGGATCTGTTGCACTTTACCTTCCATCCATTTCTGTCTACTCTGAAAACACTTTTCAACTGCCTGTGTACCTTATTTCCCCTTATATTGTAAAAATAACAACGATAGGATATGCTCTGAATAAAACTTTTGTATTTGCACCTTCAGATAATGTTTTACTTGAATCCTAAAATATTGATTTTTAATGTAACATTAAAGCAAAGTGAATCAAACATTTGCTGTGTTTATTTGGATTCCTAAAAGGTCATGGATTCAGATTTGAGTAAACCAAAACTGTGTATGCCATGCCATATAATCAACCCATTTTAACCACTTCCCGTGCGTCACTGGGCTTTCTAGTGGTTGTACCAGGATGATAGCTGCAGGCATCACCCCATATTTTTTTTTAGAGCCGGTGGTTGTCTCTCTTGTAAAGGCAATCGGAGCAGCTTACTAGCCGCTCAATTGCCATTGCAACCAGCAATTCACCCCCTCCCCCTACTATCTACCACCTTTTGCTGCTCTTTCTGTTTCTCCTGTCCCACCGGGAGACCAAAGCGACCAACCTGCATGTTCACCGGTTGGCCGGACAGCCAAGCAAAGCCAGGATCGGCTTTAATCAGCTGTTCATAACAGTAAACTGGAAGTAATTCTGGTTTACTCGGAAACCATCAGCGCCAGTTTTTTAAATATCTAAAGAGTTCAAAAACGCTGATCTTGGTGTGTTTAACTGCTTAAGGACCGCCTCACGTCAATATACGTCGGCAGAATAGCACAAGCACGTACCTGTACGTGTCTCTTAAGAGCCCAGCCGTGGGTCGCACACACCCCGCCGGCGGGGCGCTCGCGACCCGGTCCTGAGCTCCGTGACCGCGGGACCAGCAGACCCGATCGCCTCTGGGGTCCCGCGATTGGGTCACAGAGCTGAAGAACGAGGAGAGGTCTGTGTAAACAAACCTCTCCCTGTGCTTCCTAGTGCGACTGATACTGATCGTCTGTTGCCTGTCATCGGGACAGACAATCAGTGACGTCAGACGCCAAGCCACGCCCCCTACAGTTAAAAAAAACACACACACACTTAACCCCTACCGCCCCCTAGTGGTTGACTCCTTTACTGCCAGTGTCATTTACACAGGAATCAGTGCATTTAAATGAGTGTGGGTGTCCTTTGCGCTATTTTAATGAACTAGAAACTATATTGATGAATAAGTGAACAAAGTAAACATAAATGCTGAATGTGGAAAAATTCCTAAACAAAAGCTGCAAAATCTAAGAGTAAACACAAACCCGTACAAGAAATGAAATAAAGTGATTTTGCGCTAAAGTGCATTAAATAATGTATGTGAACCAATCTACGGCACAATTAAGATCAAGATATAAGATAAAGTGCATGTGACAAAAAATATCTACTTGCAAATATAAATAAATAAATATGTATAAATATATATTAAAATGTGCATCAAGTGCTAATAATCAAATAGTGGATATGAATAATACCATCTAAAAATGTCAAAAAATATCAAAAAATATTGGTGCCAATAATCAATTAATTAAACCTGATATCATAAAAACCACAGTGCAATATGAATGAGATGAATATATCAAAAAAATGGATGAGTATTTAAAATTATTAAATAAATGTTTGTATAAGTAACAAGTCCAACAGTGTTACCCCTTTCCCGGGGTAACACTATCAAAGTCTCTAAAAAACTGATTCGGATTAACTTCAGACAGTGGGGGATGTGGGTGGTGAGGACCTAATTCTGAATGGTGCTCGCTAGCCTCTCACCTCTCAAATGGTCAAAAAACGCACAAAGCCAATGTGGATGATGAGCTGTAATTCCAGATCCCTCCTTAGGTGTCGCCCAATCAACTGATCAAATCCGTTCCAAACATGGGGGGAGATGGTTTCACTTCCTCAAAGTAATGGATACAAGGATAAGCCGTCCCTTCCTGGATATGTAGTCGTAACTACCTGCAGCCGTAGCTCACTCCCAAAGCTCAATGTGGGTGCGGGCAGAGATGAAGGGAAAATAAAAAGGGGACCCAATCGTGAAGTATGCCAAAACAATAACAAAGCCTTTTATTAACAAAAATGCGCTTACATTCAAATCGTTAAAAACAGCCAGAGAGAAACAATCGTGTCCGTCTGACAGCACTTCCGGTATCCTCCGTCCAGCCAATCCCTACGCGTTACGTCACGTGACCTCGTGACTTCATCTGGGGATGCTGATAGGCTATGTGGACTTGTCTTTTATATGCTTTAGACCGGAAGTTGAGTGGCGGCCATTTTGCCAAGGACCGTCAAAAGTAAACAAAGCGCGGCCATTACTCTGTGGTCTTATAGCGCTCTGGATAATAGACATTTTTAGTATCTGTGCTGAAGAGTAGTAATGTATTAACCTAGATTACATCTGAATGTCCATAAGTCAGATTAACCTTAATCGTTTATCCGAAGATAAATGAATGGATTTGGGTAGTATAGTGTGAACAGTCCCGCCATGGCCATTCATAGGTGGCTTGGAAGGTAATAGTACCCATAGGGGTATCGCATACGGACAATTGGCTGGTTGTCTTAATGTTATGCCCCTCTCATCTAAAACGGACCATTTAGGATTACCACAATCTGAATATAATTAATATCAGTGGTATATTGATTTTCTTGTTATCTCAATACCACTGATATTAATTATATTCAGATTGTGGTAATCCTAAATTCAGATGTAATGCACAAATTGGTCCTGCACGCAAACAAACGGCAATTGCCCCACACATGTGACATATCATCATGAATGTCAGATCATGGGCAGTAATTCTGTACCCATAGGGGTATCGCATACGGACAATTGGCTGGTTGTCTTAATGTTATGCCCCTCTCATCTAAAACGGTGATAGGCTATGTGGACTTGTCTTTTATATGCTTTAGACCGGAAGTTGAGTGGCGGCCATTTTGCCAAGGACCGTCAAAAGTAAACAAAGCGCGGCCATTACTCTGTGGTCTTATAGCGCTCTGGATAATAGACATTTTTAGTATCTGTGCTGAAGAGTAGTAATGTATTAACCTAGATTACATCTGAATGTCCATAAGTCAGATTAACCTTAATCGTTTATCCGAAGATAAATGAATGGATTTGGGTAGTATAGTGTGAACAGTCCCGCCATGGCCATTCATAGGTGGCTTGGAAGGTAATAGTACCCATAGGGGTATCGCATACGGACAATTGGCTGGTTGTCTTAATGTTATGCCCCTCTCATCTAAAACGGACCATTTAGGATTACCACAATCTGAATATAATTAATATCAGTGGTATATTGATTTTCTTGTTATCTCAATACCACTGATATTAATTATATTCAGATTGTGGTAATCCTAAATTCAGATGTAATGCACAAATTGGTCCTGCACGCAAACAAACGGCAATTGCCCCACACATGTGACATATCATCATGAATGTCAGATCATGGGCAGTAATTCTGTACCCATAGGGGTATCGCATACGGACAATTGGCTGGTTGTCTTAATGTTATGCCCCTCTCATCTAAAACGGACCATTTAGGATTACCACAATCTGAATATAATTAATATCAGTGGTATATTGATTTTCTTGTTATCTCAATACCACTGATATTAATTATATTCAGATTGTGGTAATCCTAAATGGTCCGTTTTAGATGAGAGGGGCATAACATTAAGACAACCAGCCAATTGTCCGTATGCGATACCCCTATGGGTACTATTACCTTCCAAGCCACCTATGAATGGCCATGGCGGGACTGTTCACACTATACTACCCAAATCCATTCATTTATCTTCGGATAAACGATTAAGGTTAATCTGACTTATGGACATTCAGATGTAATCTAGGTTAATACATTACTACTCTTCAGCACAGATACTAAAAATGTCTATTATCCAGAGCGCTATAAGACCACAGAGTAATGGCCGCGCTTTGTTTACTTTTGACGGTCCTTGGCAAAATGGCCGCCACTCAACTTCCGGTCTAAAGCATATAAAAGACAAGTCCACATAGCCTATCAGCATCCCCAGATGAAGTCACGAGGTCACGTGACGTAACGCGTAGGGATTGGCTGGACGGAGGATACCGGAAGTGCTGTCAGACGGACACGATTGTTTGTTTCTCTCTGGCTGTTTTTACCGATTTGAATGTAAGCGCATTTTTGTTAATAAAAGGCTTTGTTATTGTTTTGGCATACTTCACGATTGGGTCCCCTTTTTATTTTCCCTTCATCTCTGCCCGCACCCACATTGAGCTTTGGGAGTGAGCTACGGCTGCAGGTAGTTACGACTACATATCCAGGAAGGGACGGCTTATCCTTGTATCCATTACTTTGAGGAAGTGAAACCATCTCCCCCCATGTTTGGAACGGATTTGATCAGTTGATTGGGCGACACCTAAGGAGGGATCTGGAATTACAGCTCATCATCCACATTGGCTTTGATGCGTTTTTTGACCATTTGAGAGGTGAGAGGCTAGCGAGCACCATTCAGAATTAGGTCCTCACCACCCACATCCCCCACTGTCTGAAGTTAATCCGAATCAGTTTTTTAGAGACTTTGATAGTGTTACCCCGGGAAAGGGGGCACCACCATTGTGTTTCTTCAGTCACTTTATCCTTTGTTGGACTTGTTACTTATACAAACATTTATTTAATAATTTTAAATACTCATCCATTTTTTTGATATATTCATCTCATTCATATTGCACTGTGGTTTTTATGATATCAGGTTTAATTAATTGATTATTGGCACCAATATTTTTTGATATTTTTTGACATTTTTAGATGGTATTATTCATATCCACTATTTGATTATTAGCACTTGATGCACATTTTAATATATATTTATACATATTTATTTATTTATATTTGCAAGTAGATATTTTTTGTCACATGCACTTTATCTTATATCTTGATCTTAATTGTGCCGTAGATTGGTTCACATACATTATTTAATGCACTTTAGCGCAAAATCACTTTATTTCAGTGCATTTAAATAGCACTGATTGCTGTATAAATGACAATGGTCCCAAAAATGTGTCAAAAATGTCCGATGTGTCCGCCATAATGTCGCAGTCACAATAAAAATCGCTGATCGCCGCCATTACTAGTAAAAAAAAATATTAATAAAAATGCTATAAAACTATCCCCTATTTTGTAAACGCTATAACTTTTGCACAAACCAATCAATAATCGCTAATTGCGATTTTTTTTTTTTTTTTTTTTTTTTTTTTTTTTTTTAACCAAAAATATGTAGAAGAATACGTATCGGCCTAAACTGAGGAAAACACATTTTTTTTATATATTTTTTGGGGATATTTATTATAGCAAAAAGTAAAAAATATTTTTCAAAATTGTCGCATTATTTTTGTTTATAGCGCAAACAATAAAAACCGCAGAGGTGATCAAATACCACCAAAAGAAAGCTCTATTTGTGGGAAAAAAAGGACGCCAATTTTGTTTGGGAGCCACGTCGCACGACCACGCAATTGTCAGTTAAAGCGACGCAGTGCCGAATCGCAAAAAGGGGCTTGATCCTTTGGCTGCAAATTGGTCCGGGGCTTAAGTGGTTAAATGCTTTAAGTGCAGAGGAGGGATTTGGGGTCTTATAGACCCCAGATCTCTCCATTAAGAGGACCTGTCACATGCGTATTGCTGTCACAAGGGATGTTTAAAGTGGTTGTAAACCTTTACAGACCACTTTTACCTTCAGGTAAGCCTATAATAAGGCTTACCTGTAGGCACTGGAAATATCTCCTAAACCTGTATGGTTTAGAAGATATTTACCATATACGCTTGCGCTGATGTCATTGGCGCATGCGCACTAAAAGGGCATGGTTGTGCCGTTTCTATAGTGCCCGTGCCGTGACTGTCGGCTCCCGCATGCATGCGACTCTGGCCAGTAACAGGGCCGGAAGTCCACGGCCTTGGAAAGAAGAGGGGTCAGCGCGGGCTTCCTTTTGCAGGTAAGTGCCACACAATGGGCTAGTATGCAATGCATACTAGCCCATTATGCTTTTACTTTGCAGGGTTTACTTCCCCGTTAAACTCCTTGTGACAGCAATAAAGGTGATTTAAAAAATTATAGCAACAGTGGTAAAATAAGAAAATTAATAATAAAAAAAAATAAATGTAAGTGCCCCCCGTGCTCGCACTCAAAAGCGAATGCACAAATTGGTCCTGCACGCAAACAAACGGCAATTGCCCCACACATGTGACATATCATCATGAATGTCAGATCATGGGCAGTAATTCTAGCACCAGACCTCCTCTGTAAAAATAAAAAGTTTGTTGCCATTGAATGGGCGTGCACAATTTTAAAGCGTTATGTATTGTGTATTTTTTAGCATTGCAATTCAAAAAAGTGTATTTTTTCCACAAAAATTGCATTCGAAAAACCGCTGCACAAATACCACGTGACATAAAAAATTGCAAAACCTACACATTTATTCTCTAGGGCATCTGCTTTAAAAAAAATATATAATGTTTTGGGGGTTCTAATTTTCTAGCAAAAGATACTGATTGTTACATGTGAACAAAAAGTACCAGAAAAGGCCTGGTCTGGAAGTAGTTAAACCAGGATATTTGTTGTGCTCTATATTTTTAAGTAGTATTAAATGCTGCCTTTTTTTCTTTTTTTTTAATTAATGAATTCTTAATAAATTATTGAATACTGCCCAGTACTCCCAGTGCTCGGTATGTGTAAATAAACACCAAGATACCTTTATACTGCTGCCAACACCAGGTCTACAAATTCCAGGGTAGGACAGTGCTCTCTCTGGGCAGCACTAGAGTGGACAGCGCAGGGAGCCGAGGGGAGTGGCTTACCACCCAGCTATCTGTATTCTGTGGACGCATTCCAAAAATAAAGGCTTAAAAAGAAAACCACATAGCAAAAATGGTAGGTGCTGAGATCTGCAGGATTAACTGCTGTTTAAATGTGTGGGTTTAATAACACTTTAATATTCATTTATAATCTGGCCAAGGTAACCATGTCTAAGTTAAAGAAGTGTCCAGGATAAATTATCGTTGAACTGCTGTTTCTGACGTAAACTCAGTGAGTGAGCTTTTAATGCTACACAGCAACCACTGCGACTGTGCTTAAAGTGGTGTTTCCACCAAAAAAAAAAAAAAAAAATAGCTTAAAATTCCTAAAAAAATAAAATAATTGGAATAAATGCACAAGCTGCGCCGCTCGTGCATGGGCAGTGGGTGCCTGGCTGTGAAGCCACAGCCGGGTGCCCACAGTAAGAATGCCGGCGCCAACGAGCAGAGCGGTGAACGAGCAGGACTTCGATCCGCCGCATTGTTGGATACTACAAACTTTGTGGTTGAATTGGTTCAGATATTGCTGTTTTACTAACCTTATTATTCTAAATGGGAAACCTTCATTTTGTTTGAAAATATTAAAGATTCTAACTATCAGCAAGAATGAGTCCTTACATTTAAAGAGCACCTGCCAATTCAGATCCATCATGGCAGCGCCTGTTAGCGGGCATCCACTCAACTGCTGCCGCCACGTCCCTCATCTTGTTGTGTCACTGCCACATCACCAGCCATCCCATTAAACTGAATGAGACTGTCGGTGAGTCAATAGCGGGTGAGAGGAGGAGGAGCCGCTGCGGGACAGAGGTGACCGTTGCTCTTTACAAATTATGATTTAAATCAAGTTTTACTAATGATTTAAATCGACTTGATTTAAACCAAATACACCCTCTAACCACCTCAGCTCAGGAATGTTTTACTCTCTTCATGACCAGGCCAATTTTGCTATTCAGCACTGCACTCCTTTAACTGGTAATTGCACGGTCATGCAACGTTGTACTCAAACAAAATGTATTTTCTTTTTTTTTTTACACAAATGGAGCTTTCTTTAGGTGCCATTTGATCACCACTGGATTTTTCTTTTTTTTTTTTTTTTTATTATAGGAACAAAAAAAGACAGAATATATTTTTTACTATATAACATATCCAATAATAAAAGTGAATGTCTTTATAAATTTAAGCCAAAATGTATTCGGCTACATGTCTTTGGTTAAAAAAAAAAAAGAAATCCCAATAAGGGTTTATTTATTGGTCTGCATGAAAGTTAGTGTCTACAAACCATGGTATATATCCTGGAATTTTTTATTTTATTTTATTTTTTTATACTTCTAATGGCGGTGATCAGCGACTTATAATGAAATTGCAATAGTGTGGCAGGAAATCTGACAATAACTGACATTGCGAGGGGAACTGACAAACTGCTACTGACATCCCCAGTGACAATAATACAGTGATTAGTGCTTATACTTTACACCAGGGCTCGACAATTCCCAGGCGCCAGGTCGCCATTGTGACTAAAAATTGTGCCCTGGCCCTGGGTTTTTGTCACTGACAGGTGCCTCTGCTACAGGGCGGGCTGTGGGGTCTTGGCCGGGAAAGTGGAGGCCCTCCAGACACAGAGCACTGTCTGGTAGTCGGGATGGAGCAGGAAGAGAGCGGCTCAGCAGCTGCTGACATCCTCCTCTCTTCTCCACACACTGTTGGCAGAGCAGCGCCGCGGTGTGTGAAACTGTATGGAGAGAGGAGCTGTCAAAATTGAGGCTGGATGTCGGGGGTGGGTGGGACCCAACTATCCAACACCAGCCGATGGGATCTGGGCAGGCTGCTATGTGTATGTGACCCTGCCCCTTAAACAGCCCAATCATTGGCTGGATAGCTGCTGGGTCCCGCCCACCTCCGACATCACACTGAATCTGTCATCTCCTCTCTCTCTCCATACAGTTTCACATGCTGCAGCACTGCAAAGAGCATTCAGTTACACTATCGGCTGTGAAAGCTGCCAATGCCATCTGCCAGTGCCAATCAGTGCAATCCAGTGCCACCTGCCAATGCCAGTTAGTGCCACCTGCCAATGCCATTTGCCAGTGCCACCTGACAGTGCCAACCAGTGCAAGCCAGTGCCACTTGCCAATCGGTGCCAACCTGTGCCACTTGCCAGTGCCATCCAGTGCCACCTGCCAATGCCAGTTAGTGCCACCTGCCAGTGCCATCCAGGGCCAACCAGTGAAATCTGGTGCCACCTGCCAGTGCCACTTGCCAATCAGTGCCAACCAGTGCCACCTGCCAGTCCAATTAGTGCCACCTGCCAGTGCAATCCAGTGCCACTTGCCAGTGTCACCTGTCAGTGCCACCTGTCATTGCTGCCCACCAGTGGTACCTGTCAGTGCTGCCCATCAGTGCCACCTCAGTGTTGCCTATCAGTACCACCTGTCAGTTCCCATCAGTGGCACCTCAGTGCTGCCTATTGGTGCCCATCAGTTCCAACCTCAATGCCGCCCCATCAGTGCCCATTAGTGCAGCCTATCAGAGCACATCAGTGAAGGAGAAAAAAAACGTATTTGCAAAATCTTATAAGAAAACAAAAGTTGATTTTAAAATT
The DNA here is from genome assembly GCA_028564925.1 of Lithobates sylvaticus. NCBI lineage: Eukaryota > Metazoa > Chordata > Amphibia > Anura > Ranidae > Lithobates > Lithobates sylvaticus. The sequence continues at coordinate 104,657,186 of CM053031.1, read as the reverse complement.
CTTAAATATTGTTCTTTTTTCTCTTGGCATCAGGCATGAGCAATTCTTATTGCCCGATGCCCCAGACATGCAGTTCTGGGTGCTGGGCAGAGGATTTAAATAACTGGCTCCTAACTTTTTCAGCTGGCTCCTAGATTCTAAGCAAATTTGTCAGGCCCTGCTTTACACTCTCACTGTACTCATGACACTGGCTGGGACGGGATTAACATCTCGGGTAATCGAGTTAATGTGTGCCTAACAATGTGTAATGTGTGCTGATTTTTACTAAAGATCTCTGTTTCTTATCCCTAAGAAACACAGAGAATGTTCTCTCTGTTACAGAGCTATGTGTTGATTGTCAACACAGGGCTCTGGGCTGTGATTGGACACAGTCGATCAGCAGGTCCTAGCCATAAATAATTGGCCAGGAGATGCTGACAAACTCCCACTGCGTACAATCACAGCTGGTGTTTTCGGGGCGTGGGGGGGAGGGGGGATGTGTTGTCAACGGATACAGTACAGAATTGCCTCAAAGTAAAATACTAATAAGGTATACATGGGATTCCCCCATATTGAATGGGTTAAATGATTATTTGGCTAGTGGGAAAAGGAATAAGTACATCTTTGCTTCCTTCTCTTTGTGCGACCAGTCGCCCAAATCCGCTTCGCCTCCCTGCCTGGCAGGTCTCAGCTCTCTGATGTCATCATGTACAATGCAGGACTAGCGGTCTCACGAGAGCGGCAAGGGCCCGCCCACAATGGAGGAGAGCGCCATCTGTCAGGAGAGCACGGAATAAGGTAAGTATTTGTACTTGGGGTCTACCCTCCTAGCCAAACAATCATTTAAGTGGCTGAAATTCAAATGCAAATGTTTAAATATTAAGGGTTTAAAAAAAAAGAAAAAGGAAAAATAACAGCTAAGGTGAAAAACGTGCGTGTCATTGGAGCTTATTAGGGTTACTTTGAGTTAATAAGGGGTTAAGATAGAAACAAATCTTAATTAAAAAAAAAAGTTGCTTTAATTAATCTCTAATGCAGATTAAAGATTACCCTTTTGATCTTCATTTGATTAAAAGAGAGTAAATACATAGAGAGAGTTTAAAATCTCTTTCACTGTGTTACGTTGTATTTCTTTTTGTATGTCCATTGCAGCCAACATCCTTGGCATTATACTAAGGCTGGCCATACATTATACAATCTTCTTGTACAACTTTCCTTTAGATTTACCAAAAACATATAATAGGAGGTCAAACCTAAACACTTTCAATTTGTATGCAATCAGGCAGTTGCATTACATAGTTGACGGTAAATCTAAAGAAAATTGAACAAGAAAATTGTATGGTGTATGGCCAGCTTAACTCTTCTGTCACATACTCGCATTGTTAAGCCCCTGATAAGAAACTAGCCAGTCGATGTACTGTTTCAGATTCTCCCCATGCCTACTCTAAAGCTCCATACACACGCTCGGATTATCCGAGGACCAGGTCCGTCGGATCATGTCCGTCGTACTTTGTCCGATGTTGGTTTTGCGTACACACGGTCGGACAAAGTTGTCGGAAAATCCGATCATTCTGAACGTGGTGACGTTTGTTGCCTACGACGGGACTACGTAGAGGCTAGTAGCCAATAGCTTTGGTCTTGTAATGTGATCTGAGCATGCGTAGCACTTTGTCCGTCGGAATTCGCTACACACGATCGGATTTGGTGTGATCGGACTTTGTTGTCAAAAAATCTATCCAGCAGGAGATAGGACTTTGTCCGTCGGACAATCCGATGGAAACTGTCCGATGGTGCCTACACACGGTCGGAATTTCCGACAACATTGTCTGATAGGACAGAATCCATCGGAAAATCCGACCGTGTGTATGGGGCTTAAGGCTGCACACGATAGGATTTTCCGATAACAAAACCGTTGATTTTTTTCTGAGGGATATTGGCTCAAACTTGTCTCGCATACACACGGTCAAACAAACGTCGGAAATTTCGAACGTCAAGAACGCGGTGAGGTACAACACGTACGACGAACCGAGAAAAATTAAGTTCAATAGCCAGTGCGGCTCTTCTGCTTGATTCCGAGCATGCGAGGACTTTTGTGTGCTCAGAATTTCCGACAAAAATTCTTGTTGTCGGAAAATTTGAGAACCATCTCTCAAACATTGGTTGGTGGAAATTTCCGACAACAAATGTTCTATGGAGCATACACACGGTCGGACATTCCGACAACAAGCTCACATGCATCATTTGTTGTCAGAAAATCCTATCGTGTGTACAGGGCATAGGGGCCACTTCACACCAGAATAAAACGCTGTGCACTTGCGATCTGCAGCGAGTGTCCCTGTTAAGGACACCCCAAACGCAGGTCGCAAATGCAGTGCTGTTGCCTGCATTGGATCAACTCATGTGCATGCAGTACTTTTGATGTGGTTCGGTGTGTTTTCAGCCCATTCAAATAAATGTGACTCACAGTAACACACTGCGCCGTCCTATGCGATTCATGGTGTGAACCGGCCCCACAACTGAAGTATTAACCACTTAAAAATATTTTACCTCCTTCCTGGCCAGGACATTTTTTTTTGCTATTTAGCACTGCGCTACTTTAAAGGATAAGTAAAAAAATAAAATTTTAATACTAGTAATGGCGGTGTTTAGCAACTTATAATGGGACAGTGATAGTGCAGTGTGGGTAATCTGACACTAATTGGCGTCGGTGGGGGGGGGGGGGAGACTGACTAACTGACACTAACAGAGTGATCAGTGCTAATATGCACTGTCGCTGTACTAATGACACTGGCTAGGAAGGGGTTAACATCTAGAGCGATCAGGGGGTTAATTGTGTCCTAACGCGGACACAGTAGATCACAGAGCAGGGTACAGTGAAATTTGCCCTGTATTGTGTGCTCGCTGTGACCAATCACAGTGATCACATTTGTAAACAAAGGCTGCAGCCTTTAAATGGTTTCTCTCACAGCTATCTGCTGTAAAAGGAACTGATTGCTCAAAACCTTTAGTAGGAAATCGGAGTGTAAAAAAAAAAAAAAACTGTTCCATCCCCCACCCACCTTTTCTCCCAGCCATGTACTGAAGTGCTGTGTCTATTGATCAGATACACTGAATTCACACCAGAATGCAGTGCAGGAGACCAGCGTTCCAAGCGCATTTCCAGCATTGCGTTAAACAAAAAAAAAGTACTGGGTGTGTGATCTGCTGCAGATGTCAATGTAATCCTAACAACACTGCATGGCATGGTAACACAGTACCATGTGATCTGGTTACAGTGCGTTTTGAAAAGTAGTGCCTGCCTGCATGACTTTTGGTGCAATCCATTGCAATTTAAGACCATACAAATTATTGGCTGAAAATGACATTGCACTGAATCACACAAGAACGCAAACCCCTTTCCTGTGTGATACTGGTGTGAACTGGTAGGCATACGGGGGGGGGGGTTCCTGTATACAGCCCTGGCTGCTGCTGCTGATAAGGGGGTAAGGGGGGTAGAAGTTGGGAGGTGGTAAAACCACCCCCAACCTTACATGTGAATGAGCCCCAGTAGCGTAGCCATCACAGTGTTTCTAGGCCAGTGTAGCTAGAAACACTGTACCTGATTGCTCTCACACCAGACCAGTGCACGCCAGAGCCATGTAAGCCAGATACAATGTTCCTGATCTTAGCCACACCAGTCCCAGGGTCACCAGACAAGTGTAAGCTAGCAACAGCGTTCCTCATGGCATCCACACCAGTCCTAGTGTCACCAGACCAGTGAAGCCAACAACCGTGTTTCTAATTACCGCCACACCAGTGCAGTGTTGCCTCTGCCTGGACCGATCCTTTGCCTGTTTGCTGAGCATCTTTTTGTCTTCTGCCAGATCTGTCCCATCTGCATGCCTTACTGATGACGTTCCTGCGAGACATCAGTCCCAGCCATTCTCTGCGGACAACTGCACTCTTGGAACCACAGGAAAAAAAAATGTTTGTCCTTTCTTGAGACTCCTGTACTTCTTGACCAGTGTACATTGCATTCCTGGGGGCAACCATGTACCAGTAGGCTAGGCTTTCTTGGCTTATAGGAACTGGGACTGCTAGGGGTAACGCTACACTAAGCTTTATTCCCTGACCACTCATTGGAGGTGACCATTACCGTACACCATTTTTGATACAGTGTTGGTTCTAAACAATGTCTAAACATTGAAAAAAGTCTCACGTGTGGTATTGCCATACTTGGGAGCAGAATGTGCGCATGTGTATGGCAAATAACAAGATTTAGTCTTCAATACTGGCCTTTTCCTTGCTCTGGAAATTGGGGACCAGATGGTTTCAGGCACTCGCTATCTTCTTGCAGACCAGTCCCCTCACAACCCCATTTTCCTTTTTATACTTTTTTTTTTGGGGGGGGGGGGGGGGGAGGTCATGTGCTGCGTGGCACATGTTGCTGCCCAGATTCACATGTCTTTTGAAAATAGCTTGCTTTTTAGTCCTACAAAGGATCAGAATTATGTAACAAAAGTTGCTCTACATAGACTTCAATGGGGTTTGCTGTAAAGTTAGCAAGAGTCAAACTTTAAGCAAATTTTGAAAAAAACGTTTTGGCAGATTCAATAATCTCAATCAATAAGGAGATTTAGTTTAAAAAAAAAAAACATCCAGATGTACCATTTGAATACATACACCTGGTGCTGTTTTTTGAAAATAGAAAATTACACTAAACTTCAGCTTTTAAGTGGTATTAAACACAAAAATCTAAAATGGAAAATTGTATATATATATATATACCTTTCCGCAATTTTCCTTTCCTGATGCATCTTAATGGCAGAACACACTGGGTTGCGACTCCGCCCGCACAACCCGACAGGATTGGTTAACTATAAAATTGAAAGAGAGACACCCCGCTTCATTCTCTGTATCTATCATTTAAAGAACAGGCGGGATGCTGTGTTCTGCCATGAAGATGCGTCAGCAAAGGAAAATTACAATTTTCCATTTTGCTGATGCATCATGGCAGTGCAGAAAACGAGAACCACCGCATCAGGACGACTCTTCAAGGAGAGTGCTTGTCTTCCCAATCAAGGAGCCCCAGGTGCTGGCTAACACAATCACAGTAGTAGGCAATAGTGAAAAGGAACTCTGGACAGCCGCACACCGGGGAAAACTTAAAATCCTGTGCTTTTATTGAAACAAAAAGATCACATCAAAATAAAACAATCCATGGCAATGAGGGGAGCACAAAAATAACTGACGCGTTTCGCACCAAAATTAGTGCTTATTCATAGCTGGCAGCGCACACTGAGAAATAACTCGCCAGTCGTGTGGGTGCAAGAAAATAATATTTATTCCTTATAATGCTGAAGAATTGGCTCTAATAATGGTTCTCCCAAAGTCTACCATTGTCAACTGTGCAGAGTCTACTCTATAATGGGATATGAATGTATGTCTGGATGATCAGGTCGTTGCCTTGCAAATTGTCTCCGGCGAAACCCTGCCGTATGCTGCCCATTAAGTTGCCACTGCCCTAGTTGAATGAGCTTTAATACCCTCAGGAACTGCAAGCTGACAAATGGAGTATGCCTTCTTGATGGCCCTGACTAGCCAAGATGCGATAGTGCGTGGAGTTGCTGGCTGACCTTTCCTGACCCCATGAGAAATTACCAAGAGATTATCTGTTTTCCTAAAGGAAGTTGTAGCCATCAAATTGGTGATAGCTGACTTTATATCCAGTGCATGAGGTTGTTCACCTTGATCATTAGTAAAAGATGGAAGGATGATGTCTTGATTATAATGAAATGATGTTGCCACTTGCGGAATGAAATGGTCTGAAGGTCTTAGTACTACTCTGTCAGGGTAAAAGACCAGGTAGGGTTCCGTTATTATTAGTGCTTGCATTGCTGAAACTCTCTTTGCTGATGTAATGGTGATGAGGAAGGTTCGTTTTTGAGTTAAGTCCCATAATGAGATTGACTTGACCAGGTGAAAAGGAGGATTTGAAAAAGCGTCAAGTACTATTGAAAGGTCCCATGCCAGGAATATTGGTTTCTTAGGTCTGATCTTCAAGCATGCCCTCATAAACTGAACTACGAGGGGATGTAATGCCCATCTAATGCCTGTTTTTTGCAGATAAGGTGGAAATCTGTACTTTCAGGGTACTTGAGCTTAAACCCTTTTCTATACCTGACTGGAGGAATTCCAAAATTTGTGGAGGTTCTGGCGAAACTGGATTCCAGCTTTTTTGTTGGGCCATAGAAAAAAAATGTTCCCATATTTGTAATATTGTTGTGAACCCTGGCCTCCTTGGCCAGAAAGGAATTACTGCTATTAACGTAGCAGACAACCTCCTGAGCCTGGAAAGGAATCTCGCAATTAGTGGAGTCGGTGGAAATATGTACCCTACCCTGAAGTTCCAAGGATGTAGCAGACAGTCTATTCCCACGGCTGATGGGAAAGCTGCTCTTAACAAGAATCTCCGACATTTGGTGTTTGCAGGTGTCGCTGCCAAATCGATCTCTGGTATTCCCCGAGTCTCTGTCAGGAGAGAGAAGTCCTGATGGCTCAGAGACCATTCGTTGTTTGAGAGAAGTTCCCTGCTCAAATAGTCAGCCAACATGTTTTGTGCCGCCGGAACATATACTGCCCTCAGGTCTGTTGGATGTATTTGTGCCCAATCCAAGATGGGGCGAACTTCCTCCATCAGTGTGCGGCTCCTGTTACCTCCTTGCTTTTGGATGTAAGCCACCACCTTGTTGTCCATCCGTATTAGGACGTTCTTCCCCCTCAAGGATGAGCTAAAGGGGGGCATGGCCAATGATCAGGATGTTAGGACGTGAGGTGCCAGAGCTTCATCAGTTCCGCACAGATCCTGACCCGATCCTCTTATGCCGCGCACACACACGGTCGGAATTCTCGTCGGAAAAAGCTCTGATGGTTTTCCCATCGGAATTCCGACAGAATTTCGCTCAAACTGTCTTGCCTACACACGGTCACACCAAATTCTGACGGTCAATAACACCACGGCATAAAACACGTTCGACTGCGCTATAAAAGGGAAGTTTAATGCTTCTGAGCATGCGTCGGAATTTTGCGTGTCGGAATTGCATACACACGATCGGAAAATCCGATAGAAAGGTTTTCCGTCGGAAAAATTAAGAACAGGTTCTCAATCCAAAGTCCCTAGGAAATTCTGACAGAAAAAGACCGATGGGCATACACACGGGCGGAAAATCCGATGAAAAGCTCCCATCGGACTGTTTCCATCGGAAATTCCGACCGTGTGTACGCGGCATTAGTCTGACCGATCTCCGGGGGTCTCTCCTGCCTTACCGGACTTCCAGGACCCCTGAGCATGCCGGGCGATGGTAAAATACGGTCCAGCCATGGAGGATTCCCTGGATTCGCGCCGACAGCGCCGCCATGCCAGCAGCAGCAAAATGGCGCTGACCGGCTCCACACACAGAAGTACAGCCAGCCATCCTCCTCCTCATCAACGCTGCAGCTCCATAGGAAGGGGTAGTCACAGCACACCCCCACTTGCAGCCCTGAGGACACTGATCTAGCTTCCCCCCATGCTATTCCTACAGCCACAGGCCCTGCAGATCCCACCCACCCTAGCACAAATCATGGAGGCCATACAGCACAGCCATGCATCCCTCACCACACAGATGAATTCCATAAAAACTGACCTAGCCTTCCTAAAGCATGATGTGCAAAATCTAAGACACAGGGTGCAAAATGCTGAGCAACACGTAGGGGCATTGGAAGATGAAACACGTCCCTTACAGGGCTCTGTTAGGGAGCTGCGTCAGGCCCAGATTATACAACTGACAAGCTGACCGACATGGAGGACCGCCTGAGGCATAATAATCTGCACTTTCTGTGATTCCCAGAGGATTCATTATCAGCCATGTAATATTCCGAGAATCAAGAACTCAGAAGGACTAGTTGTTGAACAAAACTAAGAGATAATGGAAGTATTAGTCGTATTTTACTCTACACTCTACACTACTAGAGCTCACTACACCATAGTGGAACTAGATGATTATCTTTCTGACATCTCACTCCCGAAACGAATGGACCAGCTGGCCTCAGGGCTTGATGCTCCATTAACAACGGAAGAAATAGGGGAGGCTATACAGTCGTTCGCCAGACATAAAACACCGGGATTAGATGGGTTCCCCATAGAGTGGTACATGCAGTTTAGGGACTTATTGATTCCATATCTGCTGCAGATGTATAAGTTTGCCCTCAAAACAGGACAGTTGCCGCCTTCTATGTCTGAAGCACTGATTGTCTTAATTCCTAAACCCCATAAGGACCACCTTCTCTGCGAATCTTATCGATCAATTTGGCTCATTAATTCAGAAATTCTGGCCAAGGCGCTAGCCCGATGATTGAATACAGTCCTCACAACTATTATAGGCGCAGATCAGACTGGATCCATTCCTGGGCGATCAACATCTATTCATTTGTGCAGACTCTTGACCAACATGCAAGCGGTTCATGACACGACTGGCTCTCAAGCCGTCCTGGCCCTAGACGCTCAGAAGGCCTTCGACTCGAATGGCCCTACCTCTTAGAAGTCCTGGCTAAGTTTGGATTTGGCACTACCCCTATCAAATGGGTACAGCTCCTGTATCATAAACCCACCGGTAGACTAGTAAATGCATCTATATCATATCCTTTTTAATAAAGAGAGGCACCAGACAGGGGTATCCTCTATCGCCACTGCTATTCGCACTGGCGATAAAACCTCTTGCAGCACTGATAAGATCCAGTGGGGAGATTAGGGGACTGATGATTGGGGGTCTGGAGGAAAAGGTATCCCTATATGCAGATGATATGCTAAACTACTTTGTGGACCCCCAGTCATCTCTTCCTGCCCTGCTGGATATTATCCGTCACTTTTCAGGGTTTCAGATCAATTGGGACAAATCCCTCTTTTTTCAGATAGATCAGGGGGCATTGAAAGTGCTACCCCCATCATGTCCACTACAAATAGTTCACACTTTTCGATATCTAGGGGTCTTGATACAACACCCCATCTCCTCATATGCCAAGATTAATTTAGACCCTCTTATTAGTAGATTGAGGCACACACTAAAAAATGTGGAACAATCTCCCCCTGACACTGTTGGGAAGGATAAATATCTTTAAAATGATTTATCTCCCACGCTTCCTATACGTCCTAAGTAATTCACCCATATATATTACCAAAGCTAAATTTAGAGAGATAGACTCCATAATCACCAACTTCATCTGGAGGGGAGGGGTGGTGAGGATTGCTAAACACACTTTGCAGCTCCCCAATTTGGAAGGGGGCTTGGCGCTTCCCTGTCTTCAAACCTACTATGTCGCCTCGCAACTGGCACAAGCACACTGGTGGTTTCATCCTGAAGCCAACAATGCGGCCACTGCTTTGGAGGCAGCCATCCTCACCTCCTATGAGTCCCTCCAGAACCTCACACACCATATGTCGCTTAGAGGGAGGGAAGGGGTGAATGTCCTGGCAATGACTTTAGGGATCTTTAGACTTTCTAAGCTGCTACCGCCCGCTGCCCACACAACATACTCGCCTAACGCCCCAACGTTTGGGGGAACCCGTGTTTACCAGAATTTTTCCAAAGAACTGATGGGGGTTATTGGTTCAAAAAAGGTGTAAAAACAATCTCACACTTATTCTCAGATAATACGTTCCACTATTTCGCGAAATTTCAAAGGGACTTTGGTTTCCCTTATGCAGTCTATTTCCAATACTTGCAGATACGACACAACGCTGCCGCACAATTCAGCCTCCGAAATATAGAGGTTCAACCTTCCCCATTTGAGCGTCTACTGACCAATCCCTCTCACACCAAACTTGTCTCTACATATTACAAAACTCGACTCCACTCTACGACTAGCAGACTTAGCACCACTGAACATAAATGGTGTTCCGACGTACCTGAGTTGACGGAGGATGTCTGGAGGGAGGTTCTTCCCCCTGCAGGTATCCTCTGTTGTCTCCTCATGGGACAAGGTGATCCAGACCAAATTGTTATATAGGTCCTACTGCACACCATGCTTACTATATAGATTGCATAGATTACCCTCTACCTTATGCTCTTGATGCAGAGTGGCTAACGGTACATTCTTTCACTTAATGTGGGAATGTGCTCAGATAAGGAGGTTCTGGTCAGAGGTCACGGCCTTTATCAACTCTATAGCTAAGATACCTAACATTTGTAACCCCCTAAGATGTCTGCTGGGATACATTGACGATGAAGATTTTAGCCAAAAACATACATTCCTTTATACGTATGGTAATGTTTTACGCAAAAAACGATAACCATGCACTGGAAATCTCAATCCTTACCCACTGTAGCCTTCTGGTTCACCATTGTTAACCATGCCATACCACTCTATAAATTGACGTATGAAGCTAGAGGATGCCCAAAAAAATTCTCTAAGATATGGAACTCCTGGGTCAAATCAGATAGCACCATACCACCCACTCCTTCAGATACAGAATAAAGTTGTAATACTACACTATGGGGTTGATTTACTAAAGGCAAATCCACTTTGCACTACAAGTGCACTTGGAAGTGCAGTCGCTGTAGATCTGAGGGGAAGATCTGAAATGAGGGGAAGCTCTGCTGATTTTATCATCCAATCATGTGCAAGCAAAAATACTGTTTTTTATTTTCCTTGCCTGTCCCCCTCAGATCTACAGGGACTGCACTTCCAAATGCACTTGCACTTGTAGTGCAAAGTGGATTTGCCTTTAGTAAATAACCCCCTATGTGGACTATCTATGATTGAACTCTAAATGGAGTAGACTGTGCTAACTAGCGATGTGCCATATATGTAGCTTTATATTTAATGCCTGGATACCTGATAATTGTATTACATTATGACTGAAGCAATGTTCGCTTCAAATGTACACCTGTGAATTTGTTGTTTGTTGTGTCTTATAAAACAATAACCTCTACAAAAAAAAAGATGAGCCAAAGGCTAGGAGAGCCTGAAAATCTGTTCTGAGCTCTAGTATATTTAATACCATTCCCTTCCTGACTGGCATTCAATGTGATTACTTCCGGCACTGGAGGGGCTATAAGTCTGTGTCTCCTGAGGTTGCTTGAATGTCTCCACCACCATATCGATTGCTTCACCCAGCTGTGGATGGAAATTGTCTGAAGCATTGATGCTCCATCCCACTGCATCAGAAATTTGTTTTGTAACACTCTCATGTGCCACTGGGCCCACTGGATCATTGGCAGAGTCGCAGACATGGAGCCTAGAATGCTCATACAAGCTGTGGCTGGCAAATGTCTTGCTGCTATTCATTTCTGGATTAGTGGCATCACCTTTTCTTGGGGGAGCTGTACCTTGTTCGACTTCGTATTCAGTTCTGCCCCTAGGAATATCATATTTTGTGTGGGCTGAAGGAAAAACATCCAAGCCTGGCTAAATTTAGCAAAAACACATCTGAAATCTCCCAAAAGCATGTGGGAAAATGTGTTCTGGTCTGATGAAACCAAGGTTGAACTTTTTGGCCTTAATTCCAAAAGATATGTTAGGCAACATGAACAACAATTCAGTTTACCAAAAGAACACCACACCCACTTGTGAAGCATGGTGGTGGTAGTATCCTGCTTTGGGGCTGTTTTTCTTCAGCTGGAACAAGGGCCTTAGTCAAGGTAGAGGGAATTATGAACAGTTCCAAATACCAGTTTATATTGGCACAAAACCCTCAGGCTTCTGCTAGAAAGCTGAACATGAAGAGGAACTTCATCTGTCAGCATGACAACGACCCAAAGCATACATCCAAATCAACAAAGGAATGGATTCACCAGAAGAAAATTAAAGTTTTGGAATGGCCCAGCCAGAGCCCAGACCGGTATCCCATTGTAAATCTTTGGGGTGATCTGAAGAGGGCTGTGCACAGGAGATGCCCTCGCAATCTGACAGATTTGGAGTGTTTTTGCAAAAAAGAGTGGGCAAATATTGCCAAGTCAAGATGTGCCATGCTGATAGACTCATACCCAAAAAGACTGAGTGCTGTAATAAAATCAAAATGTGCTTCAAAAAAGTATTAGTTTAAGGCTGAGCACACTTATGCAACTATATTATTTTAGTTTTTTATTATTACTTCCCTCCAGCTAAAAGATTTTTTCCCTCCAGCTAAAAGATAAATTTGTTGTTCAACGGAGTTGTACAATTTATAGATCTCATTAGAGGTTGAAAAAGTTCTGAAATGATTTATCTTTGTCTCATTTTTTTTACATCAGAGAAACCTGACTTTTTAACAGGGGTGTGTAGACTTTTTATATCCACTGTAGCTATATTCAAAAGTGTCCCCTTTTCTGTTGTTGTGCAGCATTAATAACTTAGCCATCTTGACTGTGGGCATGTGAAGCCCGCTTGGTCTCTCTTCGGGGATTCAGTGCATGCTGGCTACCCAGCATGCACCTCCAGATCTCACCCATGTGCAATGTGACGGAAGCACTCCTCACTGCATGTCGGCCAGGTTTCCATAGTGATGGCGGCGTCGGAGGAAGTTCCCACCCCATTGCTATGGAAACCTCTTTTATCAATCAAGGGAACCAGGAAGTAAAAGAAGCGGCTGGCAATGCCAATTGACTCCTGGGTTTGATGACCCTCATCTACCAGGAGCCAATGTGTGCCCGGAAATAAGGTACCTCTCCACGGCGAGGTACACAGGAAGAAGATGCATATGCCATTTAAAATAGGGTAAATCAATGGAAAAAAAAAAAAATGCCAATGTGTTTTTAACAGTCAAGAATGAACTGGATGGCACAAATTTTTAAAAGTGTCGGGAACTCCACTTTAAATGGTTGTCTCAACCTACTAACTGCTACTTTGTCTGGACAACTTGGTCTGTCAAAGGAAGTTGAAAAACAACAGGCTACTGGACGGATCACCAGCTGAAAATAAAATAAAAAGCCCTAACAAAGTAAATTAATGCAGCCATCACAAATTGGTAAGCTGCACTTTAATACAATCTTGTTTTGGGGTTTATAACCACATTAAGTAGGACCAACTTCTCCATGTCTATTTGCAAATTCAAAGCATTTAACTTAATGAAAATGCTCCACTGTAGCAAGTTAAGATGTCTTATCACACGGGTGGTAAATCTCCCATGAATATGATGTGTGAGGACAGTCTAAACATGCTATTGAAAAGTTTCATCAATATACTGTTGTAGTTGTCAAAACCGGTCAGGAAGTGCCTTTTTTATATAGCAGTTATATTAGAACAGAATATGTCTACAGAGTTAACTCGTTTTTCAATAGGGTCATTGATGAAGAATCACAAACGTACCTTTGCAACAACTACAGTTTTTTTTATAATACCCACTAGGTGGTGCTCATGATCTATCTAAAGATAGTCTGGTATGTAAAAGAGGAATTCAAGATGCTTTCTATCAAATGGGATGTTAAAAGTTCTAGCAACATGTCGACAGCACTGCAAAAAAGTAATTCTAAAAGTAGAAGTTTTTTTTTCCCTTAACACATTCTCTGCATTAAGGTAAAAAACCTTTGTTTTGCAGTTCCCCTTATACTTACCTGAGCCCAAACTCGAGCCCGAAAGCAGCGGCTCTCTCCACTCTCTTCGCACTGGACAGAGTGGCGGCAGCATGAGCCATTGGCTCCCACTGCTGTCATTCAGCAGAGAGCAGGGGGCAGGGCCGAGCCATGCTGTGTGTGTTAATGGACACACAGAGTGCGGCGCGGGATCAAGCCCGCACGAGTGCCCCATAGCAAGCGGCTTGCTATAGGGTACACTTTGTGGGGAGGAGGAGCGAAGAGTGCCAGCTAGAGACCCCAAAGGGGTAGGATTGGGGCAGCAGGTATGTATGACATGTTTGTTATTAAAAAACAAAAAAAAAAGAGGCTTACATCCACTTTCACTATAAGGACAAAGGGGCCTGCTGCTCTGGGCCCAGCTGATACGATTAAAGCTGCAAATGTCCAAGTCTGTAAATAAGAATAAGAAGTTAACTTCTCCCACATAACTTCTCCCACTTCCCCTATGTCCCAGTCATGAGATCACACAATACATCACACATTCAGGACACAAGGGAAGAGGTGGGATTTCCATTCATTACCCAACTGACTGCCAATCAAAGGACCTATCAAAGAACCCCCATAGATTGGTTGCCCCATTAGAGTATCCCCATAAATCAGTTGCCCCCATTGGAATACCCCCATAAATCAGATGTCCCCCATCAGAATATTGCCATAGATCAGTTGGCCCATCAGAGCGCCTCTATAGATCAGTTGTCCCATCTAGTGCCCCCCATAGACTAGTTGCCTCATCACAGTACCCCATAGATTAGTTCCCAATCAGCATGCCCCCATTGATTAGTTGCTCCATCAGAATGCTCCTATAGATTAGTGGCTCCCATTAGAAGGCCCCTATAGATTAGTTGCCCCATCATAGTGCCCCTATAGATTAGTTACCCCCATCAATTAAATCAGTGGTTGCAAGTGTTTTTTTTTCCCCCTTATTTGATAAGTTTGCTATCAGTTTTTAAAACACCTTTTTCCTTTTTTTTCTCCTACTTTTTCTGACACTTTTTAACCACTTTCAGACCGGACCATTTTGCAGCCTTAAGACCAGAGAACTTTTTACAATTTCGCACTGCACTGGTTTAATTGGTAATTACGCGGTCATGCAATGTTGTACCCAAACGAAATTTGCGTCCTTTTCTTCCCACAAATAGAGGTTTCTTTTGATGGTATTTGATTGCCTCTGCGATTTTTATTTTTTGTGCTATAAACGGAAAAAGACCGAAAATTTTGAAAAAAAATGATATTTTCTAGTTTTTGTTATAAGAAAAATCCAATAAACTCAATTTTAGTCATACTTTTAAGCTAAAATGTATTCAGCCACATGTCTTTGGTAAAAAAAATGTCAATAAGCGTATATTTATTGGTTTGCGCAAAAGTTATAGCGTCTACAAACTAGGGTACATTTTCTGGAATTTACGCAGCTTTTAGTTTATGACTGCCTATCTCATTTCCTGAGGTGCTAAAATGGCAGGGAAGTACAACCCCCCCCCCCCCCAAATGACCCCATTTTGGAAAGTAGACACCCTAAGTAAATTGCTAAGAGGCATGTTGAGCCCATTAAATATGTTATTTTTTTGTCCCAAGTGATTGAATAATGACAAAAAAAAAATGTTTACAAAAAGTTGTCACTAAATTATATATTTCTCACACATGCCATGGGCATATGTGGAATTACACCCCAAAATAAATTCTGCTGCTTCTCCTGAGTACGGGGATACCACATGTGTGGGACTTTTTGACTCCGAAATCCAAGCACCGCTTTCAGGATTTCTAAGGGCGTAAATTTTTGATTTCACTCCTCACTACCTATCACTACCTATCACAGTTTGAAGGCCATAAAATGCCCCATCTGGGCATTTGTGCCATCTGCACAAAACCCCCCCAAATGACCCCATTTTGGAAAGTAGACACCCCAAGCTATTTTCTGAGAGGCATGGTGAGCAGGGGCGTAACTAGAAATCACAGGGCCCCATAGCAAAATGTTGTATGGGGCCCCCCCTGTAAACAGCCCCCCCCCCACAAAAAAAAAAATGAACTGTGCAAAACAGATGACAGTCTGTCTCCCACTCCCTTCCTACCTCTTGTCTAGACTTCAGAGCCTCCTCATGTGCCGAAAACGATGTCCCTTCACAGGCGCGCTCGAGCGTTCTGCCCCGCCCACTCTGCTCTGTGCTCCTGCCTCCTGCTGTATGCAGCTGCATGTGTCGGGACACGGCCGGACTTGAGGGGCCCGGGAGGCTTAACAGTAAACTCACATTCCTCATCCTCACCTGGACAATTTTTTTGTCGGTGGGCGGAGTCTTATCAAAATTAGGGGGTGGGCATTTGTTTGTAGGTGTGGCCTAGTGGGGAAAGAAAAATGCGGCGCGCAAAGCGTGCCACGGCAAGGTATGGGGTTGGTTTAATCGTACTATTGGGTGTGGCTTAAAGGGGTGTGACTCAAAGAGCTGTGGTTAGAGTCTGAGATGAACAAGGGATGGAGGGAGAAACAAAGAAAGAAAGAGAGAGGAAGGAAAAAAAGAGGAATGAAGGGACAGCAGGCCCAGATCCTACACCACAATAGAAATATGTGGATTCCAGAAAGTTTAGCAATCAGCAGATAAAGATACTCCAAACACCTAGTGTTGGCGCTTCAATCACCCCGGCACCATGGTTGTTATGGCGTCAGGGTGATTGAAGCGCATTATTTCTATTATTACATTGTAATGTAAAATGAAATACTTCAACTCACCATAATGCAGAATCAGAATCAGTGGGAGCCCTGAGTGTGTCACTTGCCACGTCGCCTGCCACCAGATGCCATCAGGTGTCCCCAGCGGAGTGCTTCCTTACATCTCAGGTGTCCCCAGCGGAGTGCTTCCTTACATCTCAGGTGTCACTGTCCCCAGCCAGCGGAGTGCTTCCTTACTTCTCAGGTGTCACTGTCCCCAGCCAGCGGAGTGCCTCCTTACTTCTCAGGTGTCACTGTCCCCAGCCAGCGGAGTGCTTCCTTACTTCTCAGGTGTCACTTCCCAAGCCAGCGGAGTGCTTCCTTTCTTCTCAGGTGTCACTGTCCCCAGCCAGCGGAGTGCCTCCTTACTTCTCAGGTGTCACTGTCCCCAGCCAGCGGAGTGCTTCCTTACTTCTCAGGTGTCACTGTCCCCAGCCAGCGGAGTGCTTCCTTACTTCTCAGGTGTCACTGTCCCCAGCCAGCGGAGTGCCTCCTTACTTCTCAGGTGTCACTGTCCCCAGCCAGCGGAGTGCTTCCTTACTTCTCAGGTGTCACTCTCCCCAGCCAGCGGAGTGCCTCCTTACTTCTCAGGTGTCACTTCCCAAGCCAGCGGAGTGCTTCCTTACTTCTCAGGTGTCACTGTCCCAGCCAGCGGAGTGCCTCCTTACTTCTCAGGTGTCACTGTCCCCAGCCAGCGGAGTGCTTCCTTACTTCTCAGGTGTCACTGTCCCCAGCCAGCGGAGTGCCTCCTTACATCTCAGGTGTCACTCTCCCCAGCCAGCGGAGTGCCTCCTTACATCTCAGGTCCCCCCCCTTCCAATTGGAGCCCTCCTATATATATATATATATATATATATATATATAAAAAAAACAGCAGTGTCTCTGCTGCCATTACTGAAGGCCAAGGGGGGAACAAAATAGAGGCGGAGCCGGCCGGCTACAATAGAAATTTAGCTGCAGCACCGCCCACCCCTTTCCACAGCAGGTTACAGATGACAGACAGACCGGGCGGGTGTGGGCGGAGCTACAGCTCTATTGTAGCCACTCGGCAGGCTCCCCTCTCAACTCTGGTCTTCTGGAAAATGGCGGCCGGCGGAGACAATATCTCCGCCGGCCGCGGACCTCTAGCGGCGGTGGCGGCGGCAGCGAAAAAGAGGAATTTTAATGGCAACTAGGACAAGACCGCACCTGGCTGCGGGCCCTACTAGGCTGCGGGCCCCATAGCGAACGCATGTGTCGCTATGGCGGTTGTTCCGCCACTGATGGTGAGTATTTTGCAGCTCTCATTTTTTTTGAAAATGAAGAAAGAAAAGAAAAAAAATGTTTTTTTTTTTTTTTCAATTTTCAAAACTTTGTGACAAAAAGCGAGATCTGCAAAATACTCACCATACCGCTCAGCAAATAGCTTGGGGTGTCTACTTTCCAAAATGGGGTAATTTGGGGGTATGTTGTGCCATCTGGGCATTCCATGGCCTCTGAAACTGTGATAGGCAGTGAGGAGTGAATTCAAAAATTCACACCCTTCGAAATCCTGAAGGTGGTGCTTGGTTTTTGGGGTCCCGTACGTGACTAGGCTCCCAAAAAGTCTCACGCATGTGGTATCTCCGTACTCAGGAGAAGCAGCAGAATGTATTTTGCAGTGTAATTCCACATATGCCCATGGCATGTTTGAGCAATATATCATTTAGTGACAACTTTGTGCAAAAAAAAAAAAAATTATTATTATTTTTCCCGCAACTTGTGTCAAAATATAAAATATTCCATGGACTCGACATGCCTCTCCGCAAAAAGCTTGGGGTGTCTACTTTCCAAAATGGGGTCATTTGGGGGGGGGGGGGGGTTGGGGGTTTGAACTGTCCTGGCATTTTATGCACAACATTTAGACGCTTATGTCACACATTACCCATGGGCGTCCGCAGAATTTTTTTCAGGGGGGGGGCACTTTGGCAGTGGCGATACAGTCACATTTAACCCTTTCTTCGACCGCTAGCGGGGGTTAAAAGCGCCCCGCTAGTGGCCAAATAGTGCTGCGAAAACAATGGTAAAGCAAGAACAGGAGGAAATAGGGGCAGAGGGGGGCAGTGGGACTTTATATGAAACAAAATACTTGGGGTAAATTACTACAATCAATATATTATATTAAATTCTTAATTTATTGGAAACACATCAAAAGGTAGTACAGTGGATATATTAAAAATTGTTAGAAGATTATAATGAGCAAAGTTATACAGTATGGTACAGCATGGTATCACTTATACAATATGGTACAACATGGTATCACATAGCATAGTAAAATTCATAGTATAATGGTATTGCTACATACAATAAAATAACCAATAAGCCAACAGTACATTCAAGAGTGTGTATATAGAATTTTTTATTTTTTCTTCACCAGTTTCTTGTGCCTACCCCCACTGCATCGGCAAAATGAACCTTGCTTAAAGTAACACTCACCTATTCACCTTTTTGGCCCGTTTGCCAATACTGGATGTCACCTCAGCTCCCGGGGGGATGCTTTACACACACCGCCCAACGCCTCCGATCTATATCACCAGTACCACCTATCATATATATTATATGTCATCCATAGGTAAGAGTGGCTAGGACCATTGCTATGCTCCCCCTTTTCTCCTATGTGTATAATCAATTACCATTGATTAATACTACTAATATATTGTTTATTACAGGCATTCTCAATACACAGCTGCTCCTGATGAGTGGAGTTATTCCACGAAACGCGTCAAGCTTTTTATCATTGGATGCCATGTCCTACTAGCCATGACATTACTATGGGTTTGATCTACCTCAATCATTTATCTATTTTATTGGTTATTTCTATATACACACTCTTGAATGTACTGTTGGCTTATTGGTTATTTTATTGTATGTAGCAATACCATAATACTATGAATTTTACTATGCTATGTGATACCATGTTGTACCATATTGTATAAGTGATACCATGCTGTACCATACTGTATAACTTTGCTCATTATAATCTTCTAACAATTTTTAATATATCCACTGTACTACCTTTTGATGTGTTTCCAATAAATTAAGAATTTAATATAATATATTGATTGTAGTAATTTACCCCAAGTATTTTGTTTCATATAAAGTCCCACTGCCCCCCTCTGCCCCTATTTCCTCCTGTTCTTGCCAAGTATCGGGGATGGAGTCTTGTGTACTGGATGGTCACGGCTCATACAAAGTCCCAACCACATCTACCTTTATAAACAATGGTAAAGCGCCGCTAAAACTAGCAGCTCTTTACCGATAACTCAGCCAGCTGGCATTGTGAAATAGCTCTTGAGATAATTCAGCTTCATTCCATACCCATATAAATATAGCCTAGAGAATGTACATCTTTCTATACTGCAATGTATTGCAATACATCTGTTGTGGCCATATTTTGATCTTTATGAAAACAGCCTATACTGTATAGGTTGTTTTCATCAAGATCAAAATATGGCCACAACAGATGTATTGCAATACAAAAAAATGTACATTCTCTAGGATATATTTATATGGGCATCATGGACTGGTATGCCTGAGAGATTGAGTAACTCCATACAAAGTGAAGAAGATTATATATAACACACACACATTATTTTTCCAGCAATAGCTCAGCTGTCCAACTTTACAATCAATATATTCTCCTCCTAACTGGCACAGACAGTGTGGCACTGCTGTTACCTGGGGTTCTTCAGCGATAGACCCAGGGCAGGCACTGGCAGCGTATTCTCTCTCGGCCACTGCATGCACCTGTGGGAGGAGTCAGCCGGAATGACATACCGACGTACATTTACACAGGCAGGCAGCCAATCACGTAACAGCCGAGATGTCAAGCAGAGGCCTGAGCGGCAGAGCCAATGATCGGACCAGGGGTGAGGAGGGAGGGACGGATGTCTGTATGTATCTGTGACTGTGATAAGTCGGAACAGACTGAGTGCAGCCCCAGGCCAGCAGACTTAGAAAAAAAAGTCCACGGCTGCCGCGGCGGCCAATGCAACACAAGGGGCATCTGTCTTCACTCTTTAACACGATTCCAGGGGGGGGCAATTGCCCTCCCCCTTGCCCTATGCTGCGGACGCCCATGACATTACCCACTCTTCTAACCACTTGAAGACAAAGCCCTTTCTGACACTTTTTGTTTACATGAGAAAATATTTATTTTTTTGCAAGAAGATTACGTTGAACCCCCAAACAATATATATTTTTTTAAAGCAAAGGCCCTACAGATTAAAATGGTGGGTGTTTCATTTTTTTTTCACTCAGTATTTGCGCAGCGATTTTTGCAGAAACGTGCAGCGGTGACAAACTACATACATTTTTAAAAGCATTTAAACGCCTTTACAGGTTACCACTTTAGATTTACGGAGGAGGTCTACTGCTAAAATGACTGCCCTCGATCTGACCTTCACAGTGATACCTCACATGCATGGTGCAATTGCTGTTTACATATGACGCCAGACCGACGCTTGCATTCATCCTTTGCGCGAGAGCAGGGGGGACAGGGGTGCTTTTTTTTTTATTATTAATGATTTTGCTTTTTTATTTTATTTTTCAACTGTTCCTTTCATTTATATATATTTTTTATTGTTATCTCAGGGAATGTAAATATCCCCTATGATAGCAATAGGTAGTGACAGGTACTCTTTTTTGAAAAAAATGGGGTCCATTAGACACTAGATCTGTCCTCTGCCCTCAAAGCATCTGACCACACCAAGATCGGTGTGATAAAATACTTTCCCAATTTCCCAATGGCGCTGTTTATATCCGGCGAAATATAAGTCATGAAACGCTAGTAGCTTCTGGTTTCTTAGGCCATAGAGATGATTGGAGCCATTCTGGTCTCTGACCAGCTCTATGGTCAGCTGGCGGAACCACCGGCTGCATTCTCAGGTTCCCTGTTGGGACAGGAGAGCCAGAGAAAACCATGGAGGGGGGGGGCATTCCCTCCCACTGCTTGTAAAAGCAGTCTAGAGACTAATTAGCCACTAGGATTGCTTTTACATGAAAGCCAACCGCTGGCTGAAAAGAATGATACCAAGATAATACCTAAACCCGCCGGCATCATTCTGGTATAACCACTCAAAGTCCGGCAACATACCAGTACGTTGCTTGCCCTTGTTTGGCATATATTGTAATCTTTTTTTTCATGCAGCCTGTGGGCTGAACGAAAAAAAAAGATTGATCGGTGGGTATGCCCACCATTAGAATACCTCCCTTCATCCACCCACTTCTAATGATGGGCATACATGCACCATTTTGTTTTTAACTGTGGTGGTGAAATCACCTCCAACAGTGCTGGAGTCACGGATTTATGTATCGTGGGAGCAAACGCTGTTGCTGTCAAGATAAATAAATCCGCGCTGCAGCTGAATGGCGTACCTGCTAAGCAAATTATGGTTAACAATAAAACAAAGTAACATTACAGTATAACAGTAAGATTTACCATACCTGCAAAGCAAATACAAAAAAACATAGTAAAAAATAAAACATTTTTTAACGCAACCTGTGCCTAAAATATATATATGCCGAAGCATAGGGGCATCCTCCCGCCAAAATGTTATGCCGCGTACACACGGTCGGACTTTTCCACGGGCAAGCCTCCGTCGGAATTTCGACCGTATGTAGGCGGCATTAGGAGCAAATCGCTCCTCCACCCCTGCTGCCCCCATGCTTCGGCATATATGCTCTTTTTTTTTAACTGTGGTGGTGAAATCACCTCCTACAGCGTTGGAGTCACGGCTTTATGTATCGTGAGAGCAAACGCTGTTGCTGTCAAGATAGATAAATCCGCGCTGCAACTGAATGGCGTACCTGAAAACAAAAAAATGGTTAACAATAAAACATTGCAGAATAGAATACAGTAAAAAAGAGGAGAACAATAGAGAGAGAATAGAGAGAAAGAGAACAATAAAACGACAACTATTTTTGGTTTTTTTATTTTATATTTTTTTTGTTTTTTTATTTTTTACTTTTTTTTTAACACTTTTTTTTGTAACAGTTCTAACGGAACTGTTGTAACGGTTCCAGCGGTTTTGGTCTCAAAATGCGATGGCATTCTTGAGAACATGTGCCTAGTCTGTGCAATGCTGTACCCTACGCTAATACTTAACTAGTGTATGGTAGCGTTCAAAACATTCACCGATGCAAAGACCAGGATTGTCAGGACAGCGGGGACAATAATAGCGGGTGTCACGCCTAAATCCGCGCTTTCTGCAGACACAACATTTTTTTTGGGGGGCTCGTTGGGTAGGGGTACTCGGGAGGACATAAATAAAATGCCGCTCATGCAGCCGGCTAACTGCATTTGGATTGGAAAGGTGAGGTGGAGCACCGTCTGGAAACAGAAGGGCTCTGATGATCTCTTCCTGGAATTTAAGGAAGGATCCAGTATGTCCTGAAGCTCCGTATAGCACATGAGCGTTCAGCAAAGCCAATTGGAATAAGTAAATAGACACTTTTTTGTACCAGCGTCTAGCCTTACGGGCAACTAGGTACGGCGCCAACAACTGGTCGTTGAGGTCCACCCCTCCCATGTTTTGGTTATACTCGTGGACACAGAGTTCAACCTTAGTTCAACTTTACAAGAGGACCTGAATCAACTTTTACTGTTCATCTCTGTCCTTTCTCGTCGTCACATCATTGTGGCTTTTTTCATCTTTATTTACCAATTTATTACAAAAAAAAGGAAAAGGACATAATACCTGCCGTATCCCACCCCCCCCCCCCCGTCCCATTTTCGCTGCGTCCGGTTGCCGTTAGAATCTCACACTAATTTACAATGATGTGCATCTAAGACACTTAAGACTAAAACCGGACGACTGAAGCATAGCTTTTTCCAGCTTTCCCATTTTTTTTCTTTTTCACCGTTTCTCTCATCTATGCTATCTATTAGGGATTCCATAATACATATATTCTCTACCCCGCTAATCCATTCCCATATATCTGGACTTTCGGAAATTTACGCCAATTTCTTGAGATCGATCTTTTGGCGGCATTTAAGAGGTGTGGGACTAACGTCTTTTCATATTGTTTAAGCTCTACTCTGGTGCCGTGCAGCAAGATAACCCAGGGGTCATTTTCAAGGACAATTTCAGTAATTTCCTTAATGTAAGTTATTATTTTTGTCCAGTAAGTGAGCCATGGTCCCTTTTTCTCTGCATCCTCTCCAGCACTCTGCCGAAGCCCCTGGTTGATACGAACTTATCTTTGCTGGAGTAATGTACCACATTGAAATACATTTGTAGTTCATTTCTGCCGTTCTGGCATCTATTGCTGACCTGTGGGTTAATTTTAGAATTTTACCTAATGTGCATGTGTCAACGTGCGTGCCCAATTCCCTCTCCCAGTTTTGGACGAATGGCGGGATCTCGAGTCAATCCTCTGCATTTAAAAGTTTCTATAATTTGGAAATCATCCTTTTTGTATTTGATGTTGTACATACGCGTTCCAGCCGAGTGAGGTCATCACCTGACCTGATCGGCTGAGGTAGACTCGTGACAAAGTGGCAAAGTTGGAGATACCGCCATTCGTTAATCTTGAAAATTTCCCCCTTGTTTTGTAATTCTTTATGTGTTAAAAAATTTTTCGTTGTGTAAAATATCCTTCAGTTGTGCACTATCTTTCTTAACCCACCCCCCTCCCACTATCGTCTTTCCTGGCGCAAAATAATCGTTATTTTTAAGTGCAATTAGTGGCGAATTATATTTCCCGTTTAAATGCTTATAACTCTTGTCCCAAACTTTCAGTGTATTAAGTGTCATGCTGTGAGTGCTCTCCCCCAGTGCCCTAAATGCTGGTGGATTCCATATAACTTTGCCTAATTGTGTGTTGCTAAGGGTTTTTTCTAAATTCACCCATCGTTTTTCACTTAATTCTTTGCCCCACTCAGGGATTCTAGATAATACAATTACATAGTAGTAATTAACTATGTCAGGGACTGCTAAGCCCCCCCCGGTTTTTATCCTGTTTTACAGTACGAAGAGCAATTCTATGTTTCTTACTTCAGTTTTCTGAGAAAAATCAATGAGAGTGGGATTGGGAGCATCTGGAATTTATACGTGATTAAAGGTAATATCGACATTTTCACTGTGTTTATACGCCCCAGCCAGGAGAGAGGTCTATTGTTGAACTCTTTGCATTTTTTAACTGTTTCATCGAGTAAGGGTAAATAATTGAGTTTAAATAGTTCCTTCAAGGATTTCGAAAGGTTTATTCCCAGATATTTGATATGCTTCTTCCAGGGAAATAAAAATCTTTCTTGGAGGTTCTGTTGCTCTTGTTTATTTAAATTTATATTTAAGATGAAAGACTTTGTTAAGTTAACCTTAAAGTTGGAAATCTCACCATACTGCTTCAGAGTTTCGATTAAATTAGGTAGTGATGTCCGTGGGTCTCCTATGTAGAACAGAATATCGTCGGCAAATGCTGCCAGCTTGTGTTCGTCTCCCTCTGCCATGACTCCGCTTATTCCTGGGTTTCCCCTGATTGTAGCCAGGAGAGGCTCCAAAGATAAGATGAATAAGAGAGGGGACAATGGGCATCCCTGCCTAGTCCCATTTTCCATCTCCATCAGAGAGGAAGTAAGGCTGTTTACTTTTATCCTTGCTTTTGGGTGATCATATAGGACCCCTATTCGTTGGATAATTTTTGGTCCAAAACCCATCTGAGCCAATGTTTGTAGCATGAGTCCCCAGTCTACCCTGTCAAATGCTTTTTCGGCATCGATTGACAGGAATAGACCTGGGGACCCCGCCTCCCTGACTCTTTGTAGGACCAACAGCGTACGTACCCCATTGTCCCGACCCTCTCTTCCAGGTACGAATCCCACTTGGTCAGGATGGACCAGCGTGCTCAAGTAGTCCTTTATTCTCTCTGCCAAAACTTTGGCGTATAGTTTTGTATCGACATTCAAAAGTGAAATTGGCCTATAACTCGAGCACACTGATCCATCCTTTCCCTCTTTCAAAATTACAGTAATGTTTGCGGTCAAGGAGTCCACACTCATTCCATATTCCAATCCTAGACCGTTGAAATAAGCACACAGTCTGGGAATCAGCAAATCCTGGAAAGTTTTATAATAAAATAATGTAAAACCATCCGGGCCGGGGCTTTTCCCTGTCGCGGAAGACATCAATGCCCTTTTTATTTCGTCTTCCGTGAAAGGTCTGTCCATAGCCTCACTCTCTTCTCTCAGGATTTTTGGCAGGCCCGCTTTGATAAGAAAGTCCTCAGTTTTCTGTACCTTATCTCCTTTTGATTTCCCCTTCGGTGCTACCGAGTAGATCTCCTCATAATACTCTCGAAAGGATTCTGCGATTTCCTTGGATATGTATTTAAAGTCTCCCATCTTATTTTTTATTTTTTCAATATCATTTTTTGCCTTTTTTTTTGAAGAATTTTTGCCAAGTGTTTACCCGGTTTATTTCCCGACACATATCTCTCTTTGGCTATTCTATTATAAGTTTGTTTAGCTTCTTGTTCCATAAGATTTTTTAAATCTTCTCTTCTAGAGACTATTTTTAGATACAGATTCCTATTTTGGTCCGGAGCGGATTTATGTTCCAACTGAGCTAAGTTTATTTCTTCTATTAGATCTTTTATTTTCTTTGCTCGCTCCTTTTTCCTCCATGCTCCCTTTGCAATTAATATCCCTCTGGTGTAGGCCTTATGGGCGTCCCAGAGGGTTGATCCCTGCACCTCTCCGTTGTCATTCTTACTAAAAAATTGTTCTAATTCCCCCCTTATTTGGTCCACCAAATTTTTATCCCGTAAAAGTTCCTCGTTTAGCCTCCATATGTGGGGCGGGGCCTGAAAATCCGAGATAGATAGTTTAATCGAGACTGGGGCGTGGTCAGGCAACGAAATTATCTCAACTTTTGTTTCAACTACTTTGTCGAGCAAACCATGGTCTAATAAAATATGATCCAACCTAGAGTACGTCCCGTGTACGGGGGAGAAAAATGTATAGTTTCTAATTTTGGGGTGCTGAGCCCTCCAGACATCAACCAACTGATTAGCGAACAGTTTTTGTTTGATCATTTTTAGTTGTGCATTATTTGTCCCCCGAACACCGGACGTACAATCCAGCTCAGGATCCATACAGAAATTTAAATCTCCCATCAAAATCACATACCCCCTCCTGAAATCCCTTAATTTCCATAGAATTTCCTTTAAGAATTGAATAGGTTTTACATTAGGAGCATAAATGTTAGCAAAGGTGAAATTATTTCCGCTAACTGATCCTCTCAGGAAGAGATATCTCCCCTCTTGGTCTACCATCCTATTCTCTAAAGCAAAGTGTGTGTCCTTTGAGAAACCTATGGCCACTCCCCTTGCTCTATTAATAATAGCATCTCCATAATACCATGTTGGATAGAAACTAGAAAATAATTTAATGTTCGTGACCTGGGAGAGGTGTGTCTCTTGAAGGTAGACCACTCCTGCCCCGTTTTTCCTAAGTTCTTCTAGGATTTTTAGTCGTTTACTAAATGTGTTGAGTCCCTTAACATTATACGATATGAATTTTAATTCAGTCATCATGGTCCTATAGTGAAATTCTTGTTGTCGGACAGCAACCAGGTCGCAGCGATACAGAAACTAACCCCTCCCCCTCCCAATTTATCCCGTCCCACCCAACCCCTATCCTCCGAATTATCCCATTTCCCACCCACCCCTCCCTACCCCCCAACCCCCACCCTCCCTGACCCCTCTAGGGTCTTGGAGTCGTTGGAGGCCATGCTAACTTATGGCCCACCTTGTTTCTCCTATTTTCCCAGGTGAGGTGAGGCTCTGATCCCCAAATTCCTTCCCCCATATCCCCAAATTTTCGGGGTATGGGGGGGACAGCGGGCTAAGCCCCAGCTAAGAGAACAGCTATTCCTCCTACTTCTTATTCCCCCCCCGCCTCCCCTCTCCACCGCCATCTTGTCCCGTCACATCACCTCCCCACTCCCCGCCCTGTCAAACCACCCAGGTAGATCTGGGATTGATAGGTCAAGTTTGTCGCAGAATCCTATTAGATCCTCCGGGTGTCTTAGTCGGGCTGATCGCCCATTTTTTGTCCCTATCAAGCATGCAGGAAACCCTCAGTTGTATTTAACATTTGAGTCCCGCATCTTTTCTAGCAAGGGTTTTTGCAGCCTTCTCCTTTCGAGTGTTTGGGGGGCTAGGTCGGCATAGATCTGAATATCGGAATCTTCATATTTAAAAGGTGTTTTTCCATACATTTTAGACCAAATTTCAGCTTTTTCTTCATAGAGTTGGAATCTCACTATAATGTCCCGGGGTCTTCCTGCTTCAGTGAGAATGAATTTGCCAACTCGGTGCACCCTCTCAATCTTAGGGACATATTCATCCCCTTTTCCCGAAATGGGCTTAAGTATGCTTTTCACAATCTCCTTAAGGTCCTTGCCTCTTCGCTCCGGTACTAGTCTTATCCTGATATTTTGTCTACTGTTTCTATTTTCAAGGTCCTCTAATTTGTACTGAGTTTCCCGTTGGTTATACTGAATTGTATTGACCCGTTCTTTTAGATTTTGTATTTCCTGGTCCTGGATGTCTGCCCTATTCTCCACCGCCTACACCCTTGTCAATAGGTGGCCCAGATCTTCTCTCAAAAGATTTATTTCTCCTTTGATTGCCTTCTCCATTCTTAGGAGCATTACCTCCATTTCCCCTTTTGTAGGTAATTGTGCGGCTCCAGTCTGCTCTTCCATTCTGCTTATTTCCACTTAACTCTCCAGTAAATGATCGTCGGATCTCTCATCTATTTTCTTGTCCTTCCCTTCCGTTTTTCCATTGGGGCTTTTGAATGTTGCTCAGTGATGTGAGAGTGGGGACTTGTTCCGGTTTTCATAAATTGTTTTATAGTGCACGTTGTAGTTTTTGGGGTTTTTGGAGGGCCTTTCTTAGAGGTTTTACTCATGTTGCTTTTCCGGGCCTTAATGTTTTTTTTCCCCAGTTTGTTGGTTGCAAGTCCTTTTAGGGAAGTGCGTTGCCTCTGTCCCTTTAGACTCCTATCTGCCTCAATGGGCTTAAGCCCCTAGTACCATCAAATTCTAGGGCTCTGGAGGGGCGTGTGTCTCAATCTAAAGTCCTCCAGCTGACTTTCAATTATCCTACTCTATGGAAAGTAGTAAGCTAGGGTCTAAATGTGAGTTAGGGCTATCGTCTCTAAGCCCTATACAGTATAATGTCCATATAGGTTCCGCATGTGCTATCCTGCCCAGGGAGATTTTTAAATCACAGTTCTCCTTGTGCTTCCTCCTTTTCCTACTGAACCGGGCCCTTTAAATATTAATCCCCCCCAAAGGGTTATTCTTTTTCCCTGGGAAATATAAGATGACATAAGGGGGAAGACGAGAGGGCAAGTCTCTGTGTAATATCACCGGAGGATCGGCTCAGTCGGTAAGTGGGGCCATTTCCTTTTGGCGAAAAACTCCAATCCACCTTCAACGTCCCCCCAGATTCATAAAATGAAGGGCTGGGGTATCGATCAGTAGGTGACCATGTGACAAATCAAATGCCACTATATTTTCGCCGGCTAGAGTTGAGTATTCCGCCCAGCGACACCCTGATCACTTTGACAGCCACAAGGAGATGGAATAATATAATACTGACCCCTAGAGAAGGAGCTATTTTTAAATTGTCCGCATGTATTTATAAGCCCGTCTGCGACTGCATCCTTTGTATACAAATAGGGGTACCACGTCACAGAGAATTTAGGGCAAACGGCATTTTGAAGCGCTTTTTTTTTATTTATTTTTTTATTATATATTTATCCCAAAGCCCATTGTTGGTAATGGGCAGATACCACATACAACCAGGATCACAATTGGTATAGATGAAACATCACTTAATAGTATGTTTTTGTAGGTAAAAATAAAAAAGTTCAGCTTACCAAACCAGCGGTCAGTACCGAGTAAGGCCACGCGGTGGCGCATTTAGTTGTTGTACGTGTTATACTCACGGACCGCGGCCGAAGGAAGATAGGAAGGTCCCGCTCTGAGAAGCAAGGAGAGGACGTGAAGGGGCAATGGAGATGACGATTCGGCGGTGGTGGAAGGGCAGAGGGGTGAGCAGAATTTCCGTTCCTCAGTCAGCGACTGGGTGAAGTAGGGATGCTGTCTCCGCTGGTATGCTCGTTGCTCCTGGGTGAAGGGGGGAGAGATCACGGAGCCTCTCACACTCCATGGATCTCCTGCACTCTCCCTCCTCGCGGCTCGCGCCGCATTCGAAAAGCCCGCTGTGTCAGGCCCCTCCCTCCGCGCTGTGCACTACGTCAGCACGTCCTGCCCCATGACGTCGAGAACGAAAACATTCTTATTATCCCTCCACTTCATAGCGAGCAAGTTATTACACTGCAAGCAGGCTCTCTCCCCCAGCCTAAGACGGGAATCTACAAGCTGCTGGGGAAAGCCCCGGCGATTAGGTCGCACGGTGCCACATGCTCCAATCTGCTGATCAAACAAATGACTAAACAGTGGCACGCTCGTGTAATAATTGTCCACATACAAGTGGTACCCCTTTCCGAATAAGGGTGGCACCAAGTCCCACACAATCTTGCCAGCACTCCCTATGTAGTCAGGGCAGTTTGTCGGCTCTACGTGGCTATCTTTGCCCTCATAAACCATAAAACTACATGTATAGCCTGTGGCCCTGTCACAGAGCTTATACATCTTGACCCCGTATCTGGCACGCTTGCTGGAAAGGTATTGTTTGAATGACAAGCGGCCAGAATACTTAATCAGGGACTCGTCAACGCAGACAACTTGATGGGGAGTAAACAAGTCTGCAAAACGTTGGTTGAAATGGTTTATGAGGGGCCGAATTTTGTAGAGCCGATCGTATGCAGGGTCTCCACGAGGACGACAGAGTTCATTGTCGTTGAAGTGCATGAACCGCAAAATCATCTCGTATCGTGCCCTGGACATTAAAGCAGAGAACACGGGCATATGGTACATTGGCTCAGTGGACCAATATGAACGCAACGTACCCATTTTAACTACGCCCATGATGAGGGAAAGGCCCAGAAAGAGCTTAAATTTGGGGACCGTAATTGGTCTCCAATCTCTGGCAAGGGAGGACAGCTGGGGATTAGCGGCGATGTGTTGACCAGCGTACAAATTGCTTTGGTCCACAATAGATCTATAGAGATCTTTGGTGAAAAACAGCGAAAAAAAATCAAGTGTCTTCTTCTTGGTGGCAGCGGGACACTACTTGTGCTTGCCACTTCGCCAGCTTGAACTGCACTTATGGGACTCGCCACGTCACCACGTGATACTGCAGTGCTGGATGTACGTCCAGGGTGTACTAGGCCGCTGGTGCTTGCCAGTTCACCAGGAGGAATAGCGGCTCTAGTACGTCTCTGCTTCCTACGAGCGACCTGCGGTTCTTGCACCTCAGCAACAGAAGAAGGAGTTTGGGGTCTGGTACGCCTGACCTTAGCAGGGACCACAACTCCGCCGTCAGAGCTATCTGTCATGGAGCGGCTGTCGTCTACTGGATCGTATTCTGAGCCTGAATCTGACAGATGAGTGACCTCCTCTTCACTATCTGTCTGGCTCAGAAAAGTGTAGGCCTGTTCACTAGTGTATGTTCGATTTGCCATTTTGGGCTCTAAATTTAGTAGTACACTAGTGAGACTCACAGGGAAAAAAAAGCTCCTGACTGTTAGCGACTGAATCAAAATGCTAACAAAAAAAACTGTTAGCGATCACAGGGATCAGGCCTGACTCTGCGAACGCTGCAGTTATATGTGCTTAGTGTTTTGTAAGTGACAGTGATCGATCGATACTGCACTTGGGTGGGCTGGGCTGGGCGGAGGGGCTAAACGCAGGTGCTAGCAGGTATCTGGGCTGATCCCGCTAACACTGCGTTTTTGGGAACCCTAAACTGCTGGGGACGCTAGTATAGATCTGATCAGATCAGATATCGATCTGTTCACATACTATACCACTAAGGGAGGTGTATGCTGCGTGCGTGGGTGTTAGCGGTACTGGCACTATACCGACACTGCCTGGGGCGACGCAGACCCTATTAGACTCTAAAACCTTACTTATATCACCCGCCGGGCGATCAGGGGGTTAAACCTTTATTAGGTAATAAATGGCGGGTGCCCTGAAACTATAAAAAATAAACGAACTGACCAGCGTCACCCGTAACAGTTATATGGTGATCACTGGTGAAAGGGTTAACTAGGGGGCAATCAGGGGGTTAAAACCTTTAGTAGGTAGTATATGGAGGGTCCCTGACGCTATAAAACGATGCGGCGAACCTAAATACCTACCTCCCTAACAAGCGTCAACTGTGACACTAGAACAGCGATCAAAAAACGATCGCTTAGTGACACTGGTGACGGGGGGTGATCACGGGGTTAAACCTTTATTAGGGGGCTAAATCTAACTGCCCTAACAGTTATTACAGTCACAATGCACCAATGCAGTAAAAAAAATAAAAAAAACTGCTTTGGTGTCACTGTGACAGGGGGTGCAGGGGGGCGATCGGGGGGGGGGGGCTGGGGGGTGAAAAGTGTGCCTAGAGTGTTCTACTGTTAGTGTAGTGTAGTGTAAGTGTAGTGTTGTGCAACTCACGTGTCTTCTGTCCTCTGTGTCAGTTCGAAAAGACCGCCACGAGGAGAGATGACCTCACTTCCTCTAGCTCTGTTCACAATACAGAGCCAGGCGAAGCATTCCATTGGCCGGGAGCGATCGCGAGGGGGGGCACGAATGAGTGCCCCCCCTCATCTCCGATCCTCCCCCAATGTCCCGGACATTCACAGGCACGGGCACGATCGGGCCCCCCACCCGCGGCCGTTAGGGATGACATCACTTCCTCTAGCCCTGTTTACATGACAGGGCTAGAGGAAGTGTTTGATTGGCCGGGAGCGATCGCGAGGGGGTGGCCACGAATGAGTGGCCTCCCCCTCATCTCCGATCACTCCCCCAACGATGCCGACCGCCGCAGGTACCGGGGGGGGGCTGCTTGAAAATGCTTGCTTGAAAATCATGACGCCCATATTGGTACACCCTGCCAGCAGCAAACATCTTGTTACACCCAGCCCATATAGTATCGGCGAGTACTTGAAAAAAAGTATCGGTACTTATACTCGGTCTTAAAAAAGGGGAATTGGGACAACCCTAGTGTGACAGGAGTGACTTTGGGTCGGGGTTTGTGGAAGAGGAGGAGAGAGTTCTGGAGGCTCCTTGTCCAGCTTTCCCGGACCCTCTTATGTGTAAATCACCCTGTGTCTCATATAATAGGGGCACAGGGTGAATGAGAACCCCACTATAATCTATATAGTCAGATTCAATGCTGTATATATGTATATATAATGTGTGCTGTCTCATGCTGTTGGACTATTTGCTGTGATTCGTTTGGGGTGTGCCCATATTTCAATGTTCTATTGTGTCTGTCTGCCTTAGATATTATGGGATGTGTATCTCTATAGAGGGAGGGGGGATTCTTCCAGCAGCCCCCCTGCTAAGACTGTTTACTGATGAGAAGTTAAACACACCTGACCTGTGTGTCCATTGTCATCGGACAGTTTAACCTGCCCTGTGTTCCAAGGGTGGGGGGGAAGTGTTTGGAAGTGGGATCTGTATAACATGTGCTTGAATAAAGGAGTCTGTTGGTTTTTACCCTACACTGGTCTTGTCTGGTGACTGGGTGAGCTAAGGGGTCTTGGATTGTGTGGTACCGGACAGAGGAAGCATTTACGGCGGACATCTTGAGTACGGGATCCGTCACACCTAGTTAACGGCATTGTTTCGGTAACATCAAGATTGGGGGAAATATCTTGATAAGTTCCTCCAGCCTAGTGTTATATCCACTATGGCTTACTTAAGGGACACTAAGGATTTGTTGATATCGCTGAATAGGTTGGAATTGGACATTAATAAACCCACTTTTCTAATAACGACAGATGTATAATCGTTGTACACAATCATACAACACGATGATGCCCTATTAGCCCTAAATTGGGCATTAAGTAAAAGAGAGGACATCCCACACTCACAGAAAGTTTTTTTGGTTCTATGGTCATTTCTATTTGCAGCAGGTTGGCGTTGCAATGGGAGCCAAGTTTGCTCCCAGCATCGCCAACCTGTTTATGGCAGAATGGGAATATAGACAAGTCTTCAATGTAACATGACCCAAACTGAAATATTATCGTAGATTTATTGACAATCTTATATGTATTTGGGAGGGAACGGAGGATTCTGTCTACTCCTTCTTAGCATCTCTTAATAACAATGGTAAAAATATACATTTGGATTGGGTAGTGAGTGTGGACTCTATTCATTTTTTAGATGTCACCATACAAAAGGTAGGACCAAGATTGGATACTAAGGTTTATTTTAAGCCTACAGATCGAAATTACTATCTCTCAGTTAAAAGTGGTCATCACCCGGCATGGATAAAAAACATACCAAAGGGATAGATCATGCGGGTCAAACAAAATTGCAGTAAAAATAGTGACTATGTTGCACAATCAAATATTCACTCAAAAAGATTATGATCCCAAATATCTTGATGACATCATTGAAAACGTAGCTACCTCCGCCAGGTTTCAGGATAATATAGTGGGTAATTCCTCTGTAGTATCAAACCAACATCAATGGGGTTTTATATCAAACTTTCATCATCAATATCAGGAAATAGAGGCCATTTATCAAAAACACTGGCACATACTATCTATGGATAGGGACCTAGTCCCAGCTCTCCCCCCTAAACCTAGGTGCATTTACAGGAAGGCCCCCTAATTTTAGGGGATAGGGTGGTTAAGAAGATACTAGACCCACCTGGACAACAGAAATATTTTTTTGATAAAAAAGGATTTTATCCATGTAAAAAGTGTGTATGCTGTAGGACTGTCAAAACCATTAAAGTGGAAGTAAACCCCCCTATCGTTTTCAGCCAAGGAAGCTGCCATCTTTGCCTCTGTTTAATCTTCAACTGCCACAGTGCTGCACATGTGATCCGTTATGACACCAGCCATTGGATGGTTTGACTGTTTGGTTGAGAGCACAGCCAATGTGCAGTTAGCATTCACGGCATGCCTTTTTTTTTTTAGACTGTTAAATCGATGGGTTTACTTCCGCTTTAAGAGAAGTTGCACATTGTTTAATTCTCATATTGCGGGGATGATCATACCATTGATGAATTTATCACCTGAAATACTACGCATTAGAGCTGCAACTAACGATTATTTTGTCATCGACTAACGATAATTTATTTATTATATATATGTATGTAGTTATATTCTTTTATCTTACCTTTTTTATGTACTTATTTTTTGTAAGGTTAATATAAAAGAATATAACTACATGTGTGTTTTTTTATTATTATTATTTTTTTTTATAATTTATTGCAATTTTTTTTATCAGCCCTGTTGGGGGGCTATGGTGAGATATCAGGGGTCTTAACAGACCTCTGACATCTCCCATTTGAGACAGGGAAAGGGACTAGGGACACAGATTCCCCAGTCCCTTTCTCTGTAACCTCCGCTGCCCTGATAATGAATGGAGAGAAGACAGCGGCTTCTCTTCATTCATTAATGTGAATGGACAGAGTCAGTCACTGACTCTGTCCATTCAGAAAACGAAGGAGCCGGGTTTACTGGCTCCTACCTCCGCTCTCCTTTCTGAGATACCAAGGGCGGCGGCAGCGCGGAGGGGGGGGAGAGAGAGAGGGACAGCAGCATGGAGGGGGACTCCCACGGAGAAGAGAAGGAGACACGGAGCAGCATAGAGGGGGACACAGAGAAGAGAGGGGGACAGATGCACGGAGGAGAGAGGGGGACAGATGCACAGAGGAGAGAGGGGCACAGATGCACGGAGGAGAGAGGGGGAGCAGCATGGAGAAGGACGGATGGGGACTGGAGGAAGATAGGGGACAGTCAGCGGTGATGTGTGTGGGAGAGAAGCACCGCGCTGAAAGCCGCGGTGGGGGTGTATTTACATGCAACCCGCAACGTGTGACGCATCACACACGTCAACGTTTTTTTTTAGTCAACGTGTTGTGGCAGCTCTACTACGCATGTTGTATACCTACTATGGTGTCCATGCGGCTTGTATTATGTTGGCTGCACTAAACGGTTACTGAGGATATGTATCTTAGAACATATGACCAATATTAGAAATGGTTTCACTATACACAGTGTTTCTTTGCACTTTAAAAATGTTCATGATAGAGACCCATCACTGCTGCAGTTTTGTGGTATTGATAGAGTCTTCTATAATTGGAGGGGATCCAATATAGTAAGGGACTTATCAAAACGTGAAACCAAATGGATTTTTTATTAAATACACTCACGCCGAGCGGATTAAACATCGAGTTAGATTTAAATTGCTTCATTAGTGATGTTTAAGTTTATCTGCCAGAACCCATGATTTTAGTTTTTAGTATTTATTTTTAATTAAAAAAAATAATAATTTAATTGTCATTATGTGCATTTACTATTGCTGTTTTAATATGTATTATGTGATTGCAAATTATTTTTATAAATTTTTTTATAAAATTTTTCATGATGTTTAGATTTGAGGGGTGACAACAATTCAGTTTGCTTAAATCTAGTGTTGTTGTCACGCTAAGACGTTGCTTGAAGTTAATACAGTATTTGTGGCTCTTCTACTCCAGTCACTCTGGTAGCTCTGAGTGGTTGTGAGATGGGCTGCATGCAGGTGATAATCATTTGCATGTCTCTGAGATATAAGGAACGTTGTATAGCCAATCCCAGGATGAAGTCAAGATGACGAAACGCATCAGGGCGTGGCTGTGCGGCAGCTACATTTCATTACAACAAGAGACGTCTAGGCTGAATTGGCAGGTGCAGTGGCAGTGTGGTGAGATATCGCTGGCTTGACAAGTCATCCCCAATCCATGTAGAGCTCTGGTTGATATTTAAGCTGATTTTACTTATAAATATTGTAAGTGCAATGTATGAATGTTGTTTTTGAATAAACATTGGCGTGTTTGACGTTATCACACTAGTGGAGCCTTTTCTTTGTTATCTCTCCACATGTGATTGCATCTAATCGTCCATTGTGTGTGGAGAGGAGCAGATCGTTGGCTTAACCCTTTATGGGTAATGCACTACTGCCGAACACGAGAGTGTAAGGCAATATTTTTTGGTAAGTTAAACACTGACGGGGAGCGGGCTGCAAGACACAGATGGTGTAGTGTGAAGACTCTATCACCCTTTGGATAATTCTTTTATGGACATTCTCTAGCACTTGCGTCGTAAGGATTTGTGTCACTAAATTTCTATTTCATCCTTTGCACTTTATTTGCTGTTATTTAACTGCTGCTGATCACCTTTATACCTATTATATATACTGTAGATGTGCATAGTTCAAAGTTAATCATTGGAGTTTGTTATAGACCTCCCAGTGTTAATGAGGAGATGGAGACTCAGCTCCTTGCACAGATGGAAAGGGCTGCAAGGGCTGGGACAGTGATAATAATGGGGGATTTTATGATATTAATTGGGTACCCTGAAATTAACTGGAGTAATGGTACTGCTGAAACAGTTTAAGGGCAAAAATGTATAAACCTAAGACTACTTTATGGTCCAATTCATAGAAGAAATTAGCTGTTCATATAAAAGAGAATCTGGGTAGCAGTGACCATAACATGATTTCATTTAAAGTTAGCTGTAAGCATCAAACACATACAGGAAAGATAAAAACACTTAAAGTGATCGTAAACGATCACCTTGTAAAACAACCAATTCAGTTTGATATAAAGAAGAAAGGCAAATTTTTTTGTATAGATATAAAAAAAACATTATAAATACCTTTTTATCACTTTTTTTATAAGTGATCACCTTCCCTCTGTTCTCAGCCGCATAAGAGCTGGGAGGAGGATGAGAAGCAGCAGCACACTGAGCTTCCCAGTGAATGGCTGTGCAGCAGGGGCTTGTCAGGACAAGTCTGACCATTGGAGGAGAGTAGCTAGAGAACTGACCACAGTGTTTTCTCCTGCTTAGCTTGTTCAGTTTTCGATAGGAAAACAAAGGGGCTGGCAAGAACACCAGGGATTTCACACAAAGGAAGCAATACAAAGAGACAAGGATACTTTTTCATACAAGTACATGGTACAGCAGGCACATATCAGGAATATGAAATGTTGGGGTAACAAACGCTTTGACTTTAAGAGAGCAAATTTGCCAAGGGTGAGGGCTGCTCTCTAAAGCCCCATACACACGGTCGGACTTTTTCATGGATTCTGTCCGATCGGACAATGTTGTTGAAAAATCAGACCGTGTGTATGCACCATCGGACAGTGTACGTCGGATTGTCCGACGGACAAAGTCTTATCTCCTGCTGGAAAGATTTGCCGACAACACGGTCCGATCACACCAAATCCGATCGTGTGTACGGTTGTCCGACGGACAAAGTGCTACGCATGCTCAGAAGAAATTCTGTGACGGAAGCGCTCGGTCAGGTAAAACTACCTTTCCTAATCGACACAGCACATTCGTCACGCTGCAATGTTAAAATGTCTTTAATGCAGCGCATTCTCTTTTTCTTTACAATGCAACAAGAATGACATGTTTTAGCTGCTCCTATTCACCCGCACTTCTCACAAACTTAGTTCTTTATTACTTTTCAGCATTTATACACTACATGTTTATTTTTACTCAGATCGTAAAAGAATCTTTGTTATATTTTTAGCATGATTTGTCTTTTTTTTTTTCTGAATACATATTTGAAGGAGAATTTTTTTTTTTTTTTTGGAGGGGGGTTGTGTGTCTCAACTTAGCAAAACCACATTATTAACATTTGTATTTCTTGCTTAAATTTACTAGGAGTTTGTTAGTTGTTGGTGCCCCTTGTTAATTCTACTTTAGGATTAGTGAAATGTACCTGCCTACTCAAAGAAAAACTGTCATTGTAGAAAAGTAAAACACAATAGTCAATGATTATTTCAAATCCCAAAAACATTTATTTAGGTCTCAGCAACAAACCAAAGAGGAACGCAGCCATGGTGAAACTTGGGGAATTTGCAAAGCCTTGGACCCCCACGGCAACCATCATTTTTCAAGCGTAGAAAATTGGGGGCCTGAGGAGTACGTATATTAAGGGGAGTGCAATCTGGTCCTGAAGTCCAAAGCATCCGGAACTGCAGCAGATGCCATCTAGGTCCCCAGGCTCTGGTACTACAAGAGGCTCCATCTTCTCTCAGACCAGACTGAATCCAGGTTGTCACTCTCAGGTCTTCCTTCCACGCTTCCTTGCACGCTGTGGCTGTCGTGCTGGTGGGGTGTGTGACAGACCTAGCTGGGACACAGGCTTTTTGAGAGGACGAAATGCAAGCCTCTTGCCAACTGATTACGGGCCCTGGCATTTGGGGGAACGGTGCTCTTTTTGGGCTGCAAGCCTGGGACCCCTGAGCTGGTGTTACTTGGATTCAGGTCCATGCTGGCCCCCCAATACACATAGAATCTGTATGTGTATTTGGCATATTAGCAAGAAATGCTAATGTCATGAACTCCAGACAGCCTGTCTGTTATGTAATTGAGTATAGTCTGGCTTGTAGGAGTGTTTTCACCTATTGTTGTGTGTGCTAATTAACCCTGCAATTGAATGAAGGAGTCCAGTGTTGATTAAGATAATTAGCTCATGGTAATTAGGCTAGGTGTGAGTCATCTGGCTGTATATATGTGTGACATGTCAAATAAAGATTCATTCCTGATGTACCTCAAGAAATAGTGCTGTCTAATTCTTGGGGGTTACTATAACCAGATCCATTGGACTCATGTTCCAGAACTTAGGAAGCATTTACGGCGGACACCTTGAGTACAGGATCCGTCACATTGTTGGCAAGCAGTGGGATTGTGCTTCCTGCAGTCTGGGACATCCAAACCTCCACCGGGATCCAAGATCAGGATAGAAGACTTCGGTCACCCCAGCGGAGATATGGATCTGGCATCAGAGTTCCCGGGGCTGCTGCGGATCATCCTTGCAGCATACACAAGGACTGTGTCTGAGGAGGAATACCTGGAGCTCAGGCAGCAGATTCGGGTGGAGCTGTGGATTGGAGCCCTCCAGCTCGCTGGTATAAAACAGGGCAAGTTCTTTCCAACCCAAGAGCAACGGGCCAGTGACCAACGGGCATTGCGGATGGCATTCCTGGGAGAGCAGCCCCAGGAGCAATGGGTGACTGAGTTGGACAGGCTTGTCCAGCAGGAGATAGAGCTGGACAATCGTTATCGGGCTCTGCAATGGCACGCAGAGCAGGGATATTTAGGGGAGACAACAGAATGCTCCCCGGAGGGATATGACTTTGGAGGCCCTGGATTGCTGTGGGAGAGCCTTACAGATCATTTTGTGTTTGGCAATGAAGGGGAACCTACCCTTGAGGACCTGCAAGAATATAGAGAGGCTATGCTCGGTCTTGCAGGTGTCTCAGAGCTTAAACATGATCTGGACCATTTGTTAAGGAAGGAACAGCATCTGGAAAGGGCATACAGGAAACTGCTAGAACACGTTCAGCAGCATGCCAGAGAATCTGCAGTGGAAACTCCGGAGATTGTCGTCCCCAAAGCGGAAGTGCTGACAATTGGGCAGAACTCTGCTAACTTCTGCCCAGCACCAACAGTGGCTTCGGCCTTCTTGAGAGAAGAGGTAGTCGGCCTTTCTCCCACAACACTGACAGGGACATGTGATTTTCTGCCAGCAGCACCTATGGAGTTACAACAAATTTCTCCAGCTGAAGATCTGGTAACTGAACAGAGGGTCCAAGCCCTTTGCTCCACATCTACAGCAATTCTGGAGGCCCAGGGTGAGGAGGTGGCAGTCCATCACGAGTTTCAGATCAGGGTTCAAGGAGAGAATGCAGTTGTCACCTCACAACTGCAGCTTGATCTGGTGTCGGTGGATGGGCCTGTGGTCTCCACTAACAGAAAACCAGCAGAAGTGCTGGCAACCGGGCAGAGTGCTACCAACCTCTGCCCAGCACCGGTAACAGCTGCGGAGTTCCAGGGAACTGGGGCAGTCGGCCTCTCTCCCCAAAAGTTAGCTGGAGCAGATGATGTAGGGAAGCTCCTACGCCCAGCTGAACTGCTGGTAACGGAACAGAGCGCTGCTGGCCTCTGCCCGCAACTAAAACAGGTCAGATTTCCTGTAAAGGTGGATGGGAATGCAGTCTCCACCAGTATAACCCAGGGATGCTGGGCGGTCGGCCCAGATCCCCAACAGCGTGATGGAGTGAGCCCAGTCACCCTGTCTTCTCTCCAGCGGCTGAAAAGACTCCAGGGAGAAGGACCAGTCCAGGCCTCTCCCCAGCGGCAGATATGTTCTTTGAGAGAGGCAGAGGTTGGCTGGGTGAGTGCTCTGTTTGAAACAATTTGTTTGGGGTACTGTGTGGGTACAGGCATTAGAGGACTGGAACTATGGACTAACTTCGGAGTCAACCCGTCTGGGGTCTCCTCCTGTGTTAGTCTCCTGCCGAAAGGGGAGAAATGTGACAGACCTAGCTGGGACACAGGCTTTTTGAGAGGACGAAATGCAAGCCTCTTGCCAACTGATTACGGGCCCTGGCATTTGGGGGAACGGTGCTCTTTTTGGGCTGCAAGCCTGGGACCCCTGAGCTGGTGTTACTTGGATTCAGGTCCATGCTGGCCCCCCAATACACATAGAATCTGTATGTGTATTTGGCATATTAGCAAGAAATGCTAATGTCATGAACTCCAGACAGCCTGTCTGTTATGTAATTGAGTATAGTCTGGCTTGTAGGAGTGTTTTCACCTATTGTTGTGTGTGCTAATTAACCCTGCAATTGAATGAAGGAGTCCAGTGTTGATTAAGATAATTAGCTCATGCTAATTAGGCTAGGTGTGAGTCATCTGGCTGTATATATGTGTGACATGTCAAATAAAGATTCATTCCTGATGTACCTCAAGAAATAGTGCTGTCTAATTCTTGGGGGTTACTATAACCAGATCCATTGGACTCATGTTCCAGAACTTAGGAAGCATTTACGGCGGACACCTTGAGTACAGGATCCGTCACAGGGTGGCAGAAGGAGGAGGAGGAGGAGGAGAAGGCGGAGCATGGTAACTATGGCAAACATGTGTGAGTGGGGTCATCTCCCCAGCCCTACCCTTATTTAGGACATGGAGGATGAGCCCCTCACACATGTTGCGTTGCCTCACCTCCATACCCATCATCTTCGTGACAACCACGGAGCCAAAGGTCTCCTCGTCGGTGGGTGTGGCATGTAGGGAGTCTTAAGCCTCTCTGATCATCCGGAGCGCTGACTCTGCCGCATAACCCCCCCTTCTTGCCCTTCTGTACAGAGGGCGGAGGGGAGGGATTTGGGTGTCAGTCAGGCTCCGAGGCCTAGCCCCCTCTTGGCTGCCACTACCCACCTCTTGGCTGCCACTAACCCCTGCCTCCTCCTGACTGCCACCTTCCACAGCCACCTCCTGGCTGAGGTCTTCCTGTGTATGAAAAAGGGACATAGTTTCAGTTATTTGTTCATCAAACACACACAATTCTCATCTAGTGACTGGTGCAAAATGTTTACAAATAGAAAACCATACAATTCTCAGCCCTGCAGTTTAGATTCTGGCCCCAAATGTCTCCAACACTACTGTCTGTTGATATGTCAAACACGTTAGGAACTAAGCAATTGGGGATCCTGAATTAAGTGAACATCATTCATTATTCCCATAAATGGTAACAAAACTACTATACCTGGAACAAGCTGGGCTCCTCCACCTCTTCCAGACTGGAAGGCCCAGGTTGCTCCTCGGAAGCCTCATCAGGGTGGCGTGCGTGGAAGGACGCGTGCAAGGAAGAGTCGAGAGTGACTTCCTGACAGTAGCCTGGTCTTTGAGAAAGTGGAGCCTGTCATAGTACCAGAGCGTGGGGACATGGACATCAGCTGCTGCAGCTCCAGATGCTTGTGACTTCAGGACCTTATTGCGCTCCCGGAAATAGGTAGTCTTCATGTTGGTGATCTTCACTTTTAAGTTTGCGACGGTTGCCATGGGCAGGGTAGGCTTTACAAATGCCACCAGTTTCAGCAGGGCTGCGTACCTCTTTGGTCTGTTGCTATAATCCCTGTGTTTTGCCTGCCATAAGAGGGGGAATTGCCGGTATTTATCAATGAAGTGTGGGAGGAAGCTCACGTTGTAGAACGCCTCCATCACCTCTGCAAGACACAACGCCACACAAAACAATATAAATAATGTCAGCCTAAACTCTCCTAATCTTCTCCATAAAGAAGCCTCAAGTTCAAATCAGTCTAGGCTAGTTATGTACCAACGTCAAATTGTACCTTCGTTTCTAGCGATCGTCTCGTGCGTGAGCTTTCTCTCCCCTCGTCTCCCAGATCGTGGCTACGACACAGGCGTGTGACGTTTTTATATCCAGTGCGCATGCGTCAAACTCCGCCCGCCCCTGACGATCTTTCTCGTCTATTCCCCACCCCTTCTCTTTACGGCGCAGTGGGGAGAGCACATGGCGGGGACACAGCAGGTGCGCCCCAAATATCCCACCAACGAGGAGGAGGACGAGGAAAGTCCGGAGGCACAAACGTCCCGATCCCGGAGCCTGAAATTCAAGGCCTCCAATATGTCATTTGGAGAAATGTTGGAGATGGTGGACATATTAAAGAGGAGCGACTATGATGGGAAGTATGGGCCTTACCTCAACCCCAATGTCCGCAAGGCCAAGATCATGTCTAAAGTTGTGAGAAGGCT
Source organism: Lithobates sylvaticus (assembly GCA_028564925.1). Taxonomy (NCBI): domain Eukaryota; kingdom Metazoa; phylum Chordata; class Amphibia; order Anura; family Ranidae; genus Lithobates; species Lithobates sylvaticus. The sequence goes on along the minus strand of CM053031.1, from coordinate 104,614,216 downwards.
GTACAATCATTTTGGGGTACAACGATCCAAGGAGCAACTGAGGAAACGCTGGTCAGACCTGAAACTGAGGGAGGCCGATCAGTACAGAGAGATCAAGCGAATTCTTCAAAAAAGTAAGTAGTTGTGTTTTGTGTTTGCTTTCTTGCTTGCATACTGCTCCATGTGGTTTGATTTTTACAAAGTTGTACATTCCAAAATGGCCACTTTCAGGTTCGTCTGTGCATTCGATCGTACTCAGCCTTGATCTTTCTGCCACTGTCATGATCGTGTGTGTCCATTCGATCGTACGCAACCTCGATCGTTGGGCCACTTATAATACGATGTTTGTGGTTTTTTTTTGGGGAAAGGAAGTTTGTTCTCACTAGAAATGTCATCAAGAATGTAAAGCCAATTTATTCAATGTAAAGGAGAGGTCACCCAGTAGCTGTTTACCCATCTGGACTCTAGAGCACTAGTGCTGGGACACCCAAACCCCCTTTTTATTATGCTTTTCCACACATGTGCTTCAGTGGATACTAGAGGGGGGTCTCCATCACACAAACTTCTACCAAAAAGCTAGTAAGTTTAGCACCTTTACAAAGTGACTACATTCATGTAGTTGGCATTTGTAACTGGCCAAACAAAAATAGTGTCCGTCACTTTCAAGCAATGTTTGTCATTTCCTATTTCTGCCCTCAATAGATTGTGTTGCTAAATCTTCCTTTTGTACATTCTCATAGGGGAGCGAAAACTTGGGCCGTCTGAGGAAACCCCAAAACCAACACCTCCCAAAAAAGGTGAAAGAGCAGAAGCAGAGGAGGAGGAGGAGGAAGGAGAGATCATCGAACTTGGAGAAATTGTCACCACAACAGGTGAGTGTGGGAGAACACAGCTACTGGTAAGCTAATCAATGTATGGCTGCCTCATTTCCAACACCCGATTTTTGTTTGTTTGTGGTTTTTAGGTGACGTGGATGTTGTGGAAGAAAAATCGCACTTTACCACAGAGAGTGCCCACGTACTCATCGGGGAGATAATGGTCTGCAATAGAGATCTAGATTACATAAAGCAAAACATCAATGATGTTCAACAAAAATTGAAGAACATCATTGATGTTTTAGGAAAAATATGAAAACGCACCAAGTAATTAACACACATTTGTGCCAGCTTCTGAACACATTTGCAACTTAAGAACTGTGTGAAATTTGGAACATGCACACATTGTGTCCACATGTGCTAGCTCCCATCATGGTGGATGAATGCCAACGTTTTTTTTGGGGGTGCAACCACTTTACGAACTACGAAAGTGGTTGTGGTGAAGGGGTTGCACCCCCAAAAAACGTCCATTCATCCCCATGATGGAAAATTGCACTTTTGAAGCTTCTAGGCATGTGTTTTACCATCTAATGACCATTTTCAGACCCAAATTGTGTGCATGTTCTAAATTTCCACATTCCAGGGGTGACCCCCCCATGTGATGAAGGCAAGATCAAACACACTTTGAACATATAGTCATGTCTGATCTTGTCTTCACTTTACAAAGTTGAACTTTCCTAGTTCATAGGTTCTGTTTTGCTCCATGCCTGGTTTTACCAATTGCGGAATGTTTGTAAACAATGTTTTAAATAACCAAGCTGTTGTCAGTTTGGGCGTGAAGATTGTAAACGCACTTGTGAATGTTTTCCAAGTAAACTTTTTTATTTTTCTAAATGTGTGGCTTCCTTATTTAAAAAACACAATGCATTATGTATGTCAAATGTAAAGGATATGGGGGGCAATGGGTGTTATTTACTAAAGGCAAGTCCACTTTGCACTGCAAGTTTCTTTTCCAGGGCACTTTTTCACTGCACTTGTAGAGCATAGTCGATTTGACTTATGTAAATGACACCCACAGTGCTTTGTACGAAAACACGGAGCACAGCATTTTTGAGAATACACACATGTCTGACCTGGTGATGAAAAGGAGTATTTTGGGTGTCAGTTATGCAGTACAAACCTTCTCTAGATCAAAGATTAGGTAGCAAACACACAACATGAGAATAATCTTTTTGGGAAGAAGAGACTGTTACCTCCTTTTGCCCAGAAAGTGCATTCCCACTGTCGAAGGCAAAGGGAAAAAAATTTAAAGGTAAAATAAGCTAAAAAGAATACTGAAATGACAAGAAATCATAGGTTGGTTGAAATATCAGATTTATTAAAAAATGCCTCTCACACATCGTCAGGCAGAGCAATGGCCCCCCTACCCACAAAGTACTCCATATATTGCTCGCGGACCGCGCGGGCATTTAGAGGGGGCAAGCCTGGACGTGCCACTTGAAGGGCTGTGAGGTCCGCATTTGGAGGGCCCTCCACATCTGGGCCAATGGGCACCACATAGTTCCTGTTATGTCTTTTGAGGAAGTTGTGCAATATGCAACAGGCAAGAACTATGTGGTTCAGTTTGTATTCCGCCAAGTTAATTGCCGTCAAGAACAGGCGGAAGCGGCTGGCCAGGATGCCAAAAGTGTTCTCCACAACTCTTCTGGCTCTGGACAGCCTGTAGTTGAAGACCCTCTGGTCTGGGGTGAGGGTCCTCATCGGGAACGGCCTCATCAGATGGGGAGTCAACGCAAACGCTTCATCTGCGACAAAGACGTAGGGGAGTCCTTCTGCATTCTCCTCTGGAGGTGGCAAGCACAGACTGCCACTTTGGAGACGCCAGTAGAACTCCGTGTGCGCAATGGCACCACCATCCGAGATCCGGCCGTTCATCCCCACGTCCACATACATAAATTCATATGTTGCCGACACCACCGCCAACATCACTACACTATTAAACCCTTTATAATTATAATAGTAGGACCCCGAGTTGTGCGGTGGGACGATGCGGACGTGTTTCCCATTAATTGCCCCTCCGCAGTTAGGAAAGTCCCAACGGCTGGCAAAGTGGGAGGCCACAGTCTGCCATTCCTGTGGCGTGGAAGGGAACTGTGGAGTGAAACAAGAAAAAATAATTAGTCACTTTGCACATAAACATTGCAAGCAGATTAGACAATCAACATCTTGGAACAAGAGCATTGTATAAAATTGGAGGCTGGAAAGTATTTGCACAGAAAAGTAGAGGCTCCCCTTCACAGATTACTCACCCCCCATCAATCCCCACACTTCTGATGGGCCATTGGCAATAACTAGGGTTTTGGGGGGGGGGGGGGTTGTTGGACAGGTAACCCTCTGCACTTCATTGATTGGCAAATGGCTCAATAATGTGTGCTAGTTTGGCCAGACACTCTGTACTTAACACTATTGGCAGCCCCCAGGAAAGCGAAACTAACATTTCAAACCCCCCCCCCCCCAACAAAAAGGAAAGCACATTGTGACATTATGAAATTACCAAGCAAGCTAATAGGAGAGAAAGAACACAAAAAATTAGGAAATGGAAAGTATGGAGGCAGCCCCTTGCACTACATGCTTTGCAGAATTCATCCCTAAAGATGCCCACTATAAAGAGGTAGGTATATAGTGTGTATTGACCTTGGGAAAGCCAGCAGATAGAGGATTGGTACCATCTGACAGAGCAGTTGGGGGAGGGGGTTCCTAATGAGTTTGCCCCCCCCCCCCACAAAAAAAAAAAAAAAGGGGCTCTACATGAAGTAAACCACACAGCAAACATTTGTGCATATTTTAGGGGGTGTTTGGGGGCAAACAATACTATGCAGCAGACAAAATACATTGCTTAAGTGACTAGGCCATAGGTGTCTATTGGGGCAGAAGAGCATGCTGGGGAGTTAAGTGAAGGGAAAAATGCATGAAGGAGAAAAGGGGCACAGCATATTAGAGCATATTGCAATCATGGTAATTAGGGAAGGAGGTCAAAAATAGAAGACATTAGCAAACAGAGCATACATAGAAGGGAATAGTAAAGTATAAATGTTACCTTAATATAGTCCTCCTGCAGGACCTCGATGATGGCAGAACAGGTCTCTGGAATAATGATTCCCAGGGCCTGGGGAGAGATACCTGAAGAGAACTTCAAATCCTGAAGACTTCTCCCTGTCGCCAAGTACCTCAACGTGGCAACAAGCCTCTGCTCCGGAGTAATGGCTTGTCTCATGCAGGTATCCTGCCGGCTGATAAAGGGGGTCAGCAAAGCCAAAAGACGGTGAAAATCGGGGTCCGTCATCCTGAGAAAGTTCCTGAAATCATCAGGATTATTCTCCCAGATCTCACGAAGCAAAGGCATGTGCGAGAATTGGTCACGCTGAAGCAACCAATTCTTGGTCCACATACTCCTCGTCACTCTGTTCATGGACGGGTCTTGGGTCAAAGCTAAAAGCCCGACACCAATTCCGCGTACAGCACGAACTCGGCGACGAGTACGCACGGGAAACATCGCTCACAAGGTCACAAAAGGTCGGCTGGTCAGAACGGACAAACAGAAAGCACCGATAAACAGCAAGGCCTGAAAGAACGAAATGAATACCAGAAACGAGCAGACAATAAGCAGTGCAAATCAAAGCGTCCTATATCAAGATATAGGCCGCAATGACCAACAAATGCGAACTGACTACACGCACTAATAAACAGATACGCACGACAAGCACAAACTGAAGAGCAGTAACGATCTGAGTCAGAAAACTGAGAAGCGCGAATCTTAAGTCACCAAACTTCGACTAACTCGCGATAAACACGGGATCAGCAGAAGGAGCCCAACGGGTGCCTGACGTGGTGCTGAACTTCCCTTTTCTAATGTCGTGGACGACGACTTACGTCACGACGTTCTTGCAGACTGGATATTCCGACAACGTAGTCCGACCGTGTGTACGCAACACCAACATCGGACAAAGTACGACGGACAGGATCCGGCCGACCTGGTCCGCGGATTGTCCGACCGTGTGTATGGGGCTTTAGTCTTAGACTGGGAGGGAATATTGGCATTGATGAACACAGAACAGAAATGGGAATTCTTCAAAGCGACTGTATGTGAACTCACTGCAAAGTATATTCCCATGGGCAACAGGTTTGAAAAGGCTCACATCAAAGTTGAAAAAGCTATAAATAATAAGAAAAAAGCCTTTAAAAAATATAAAAATGAAGGAACACTATCATTGTTTAAATGTTACAAAGAATATAACAGAATATGTAAAAAGTAAATTAAGGAGGCAAAAATTCAAAACAAAAAAGCCAGATTGCAAAAGATAGTAGAACAAACCCCAAAAAATTCTTCAAATATATTATTAGTAAAAAGGTCAGGTCTAAACAGTTAGGCCCTTTACAAAATAATCTAGAGTGGGTGACTGGCGACAAACAGAAGGCAAATTTATTAAATGCACGTTAAATGTCACGTACCAGATAAGACCAGAACTGTGTGGACTGCACAGAGGAAACCCAAACGTATATAAGTGAAATATAATGATTTATTAACCACTTTCAGACCGGACCATTTTGCTGGCTTAAGACCAGACCACTTTTTGCGATTCAGCACTGCGTCGCTTTAACTGACAATTGCGCGGTCGTGCAACGTGGCTCCTAAACAAAATTGACGTCCTTTTTTCCCCACAAATAGAGCTGTGCATACTTGTACATTATGGCATAACCTACCTAAGGGCCTCTAAAAAACAGTAATGTTAGAAAAGTTTACTACCACTTTAATATCATTGGAACCCAGGAGCCTCTCATGGGGACCCCTACTGACCCGCATAGTTGCCAACATTTCAAAAATATTTTCAGGGACACTTTTTTTACAAGTGCTATATTTAGAGTAGCTGACATCCCCTATGTTCATCTATACATCACAATAGTAATTACAAAATTAAATAAGTACTAATAATGGGGCAGAACAAATATGAGGACTGAGATTTCCTTTAGTTGAACTAACAAAAGTGTGCCCATTATAGAGCTGGTAACATTGAGGATATTCCGTATAATTTTAAAGAACTGTTTTTGTAGGGGAGGAGAATGGATGGTATAAAAGTGGAAAGTATGTGCAGGTGAGGGGGAGGAATGTGGAGGGTCTAACAGTGGGCACTATGTATATGAGAGGAGTGCGGAGGGTATGACAGAAGGCACTATGTACAGGAGAGGAGTGTGAAGAGTATGACAGTGGGCAGTATGCACAGCAGAGGAGTGTGGAGGGTATGCCAGTGGGCACTATGTACAGGAGAGAAGTGTAATACAGCGGGCACTATGTACAGGAGAGGAGTGTGTAGGATATGACAGCGGGCGCTATGTATAGGAGAGAAGTGTGGAGGGTATGACAGTGAGCAGTATGTACAGGAGAGAAGTGTGGAGAGTACGACAGTGGGCACTATGTATAGTAGAGGAGGATGAAGGAATCTGGGAAGGAAAAATTTTAAGGTTTGTGGAAGGTTGTTAAGGGACTGTGTAGTGGTTAAGCGGGCCATACATGGATTGAAATTACACCAATTAAGCAGGGACCAGCCATAGTCGATCTATGTATGGGCTACCTGGTTTTACACAAGTCAACCTATTAACTGACTTGAGTACAACCAGCATGTCAGGTTTTCCCTAAAACAATCAGTGCTGCCAGCTATAGTTAGCAACACTGATCATTGTATTCACTGGCAGAACACAATAACACTGCAGGAGTGATTCCCCCATCCACAGGTCAGCAGGTGAGAGGGTGTGTGGGGACAGGCTGGGGAGAGATACTAGTCAGTGGCTGTGTAGGCACTGGCTAGTATCAGAGCCAGATACACACAGGTTACATATGCCACGATCGTTAGAGCGAGAACAATAATTCTAGCACTAGACCTCCTCTGTAACTCTAAACATGTAACCTGTAAAAAAAATTAAAGCATCGCTTAGTACACAAAAAAAATTGTGCTAACTTTAGTGTTTGTTTTATGAATGAAACAGTTTCTTTCCAAAAACAAACGTTTGAAAAATTCCTGCGCAAATATCATGTAACATAAAAAGTTGCAAAGACCACCGTTTTATTCCATAGGTTGTCTGCTAAAACAACATATATAATGCTTGAGGCTTCTGAGTAATTTTCTATCAAAAAAAAAAATGATGATTTTTACATGTAGGAGCAGTGGCGGAACTACCGCCATAGCGACACAATCAAGGGGGGTGTGAGCCCAATCAAGGGCCCGGTGAGCGGCGTTGCTAGGCGGGTGCGGGCCGCGCCAGGTGACACCCGCTAGCGGGGGTGACACCCGTGGGTAGCGGCAGCCGCACCACTAACGCCGCTCACTGTGCCTTCTATTCTGGAGCGCAGCCTGCGCAGGAGGGACACAGTGGCGCGGACCGAAGCCGCCTCCCCTCCTCTCTGTTTACATCCAGAGAGGAGGAGGAGGAGGAGCCTGCGCTCGAGCCTCGAGGGACACACGCCGGCGCCGCTGTTCTGAGGTATGTAAGGGGGGGGGGCGTCTGCTGTGGGGTCTGCAGTACTCAGCGGGGGGTGGTTTGCACTACCCGGGGGGGTCTGTAATGCAGGGGTGTCTGCACTGAGGGGGGTCTGTAATGGGTGGGGGTGTCTGCATTGCTGGGGGGTGTCTACTGATGGGGGTCTGCACTGAGGTCGGGGGGTGTCTGTACTGATGGGGGTCTGCACTGAGGTCGGGGGGTGTCTGTACTGATGGGGGTCTGCACTGAGGTCGGGGGGTGTCTGTACTGATGGGGGTCTGCACTGAGGTCGGGGGTGTCTGTACTGATGGGGGTCTGCACTGAGGTCAGGGTGTCTGTACTGATGGGGGTCTGCAATGAGGTCGGGGGGTGTCTGAACTGATGGGGGTCTGCACTGAGGTCGGGGTGTCTGTACTGATGGGGGTCAGCACTGAGGTCGGGGGTGTCTGTACTGATGGGGGTCTGCACTGAGGTCGGGGGGTGTCTGTACTGATGGGGGACTGCACTGAGGTCGGGGGTGTCTGTACTGATGGGGGACTGCACTGAGGTCGGGGGGTGTCTGTACTGATGGGGGTCTGCACTGAGGTCGGGGTGTCTGTACTGATGGGGGACTGCACTGAGGTCGGGGGGTGTCTGTACTGATGGGGGACTGCACTGAGGTCGGGGGGTGTCTGTACTGATGGGGGACTGCACTGAGGTCGGGTGTCTGTACTGATGGGGGTCTGCACTGAGGTCGGGGTGTCTGTACTGATGGGGGTCTGCACTGAGGTCGGGAGGTGTCTGTTCTGATGGCGGTCTGCACTTGGGTGGGGGGTGTCTGTACTGATGGGGGGGGTCTGCACTTGGGTGGGGGGTCTGTACTGAGGGGGGGGGTGTCTGTACTGCTGGGGGGGTCTGCACTAGGGGGGTGTCTGTACTAAGGTGGTGTCTGTACTACTGGGGGGGGGGGGGTTCTGTACTACTGAGGGGGGTCTGCACTGAGGGGGGGGGTCTGTAATGTTGGGGAGGTCTGCACTGGGAGGGTGTCTGTACTGCTAGGGGGGGCCCTGCACTGAGGGGGGTGTCTGCACTGAGGTCGGGTCTGTAATGCTGTGGGGTATCTGTACATAGGGGGGTGTCTGGCATTAGTTCATTTTTTTTTTGTGTGGGGGGGGGGGGGCCCATACAACATTTTGCTATGGGGCCCTGTGATTTCTAGTTACGCCCCTGTGTAGGAGAGAAGTGTCAGAATTGGCCTGGGTGGCAAGGGGTTAATTATCATAAGTAATATGCAAATAATTATAATAAGCACTGTGAGTTCATCCTCTCAGTCTGCTGCAGAGTGTGCCAGCTTGTATTTAAACTGGCCGCTCTGTATGTAGCTTCTGACCGACTGCGCAAGCAGCCCTGTACCTCCGGAACCATAGATGATAGCAGCCCCATATTTTAACCAGTGCTGGAGTAGGTCTTTAGCTACTTACCCCCCAGCGGACAATCGAGGCTTCGAAATCACGCGAGAACTCGCGCCAGGACGCCGCACAGACTCCTGGGAATAAGAGAAAAGGATCCCAGGAGACAGTGCGGCACTAAGTGGCGTAATAGCCGCCACAACCGCCCCCCCTATACCCGCAATCCCCAGAACCTGGAAATGCTAGATATCAGAAGAAAAAAAAAAGGTACTGTTTTCAAATTGTCATATTTCGATCTAATAGACAGAAATAATAATTGGGAGATATTGATTATAAATCGTGTGGAGCTCCGCTTTAATCCAGACCTGCTGTGTCCCCTCGCACAGTTATTAGGTAATAACTGATCATGTGTCACCATCCTGACAGTGCAATGTTGCTCGGGGTCACCCCCTGCCCATGTGACATGTAAATAAACACATGCCCCGTCCAGCAGCCGTGCACTACTCCCTCTAATACCAGCTGTCACTCCGTGTAAATCTATTCCACACCCGCCTGTGCACTTTCCACACAGCCCGAGTCTTTCCCAGCGCTTCACATATTACATTACCCAGGGATAAAAATTCGGAGGATTATTTCTAATCATGTAGTGTAAGTTGGCTCCTCCGGTGGCTTGCGGTGATTTTGGGTCTATATAAAAAGTGGTGCGGAAAGTGCGGATGTAGGCGGGATGACCAAGATGGCGTGTGTGCTGGAGCCTCCGCTCCGGATGAGCGTGCTGTCTGTGAGTATAGGAGCCGGAGAGGCCGCACCCTGCCCGGCCGGGAGGGGGGGGGAGAGGGAGCGCTGTGCACCCGTCCATGGTGGGGCAGGAAGGTGGGAGGGGTGGTTCTCCTGGAGGGCTAGTAGTCCTTATCACCCGGTGATGGGTACAACACGACTGCCTGGGGGGTGCTCTCCGCACATGGGATTGTCCATAGCAACAAGTCTGACAGCAGTTCTGTGATTGGCTGCTCTGTGTGCACTAAAGTCCAGCCATGTGTACCTTTTAGGTGACCATACAGCTTACAATCTAATTGTACCACCTGATCTACAGTTCTAAAACTAGGTTTATACTTCGCATGTCATGAGAGACATGGGGAAAAAAAGTCCCTGAACCCTTTTTTTTTTTTTTTTATTGCACCGCACAGAACTGCATGTTTCTCTGCACCTTTCCTTTACAGGGTCCTGTAGAGTGCAAGCTCCTGGGACTAGGACTGCATGCTGATGTGAGGAAATTGTCTGTACCATCGCAGGCAGCTCCTCATGATGATCTGCCTCCGACCCTCCTCATCAGTACAGGCAGCTCCTCATGATGATCTGCCTCCGACCCTCCTCATCAGTACAGGCAGCTCCTCATGATGATCTGCCTCCGACCCTCCTCATCAGTACAGGCAGCTCCTCATGATGATCTGCCTCCGATCCTCCTCATCAGTACAGGCAGCTCCTCATGATGATCTTCCTCCCATCCTCCTCATCAGTACAGGCAGCTCCTCATGATGATCTGCCTCCGACCCTCCTCATCAGTACAGGCAGCTCCTCATGATGATCTGCCTCCCATCCTCCTCCTCATCAGTACAGGCAGCTCCTCATGATGATCTGCCTCCGCTCCTCCTCATCAGTACAGGCAGCTCCTCATGATGATCTTCCTCCCATCCTCCTCATCAGTACAGGCAGCTCCTCATGATGATCTGCCTCCGCTCCTCCTCATCAGTACAGGCAGCTCCTCATGATGATCTGCCTCCGATCCTCCTCATCAGTACAGGCAGCTCCTCATGATGATCTGCCTCCGACCCTCCTCATCAGTACAGGCAGCTCCTCATGATGATCTGCCTCCGACCCTCCTCATCAGTACAGGCAGCTCCTCATGATGATCTGCCTCCGACCCTCCTCATCAGTACAGGCAGCTCCTCATGATGATCTGCCTCCCATCCTCCTCCTCATCAGTACAGGCAGCTCCTCATGATGATCTGCCTCCGCTCCTCCTCATCAGTACAGGCAGCTCCTCATGATGATCTTCCTCCCATCCTCCTCATCAGTACAGGCAGCTCCTCATGATGATCTGCCTCCCATCCTCCTCCTCATCAGTACAGGCAGCTCCTCATGATGATCTGCCTCCCATCCTCCTCCTCATCAGTACAGGCAGCTCCTCATGATGATCTGCCTCTGACCCTCATCAGTACAGGCAGCTCCTCATGATGATCTGCCTCCGACCCTCCTCATCAGTACAGGCAGCTCCTCATGATCTTCCTCCCATCCTCCTCATCAGTACAGGCAGCTCCTCATGATGATCTTCCTCCCATCCTCCTCATCAGTACAGGCAGCTCCTCATGATCTTCCTCCCATCCTCCTCATCAGTACAGGCAGCTCCTCATGATGATCTTCCTCCCATCCTCCTCATCAGTACAGGCAGCACCTCATGATGATCTGCCTCCGACCCTCCTCATCAGTACAGGCAGCACCTCATGATGATCTGCCTCCGATCCTCCTCATCAGTACAGGCAGCTCCTCATGATGATCTTCCTCCCATCCTCCTCATCAGTACAGGCAGCTCCTCATGATGATCTTCCTCCCATCCTCCTCATCAGTACAGGCAGCTCCTCATGATGATCTGCCTCCGCTCCTCCTCATCAGTACAGGCAGCTCCTCATGATGATCTGCCTCCGATCCCCCTCATCAGTACAGGCAGCTCCTCATGATGATCTTCCTCCCATCCTCCTCATCAGTACAGGCAGCTCCTCATGATGATCTGCCTCCCATCCTCCTCCTCATCAGTACAGGCAGCTCCTCATGATGATCTGCCTCTGACCCTCATCAGTACAGGCAGCTCCTCATGATGATCTGCCTCCGACCCTCCTCATCAGTACAGGCAGCTCCTCATGATGATCTTCCTCCCATCCTCCTCATCAGTACAGGCAGCTCCTCATGATGATCTTCCTCCCATCCTCCTCATCAGTACAGGCAGCTCCTCATGATGATCTGCCTCCGATCCTCATCAGTACAGGCAGCTCCTCATGATGATCTTCCTCCCATCCTCCTCATCAGTACAGGCAGCTCCTCATGATGATCTGCCTCTGATCCTCCTCCTCATCAGTACAGGCAGCTCCTCATGATGATCTGCCTCCGATCCTCCTCCTCATCAGTACAGGCAGCTCCTCATGATGATCTACCTCCGATCCTCCTCATCAGTACAGGCAGCTCCTCATATCAGACTCATTTAAAGCCCATACTCCATGTCAGAATATCCACCCTTGTTGTGGCGCCTCGGTGGGTAATTGCTCATTATGTCTAGGGAGAAGTACTTACCTTTTATTCCCCACCTCCAGTCTCCATTGTACTTACCTCCGTTAGTGATGAGCTGTCAGAGCTCACGCAGCGGTCCAGGGATTCTAAATCCCATCGCTTCTCGGAAGCTCAGCAGAAAGAAGAGCGAGGATTTCAAATCCCTGAACTGCTAAAACTGCTGTACCTGGTCCCTCTGGACACAAACTAGCAGCTAACCCTTGCAATGCAGCCTTGATCAGACACTTTTTCAGCCAGTGGGGCCAGCTGTCAAAATACAATAATCGCTGTGGAAGATCTGTCCATCTGCACTGTATTACATGGATGGAGGAACTCATTAGATGACAGTGCGGTATAAAAGTATTTGCCCCTTCCATATATATATATTATTGTGTCACATTTAAATTGTTCAGATCATCAAGAAAATTTTAATATCACACAAAGATAACCTGAGTAAATACAAAGTGCAGTTTTTAAAATTTCACTTAAAGTGGTTGTAGTCAGAAGTTTTTTTTTTTTTTTTATCTTAACGCATTTTATGCATTAGGATAAAAAAACCTTCTGTGTGCGGCAGCCTCCCCAGCCCCCCTTATACTCACCTGAGCCCCACCCCTATCCAGCGATGTCCACGAAATCCTCAGCCATCCGGGACTCTCCTCCTGATTGGCTGAGACACAGCAGCGGTGCCATTGGCTCCCACTGCTGTCAATCAAAGTCAGCTAGCCAATCAGGAGATAGAGGGGGCAGGGCCAAAACGGGGCTCTGTGTCTGAATGGACACAGGGAGCTGTGACTCAGCTCGGTTGCCCCCATAGCAAGCTGCTTGCTGTGGGAGGGAGGGGCCAAGAGATGCGGTGAGGGACCCGAGAAGAGGAGGATCTGGGCTGCTCTATGCAAAACCACTGCACAGGGCAGGTAAGGATAACATATTATTTTTATAGAGGGGGGGGGACAAAACTTTACAATCGCTTTAAAGGGATTGTAAATTCTCAAGGTTTTTTCGCCTTAAGGCCCCTTTCACACTGAAGCGTTTTTCAGGAGCTACATCGATAAAAAAAGCGCCTGTATAGCTCCTGAAAAAAGTGGGTCCTTTAACTCCAGTGTGAAAGCCGGAGGGCTTTCACACTGGAGCGGTGCGATAGCAGGACTGTAAAAAAAGTCCTGCTAGCAGCATATTTGGAGCGGTGAAGGAGCGGTGTATTCACCGCTCCTACCCATTGAAATCAATGGGATACCGCGGTAATACCGCCGGCAAATCGATGCTGCAGCGGCAGTTTGCCGGGGGTTTCAACCCTTTTTCGGCCACTAGTGGGGGTTAAAACCACCCCGCTAGCGGCCGCATACCGCGGCTAAAACAACGGTAAAGCAGCGCTAAATATAGTGCTGCTTTACTGCCGCCGCCCCAGTGTGAAACCGGCCTAATGCATTCTATGCATTGAAAAACTTTCTTTGCTGCCCCCAGCTTTTTTCTTGATGGCAGAAAACAAATACTCCTGCGCAACAGTGGGCCAACCAGGTGGGCTAGAGTTCGTAATGGACAACGTCTCAGGCCTTGCTGCCCTCAAGGATAGGGATATCCTAGCAGTCAAAGGAGAAATGGGGAAAAAAGAGGGCGCACCAACCTTGTGCATTATCCTTTTAATGTATTTTATTAAAAAAGTAAATGAAAAACTACTCACAAACATGTGGAAGAAAACCGCAATAAACAAGAGTCTTCAGATTCTTCTCACGATAACAGACTCCAGATGGTAATAGAGAATAATAAGGGCCACTGCCAACTGACGCGTTTCAAAGGAATACCTGGCTGCTCTGAGGAAAGCGTCGCCTGACGTCTGACCTTTTTTTTTTTTTTCTATAAAAAAAAACTGTCCAAACCTGCCTGGCTCTATGGGAAAAAGTGCGACCAATGAACAGCCCCCACCCTGACTATCAGTTCATAACCTCAAGTGTTATGTAGCTAGACAGTGATCTGAAACACACCAGCAAGTTCACATCTGAATGGTTAAAAAAAACAAACAAAATAAAAGTGATATTAAAGTCTTGTTTTCTTTTGTGTAAAAAGAACATGTTATACTTACCTGCTCTGAGCAGTGGTTTTGCACAGAGCAGCCCAGATTGTCCTCTTCTTGGTCCCTTGCTCGCGCTCTTGGCCCCCCACTGAGTGCCACCACAGCAAGTCGCTTTCTATGGGGTCACCTGAGCTGAGCTGCTGCTCTGTCCATTCAGACACTGAGTCGTGGTGCGGCCCTGCCCCCCTCTCCCTATGTCTCAGCCAATCAGAAGGGAGAGTCCCGGACAGCCAAGGCACTCGTGCAACATCGCTTGATCGAGATGGGGCTCAGGTAAGTAAAAAGGGGGGGGGGGGCTGCTGCACACAGTACAGAATGCATTAAGATTAAAAGAAAAAACTTTTGTCTTTAGAACCACTTTAAGGTTTTGAAGTGCCCTAGTCAAAGTCCAGACTTAAAGTACAACTGAAGGCAAAACTTTTTTCTTTTTTTTTTTTTAATTGTTTTGGATAGAGGAGTGAGGAATTAGGATTGTCAGTTTTGCTGTATGTGCCCCTGTTTAGGAGATTCATCCTCTTTATTTGTCCTGTTTTTACCATTTATCATTGAAAGTAAAATAAAATCCCAAATTTTGGGTTGTCCCCAGGAAAGTAATAGAGGGGAAATTTTCCAATGGGGACACAGATGGCGGAAAAAAAAAAAATCTGATGGGTTATAACCCTCCCTTGCTCTATTCCAAATTTTGCCTATAGTTCTTCTATAAATCCAATTGAGATGCTGTGTCATGACCTTAACCACTTCCGGCACTTTGAAGAAGGATAATTGTTATGGCAGCAGCTAGCTACCATAACCCCGGTATCCTCTTCTTCAGTGAGCGGTCAGAAAAAAGTGGTCTCTGCGACAGATTTGCTGCAAGATCACTTTTATCGGCATCGGAGAGGGCCCCTCCCGCCGCTCTCTGGTGCCCTCTGCCCCTTAGGCGATCGGGTCCTTTCCCTGGCTTGGTATGGGGAAGAGTGAGGGGAATATGGCCCCCACCCGTCTCCATACCATTGCAGGGCAGAAGCCCTTCTGCCCATAGCTCTTAAAGTGGTTGTAAAGCATCATGCCCCGTACACACGTTCCGATTATCGTACGACAGATCGTTCGCATTTTGTTGCATACAACTAAGATCGAATACAACAGTGCAAAATGTGTGTAAGATTCTGGAAAAATCTTCCGATGTGCGTAGCTACGTATTTTCAATGATGTCAAATACGTGTGACCCCTGTGTCCTGGTTTATTTTCGTGTTTCTGAGCATGCGTGGTGTTTGTCGAACGACTTTTATCGGACGCATACTGTACTGATTACACGATTGTCCTATGATGGGCTGTCGCCCGACCAAAGTTTTTCTGTTTGTCCCTTCGGATTTGGTTGGACGGACTGTCGTGATCGGCTGTCGAAAGCTGCGTACTAACGATCAGCTTATCAAACGATCTGTCCGAAACCGACTTTTGTCGTCTGATAATCGGAACGTGTGTACGGTGCATTACAGACCACTTTTACCTACAGGTAAGCCTAGATTAAGGCTTACCTGTAGGTGCAAGAAATATCTCCTAAACCTACATGGTTTAGGAGATATTTGCAAAAGACAGGCACCGCTGTCTACGGCGCATGCGCATGGTGCATAGGCGCACTGAGCATGACATTGCTAACGCCGATCATGATGTTGGCAGCGGTGCATGCACAGGCCAATCAATGTTTACATTCCTTGTAATGGGAATAAAAGTGACACGATTTTTTTTTTTTTTAAAAGAACAGTGAAAAAAAAATAATAAAAAAAATATAATATATATATATTTTTTTTTCAACGTGCCCGTAACGCCGAGCTCGCGTGCAGAAGCGAACAGATACATGAGCAGCACCCGCGTATAAAAATGGTATTCAAACCACACATGTGAGGTATCGCCGTGATTGGTAGAGCGAGAGCAATAATTCTAGCCCTAGACCTCCTCTGTAACTTAAAATATGCAACCTGTAGAATTTTTTAAACGTCGCCAATGAAGATTTTTAAGGGTAAAAGTCTGTCGCCATTCCACGAGCAGGCGCAATTTTGAAGCGTGACACGTGTATCCATTTACTCGGCGTAACATTATCTTTCACAATATAAAAAAAAATTGGGCTGACTTTACTGTTCTTGTAAGACCGCTGCGCAAATACGGTGTGACAGAAAGTATTACAATGACTACCATTTTATTCTGTTAGAAAATATATATAATGTTTGGGGGCTCTAATTTTTTTAGTGAAAAAAAAAAAAATGTTTTTAACTTGTAAATACCCAATCTCAGAAAGAGGCTCAGTCCTTAAGTGGTTAAACTTGGCTGAATTAAAACAATTCTGCAAAGAGTAGGCCAGAAATCCTCCATAGCAATGTGATAGACTTATTGCCAGTTATCGCAAAAGCTTGATTGCAGTTGATGCTCCAAGGGTGGCACAACCAGTTATTGGGTTTAGGGGGTAGTTACTTTTTTCACATAGGGCCAGGCAGGTTTGGACTTCTTTTTTTTCCCTGAATAAATTACATCCTCATTTCAAAACTGCATTTTTTTTAATTTATTGGGTTTATCTTTTTGTGTAATTTTAAAATTAGTTTGCTGATCTGAATCATTTAAGTGTGACAAATATGCAAAAAAAAAATCCTTTTTCACAGCACTGTATATTCGAGTGTAAGCTCTTATGAACAGGGCCCTCAACCCTCTTGCATCTTATTGTAACAACACTGTCTTCCTTTTGTATTGTAAAGTGCTGCGCAATTGTAAGTAATTTATAAATGTATAATAATAATAATGATATACTTTAGCCCACAGGCTGAAAAAAAAAAAATGTACAGTATATGGTCAACTTAAGAACAGAGAAGGCTGAAATTTCACCTCTGGCTCAATGCAGAAATATGAGGAAAGCAATGAGCCAATAATGGCAGCATGCCGCGCTGGAGACTAGATATTTTTATTAACATAAAAAAGCCAATATTTGTCTTCTGACGTTTCGTAAAAAATATCAGTTTACCTTCTAAAGAATAGTGTTTTTTTTTTTTTTGTTTGCAAACCATCTTGGCATGCATGTAAACTGTTCAGTTCAATACGCCATAGACTGTGACCCCCCAGTAGTAGGAACAGTCTTCTAATCTCTCCCAGGGGATTTTTGTTATACCATCACATATCTATCTGTGCGGGATGACGGCAGCTTGGATCCGGATCCATTATACTTGATAGGCTTCTTTTTGCAGTTGTCTTTGACTGAAGGATCTCTGATTTGTATATCATGGTCTATAGCAGGGCTTGACAAATTTGCTTGGAATCTAGAAGCCAGCTAAAAAAGTTAGGAGCCAGGTTTTTTTTTTTTTTTTTTTAACTTGAGATCCATGCCAATGACAGCTGATCACGTGATGTCAACACAGCCGGTAATCTGCTATTTTTTTTTCTCCTTGCCCTGACAGCGCGAGGAGAAAAAAAAAGCCGATCACCGGCGGCAGTGATCGGGACATCAGTCCCAATCACTGCAAGCTGCCGCCAGCCCCTCAGTGCCACCTAGCAGTAGGCAACAGTGCCACCTATCAGTGCCTGAGGAACAGTGGTGCACATTAGTGCCACCCATCCATGCCCATCAGTGCCACCTTAACTGTGCCTACCAGTGCAGCCTATCAGTGCCCACCAGTGCTGCCTCATCAGCGCAAATCAATGAAGCAGAAAAATTACCTGTTTGAAAAATTTTATAACAAAATATTAAACCAGATTTTTTATTTTTATTTTTTCAAAATTTTCCATCTTTATTGTTTAGCAAAAAATAAAAACCCCAGCTGTGATTAAATACCACCAAAGGAAAGGGAAAAAAATGATAACATTTTAATTTGGGTACAGTGTTGTATGACCACGCAATTGTCATTCAAAGTGCGTCAGCGCTGAAAGTGCCCAGTAAGCAAATGGTTAACAACCGACAATGGTTAATTTTTATATTGGAAAAAAAGCTATCTTAAAATTTACACAGAAAGACGACTAGAACCAAAGCATACATACACATATTATTATGTGTGTGTTTGGTTCTAGTCGCTTGTGTAAATTTAAGACTGGTTAATTTTTTACAGGCAGGGCAGGATGTCATACCAACGGCCACCACTAGATGGCGACAAGATCTTAGAAGGAAGTAAAGGCTTGATTATCGGCCGGCGTGGCCCGACGCAATCACGTTCCGGGGAGGGGGGGGGTCCGCATGGAGACAGGATGCCCCAGGCGCCAGGTCACTAATTCTAGTCGCCAATGCGACCTGGCGCCCGGGGTTTTGTCGAGCCCTGGTCTATGGCTTGTATCCTGTCTTCCATAGGAACTTACTCTGATTTGATATCCCCTGTTTGATAATATCACATCTAGACGCTCGTGATGACTAGCCCACAGGTGGCTCCTATATGTCTCCGCTCTGTGATCTGCTCTGTTTTTGAGCTATTCCGTATTTTTTCCTTTATTGACAACTATTCCTTTGTTTGATCACTGACTGATTAATACGTATTATGTGACTCATTTGCAAGATAGTGAGACCCCTTTCTCTTCCTTGCAACTACTGAACCCCAAATGTGTCCTGAAGAAGTTTACAAGGAAACGCGTGAACACATTAGGGCTCACATCCTATATAGATTGTCGTCTGTATATATGATTTTTATTTCCTTCATGTCTCTGTTCTTTGTACTTGATGTATTTTTCAATAAATGGTAATATTTTTGTATACTCCCATTGTTTGTTGTGCCTTTAAAGTCTGACCCATAGGTTTTCTTCTTTTGGAACCTTTTTTTCTTCATTATTTCCCCAATATTCACGGATGAGGGAATGTGAGTGCTTTCTCTTTTTATTCATGACCCCAGTAGTAGTTCATCTCTATACTCACACTTGAGACTTGTCCAACCTGGCAGCTGACTTTTAGTTGAAGTATATGTGAATGCACATCAAGCAAGGCACATTGTTGATATTATTTGTATATCTTAATGACAATCTCTCTTTTTTTTTTTTTTATATTTTTTTAATATAACCATTTGGGGGGGATGTTGTGGCGCTAATCTGACCACAGCAAATAGTCTGTCCCTTCTTTCTGTATATTCACAGTTTGAGGTATCATTGCTTCCTAACAAGGGAAGCCTTGTGTGGAAAGCCACCTCTCCAGTACTATTGAGCTTGTTTCTGGTTTTCCTTCATCTGATTACACATGCAAGTCTATGCAAACTGACCACGTCAGAATGGATCTGCTTCCATGCTTGGCGTGGTCAGAATAAGAAAAGTAACTAGCAAGATCTACAGGTGCTTAGGGGTATTTGCAGCATTCTAAAGGAGTGGCTGGATTTATCTAACAACTAAATATACATGACAGATTCATAAACCGATCAGCCATAACATTATGACTACACGCCTTAACCTATTGAGGCATGTACTCCACTACACTTCTGAAGGTATGCTGTGGTATCTGGTACTAAGCAAATCAGTAGCAGATTCTCCAAGTCCTGTAAGTTGCGAGGTGGGGCCTCCATGAATCAGACTTGTTTTTCCAGCATATTCCATAGATGCTTGATTGGTTTTAGATCTAGAGAATTCGGAGGCCGAGTCAATGCCTCAAACTTGTGTTTTATCAAACCATTCTTGAGCTTATCAGACCAGGCCACCTTCTTCCATCACTCTGTCTAGTTTTGATGCTCATGTGCCCATTGTAGGCAGTTTTATCTGTGGACGTGGGTCAGCTTTGGCACCCTGACTGGTCTGTGGCTACTCTGTCCCATACGCAACAAACTGCAATGCACTGTGTCTCCTGACACCTTCCTATCAGAACCAGCATTACATTTTTCAAAAATTGAATCCACAGTAGCTTTTCTATTGGATCTACACAGGCTCGTCTCTTCACTCCCCTTGGCTATCCATGACCCTGTCACCGGTTCACCGGTTTTCCTTCCTTGGACCACTTTTGGTAGGTCCACATGAGCTGCAGTTTTTGAGATGCTCTGACCCAGTCATCTAACCATTACAATTTGGTTCTTCTCAGTCACTCAAATCCTTACGCTTGCCCATTTTACTTCTGCTTTCAACCCCTAAATTTCAGAGACCACATGTTCACATGCTGCCTAATATATCCCACACACTTTTCTTGTCATTGTAACGAGATACTAAATGTTGTTAACTTTAACTGTCAGTGGTCATAATGTTAAGGCTGATGGGTGTATGAGAGTATACCCTTCAAGCAATGGTACTCTGGGTAATATATTATGAGATTGTGTCTATACACTGTGTATAAATCTGCTTATTTAAACCCTGAAACAAAAAATGTATTTATATAATAATATTTCAGCTTGCCACTCACTGTGCTTTATCTATGGAGAAGCAGCATTGTCACTCTAGGACAGTAAGTGTGTTAGTACTACAGAGTAAGCTCACTAGCATTTGGCAAGGTCAGTAGGTATTTTTTTTTTCACTGATTTGAACTGATCTAATAAAACACTTTAACCGCTTCCCGACCGCCTCATGCCGATATACGTCGGCAGAATGGCACGGCTAGGCAAAACCACGTACAGGCCCTTTAAAAGCCTAGCCGTGGGTCGCGTGCGCGCCGCCGCCAGCGGGCTCGCGACCTGGTCGGGAGCTCCGTGATCACGGCCGCGGGACCAGTGGACCCGATCGCCGCTGGTGTCCCGCAATCGGGTCACAGAGCTGAAGAACCCGCGCTTCCTACTCTGCCTGTCATTGATCGGCTGTTCCCTGTCATCGGGAAAGCCGATCAATGATGTCAGCCCCGCCCCCTAATGTAAAAAAAAACACGTCACACACCATAACCCCTCCCCTGCCCCTAGTGGTTAACTCTTTCACTGCCAGTGTCATTTATACAGGAATCAATGCATTTAAATAGCATTGATTGCTGTATAAATGACAATGGTCCCAAAAATGTCCGATGTGTCCGCCATAATGTCGCAGTCACAATAAAAAATCGCTGATCGCTGCCATTACTAGTAAAAAAAAAAAAAATATTAATAAAAATGCTATAAAACTATCCCCTATTTTGTAAACGCTATAACTTTTTTTCGATGTTGTTTTTATTTTTTTATTTTTATTTTTTTACCAAAAATATGTAGAAGAATACGTATCGGCCTAAACTGAGGAAAAAAAATGTTTTTTTATATATTTTTTGGGGGATATTTATTATAGCAAAAAGTAAAAAATATTGCATTTTTTTCAAAATTGTCGCTCTATTTTTGTTTATAGGGCAAAAAATAAAAACCGCAGGGGCGATCAATTACCACCAAAAGAAAGCTCTATTTGTGGGGGAAAAAAAGGACGCCAATTTTGTTTGGGAGCCACGTCGCACGACTGTGCAATTTTCCGTTAAAGCGAAAAAGGGGCCTGGTCCTTTAGCTGCAAATTGGTCCGGGGCTGAAGTGGTTAAATAGTATGTTTAACCACTTGCCGACCATGCTATAGCCGAACTACTGCTACAGCCTGGTCACTCTGTTCTGGGAGGGCATCTATTGAGGTCCTCCCAGAACCACACCCCCCCACACACCTGGCGTACTCTGGGATCGCTGCGTCCTTCTGACATAGCTGATCAGATTGGGGTAAAGGACCAATCACAGCTGCCTTTTTAACAGGTGGTCAGCTGCGTCCAATCACAGATGATCATTATGTAAACGCACACTGGGTACCAGGAGAGCTGGTAACTGGCTTGTGTGAAAGGGGACATTTACAATGCTTATCAGTGTCCTGATTATCAGTGCAACCCCAACAGTACCCATCAGAGCACATTGGCAAAGGAGAAAAATGACCTGTTTGCAAATTTTTATTTTTATTTTTTTGGTCTACAATTGAAAGTTTATTTGTTCAGATACACTAAAGGAGCTGCAAGCACTTTGACAAATATACAGAAAAACATACATTAATGTTATGGCATACACTCGGGTCAGATTTTTCAAATGTATTTGTACTTTTGAAAAACAAAAAATATACAGTGACTGATTAGCAGGTGCATTTTTTAAAAAATAACTCCAAATGGTATCTGTCATGCCAGCTTATCGCTACAACTAAAATGTACAAAGTAGGTGCAAAGGGAATTAAAGGCCTTGTAAGTTACCCTTTACTGGTTGAACAGTTCAGTAGGAAACATGACTTACAAATACAGCAGGCAAACTGACTAATGGACTCATTGTAATTATGAACCGCAGTCTCAATGTTTGCAAAATTTTATAACCAAAACTATAGAAAATGTGTTTGTGTGCGGTTGTGTTTTTTTTTTGTATTTTTTTTTTTTTTTCATTTGTTTAGCAAAAAAAAAAAAAAAAAAAAAAACCCAGTAATGATTAACTACCACCAAAAGGAAAGCTCTGTGTGGGGAAAAAAAATCAATATAAGTACAGTGTTGCATGACTGCGGAATTGTCAAAGTGCGACAGCGCTGAAAGTTGAAAACTGGCCTGGGCAGGAAGGGGGTAAAAATGCACAGTAGGTAAGTGGTTAAAGGTTAAAGTGCAAGTCCAGGCTACCAGTCCTATGCTGACTCTAGGCTGGCCATACAATATACAATTTTCTTGTACAATTTTCATTTAGATTTGCCGAAACAATATAATATGAGGTCAGACCTAAACGCATTCAATTCAGCAGGCACTTTCACTACATAGTTGAAGGTAAATCTAAAGGAAAAATTTTATAATAAATGGCCAGCTTAATCCATGTACGAAAGATGTATATATTTACCTATTTTCAGGCTGCTATGATCCAGTCTTGCGCTCCCCTATGGCTGCAGGGGAGAGGAGAGTGTGCTCAACAAAGGCTGGCATGTCTGGAAGAGGTGATGTCACCCATAGGCTCCTAAGGCCAGTCCATTGTTGGCGCTTCCTCCTCTACCCTGCAGTTACTGCTGGCTGACACAGGAGCCGGGTCAAGTGACCTTACTGGAGTGGCCTGAAAATAGGTAAGTATATACCGTGCATCTTTCTTACAGAGGTTAGTCAGCATAGGTGTTAGGAGTGGTAGGGAGCATTTTTAGGATGGAATTCCACCTTTAATACTAGGGATGCACCGAAACATTGTGGCCGAAAATGGCCTTTTCGGCAATTTGTCGAAAGAGGAAAAACGTCCGAAAATGGGGCGGGGCTCCACTCCCCCCGCCCCTGGTGCCGCCTATCGGGGGGGCTTCCTATAGCATAGAAGAGAGGAGAGCCGCCACCGCCTGGTTGATTAGAGCGCCGGGAACATCACATCTTTCATTTCAATAGCTGTGTGTTCCCCGCTGTGCGCCGTCACAAACAGCCCCTCCTCCTTGTCCGGGGAACTTTGATAGACAGATCACCCGTCCAATCCTGGGATGGGTGATCTGTCTATCAAAGTGCCCGGACAAGGGGGATGGGCTGTATGTGACAGCGCGCAGCGGGGAACACAAAGCTATTGAAATGAAAGCTGTGATGTTCCCGGCGGTCTAATCAACTAGGCGTAGCCTCTCCTCTCTCTTCCTTTTACAGGCTGGGTGCAATACTGGGGACACTGGCTGGTTGCACTGGGGACACTGGCTGGTTGCATCTGACGGACACTGGTGAGGCTGCATTGATCTCTTGTATCATGTCCGCAATCTCTGACCATTTCCTGTACCATGTCCTCAGTCTCTGACTCTCTGACCATCTTCTGTACCATGTCCCCAGTTGCTGACCAGCTCTTGTATAAAAAATTTTTTTTTTTTTAAATAAGTTTTGGTATCTGTCATTTTCGGTATCGGTTTCCGGCCTAGTGTATTTTTCATTTTCGGTATCGGTTTCCGGCCTAGTGTATTTTTCATTTTCGGTATTGGTTTCGGCACCAAAAAACCCATTTGGTGCACCCCTATTACCATTTTACATCTTACACTCATATTTTAGGGTGTAACATGGTGCCAGGTTGCCCCCCCCCCAACCACATAAGGAATTTTAGGGGTTTTCTTGTATTCCAATGGTCACACTTGGAATACAAGTGTTGAAGTGGGATCATTGGCACTTTCTCCAGCTTGGTAACCATTAGTCCCTACCTCGGTATGTACATAGAGCTGGAGGAATAGTCTCCAGATACCTGTGCATTACACCCATGATCCACGGATCGCAGTTGCAGTGCTTTGCAGGCTCATAAGATATAGATTTGCAAATGTGGGGTGCATTTAGTATTTTTTGCAATAGATAGACTTTACCTTTAACAGACCAGAAGGGGGCATATAGGAGAATTGCATTGTAAGGTTTACATAAACGTTGACTACAAATGATATGCAGTTGCTGATAATGTTATCCTCCTGTATGACCTATAGTCATGTTTTGTGGCTGTACAGACTGTGGGGTCTTGTGTTTGCAGATGTCAGATGGATATTCTGTGTAAAACACTGTTCCAGAGAGCACCGCTCCCTTTTTATGGCTGACTGCTGAGTCGGCATGTGATTTCTGGTCACATTTTCTTTCATTTCAGCTGCATGGCAGTTCCACCTGTATCTCAGAATAATAGAGATGTTCTATTCTTGATACATGAAGTGTTTACAATTTGAGGAGAAAATGTTTTTTTGTAGACTAACCTATCATTTTGTCACTAATGTTAGGCCTTTCAGACAAAACCTCTGGGCTTTTTGGTAAATAATGGAGCAAAGGTTAGTACAGTTCTACAAAGCAATTAATCACATTCTATGTTTCATTTCACCAGAACTGGTTAGAACTGTAACGGTCAGCAAATTTGCTGCTGTTGGCGATTTACAGAAATCTGGGTATTAACGTGTAAATTTGGCAATTGGAATAAATAGTTCAGTGTTTGACACAAGGATCAGCAGAGCAATAACTTTTCACCAAGAACTTTAAGCCCGGGTTCACACCAGTGCGTTGCGAATTGAATGTTCGGTTTAACTGCGCACCAAAAAGTCAGCCTCGTTAATATTAATGTATTTTGAAATGTCCTGCGAATTGGATGTGGTGTAAGCCGCATCTAATTCGCATAGGTGTGAACGGGGGCTTAAAGAAGACCTAAAATAGAAGCTTGGTCAGCTATATGACAGATGAAGTTTAGTTTAATATTGAAAATGTAAAGTAATGAACTTGAGAGCTAAAAATATGCATTCAGCTTCTTGCTGGAGGGAGAACCTTTGGAGTAATCAAGGATGGAAAAGGATCTGGGGGTCCTAGTAGATGACTGACTCAGCATAGCATGCAAGTCTCGCAGACTATTAGCATGCATTAAAAAGGGGATCTACTCAAGAGATAAGACTATAATTCTACCACCTTACAAAACTCTGGTCTGGTTGCATCTTTGAGTATGCCATCCAGTTCTGGTCACCCATCTTAAGAAAGGATGTTCTTGAACTGAAGAGAATCCAGAGAAGTGCAACAAAGCTAATAAGGGGGCTGGAGGACCTCAGTTATGAGGAATGACTATAAACCTTGAACTTATTCTTCCTGGAGAAGAGTTACTTAACCATTGCTTGCCAGCGCTATATTGAATATACATACTTTCTCTAGTTCTGGGAGGGCATCCCTGGATGTCCTCCCATGTGCAGGCTTCCTGCGTGTCCCCTGGGGCATGCATCGGGAACTCTCTGTGACCGCTGTGTGCCTTGGACACAGCGCATCAGATTGGGGTAAAGGGCCAATCACAGCAGACCTTTACCAAGTGATCGCCGTTTTTCCCTGCCTGGTAACTGCTCTCCTTCCCTCACACGGAGACCGTGTGTGAGGGAAAGAGAGCAGTATCTGTGAGGGGAGTAGTGAGTTGTTGTGTGTTAAATGGAGTACTTGATTAGATTGCAATGCCCTTTAGGTGGCAATCAAACACCTGTAATACACGGTATGAGAATGAAGTCGTTGAATGACCAAGTAGTGTGATCCTCCTTCCTTCTCCATCAGGAAGGATTTCACCATCCGGACTCCCTGCTTGTGGGGGATACTCGAGTAATCTGAATTCCCCCCCCCCCCCCCGATGTGTTTCAGGAGATCTGTGGTGTCTCGTATATAGGAAGGCAAACCCACAACATGAGGCATAAGGAAGCTATCCACAAATTTGCTGGCATTCAGTCAAGGATCCAATCCCGGATCCCATCTTTTCAATAATATTTGGATTATGGTACCTTTTTTGAATACCCTTATATAATTACACTCTATATGAGGCCAAAGACTTTTTTTTTTTTTTTTTTATCTGACAGGATGGTTGAACATAAGTCGATTGGTCTTCTCTGGTTTATCTGTACATTTGCCTGCTACGTGTGCTTGAGGCAGCATTTCTTGTTGAAGAGACTGGACACCCTGTTGGCTAATGGTGCTCTGGATGACCAATCACCTCAACCCCACTTCCCCTCTAGTTCTACAGGGCATGCCTGTGCCTTTAAAGCAGGGGTCCCTAACCCCTGAGCCATGGACCGGTACATGGCCTGTTGATAGTTGGGCCACAGAGCAGGTGGTGAGTGGTGACCGTGGTCCGGACAAGATTATCACAAACCGCGGTCGCTGCTTACCTCCTGCTGTATGGCCATTCCACTTAGCCCCTGGTGCCAATAAAGGTTGTGGACCGCTACCTTAAAGGATAGGTTCACCTTTTACCAACATGTAACACCCCCCCCCCCCCCCCATTCTAGAAGAATTTATACAATATATTAACTGGTGACATACCAGCAGCTGGATGTTTGTTTTAGCTCCCTGAGATTACAATTAATTTATTTCCCTCTTAATATTGTGGATGTTTAGTAGCTTATTTTTTATATTATGGTTATGGCAAGCTCATGTTTTAATATGTATCAATTCCTGAAGAAGGAGCAATGGATGTTCTTTAACACATTGCGTTTTTATTGATTTTAATAATATTTTGGACTTTTGTTTATGTACTATTATTGTGATCCACCTCCTTAGTCTGCACTGTGTGGACCAATATACAACAGCATTGTTTAGCGTGCTACACCCTACCTTGGCATGTGTTGTTTAGGACCCTTTTTGAAGTTGACCGTGGGTTCTGGCTATGTAAGCTTGTCTGCCAGTTTGCAAATTGGTGTTTTCTTGGCCACTTGCCGAGTAGCTCCAAGACCCTTTCCAGTCGTAGAACCGCAGCAATTTTTTTTTTCAGTGTGTGTTTTGCTGAATTTGTAGCGAGTTTTGTCATGTGACAAACACGCAGCAAAAGGTGCATCTGCCACTTGGAGTGCCATTAACACCACCACAAGCATGACCTGCAATTGCAGTGCATTTTCATAAACGTATTTGTGTGTTTTGAACAACCGCAGGTGTGAATGCAGCCTTGTATGCACTTGGCTTTTTTATTTATTTTTTGGTGAGGATTTGCGGTCAGCTGCTGGAAGAGGAGACTATATGTACAGGACTTTATCCTGATCGGCAAGCTCCCCATAATTAGTGTTGAGTATTGGATTGTTTACTCCAATCCATAGCTGTGTTAGAGATATTTATCCTCACTTCCTGTCCTGATGACCGCACTCTATTAGATAGGAAGTGAAGAAAACATGGCAACACAGAGCAAAATAATGCATTTCTTGAGTAACGGAGGGGAAGACTAGAACCCCTGTCAGATTTCCATTGCCATTTGTGTGATTTTATTTTTTTTATTACTTCATAGCCTGTCATGTATAACAATTGTTCGCAGGACAGGAAGTGAGGGGAAGCCCTCGCATAGCAGTAAAAACATGATGGTTTTTAATCCATCCCGCTCTAGCAAAAACAAGACCTAAAACACTTTCCAGAACATTCTATACTTGCCCGCTGGCTCCTTTAAAATAGCCTCCCTCCACCCAGATTAAACTGACTTGATGCAGTATTTTGCATCTGATCTATTAGATATAATGCAACCTTTTCTAGGTTCCAGCGGTCGGCTGCATTGGATTATGGAGCTCCCGTGGGAATGGAGCTAGAAGATCAAGTAAGGTTCTAAGAAATTGGTTGTTTGAGACAGTCTATGTAAGATATAAATTTAAGACTAACACAATTATGTAATAATCCTCATTACTGGAAGAGGAAATGGGTACATTATTTAAAGATGAGCCCTATAAAGTTGCAATGTTATCTCTTCCCTTCCATTAGCCAAATCTTAAATTTGATTTGTTGAGGCTGGTGTTTTGTCTATAATATACAATACAGTGGGGACGGAAAGTATAAAGAACCCCCTTACGCTGTTCACTTTGTTATATTGCAGCCATTTGCTAAAAATCATTTAAGTTTTTATTTTATTTTCCTCAATTAATGTACACACAGCACCCCATATTGACAGAAAAACACAGAATTGTTGACATTTTTGTAGATTTATTAAAAAAGAAAAACTGAAACACTCCCCAGCAATTTGCATATGGCAGTGTGAACTGCCGTGCGAGTCGGATGCGATGTGGGAATTCGCAGGGTTCCCGCATCGCACTAGTTTGAACCGAGCCTTGGTGGGAGCAGTCAGGTGACATTTGTAGGCTGTATGCTTTGAGGCTCAGTTCACACTGGTGCGATGCGGGAACCCTGCGAATCCACTGCGGGTTCCCACATCGCATCCGACTCGCACGGCAGTTCACACTGCCATATGCGAACTGCTGGGGAGTGTCACAATGTTAACCACACCCCCATTTCAGCTCGCATATCGCACTTGCGAACTGACAGGACATCGGATCGCATAGGTGTGAACACCCATGCGATTCTGGTGTGGACCAAAAAAAGGGTCCTGTGAGAGTTCGGTCCGAATGTGATGCGATTTCAGCCATACAGTTTGTATGGCTGAAATCGCATTGCACAGACATCGCATGTGATTTGAACAGCAATGCGGTGCAAATCACAGGAATGCGGAGTGTACAGTGGTGGGTAGCACATGCAGGATGGTGTCAGGATAGTAGACAGTGTCAGATTATTTTTTTTATTTTACAATTTTAAATTTTTTTTTTCAAAAGATTTTTTGGGACCAGTGGATTTTTTTTATTTTTATACATTTTTACAATAAAAATTTTTTAATTTATATTTTTTAATATTTATTTTTGTACTATTCTAACAATGATGGGAGGGTGGGGTTTTAGCAGTGGACGGTGTCAGTGGGGCAGTGGACGGTTGTGTGTGTGTGTGTGTGTGTGTGTTTACAATTTTTGAATATTTTTTTTTATTTTTTTTTTTTAACAGCCCTGTTTGGAACTTTGGTGACATGTCAGGGGTCTACACAGAGACCCCTGACATCTCCCATATGAGACCGAGAAAGGGACAGAGGATACAGATTCCCCAGTCCTTTTCTCTGCACTGAAGATGAATGGAGAGAAGACAGCGGCTTCTCTCCATTCATAGACTGAGCAGAGGAACACACAGGTTACTCTGCTCAGTTATCACAGGCCACAAAGCGATCGGTAATGAACGCTCTGTGTCCCATTTCTCTGCTCTCCACCCTGACAGATTCCCCCGCTCCCCCCCCCCTCGATGCCCGGAGGGAAGCCAGCTGCGGGGAATGAGTGGGGGTGGGGGGGGGCTGCAGAGGAGGAGGAAGACAGCGGGGGATGTGGGGTAAAATTGGTGTTTCCTTGAGTAGCATGATGTGGGGGTGCGGTGCAGGAGTAACATGAGCGCGCTCTGCTTCTTCACAGAACGCGCTCTGTCACTCCTGCACATGCACGCCAGTCTCAGCAGGCGCGAGGCTCGTCCTCGCAATGCTGGCTGGCAGTGGGA
Source organism: Lithobates sylvaticus (assembly GCA_028564925.1). Taxonomy (NCBI): domain Eukaryota; kingdom Metazoa; phylum Chordata; class Amphibia; order Anura; family Ranidae; genus Lithobates; species Lithobates sylvaticus. The sequence goes on along the minus strand of CM053031.1, from coordinate 104,584,519 downwards.
GGGCAGTGGTGGGCGGAGTCCTATGATGTCACGCCCACCGAGCTCCGTAAAAAAAAAAACGCCCACAGAAATTACGATATTGCGGGGCTCCTGGCAGGTGAGGGGGTGACATTTGAAATATAAGGATACATGCAGGAGGCATGTATAGCCTTGTATATTAAAAATGTGTTTTTAGTTTAAATTTGACAGTGGGTTTACATAAACTTTAAGTCAGGCCACTCTGCCATAAAGCCCCGACTGGTGGAGGCCTGCAGTGATGGTTGACTTTCTCCCATCTCCCGACTGCATCTCTGGCGCTCAGCCACAGTGATCATTGGGTTCTTCTTTACCTCTCTCACCAAGGCTCTTCTCCCCTGATAGCTCAGTTTGGCCGGACGGCCAGCTCTAGGAAGGGTTCTGATCGTCCCAAACGTCTTCCATTTAAGGATTATGGAGGCCACTGTGCTCTTAAGAACCTTGAGTGCAGCAGAAATTTTTTTGTAACCTTGGCCAGATCTGTTCCTTGCCACAATTTTGTCTCTGAGCTCTTCAGGCAGTTCCTTTGACCTCCATGATTCTCATTTGCTCTGACATGCACTGTGAGCTGTAAGGTCTTGTATAGACAGGTGTGTGGCTTTCCTAATCAAGTCCAATCAGTATAATCAAACACAGCTGGACTCAAATGAAGGTGTGGAACCATCTCAAGGATGATCAGAAGAAATGGACAGCACCTGAGTTAAATATGAGTGTCACAGCAAAGGGTCTGAATACTTAGGACCATGTGATATTTCAGTTTTTCTTCTTTAATAAATCTGCAAAATTGTCAACAATTCTGTGTTTTTTCCTGTCAATATGGGGTGCAGAGGCAAAAAAAATGAACTTAAATGATTTTAGCAAATGGCTGCAATATAAGAGTGAAAAATGTAAGCGGGTCTGAATACTTTCCGTCCCGTGTGTGTGTGTGTGTGTGTGTGTGTGTGTGTGTGTGTGTGTGTGTGTGTGTGTGTGTGTGTGTGTGTGTGTGTGTGTGTGTGTGTGTGTGTGTGTGTGTGTGTGTGTGTGTGTGTGTGTGTGTGTGTGTGTGTTATAGTATAAATATATACATTTTTTTTTTTTTTTTTTTTTTTTTTTTTTTTTTTTTATTATTATTATTCAGTTGTGCTCATAAGTTTACATACCCTGGCAGAATTCATGATTTCTTGGCCATTTTTCTGAGAATATGAATAACACAAACTTTGCTTTCACTTATGTTTAGTGTTTGGCTGAAGCCATTTATTATCAATCAACTGTGTTTACTCTTTTTAAATCATAATGGCAACAGAAACTATCCAAATGACCCTGATCAAAAGTTTACATACCCCAGGTCTAATACCGTTTATTGCACCCCTTTAACATCAATGACAGTTTGAAGTCTTTTGTGGTATTTGTGGATGAGGCTCTTTATCTTCTCAGCCCATATTTCTTCAAGTTCCTCCTTTTTGTGCATCTTGAAACAGCCACACCACCCTGTTTTCAGAGAGTCCTGTATTTCACCTGAAGTTATTTTCTTTGCACCCCGAACTATTTTTCTAGCAGTTGTGGCTGAAATTTTAGTTGGCCTACCTGACCGTGGTTTGGTTTCAACAGAACACCTCATTTTCCACTTGATTAGAGTTTGAACACTGCTGGTTGGCATTCTCAATTCCTTGGATATCTTTTTTTTTTTTTTTATATCCCTTTTCCTATTTTTTATACAGTTCAACTACCTTTTCCCGCAGATCCTTTGACAATTCTTTTGCTTTCCCCATGACTCAGAATCGTCAGTGCAGCACTGGATGAAAGATACAAGGGTCTGTCAGGAGTCCGGAAAAACTCATTGATGTTTTATATACACACACTAATTGCAAGCAAACAGATCACAGGTGAGGATGGTTACCTTTAACCGCTTCCCGACCGCCTCATGTAGATATACGTCTACAGAATGGCACGGGCAGGCAAAAGCACGTACCCGTACGTCCCCTTTAATTTGCCTGCCCGTGGGTCGCGCGCTCGCGACCCGGTCGGGAGCTCCGTGACCCCGGCCGCGGGACCAGCGGACCTGATCGCCGCTGGTGTCCCGCGATCGGGCTACGGAGCTGAAGAACGGGGAGAGGTATGTGTAAACAAACCTCTCCCCGCGCTTCCTACTCTGCCTGTCATTGATTGGCTGTTCCCTGTCATTGGGAAAGCCGATCAATGACGTCAGACGTCCCCTAATGTAAAAAAAAAAAACACACACGTCAGAGCCCATAACCCCTCCCCTTCCCCTAGTGGTTAACTCTTTCACTACAACTGTCATTTATACAGAAATCAATGCATTTAAATAGCATTGATTTCTGTATAAATGACAATGGTCCCAAAAATGTGTCAAAAATGTCCGATGTGTCCGCCATAATGTTGCAGTCACAATAAAAATCGCTGATCGCCGCCATTACTAGTAAAAAAAAAAAGATTAATAAAAATGCTATAAAACTATCCCCTATTTTGTAAACGCTATAACTTTTGCGCAAACCAATCAATAATCGCTAATTGCGATTTTTTTTTTTTTTTTTAACCAAAAATATGTAGAAGAATACGTATCGGCCTAAACTGAGGAGAAAAATTTTTTTTTATATATTTTTTGGGGATATTTATTATAGCAAAAAGCAAAAAATATTGCATTTTTTTTTTTTAAATTGTCGCTCTATTTTTGTTTATAGCGCAAAAAATAAAAACCGCAGGGGCGATCAAATACCACCAAAAGAAAACTCTATTTGTGGGGGAAAAAAAGGATGCCAATTTTGTTTTGGAGCCACGTCGCACGACCGTGCAATTGTGAGTTAAAGCGGCGCAGTGCCGAATCGCAAAAGGGGCCTGGTCCTTTGGCTGCCAATTGGTCCGGGGCTGAAGTGGTTAATAGCCGTTTGTGTCAACTTGTGTGCATGTTATCAGGCCAAAATCACCAGGGTATGTAAACTTTTGATCAGGGTCATTTGGGTAGTTTCTGTTGTGATTTATTTTTGTAAAGAGTAAACACAGTTGATTGATAATAAATGGCTTCAGCCAAACACTAACCATGAGTGACTTTATTTTTTTTGTGTTTTATCATTCATATTCTCTGAAAAATGTCCAAGAAATCATAAATTCGGCCAGGGTATGTAAAACTATGAGCAACTGTGTGTGTGTGTGTGTGTGTGTGTGTGTGTGTGTGTGTTTATAATATAATTATACCCCCTCAAAATTTCAAGTGCTGAACTACTAGCCAGGTCTCAAAGGTTACCCACCCCCTAAACGCGCCCTCATAAATTATCTCATGAAGTTAAACTTAATATTTATTTGTATACCTTAATTCTGCATAAAACATTTTAACAACAACTTTATCCGTGCCCAAAAAATGCAACCTGTCTGTGTCCCCAGTGCAGCTTACCTGTGCAGGGGAAGAGAGGAGAGCCAACGGGTTGATCAGAGCGTCGGGAACATAACGGCTTCATTTCAATGGCTTGTGGGAAATTGGCTAATTGGGCCCAATTTGGAAATTTTCACTCAGGGGTGTACTCCTTTTTTGTTGCCAGCGGTTTAGACATTAATAGCTGTGTTTTGAGTTATTTTGAGGGGACAGCAAATTTACACTGTTATACAAGCTGTACACTCACTACTTTACATTGTAGCAAAGTGACATTTCTTCAGTGTTGTCACATGAAAAGATATACTGGTACTAAAATATTTACAAAAATGTGTAAAAATGTACTCACTTTTGTGAGATGCTGTTACCTAGTTAGTAAGGTTGAATAAAGACACCATTCCATCCAGTTCAACCTGAGTGAGTGTGGGTGCGTGTCTATAATTGTCCCTATTTAAGGTACCCATATAGCCCTGTCAATTTACGCAGCGCTCCACGTATACATCGCACACTCGCATCGGTCCCTACCCTCAAGGAGCCCGCTGTATAAAATGATGAGAGAGAATACACAGGGAGTTGTTTCAAAATGATTCCTGCTTGCCAACCCCTTCCCTAATATCATTTTGTGTATTTTCGTGACTAAAAGCTTGATATAGGTTATTCAAACTGGTTTGCATTATACCATACAGTGCCTTTTTTTTAAAAAGTATTTAATTTCACCTTGAAATTTTCCACATTTTGTCATGTTGCAACCAAAAACAAATGTATTTTATGTGTACAATGGTATGTATATACCTCTTCCAGCTTTGCACATCTAGAGAGTGACATTTTTGAATGTGAACGGAAATTTTCAAGTCTTGCCACAGATTATCAATTGGATTTATAGTGCCTTGAAAAAGTATTCACACCCCTTGAAATTTTCCACATTTTGTTATGTTAAAACCAAAAAGGTAAATGTATTTATTTTATGGGGATTTTATGTGATAGACCAACACAAAGTGGTAGATAATTGTGAAGTGGAAGGAAAATGATAAATGATTTTCCAATTTTTTTTTACAAATATCTGAAAAGTGTGGTGTGCATTTGTATTCAGTCAATACTTTTGTAGAACCTCCTTTCGCTGCAATTACAGCTGCAAGTCTTTTTTGGGGATGTCTCTACCAGCTTTCCAGCTGGAGTGAAATTGTTGCCCATTCTTCTTTGCAAAATAGCTCAGCTCTTGCCACAGATTCTCAATCGGATTTAGGTCTGGACTTTGACCGGGCCATTCTAACAGATGAATATACTTTGATCTAAACCATTCTATTGTAACTCTGGCTGTATGTTTAGGGTCGTTGTCCTGCTGTAAGGTGAATCTCTGCCCAGTCTCAAGCCTTTTGCAGACTCTTAAAAGGTGTTCTTGGGGCAGCCCACATCAGGCAACCAATGGATGCTGATAATTTGGTGACTCTTTGGCGGAGGTCTTCAATGGCCAATGTATGGTATCCTTGCCATCTGGAGGAGTGCTTCTGCTAAACATATTTTATACATTGTAAGTACATGTGATTGATGATTTACATGTATTTTTTTTTCATATAATTTATGTACCAATGGTTCACTAATTTAAAGCGGAGTTCCGCTTAAAAAAAAAAATAAATAAAAAAAGTCAGCAGCTACAAATACTGCAGCTGCTGACTTTTAATAATCGGACACTTACCTGTCCCAGGGTCCAGCGATGCGGGGGATCGAAGTAGGGCTGCAACTAACGATTATTTTCATAATCGATTAGTTGGCCGATTTATTGTTTCGAATAATCGGTTAATAACCTTAAAAAAAAAAAGTGTGGTGTATAATTTAGTTAATATGTAAAGTTTAAAAAAAAAAAGTCAATTTATTCTTAAATATCTTTATGCAGTGGTAAATATAAATAACCAACTATATGGTTGGGGAACAAAATATTTAATCCACTCTGAGAATAACAGACAGAAGAGATACTTTTTTTGTTCAATTAGTTGTTGGGCAGATTAAAAAACACAAATTTCTTCAAAAACGCATTACATGCTTTTGTGCAGCTTCTCCATTGAATATGTATATTGAACCAAAAAAGCACAGTTTTGCTATAAAAAAAAAAAAAAAAAAAAAAAAAAAGTCCCTGACCCTTTCCAAACAGCAGCGACAGAAAAAAGCATAGATGTGAACGTGTCCCATAGGAAACCATGTAAATGAACTGTAGTGAGTTTCTGCAAAAAGCACCAAAAAACACACAGATGTGAACCAGGCCTGAGACGTTTAGTAACATAATGGGGTTAAAAAAACTAAAGTTAGCCATTTTCATAGTACAAAAAAAAAAAAAGCAGATAATCACTACTGTAAGGGGTACACTTTTTTTTTTTTTTTGAATTTTTTTTACAGTAGCAATTATTTGCTTTTTTTTTTTTTTTTTTTTTTTTTTATACTATATATAAAGGGCTCATTTTTAGTTTTTTTTTAACCCCATTATGTAACTGGCCGATCGCTTACGAAAATAGTAATCGATTTAATTTCATACTCGATTAGTTGTTTCAGCCCTGGGTCGAAGCCCCGCTCGTCTCCCCCCCCCCCTCCTCCGCTCGGCGCCACCGGCATTGCAATTGTGGGCGCCCAGCTGTGGCTTCACAGCCGAGCACCCACTGCGCATGCACGAGCCGCGCACTGTGACTGGCCACGCAATCATCTGGGACCTGTGAGGGAGGGGGAGAGCTGATCTCCCTTCCTGCGCCGAGGGAAGTAACGTCAGGAGCCCAGGCGCTGAAGGAGGCAGATTACGAGGGACCCCTAGCAACAGGCATTAAAGTAAAAAAAAAAAAGGCCCCAAATTTCTCTATTTATTTATTTTTTTTGGGTGGAACTCCACTGTTTTTTCAGAAGTGGTATTACTCCCTGAAGAAGATTAATTTATAACAGTATAATTTGAACCTCGTTGGATACTCCCCTCGGCTGTATTCCTCGGCCCAATCAATGACTAAGGGACCAGCATGCAGATGGGGACTACCACTTTATGGTTAACGTCAGTTGTGCAATGTTGATATCATTGATGCAATGTTTTGGAATTTCATTTTATATGAAATTTTTCTACAATAAATATTAATTATATATTTAAAAAATTCCCTTTTTTTTTTTTTAATTGCTTACAAAATCCCAATATTTTGAAGTTTATTCTGTAGATTGCCCTGTATTTGGCTCCATCCATCTTCCCATTAACTCTGATTAGCTTCCCTGTCCCCACAACATGCTGCCACCACCACTGGTGTGTTCAGGGTGATGTGCAGTGTTTTGGACTTAGATTAGGGGACTTGTGAAGGCAATTGGTTCCACTAGATTTTAGTTAGAGGTATCAGAGTAAAGGGGGCTGAATACATATGCACGCCACACTTTTCAGATATTTATTTGTAAATACAATTGAAAACCATTGATCATTTTCCTTCCACTTCACAATTATGTGCCAATTTTTGTGTTGGTGTATCACATAAAATCCCAATAAATACATTTACATTTTTGGTTGTAACATGGCAAAATTGTGTAAAATTTCAAGGGGTATAAATACTTTTTCAAGACACTGAGATAAGTTTGATGTATTGATGATAATACAGTTTTATTTTATTTTATTTTTTTTACATTTTATGTCGTGTTTTTAACTTTATTTTTATGTGTTTTGTGGTTAAAAAAAAAAATGGATTCTAATAGCGGAGATATGCAATTTAGTAGACCTCCAGCTGTTGCAAAACTACAAGCCCCATCATGCCTCTGGGTGTCATGCTTGTGGCTGTCAGTCTTGCTATGCCTCATGGGACTTTTAGTTCTGCAACAACTGGAGGTCCGCTAATTGCATATCCCTGGACTATAGCGTCTGCTGATTATAGAAACTTGTCGGTGCCAAATGTAAAAAAAGGAAATTTATAACCATTAATGGTGTACTGAAATGAAAATTCCAGTACCAAAATGTTTTTTGGTCGAAAACCCAAACTAACAGGTGTGTGGGTTTTTTTTTTTCTCTAATGTGGCTGGCGGATTTTTGCATTGAATCAGTGGGATGCAAAACGCTGATAACCCTATAATTTTCAGCAGCCGATATACTGGTGCATCCCTAATGACATAATTGATTTCTTAATTGGCTAAATTGCCAGTTAACATGGACTTGTAAAGGTGTTTTGTTTTCAAGCCGATTGGGGCTAAGAATTTCTCAAAGGGCTGCTACGATGTACAAACAACTAATTGTGCACTCACATTAGCACCTTTAACTGTACCTGGGCACGGTCACCCCCTTGGTTTATGTACTGTGAGTGCTCTGAACCGTGCGTGGAACGTTTGTGTATATCATGCCCGGGTCCACTTGGAACAGGTGGTCTGGGGCCAAATCCCTTGTGGTCTATGTATGATTTTCTTCATTGTCAAGGCAAACCGTTAATGACAGACTGTCTCCTGTACATAGGTGTGATAGCCTGGGACAAGTGTAGAATGAATGAATGATTTGTGTATAGCGCTGCAATGCAAACTGAATTTCCTCAAGGATGACACCACATCGCTGGGGAATGCTTTGACCCTTGTTGCTCTCTAGGACTGAGGATGTCCTGAACCCACTACAAAAAACGAAACAAGAGGGCGCATCAGGCCAGCCTAGTGCATTATCCCACATAATTTATTTAAGATCAATACTCAAACAATTAAAATCTCTCATCGAGCTACTCCCCTATAGCCCAGTAATCCTAGACTTAGCACTATCCAGAGTGCAGGGGGACCTCACCGGGATCTGATTAAAAAGGGGTAACCTACGTGTTGGCCATAAAGGATCCTGGTGAGGTGTCCCCCTGCACCCTGGAGTGTGCCAAGTCTAGGACTACTGGGCTATAGATGAGTAGCTCGATGAGCAATTTAAGTTTACATGTTTGAGTATTATTCCTGCTGATCTTAAATAAATTCTGTGGGAAAATTCACTAGGCTGGTGCGCCCACTTTTGTTTATTTTTTGTGAGTGCAAACTGTGCCTGAACCCAGAATTCTCCATAGATCACTGAGCACAGAAGCAGGGATCACCATGGTCTGGTTTCAGAGTTGATGATATAGGTGTGCCCAGGAACACTTGCTTATAGCCCAGTGTGAGTGCAGAACAGCGGGGAAGGGGGAAGAGGGGATATTTGACCTCTGGCACAGTGTGAGTGCACCCTAACCATGCAGGTGCTTGATATGTTAAAATATATCCAAAAGCCCAAACTTCTTTCTTCGGGGGTATCCTCACTGGGAAAAAGTACAGTCTTTGCCCATTGTCACCAGGATTAAAAATAAGGTATTCCCAAATTTTGAGTTGTCACCAAAACAGAGGCATGGTTAGTTTTCTCTAAAAGGTTGTGAAGGTACTGTATCTAGAACCACTTCTCTGTAGCACAGGTATAGCCTAAGTGACTGGCGCATAAGGAAGCTATTTGTATGATTCCTCCATCTGTTCTTGAAGCCCAACTAAAGTCCTGTGGTGCACTTTCTGAACTCCCTCTCTAGTGCTCTATGCCAGCATAGATGAGTAATGATGACACTCCACACAAGCATCCTCACGTGTCTGACCAGGTCAGTCGGAGTGCACAGGACAAGCGTGGTCAGGTTGTTGAATTGCACATTCCTATTTAGACACACTATACAACTGCTATATCAGAAAAGTAGAGGTGAAACTATGAAAAAAAGATGTTACTTTTTTTTTTTTCTATTTGACTAAATCTTTATTTCTATGAATTCAGTTTGGCTTTAAATGTAGAATAAGCACAGTAATTGTAAGATTTGGAAGGAAAGGATGGCACGTATATAAATACCTGACATTCTAGGTCTGCAATGTGGTACCCCTAGTATTTTTAGTGAAGATCCTTCTTCTTTTTTTGGTCTATTTTATCATTACCCTTCTGACTATACTGTGTGGTATTCTATTAAAGTGTCATCAAACCCACATCATTAAAACTATCACTAAATGCTGTATTACATTCTGTTCATACTCTCTACTAATGGGATTTGTTTTATGTATTTTGCAAAAAACCTGGTTGATCCTTCCTTCAGTTCTGTCCCCCCCCCCTTCTGTCCATGTCCCCACAGTAGTTGGTAATTTGCAGAGCAGCTAGTGCACATGCTCAGTTTTCAGTGAGTTTCTATGCTGAGCATTTCCTCCCTATCACATCTGAGCAGCCCATGTGACTATAGAGCAGGGCTCGACAAAACCCAGGCGCCAGGTCGCAATGGCGACTGGAAATTGCGTCCTGGCGCCTGGGTTACACTGCAGCAATGGACGGGATTCCTCCGATGTGCCCCCCCCCTCCGCCGAGGGTGAATCAGTCGAAAATTGAGGCTGCGGCTTTGTGGCCTGCTGGAGCAAATACATGCTCCTTTTGTGCGAACCAGCGCCAACTGGTGGGCGCTGCTGCGATGAGCGCGGCTTGCACTCCAGTGGAGGAACTCGGCAGCGGCGGCCGACGATTGGCTGTTACCAGCCGCGCTGCACTCTGGGATTTGTAGTCTGGAGCGCAGCACGTCAGGGGGCAGATGGAGCTGTCTTTGGCCAGACGAGGGGACAGAACGGAGCCGGGAGCCCTCCGCTGGTAGGGAGTGAATTACATTATTAGGCTGTACTGGCTGGCACTGATGGGATGCTCTGGCTGGCACTGATGGGATGCTCTGGCTGGCACTGATGGGATGCTCTGGCTGGCACTGATGGGATGCTCTGGCTGGCACTGATGGGATGCTCTGGCTGGCACTGATGGGATGCGCTGGCTGGCACTGATGGGATGCGCTGGCTGGCACTGATGGGATGCGCTGGCTGGCACTGATGGGATGCGCTGACAGGCTGCACTGGTGGGCACTAATGGATACTGATATGCTGCACTGGTGGGCTGCACCGGTGGGCACTGATGGACACTGACAGGCTGAACTGGTGGGCACTAATGAGGTGGCACTGATGGACACTGATAGGCTGCACCCCACCTCTCCACCCTAGATTTTCTTAGATGAAGGAAATAAAATATATCGGCCCCCCCCCCCCCATTTCTAAATATCAGCATCGGCCAGAGAAAAAAACCCATATAGGTCGACCTCTACCTATCAGTGCCCATCAGCGCCGCCAATGACTTATTTGCAAAATTGTTTTATTTTTTTCGGTCTTCTTTTACTTGCCACCAGCGTGAGCAATTCTTATTTACGATTACAATTTAAAAAACTGGCTCCTAACTTTTTTAGCTGGCTCCTAGATTCTAAGCAAATTTGTCAAGCCCTGCTATAGAGTCACACATGTGGGCGTATAAACAGTGGTAAATGACGCCCACCCCCTTTTTATTCTCCTCCATGCCCACAAAACCAGCAAAATACAATAGGTATGGGATATTACTTGATTGATGGAGGCTTCACCTCCCTGTGACTCATTATAAATAAATAATTTTGTATGACAATTTTATTACAGCTTATTGATATTAATTATTTTTACTCTATCCCTAAGGCACGTTGTCTCGTCCTCCTCCTCCTCCTCCTCCTCCTATTACAGGACACACAAGCGGAATTTCTGTCTGAAAAATCTTGGATGATTTTTCCGACGGAATTCCGCTCAAGCTTGGCTTGCATACACATGTTCACTGAACTTTCGACCGCCAAGAACGCAGTGACATGCAACACTACGACGAGCCGAGAAAATTAAGTTCAATGCTTCTAAGCATGCGTTGAATTGTTTCCAAGCATGCATAGGAAATTTTGCGCGTCGGAATTGGTACAGACGATGGGAATTTCCGAAAACTTGGAGAACATGCTCTCAATCTTTTGCTGGCTGGAATTCCGCCAGCAAAAGTCTGATGGAGCATACACACGGTCGCATTTTCGTACCAAAAGCTCTCATCAGACTTTTGCAGGCGGAATTTCCGCTCGTGTGTACGGGGCATTAGTTTTACGAAATAAAATAATGAGATTTCGTAAATGGTTTTTACATAGTTGAGGCTGCCAAGAATGGTAAAGGCATATACAGTACTATCAAAATCGAGGGATATCAGTAAAGTCCTGTATCTCACTCTGGTGGAACTCGCAACTTTTTGTGAACAGTCCATGGTTTCAATTACTACCAGTTTTGACTCAAAAGGAAGAAAACCCCAAAAAACAAGTATATAAGAAAAAGTTGGGGTGGGGAGGGGAAACAAACGCTGGAACTACAATGAACACTATCTGAGGCTCTATGCAGCGGAGGAAGGCTGGCTTGCACCAGTCCCTCCACCACACCGTCCAGCTAGTCTAACCCCTTTCCAGAAGTGGACCAGTAGCGAGGAACTAACCCTGTGCAGGAATATCATCTTAATGGAACTAGGTGCTCAAGACATACATGGGGTTTTGTTGTTTCTGACCATTGTTTGAAAATAGTTTTATGGCAGTCATACTAGTCCTTAGTACTTTAACCACTTCCCGCCCGGTCAATAGCAGATTGCCGCCCGGGAAGTGGTTTTGTTATCCTGACTGGGCGTCATGACTTCATTCAGGATAACAGCCGCTGCGCGCCCGTGGGAGGCTCTTTATCACATGATCAGCTGTCCAATCACAGCTGATCACGGTGTACGCAGGAAGAGCCGTTGATCGGCTTTTCCTCACTCGCGTCTGACAGACGCGAGTAGAGCCGATTGGCGGCTCTCCTGACGGGGGGGGTATGCGCTGATTGTTTCTCAGCGCAGCCCCCCCTCAGATGCCCACACTAGACCAGGGAAGAACCCAGCATGTGGATGGCTAGGTACATCCCCCATGGCCATCCACATGTAAAAAAAAATGCCCAAAATAGGCCAATCAGTGCTCACAAATGGGCACTGACTGGCACCTCATATTTACTTTATAAAACAGGGATGCCCATCCGTGCCCACCTATCAGTTCCGCCTATAAGTATGCATCAGTGTCGCCTTATCAGTGCAGCCATATCAGTGCCCGTCATTGAAGAAGAAAACGTACTTATTTACAAAAAAAAATTAACAGTGACAAAGAAAAACTTTTTTTTTTTTTTTTTTTTCAAAATTTTCGGGCTTTTTTTTGTTGCGCAAAAAAAAAAAAAATCGCAGAGGTGATCAAATACCACTAAAAGAAAGCTCTATTTTTGGGAACAAAATGATAAAAAAATTTGTTTGGGTACAGTGTAGCATGACCGCGCAATTGTCACTCAAATAGCAACAGCGCTGAAAGCTGAAAATTGGCCTTGGCAGGAAGGTGTCTAAGTGTCTGGTATTGAAGTGGTTAAGCTACAAGTATGCTTAAAATGTTACTAAACCGAGTAACATGAACCCCCACAGTGCCCGCAGCTTATAAATCTTTTTACATTAAAATACTGCCACTATATATCTTCTTTTTGGATGATCTGTATACCATGGTTACATGATAAACTGCAGGGTCTCTCCAGTGCTGAGAGTTTAGGAAGGAGGAGATTTCCAATTCAGCCTGTATATACTCCCACATGTGTGATGTCAATATCATCTCTGAGCACAAGTAACTGTTCTCTCAAGCATAAAAGACACAACTGAGCATGTGCAGGTCAGCTGCCCTGCCTGTGTTAGCTGGCCCAGATAGGCAGTGCAGGAGGGGGGGGGGGGGGTCTGTGCATACATGATACAACTGCCCTTTTTACACTATGCAGATTAACCCCTTAAGTTCCACAGTGAGTAGAACAAGCACATTAACTAGTAGCTGACCGCCCACTGTCAAATGACGGCGGGACAGTGCAGCTCTTGTGGCGGGCCGCCGTCATATGACGGCGCTCGCTTTTTGGCCACTAGGGGGCGCGGGAGGCGCGCGCGTGCCCGCCGCGTAGCTGGGGACCCGGTGCGCGTGCCTGGCGGCCGCGATGTCTGCCAGGCACCCGCGATTGCACGGTAACTGAGCAGGACGTGGATCTGTGTGTGTAAACACACAGATCCACGTCCTGTCAGAGGAGAGGAGACCGATGGTGTGTCCCTTGTACATAGGGACACCGATCGGTCCCCTCCCCCAGTCAGTCCCCTCCCCCCACAGTTAGAATCACTCATATAGGGAACATATTAACCCCTGCAGTGCCCCCTAGTGTTAACCCCTTCCCTGCCAGTCACATTTATACAGTAATCAATGCATTTTTATAGCACGGATCGCTGTATAAATGTGAATGGTCCCAAAAATGTGTCAAAAGTGTCCGATATGTCCGCCGCAATGTCGCAGTCACAATAAAAAACGCAAATCGCCGCCATTACTAGTAAAAAAAAAAAAAATGATAAAAATGCTATAAATCTATCCCCTATTTGGTTTGCGCAAAAGTTATAGCGTCTACAAATCAATAGACGATTATTGCGATTTTTTTTTTTTTTTTTTTTTTTTACCAAAAATATGTAGAAGAATACATATCGGTCTAAACTGAGGAAAAAATTTGTTTAAAAAATTGGATATTTATTATAATAAAAAGTAAGAAATATTGCGTTTTTTCAAACTTGTCCCTCTTAATTTGTTTATAGCGCAAGAAATAAAAACCGCAGATGTGATCAAATACCACCAAAATAAAGCTCTATTTGTGGGGAAAAAATGATAAAAATTGTATTTGGGTACATCCTTGCATGACCGCGCAATTGTCATTCAAAATGCGACAGCGCTGAAAGCTGAAAAATGGCTTGGTCAGGAAGGAGGTGTTCGTACCTGGTAGGCAAGTGGTTAATAATACTTTAATGCCAGAACACCCAATCTGCATACTTGTTTGCAAGCTAGAAGATCGCTATGACAGCCAGGCAACTAGTCTTTTCAGAAGGTGTTCAACAACTGGGACATTTATTATCCGAAAGGTGGACATGCTCTCACTTGAACATGTAAGTTAGAGGAAGCTGTGTAGACCGTTTTTGGTGAGGTGAGGAGAAACTTGAAACGCATAAAGCACCCTAAATACTCATCTGGTGGCTTCATATTAGAGTACGTAATATTCATATACAGCATTTCAGACAAAAAAATTATATATACATACATACACTTTTTTTTTTTTTTTTTTTTTAAATACTCTTGACTAGTGTTAATTTAGTCACCTAAAATTTTCGTTGACTACATTTGATACTATTTTGGTTAACTAAAATGCAGCTAAAACAATTCGGATGACTAAAATACGACTAAAACTACGGCTAAATCTGTGTCTGTAGTGCATGTGCAAACCTTAATACCATCAATAATAAAGATGTTGTTAGATTTTTACTCCAGGAGTATATAATGTTTGGCAGGTCTAAAGAAATAATGCATTCAAATTTAACTAAACCCATTAGATTTTAGTCGACTAAAATGTACTGGAGTTTTTAGTCAACTAAAACAACTCGGATGACTAAAACTAAAAAGGCATTTTAGTCAAGACTATAACTAAAACGAAATCGTAATGTGATGTCAAAATAAACACTGCTCTTGACAATAAAAAAAACATGTCTGACACCCGCCCTCCATAAAGGGCATCTGATCGGGTTTGCCTAAAAAAACTGACAGGTGGACCTCTCGGTCCACCCGTGTGTATGGGGCCTAATTTATTATGTTATATGTCGGAAACCAGAATAAAACCATCCAGATTATCTTTCAGTATATTGTGGGGTGGTGATAATTAAGAATTACAGTGAAGATGGAGATTTTGTGAAAAAGGAAAGCCCACTTAGTGTTATGCAAAGTTTGTTAAATGCTTTGCTTGCTCACGGTCTATTTTTGATGCCAAGTCACAGGCAGACAAAATAACAAAAGTCAAAGTAACTTGTCCAAGGTCACAAGTAGCCCACACTGCTTTCAGACTTTCTATCACTCTAACCTCTGCCTTTTTTTTTCTACTTGCTGCTGCATAACGTATAAGGTTTTTTTTTTTTATGCGCTTTAACCACTTGACCTCCGGAAGATTCAAACCCCCCCCCCCCCCCCTTTCATGACCAGGCCATTTTTTGCGATAAGGCACTGTTACTTTAAAGCTGACCTCCAGAATTGTTTTCAACTTTCCATCTATAAAATCCTCTGCTCGTTTTTTACCTTTTTGGATAGTAAAACATTTTTTTTTTTTCTGCCAGTAAATACCTTATACAGCCCAGTTTCTCATTGCAGTCATGCAATACAGTACCAGACATCTCAAGTCTCCCGCGTATATCATAAATTCTCTTTAAAGTATTATTTTATTATGAATGGGGGGGGGGGGGTTGTTGGCAAGGAGCGTGACCTCCCTGAAATTCGTTTTTTTGCAGGTTGGGATGTCTGCAGTACCCAAATAACATTTGTCACCCCCTACCCCCCCCCCTCCCCCCCACAAATAGAGCTATTGGTGGTATTTGAGCACCGCTGCATTTTTTTTTTTTTTTCCTGCTATAAACAGAGCGACAATTTAAGAAAACAAAACAATTTTTTTCAACACCTAGGGCGAGCAAACGGTTAACTGTGTGCCTAGCCATTGTTTTTGTGTACTGTGTTAGGTGCTTTTACTAAGGGAAGAGATGGATTTTGTTCCCTGCTTTTGAAGAACACAAAATCTATCCGTCCCATACACCCCCCCCCCCCCCTCGGTAACAGCAGAAGCGACCTGTGTGTGCCCCCTGCAGGCAGAAGGGCAGAATTTGTGTGTGTGTGTGTGTGTGTGTATACGTAATTCTGCACAGAAAAGCCATCCTGTAGCAGTAAAACTGTTATTGGGCCGTCTTTAACCACTTAAGCCCCGGACCAATTTGCAGCCAAAGGACCAGGCCCCTTTTTGCGATTGGACCCTGCGTCACTTTAACTGACAATTGCGTGGTCGTGCGACGTGGCTCCCAAACAAAATTGGCGTCCTTTTTTTCCCACAAATAGAGCTTTCTTTTGGTGGTATTTGATCGCCCCTGCGGTTTTTATTTTTGCGCTATAAACAAAAATAGAGCGACAATTTTGAAAAAAATGCAATACTTTTTACTTTTTGCTATAATAAATATCCCCAAAAAATATATATTAAAAAACATTTATTTTCCTCAGTTTAGGCCGATACGTATTCTTCTACATATTTTTGCTAAAAAAAATCGCAGTTAGCGATTATTGATTGGTTTGCGCAAAAGTTATAGCGTTTACAAAATAGGGGATAGTTTTATAGCATTTTTATTATTTATTTTTTACTAGTAATGGCGGCGATCAGCGATTCTTCTTCTTCTTCTTCTTCTTCTTCTTCTTCTTCTTCTTCTTCTTCTTCTTCTTCTTCTTCTTCTTCTTCTTCTTCTTCTTTCTTCTTCTCTTCTTCTTCTTCTTCTTCTTCTTCTTCTTCTTCTTCTTCTTCTTCTTCTTCTTCTTCTTCTTTCTTCTTCTTCTTCTTCTTCTTCTTCTTCTTTCTTCTTCTTCTTCTTCTTCTTCTTCTTCTTTCTTCTTCTTCTTCTTCTTCTTTTATTGTGACTGCGACATTATGGCGGACACATCGGACATTTTTGGGACCATTGTCATTTATACAGAAATCAGTGCTATTTTAAATGCACTGATTCCTATGTAAATGACACTAGCAGTGAAGGAGTTAACCACTAGGGGCGGGGAGGGGTTACGTGTGTGTGTGTGTTTTTTTTTTTTTTTTACAGTAGGGGGGTGTGGCTTTACGTCTGTCACTGATCGGCTTTCCTGATGACGGGGAACAGCCGATCAGTGAACGGGCAGTGTAGGAAGCACGGGGAGAGGTTTGTTTACACAGACCTCTCCCCGTTCTTCAGCTCTGTGACCCGATCGGGTCCGCTTGTCCCGCGGTCACGGAGCTCGGCTGGGCTCTTAAAGGGCAACGTAAATGTGCAGGAGGCGGTCCTTAAGCGGTTAACCACTTCAAACTGGGAGGATTTCCCCCCTTCCTGACCAAGCCCTTTTTTTGCAATACTTTAAGGCGTCGCTTTAAATGACAACTGCGCGGTCGTGTGATGTACCCAAACAAAATTGACTTTACCCCCAACCCCCCCCCCCCCCCCCCCCCCCCCCCCCCCCCCCCCCCCCCCACAAATGGAGCTTTCTTTTGGTGATATTTGATCACCCCTGTTTTTTTTTTTTTTTTTTTTTTTTTTTTTGCGCTATAAACAAAAAAAGTGAATTTAGAAAAAAAAGCAATATTTGTAACTTTTTGCTATAATATCCCCCAAAAAATATATATAAAAAAACAAATTTCTTCCACAGTTTAGGCCAATATGTATTCTTTTACATATTTTTGATTAAAAATCACAATAAGCGCATATTGATTGTCTTGCACAAAAGTTGTTGCGTCTACAAAATGGGGGATAGATTTATGACATTTTTATAATTCCACCGGATGCATTCACGGTTTATATGTTGAATGAAAAACATATAGAAGTGCGTTTTACATTCTGTATGAATATAGATGTCACATTATTCAGCACTTTGCAGTGGGCTTATGGCCATTTGCATCATCCTATGAAAAAAAAAAAAAAAAAAAAAAAAAAATAAATAAAAAAAAAAAAAAAAAAAAAAATATATATATATATATATATATATATATATATATATATATGCATATATTCATAGGACGTGGCACATTGTATTATTAGTATATTCACAGTACCACTATTGGTACTATACCAGTTTCTGGCTATACCATATAGAAGATGTGCATTTATTATTTATTTTTATTTTTTCCTAAGGAAACTGCAGAGCAGGTGCAATGTCAGGCTCCTGCATAGCGATCTGCTAATACCTCCTCCGAGCAGACTGTTACCTGACACCAAGACAATCAATCTACTATGAGCACCCTCGCAGCTCATTGACCACTATAGGCCATCAGCTGCAATGGATGACGGCACTTGTAGGCATTCATTCACAGGAAACTCTGGCTCCACACAGCAGCGCTGTTTTTAAATTGTGATGGCAGGTGCTGGGAGAAGATCCCCCTGCCCGCTGTCACAGGAAGGGGGTGGAGAGGTTGCAGGTGCTGTAACATGTTCCCCCAAGGCTTCTCTGTCCAAGGCTTCTCTTCTCTATCTACACCTCTTCCCTTGGTCACTTGATAACCATCCACGGCTTCCAATATCATCTCTACACCGATGACACCCAAATCTATCTCTCTACTCCTCATCTCACTTGTTTAGTCTCCTCTCACATTACTGACATGTCAGCATGGATGTCTTACCACCTCCTTAAACAAAATCTCTCTAAGAAAGAGCTAATAATATTCCCCCCCCACCCGGTGCCCCCCCTCCACGACTTTTCCATCAAAACCAATAATGCAACTATCAATCCCTCCCCTCACGGCAGGGAACTAGGTGACTGATCTGTCCTCTCAGCCCCAAATAGAATCGTTTTCAAAAGTTTGTAGTTTTCACCTCCGTAACTTCTCTACAATTCGCCCCTTTTTAAGTAATGAAACCACCAAGCTACTCATTCACTCCCTTGTTAATGATCGCCTTGATTATTGCAACTCTCTTCTCATAGGCTTACCTCTCCCATAAGCTATCCCCTCTTCAGTCTATCATGAATGCTGCTGCCAGACTCATCTACCTTACCAACCGCTCAGGGTGTGCCACCCCTCTCCGCCAATCCCTCCACTGGCTCCCGATCACCCACAAATAAAATTCAAAATGCTAACCACAACCTACAAAGCCATCCACAACTCAGCCCAGAGCTATTCTTGTTTCCAAATATCACCCAAATCATCCTCTCTGCTCCCCTCAAGACCTCCTGCTCTCAAGCTCCCTTGTCTCCTCCCATGCTCGTCTCCAGGATTTCTCCAGAGCCTCTCCCATCCTCTGGAACTTTCTACCTCCAATCTGTCCAGCTATCTCCTACTCTAGCTGCCTTCAGGCGATCCCTGAAAACTCAGGCTTCCCTGAAGAGATATCGCACCTCCAACTAATCTTTTACCACTTCCATCAGCTCATTCCCCACAGTTGCAAACTTTTGTACCACCTGCCACACCCTATTAGATTGTAAGCTCGTCTGAGCAGGGCCCTCTTGTATTTTATTGTCTTGTCTCCCTTTTATATGGTACAGCGCTATGTAAACTATTGGCGTTCATATAAATCCTGTATATTATTATTATTATTATTATTATTATTATTATTATTAATAATAATATAAGTGAATTTATCCTTTAAAGAGACTGGCAGAGAGAGGAGTGAAATCAGTTGTGAATTGAAATTTCAGCTTGAATTATTGATCCCTGTAAACAGGCTGCTCTTAGGAAAGCAGAGAAGC
This sequence comes from Lithobates sylvaticus, assembly GCA_028564925.1. Classification (NCBI taxonomy): domain Eukaryota; kingdom Metazoa; phylum Chordata; class Amphibia; order Anura; family Ranidae; genus Lithobates; species Lithobates sylvaticus. Next base: position 104,564,998 of record CM053031.1, on the reverse strand, counting down.
ATAGAAGATGTGAAACAAATCCTAGAGCTTCATCTGTAGACTAAAAATGCAACTATAAAGTATTGATGGACCTGACAAAAAATATATGATTTGTTTGTTTAGCTGTTATCTAAACTTCTTCTGCTTTCATTGAGTTTTTTTCAGCAGCTAGGTTGGACAGGGTTTATAGCATACCTGGAATGGTTTGACTAGGGGCACATAAGTGCTTTATTCTAAACGCTGCAGTCCGGCAGAGAATACTTTCTCTGGGTGTTTTGCTATGTGGGTCAGCTTTTTTGTTATATACATATTTAACATTCTATAATTAAATTTTCTATGTATAAACTGTTGAAATAAGTAATACATAATTTTTTTATTTTTTTTTATGCTTTTAGGAGGTCACAGCAAGCAGCCGTCACTATGTAGACAGACTCTTTGATCCTGATCCACAGAAAGTTTTGCGTGGAGTTGTGTAAGTACCATCATTCCCGATCCATAAACTGTACAGATTCAGAGGACATGTCGATGTTTTTAGAGCGGCGAAAATGTTCATGCTATGTTCTGAAGCTTTAGGCTAAATTTTACATATATGCGGTGCAGGAAACGTTTCACATCCTGTGCATTTCCCGCACTGCATTGAAATCGCACGGCTTTCATGCGAACCGCAGCAGGTGTCAATGTTGAGTAAAGTTAATGACCCCCCAAAATGGTTTGCAAAATGCAGTGCGATTGATGGAATTAGATTGCATGGATGTGAACACCCATGGGATCTGTTTCTAGTGCGGGGCGGGGAAGGTCTTGAGCTGTTTTATTTTATTTATTTTTATTTTTTTGCACAGATGCAATGTGATTTGAGCTGTACAAATGAATGCCTGAAATCTCACCACACAGACATTGCATATGATTTGCACAGGAAACTGGTGCATTTCCTGTGCGACTAACATGCGATGTGCTGCACTGCATATATGTGAACTGAGCCTCCAAGCAGTATCAAACCATTAGATGTGGTGGCTGCATTTATTCCCAACAGACACCCTTTAGAGAGCAGCATTGTCAGTCTGGAGGAGGGTAGTTTTAGATTTACTAGCAGATTTAGATACACTAACAAATTGAAGTAAAACTCCAGCTAACCCTTTTTTTTTTTTTTTTTTTTTTTTTTTAAGCTGTTACAGCAAACCTTTTATTCCTTTTTTTGGGATAAAGGTTTTGCATAAAAAAAAAAAAAAAACTGACCATTTTACCACCCTGTCAGTGGTAAATTTGTCTCAACCTTCTAACTGCTACATTTGTAGGACAGCTTGTTTTGTTGAAAAAAATGCTTACTGGCTGGATCAACAGGCGAAAATGAAACCTATACAGCCATCTAAGCATTTGAAAGCTGCAATATAATATTCGCTTTTGGGTTTACTACCACTTTAAATGTATGTAAGCTTAATTTTTCTTTGCCTAATTTTCATAACATTACTTGCTTTGTGCCCTCACTCACCTTTTTTTTAAAATACATGTCAAGCCAAAATATATTCTTAGTTTTTGATAACTTAGAAAAGGATTGCATTATAAATGCCAAAAAATGTCTTGCTATCTGGGATTGCAGATCTCGCCTCACTTTCTATTCTGCTGACAATCTTTTACCAGATAGGGAGTGAGGGGAACTCTCAAACAGCAACACAAAGAATTTCTTTCTTTTTTTTTTCTTTTTTTCTTTCTTTCTTTCTTTCTTTCTTTTTTTTTCTTTCACTTTTTTTGGGCTGCAGTGTTTTTTGAGAACCTTTCTACTTCATGCCATGGCCACATCTCTCTGCCAAGCCTGCCCACAGAGTCCACATACTGTCTGCCTTGAGCATATACATGTGCAGTGTGTCCTTTTTTGCTTGGTGTGTTTTTTATTTATTTATTTTTATTTTTTTATGGTCTCTGTGAAAGTGATTTAAAAACTGTTTGTATTATAATTTTGATAAATCATTCTGGCGCTGTTTTTATATTTATTTTTTTATTTTCAATTCAACAGAGATATGAAAAATGCAGTGATTGGAAACAACAAACAGAAAGCCAACCTCATAGTTTTAGGAGCAGTGCCAAGGTACATACTGTGACTGTCAGCAGCCGCTGTCTGGCAGCCTGCTTGTAAATTCAGAGTCTACTACGGGAGCTGGTGTTCAGAGTTCTCTGTGAAAAATCTAAAAATGATTCTAAAAAAACATTTTGGTTTATTTTAGAAATGACACAGTAGCTATAGTCTATCTACATTCACTAAAAAGAGGTCCCCTGCCTTTGCCAGCCTGCAAGCCCCATTCACATATAGGCCTTGTACACATGGGCATAAAAAACACACTGCTTTTACAGGCATACAGAAAAAAAAAAAAAATAAATATATATATATATATATATATATATATATATATATATATATATATATATATATATATATATATATATATATATATATATATATATAAAAAAAATGTTATGCCTCCAAACGCAGTTTCATGATCCTTTTTACATCAGTATATGACCAGCATAGTTTACAGGCATAAAAAAAAAAAAATTACATAAAACACACCAAAGCTGCATTCAGAGAGGAGCTTATGTGCATATGAGCATAAATGTATTCCAATGGCCAGAATAAATTGATATTCTGGCCAGTAAGATGCATTTACTGTCAATGCAAACGCACATACATACGCAACATTCGAGTCATTTTTTTTTTTTTTTTATGCTAGAAAAAATGCGGTCAGCATATTTGCAGCATACATTTATACGGCAGTGTACATGAGGCCATAAGTGGCATATGCAGAGTGTAGCTTTCAAAAAAAAGGCAAGAGAAGCATAGACATTTAAAAACGAAACAAAAACCATAATCACTTCAGTCCAATGCTGCATCTGTTCCTCGCTGCCTCTTGGACTGAGAACTGAGCAATCAAAGACCACAGATGGCTTAGTCCTCGGTCTTCAGTAAGCAGGTTACTGTCAGTCACCAGCTCTACGCTCGGCCCCTTCATTGCTCACTGGAGCGCCAGGCTGTGAAGGTGGCAGGATCGACTGGTTCAGAATATCAGAGGCGTGCTGAGGCTGAGCCAGTTTCCGGTTTGGGGATCTGTGTGGATCCCGACATTAAAGTCAGGATCACTACAGAGTCTGGACCTGTTGAGTGACGTCAGCCAACAGTGGACTTTAGCCTGCTGACGGCTGAATACGGATCACTGAAGTGCAGAACTATTTGCACTCCTATGACCCACAAGGGAAGTAGGGCCAAAAGAGCTTTGGCCTTACTTCTTTAATAATATGCCATAATTTTGATGATACTGTAATAAGAATTGGGTTTACTTTTATGCTTGTAGAAGTGCATTATGCAGCAGGTGTTTAGCTAGGTTGCAAGCATCTACTGTGAGATTGTAGTTTAAAGCCACATGTCTCCTAAGCCTATGTTTGTAAGCCTTTGGCCTAAAATCTAGATTGTGAGCCTTTTTGTATGGATGGGCATTACTCCAATGGTGGCCTTGTACATTGTCGCAGATCGCTCCAGCAAAAACTTTGTATTTTTTTTCATTTTTCCATTTTGGGGTCAACTCCGCATCAATCCCTGTTTGGACAGAAAGTGAGTAGAAATGTCTTCAATGGAAAAACTAGACAAACACATTTTTTTTTTTACCCATATGACAATGTATTTGTTTCTCTGCAGTTCATTCCAGGCGACAACCGCATCCTTTTTATTTCTACTGTGGTCGTTTCAGGGACAGCAAGTTAAGCCAGCCATAAATGGAGCGATTTTTATTTTTTTTTTTTTATTTTTTTTTTCTCCCAACGACCTATGGTTGCAGGAAAGAAAGTCCCCCAATTCCCCCATCATCACTGTGCTCAATGTGATTCTCTCCCGCAAAGCTTTTGTGTTCTCCCAGCAGGAGGTGCATGGGGAGCCATCCTGGCCAGGAGAACACACAGTGGTTGTTGCTAGCAGCTGTAGTCACTGGCCATAATCGCATGAGAAATTCGATAGCCTGGTGGTACCCAAGTTGATCAATCAATCAACTTGGGTACATTCAGCCAGCCCATACATGGCTCGCATCTCGGCCGGTCCATGATGAACTGTTTTAAAACCGTCTATGGCTGGCTTTAGAGAAACTCTTCCAACATCGAAAACGGAAGTAGAAACCTATACCCAGAACTAAAATGAAAGAAATAGACTCCAGGCAGGCTTTTATTTTGGTCTCTGCCAGTGTAGCAAACATAAATTGGTGCCATACAGTCCAATGAGAGCACCAAACAACAAATATCCAAGAGTCCAAAGTTTTTAATTATAAAATTGGTTTACAGCAGAAAAAGTCAACAGGGTTCAGGAATTTTGACTCAGTATCAAGCAGAAAACCACAGACTTATTTGGTTATCCAAGATTATATATAGATAGATAGATAGATAGATAGATAGATAGATATAGATTTTATATATATCTCTATCTCTCTCTCTTAGATAACCAAATACGTCTGTGGTTTTCTGCTTGATACAGTTTTAAAAGGCAAGTTCTAATAACTGCAATGTTTAAAAGAATTGCATATATAATGCACAGTACAGAATTACATTTTTTTTTTTTTTTTTCTACACACACTAAAAAGATTACTTATCCATTTGCATTATACTGTTTTGCAGGTAACAGGTACACAGATAACAGGTTGAAGTCAAGCCCTTTATAGATGGCTCCACTAGTCAGGACCAACAGTGAAAGGGCTAAAGGAGATCCATGCAATTCTACTACTCTCAGTATAGTGGCAATAATTAGTTTATGGCATTATATGGTTATAGCAATCTAAGGCAACACCTTAGAAAAATGACAATTGGGTTACTTCTCTGTGGGACTAAAGTCTGCAGAGGTCCAGAATATAATGTTGTCTTAACATAAGATGGTAATGTTGGAGGAGATCTTTCCTCCCTTCCCAATCCACAGAATAAAAATTAGTCCAAAAAAATATATATTTTTTCCCTAGATGTTTACCAAAAATTAAAACCAACAAAGTCTTTTGATTATAGCATAAGTACAGCTTTTATGTACTGTAGCGGAATGGTAAAGCTTAAGGTTTAACTTTTTTGTGTTTTAACACTATTTTATTTTTTATTTTTAACATTTTAATTTTTTCATGGGGACATTGATTTAAGTCAGTTGAAACCTGATCAAGTCCACCCCATGCAGCCCATATAGCAATACGCAATAGATTACTAAAGCGGTGATCTGTTCCTGCAGGGAGAAACAGGACATTATTACCTTTGCTCTACCCTCTGTATTGATGATAACGTGCAATAAATCCTATTAAATGCTTTATAGCATGATTGGAAGCCCAGGAGCTGATCGATGCAGCGTCTGGGCTTAAAGCTGGACCATAGCTGTTACTTGACAACCAGTGGTTCCTGTGCTAAATGCTGATTGGGACCATTGAGTTCCAATGCTGTTTGAAAACGGCATGCGGACAAATAGTCTTAGTGCCAATGTAAAAGGCAACTGGGACTTACTTTGCTATAATTATATGGTAATCAAGTGCCTTTACCCACTGTAGCATCATAAACCTGCCATATTGACTTCAGTCTAGGACTTGTATAGGTCAGAATTGTCACCAAGGAGATCTTTCCCCTTCTAACTGCTCCATCTCCTTTGACAGATTATTATACTTGCTTCAGCAAGAGACTTCGAGCACAGAACTGAAGACAGAATGTGCTGTGGTCCTTGGCAGCTTGTCTATGGGTACAGAAAACAATGTGAAATCCCTTCTAGACTGTCACATAATCCCAGCTCTGCTGCAAGGTAGTTGTGACCTTACTATATAGCACAAAGACCTCACATACTGTATTGACCTGCCATGATTTTTCTATTTCTGACACCTCGTTGCTCTGCACTTTCAGGCTTGCTGTCAGCAGATATCCGCTTCATTGAAGCTTGTTTGCGATGTCTCCGCACAATTTTTACAAGTCCAGTAACTCCAGTGGAGCTCTTGTATACAGTAAGAACCTCCTTCTTTTCAATGCAAATATGTATTGTGTGGTATTCTAGGCATACACCAAAATCTACTTCTTTATTTTCAAAGTATAAATATATAATATAAGTTCCTGAGTCATATGCCCAATGTAATGTATTCCAATACATAAAATAAATTGTACTAAATTTATGTCAAAATCCGGTAATATATGCACACCTTTTAATAAAGGTGGTCTGACGACTTAAAATTCTATTACTAATAAAATAAATGGATTTGTAGGTCATAGTCTGGCAAAATATGAATCATTTATTAATGAACTTTGGATACAAACACAGCTTGTAGTCACCAACAATAAAACCATTGATGCATTTCAGATATGAAATGCTTATTTGTATAGTAATATCTAAAGGAAATAAATTATAGAAAAAGTGAATTAGCAAAGCAATCCACATTTTGTATAATTTTATTTATTTTCTATTTTTTTTTTTTTTTCAGTCCTTTATTTTTTGAGGGTCAAAAAGTTTTATGATTTAATACCTTTAATTTTTTATTGCCCCTGTGTTTTTAGATTTGCTTCATTGTTACTGCTACACATAATATATGCAGTTGTCTGTAGGACTTCATTGCAGGCTACGGGCTCTTTCACACTCTCTGTTTTTTTGAAAACTGCACTAAAAATGCGGCTCCCCATTAAAATGAGTGAAAAACACATTGCAAATTGTGGTAAAAACACACAGCATTTTGCGTTTTTGAGTCACATGTCCATTTTTAACAGGTGTCGGCAACCCAGAAACACACACAAACTGCATCTGAAACACAGAAAAATCATGGTAAAAACGCATATGCGGTTTCAGCACTAATTTTGCTACAGAGCAGTGTGAAATGGCCCTAATTTAAAGTGGACATGGATCAGCAATGTGTTTATGTCCTGTGCATGCATGCTAAGTATTATGTAAGCAAACACCTTCAAATATTTATAGCTCACAATACTTAATCTTGATTTAACTACTTGTTTCAAAAGGCAAGTGTTGGAAATATTCCTGTCACTGACTAGAACGTTCCTGTCTTTTTGCAGGATGCTACTGTAATCCCACACCTTATGATGTTGCTCAGCAGATCTCTCTACTGTCAGGAGTACATCTGCCAGATCTTCGCCCACTGCTGCAAAGTAATTCTTTCTAACAGTATATGACTTCCTATAGAGTGTTTTTTTGTTTTTATTTCAATAAGATTTTAGATCTAAAATATACAACAGTAAATATGTAAAAGGTGATCTAAAACCTGGAATCGAGTTTACGAAGTGAAGTAATAAAGTAGTAACACATTTCTCCACTCTCCATTCCCTTTTCGCCCGTCCCAGAAGCAGTCCAGCAAAAACCTAATTGAACAAGCTAAAGTTAGAAGTTGGTTACCATGCACAGCTGCACTTTGCACTCCTCCAGTTTTAGTAAATCATCCCTTATTGTCCCCAGTAGAGGATTTTCTCTCTAATACTGTTCTGATGTCAACTCAAAATGTCTTAGGGGTCCTGTTAAAAGGGTGGTCAAAGAAGATGGCTCCGACACTTGGTCCCTTTTCTGAAGATTTATTTGACAAAAACACAAGTTTGCAATAGAGGGTTAAGGGGAATTCAGGTACCTTGTAGTTTGCGCCTTAGAGGTATTTCCTTTATCCAGAGAACAAACCACTTCCACAAGCTGGATCTAGCAGCCGATGAGATGCTTGGTCAAAGTCTCTGCCACAGACTTGTTAATTTTAGCAAAATCGTTGTGCAATCCTCTGCCACAGGAAGGCACAATCAGCTTCTTGTCACAAAGTTAGAGATGTCACACAGCACCAGTTCCTTTCTGTGTGGTAGGTAACCCAGGGTGCATCCGCCAACTGAGTCTCCAGGCCTTTTCAGAGGTATTGGCCTTGTTGCTCGGTCCTCTCCTGAAAAAGTCCTCCCCTGGCATGGCTTCTCCCCACAGGCAAGACAGCACAGGACCACCCCTGGATCAGTAGACCCCAGAACCTCTTGGCCTACTCTTCAGTTGCGAAGCCTCAGGCCAGCTGGCCCCCGAGACACAGGAAAAAGGCAGCACACACCTCCGGCCAGGAGGCCGGGATAACGAACCCTGAAAAATGGCGTCTATATCTTAATAGAATGCTTAGCGGGTAAACCACTCCCTCCGGGCTGTTTCTGAGTAAAAGGGGTACTTATTACATTTAGCCTATGCATTTGCAACACTTACCGGTGGTGACAGGGACACCCCCGGCCAAGTGGAAATTGGCTCAACCCAGCTAAACTGGTACAGAAACCAGAACTTTAGTATAATTATTATGAGCCAAACTGCAGCTTCAGACAAACTTAAATTTACAAAAATAGCGTCTGCTCCTATACAGCCAGGTTGTAACATGTATACATGACCCTAATGCCCCGTACAGATGCGCAGAGTTTCCGTCGGAAAAATCCTGGATGTGTTTTTTTTTTTCTTTCGGAATTCTGCTCAAGCTTGGCTTGCATACACACGGTCACAAAAGTTCCGGACTTTCGACCATCAAGAACACGGTGACGTACAACACTACGCCGAGCCGAGAAAATTAGGTTCAATGCTTCCGAGCATGCGTAGGAATTTTGCGCATCGGAATTGGTACAGACTATCGGAATTTCCGAAAAATAAAGAACCTAGACACAATCTTTTCCTAGCGGAAATTCTGCCAACAAAAGTCCGATGGAGCATACACACAGTCGGTATTTCTGACCAAAAGCTCATATCGGACTTTTGCTGGCGTAATTTCCACTCGTTTGTATGGGGCATTAAGTCCCACCTTCCTGTAAAAAGTAAGTGCACCCTTATTGGCCACAAGACAATCTCATTAGACCAGGAAATGGAAGATAGGTGGGGTATAGTCCTAAAATCAGAGAATGCACGCTCTTCCTTTCAAAGCAAAACTAGTTTCATATGGTCACATGTAAGAGGCTCTCACTAATGCCTCGTTTCCACTGAGCTGATTGGTTCGGTAAGGCACGCTATTTTGAGTGTTTCCATTATGAAAGCGGCCCATACAACCGAACCATACCGCACCATTTATGGTCCTGCTTCAGATGTGGGGCCATAGAAAATGGTACGGTATGGTTAGGGTGGAGCTACTGGCGTTGCACGATACATTCCACTGATTGGTGGACAGAAAAGCGTCAATGCTCGCATCAAAGGAAAGCGCAAAACAAACACCACGTCGCTGTATGGCCCCTGACGGTCCGACTTGCAGTGGAAACGCTCAACTGAATAGGCCGGACCATTGTAACCCTTCTAAACTGTACCGACCTGAACCGTTCCGCCCAGTGGAAACGAGGCATTAGTGCAATAATTTATAAAGTGCAATACTGTTCAGTTTTGTGCAAATTAAAATCCATATGACTCTGCAAAATGCAAAAATGTACAAACCTGTTGAAAACCTGAGCAAAATAAAATGACAAACGCCAAAATAATAAAGTGCAAAAACGCATGATAAAGGAGAAGTATAGCCAAAGCTTGTTTAGCTGTACTTCTATGGATCACAGGAGTGCAGTTCGTTTTGCACTCCTGTGACACATTTTCAGCATTTTCACCATCGAGCCGCTGACTCGAGTATAAGCCGAGGGGGGCACTTTCAGCACAAAAAAATGTGCTGAAAAACTCGGCTTATACTCGAGTATATACGGTAGGTTGTAAGCCTATAAGCCGCGCACCCTGAACCAACAATAAGCTAATAAATTTAGTTAATAAATATATGTAGAGCAGCTCATAGTGATACCAAAGTCCTAAATGTGAAAGGGAAAAAAAATGAATAAACACCCCTCATGGTGTAGTATAAGATTTTAATCCATAAGAACATAGCACTTACAGTTTAAAAAACCTTGATCAGCCCAATAAAACAGGCATGCCGATTGCATTCCACCTGCACTCCAGGATGATGGCGGAAGTGACGTATCACGCACTAACCGAACTGACGCGTTTCATCAGCAACGTCTGACATTATCAGACATGACCGCTGATGACGTCAGACGTTGCTAATGAAACACGTTGGGTCGGTTATAGCATGATACGTCACTTCCATGCAATCAGTGGGCCTATTCGTTTTATTGGGTTGATCGAGGAGGTTTTTTAAACTGTAAGTGCTACATGCTTATGGATTAAAATCTCTTATACTACACCATGAGGGGTCCTTTTTTTCTATTTGATTTATGTTGCTCATTGTTGGTGAATACCGTGTTGGGTGTCGTATTACACCGGAGGATATATCCCTATTGATATCTATGCTCGTCTGACTACCTGTAATGGGTGTCGTGTCGTTCTGGTGAGTAGGATGTTTGCCTGTATTAAGAAGACGGCATTTACTTCATACAGCAATTCATTCTTGGATTGAAGATTCTGGTGGTGGCTTTATGGACATTATTCTTCATAAATTTTTCATGTGTTCATTAACTCCAAACATGTGCATGGGGATAAAGGAAAACCAAGTATCTGTAGAGTAAATTTTGTTTATTAACCACTTCCCACCCGGCCAATGTAGATATACGGCCGGGTGGGAGCCGTCTACTTCTGAGTGGACGTTCAGGAACGTCCTTCAGAAGTAGAGGGATCGCGCGCGCGCGCGTGCCCGCGCAGCGGCGCGATCTTGATGCGGCTGTGTCACCCGGACACGGCGCCTCTCGGATTGGCAGGAGGGCTCGGTGATTGGCCCTCCTGATCACATGATGGCCGTGTCGAATCACGGCCGTCATGTGATGTAAACAAACAGCCGGTTGCTAGGCAATCGGCCCTCCTCTCCTCACACGGAAGTCGTCGGTGAGGAGAGGAGAGCGGATCGCTGCAGCCGGCTGGTGATCAGTGAGTATTAGCTGTTTTTTTACTCACTGATCACCAGTCTAGGGTCCCCACAGTAAAACACACATGTCCCCAAAACACACATGTCCCCAAATAATAAAAACACATGTCCCTCACATATGTCCCAGTAAAATAACATGTGCCAGTGATTATCTGCACACATATGTCCGTGATCACCTGCACACCCCTTTTACATGATCATTTGCGTACATATGTCCGTGATCACGCAAACCAATTATTATACACTTAACGGAATTTTTTTTTACAAAAACCATGTAGCAGAATACATTTTGGCTTAAATTTATGACAAAATTTGATTTTATTGGATTTCTTTTAAAAAAGAAAGGAGAAAATATTGTTTTTTTTTTCAAAAATTTTCGCTATGTTTTCGCTTATATCGCAAAAAAAATAAAAAACGGAGTCGCAAATAAATACCACCAAACTAAAGCTCTATTTGTGCGAACAAAATGATAAAAAATTCATTTGGTTACAGCATTGCATGACCGCGCAATTGTCACTGAAAGTGCGAGAGCACTGAAAGCTGAAAATTGGTCTGGGCAGGAAGGGTGTTTAAGTGCACAGTAGGCAAGTTGTTAAAAGCTCTCATTAAAATAAGTAATACATACAACTCACGTTTGGTGGTGCCAGTCCCGGCATTGCGGTACAGACAGCCTAATCTTTCATGAGATGCTGGCTCCACCAGCCCGTCTTGCTGGATGCGAGCAGACGCTCTGTGCTGGATGATGGCTTGAGTAGGAGCAGTTATATGCACTGGACACTTTTTTAATTGAAGCTGTTTGCACATACTGTGTTCTGCAGTTTATTATTTTAGTGTTTTGTCATTTTACACAGGTCACTTTCTGAATTGTATTTTCAATGCGTTTGCACAGTCCTAATGATTTTACACTTTGATTTGCACACAGTTGTGCAGTACTGCACTTTATATATTATTGTAGCACTTAATGAGAACATTGTGAATGATAATAGTTTAAATGTATGCAGTTTAGGCAATTGTGAGACTGGGCAGTTGCATAAGATTTGAGTACCTTTTAGTGCTGTATATACTAAACAAGCATATCGGACACCCTTGTATTTCTTTGAGTCTAAAATAATCACATCAGGTTGGCTTCCCTTCTCAGGGACCCGTGGTCAGCCGTAAGGAGATGCAGCCACGTAGTATAAAACTGTCAAGATAATTTATTAAAACCAAACATGATGAAGTGTGGAAAACACATCTCCGTAAAACCTTCTATAGAGATAGGAGTCACTCTACTATCATTTGTCTCCAGTCATTGTGATACAGCACTGGTGTTTTACGTGTCCAGATCTGTAAATGGGGCTGTAACGTCAGTGGCTGGAGATAGATGGGAATGTCTGTACTGGGGTACCTTTTAGGAAAGGTCATAAGACTAATAGCATGTATGAAAATGTATGTCTTTCTTTTTGCTGTCAGAAGCAGGAAACATTTGGAAGCTGTACATTTACTTTCTATTTAATTTTTTTGCAGGCTCCTGATCATCAGACAATTTTATTCAATCATGGTGTGGTACAAAATATTGCCCATTTGCTAACATCTGTGTCATATAAAGTAAGTTATTACTTTTCATTGTGGGAATTGGACAGAATGAGCATGGTTATTGTGTAAATGCTTTGGGGGGCAGTTTTCATACATGTACAACTTCTTTAAAGAGAAAAGTCTTCTTCTATGCATGGACTGCCTAAAACTTTGTTACCTGCTTAAAGTGAAATGACCTGGACGTGGGAGGATTGCATGCATTTATGTAAGTGACATGTACAAACACTTTAGTTATCCCCCAAAGGACATGGGCAGTTGGCACCTTTCTGGATTATCCATACGTGTCTGATTTGACCCTCCAATGTAGGTGGCAAAACCATGGCCATTGTAGGGATAGCTTTTGTAGTCTTCTTGATTTAACTCTTTAACTTTCTTGTTATCATGTCCATGGAAAACTAATTTCAGGAACACAGGTGTCAGTGTGTCAGAATAAACAGATTGTACACAGAGAGGGAGAGTGTTCTCTAATTGTGTACAAATGGTAGAACATAACATTGGCAGACTTGCATTTCCCCTTTGATATGTGGGGTTGGATTCCCATTACATTCCTTAATTGACACAAATAAGCAGACATTACACATCTATAGAGAGATCATGAAGCGTGCCCAGAAAGCCAATATGTGTAAACTAGGTTAAATGACAGGTTTGCTTCACAGCTTATACGAGAAGTTTATTTAACATTTCTAAAGCACATGGGTACAGGGGACGGGGGTTCACATATTACTTCTCCTGTTTTCTGCAGTGCAGTGCTTTGGTGCATGAGCACCTAATGTAAAGGGGGACATTCATAGCTTTGACCAAGCTTTGGTTTGTTAAAATTGAAACTAACACAGGAACTTTTGAGTGCTGCTCCCATGGATTGAGACAGTGGTTGAATTTGTTAAAGGAAAGTATTACCTCCTTGTGGGGTGATACTAAACACATTGTTTAATTTACATTTCCCCATCTCATTGTGTGTGTGTGTGTGTGTGTGTGTGTGTGTGTGTGTGTGTTTTGCGGTATGTACCCCTGCGCCAGCCTAGTATGTGACAAAATACTGCGGCAAAACACTGAAGGAAATGTCAGACCCAAAAAAGATATAAAGAAAGAGGTAGTGTTGCGCTGTACAATAATTTGGAATAAAAGTATAAAGTGCTTCGTGGATAAACTCACTTACTTGTATTGACAAGTGACAATAAACATATAAAATATCAGCGTGAAATAAAGTGCATAGTGTGCATAAATAACTTGGTGCAAAAGGTGTAAATCACTATAAACACAAGTGGGATATGAATACAAGTGAATCTTTATACATAAAATTCATAAAAATTCCTTAGATGCAATAGTATAAATACATAAAAAGATGATGCTTAAAGTGGGGTTGCAACCAAAAAACAAAAAGGGGCTTAAAAATCATAAAAAAAATTAAAAAAAAATAATTGGAAAAAAAAAAATTTTTTACTCACCTCTAAATGCCTGTTGCTAGGGGGTCCCTCGAAGTCTGCCACCTTCATAGCCCGGGCTAAAAGTCACTTCCTGTAGGCAACGCACAGTCATCTGGGACATGTCATGTGTCCCAGATGAGTGAGCGTCGAATCACGGCGCACGGCGCCGCTCGCGCATGCGCAGTGGGTGCCCGGCTGTGAAGCCCAGCCGGGTTCCCACATTAAGAATGCCGGCGTCGTGAGCGGAGCGGGGAACGAGGGGGGGGGTCTCGTTCCCCCGCATCGCTGGACCCCGGGACAGGTAAGTGTCCGATTATTAAAAGTCAGCAGCTGCAGTATTTGTAGCTGCTGACTTTTAATTTTTTTTTTTTTTTGCCCGGCCCTCCTCTTTAATATCGTATATCATTATAGACGCATATTGAAATGCGTTTTCATGCATAAACTCCTTCAATAAAAATCTGTATTTTCCATGCATAGATTACTTCGGTGCAATAAATAAATAGTATAATAGGTGATAAAATAATAAAGTGGTGATGAGTCCGTGGAACAAAACCCTATATCCACTAGGGCTAAAGTGCAAGCTGCTGTGGCAAAGGTGTCAGTCCAAAGAACAGGTGAATTATTAAGGTACTGGTGGTCACTCTCTGAAGTGCAGTGCAAAAACTGGTGGGTAACTTCTGTTCTTCTGTGGGATTCAGTATAGGTGTCCCCTTACCTTACTGCTGTAAGGTAACCGCATATATGTGTATTAATTCTCGTGGGACCTCTGTATTTTCCCTGGATGGCGTCCCCCAAGTGGGCTCTCTCCGGATCCAAAGTGGCTGTTGTGCGTCCCCTAATGGGCGTCGGGAGTAAGGAGATACCGGAAGTGAGGTACGAGCTCGCTGCTCGTTTTTACATGCAAGTTCTATGTATTCAAAAATGTGAGTAATGTTTTTAACCTGTATACAAATAAATATTGTTGGAAAGTAATACACTATCGAGCATCCCTTTTGCCCTATTTGCGAGGTACATATACTAACACCAGGTCATAAAGGGGACGCCCATTAGGAGACGCACAACAGCCACTTTAGATCCGGAGAGAGCCCACTTGGGGGATGGCATCCAGGGGAAACACAGATGTCCCACGAGAATGAATACACATATATGCTGTTACCTTACAGCCGTAAGGTAAGGGGACACCTATACTGAATCCCACCAAAGTTACCCACCATTTTTTGCACTTCAGAGAGTGACCACCAGCACCTTTTTTATAATTCACGTGTTCTTTGGACTGACACCTTTGTCACAGCAGCTTGCACTTTAGCCCTAGTGGATATAGGGTTTTGTTCCACGGACTCATCACCACTTTATTATTTTATGACCTATTATACTATTTATTTATTGCACCGACGTAATCTATGCATGGAAAATACAGATTTTTATTGAAGCAGTTTATGCATGAAAACACATTTCAATATGCGTCTATAATGATATACGATATTAAGCATCATCTTTTTACGTATTTATACTATTGCATCTAAGGAATTTTTATGAATTTTGTGTGTGTGTGTGTGTGTGTGTGTGTGTGTGTGTGTGTGTGTGTGTGTGTGTGTGTGTGTGTGTGTGTGTGTGTGTGTGTTCTATTTATTTAAAATAATTATAGTGCCATCAAAGTACCTTCTTTTTTTTTTTTTTTTTTCCTAAATCAATGACTCCGCTTTTTCCCCTGGCCTGTCTGCAGGGAATCGTAAGCAGGAGGAGCTTCTAGTGCTCTGCTGCTGGTCACATATTTGAAATTGCAATCCTGGGTGGATTTCTGCCTGTCACCGGCTGTGTCATGCCCCTTAATTGATGGAGGCTTTACCTCCCTGTTATTCTAAGATGTAATATCCCACCCCCATTGTGTTTAGCTGGTTAGTGGGCATGGAGGAGGAGGGATGTAGTGGGATGTCATTTACCACTACGTGTACACCCACATGTGTGACTCTATAGGCACATGTGCTGCTCAGATGTGATGGAAGGGAAATGCACAGCATAGAATCTCACTGAAAACTGAGTATGTGCAGAGCTGCAAACCTTGCTCTGCAAAATCCCCAAATGCACTGGGGACATAAACAAAAGGGGGAGGTTGCAGAATACAGAAAATGAATCCCATAGTGACTTGAGTGAGTATGAACAGCATGTAATACAGAATTTATTGATATTTATTTTTTAATGATGTGGGTTTAGTGACCCTTTAACCACTTGCTGACTGCCCTATACAGTTTTACTTCTACTGGGTGGCAACTGTGTGTGTGTGTGTGTGTGTGTGTGTCTATATGTAGTAATCCTGCTCTTCTGGGCCACCAAGCAGCTCACTCATGATTATACATGGTAGGAGAGCCGCGGACTCAATGTATAATCACCGATCCTCCTGTAAACAAGGCAGATCTCTTTTCTGACAGGAGGGAAAGCATAGATCCTGTGTCTCTGCAAAGCAGGGACTAGGATCCATGTCTTCCCCTAGTAAAAGCACATCCCACACTGTAGTAAAACACAGGCTAGGCACAAGCTTAACCCTTTAATCACCCCTAATGTTAACCCCTTCCCAGCCATGTGTCATTAGTACAGTGACAGTGCATGTTTGTTAGCACTGATCACTGTATTGGTCTCACTGGTCCTCCAAAAAGTGTCAAGTGTCCGAATGTCCGCCTCAATATTGCAGTCCCACTATAAGTCGCTGATCACTGCCATTACTGGTAAAAATAAATAAATAAAAATATCCCATGGTTTTGTAGACGCTGTAACTTTTGCGCAAACCAATCAATATACGCTTATTGAGATTTTCTTTACCAAAAATATGTAGCAGAATACATACTGGCCTAAATTTATGAAAAAAAATGATTTTTTTTATTTTTATTGGATCTTTTTTATAGCAAAAAAAAAAAAAAAATATATATATATATATATATATATATATATATATATATATATATATATATATATATATATATATATATATATATATATATATATATATATATATATATATATATATATTTTTTTTTTTTTTGTTTCTTTTTCAAAATTGTCGATCTTCTTTTTTTTGTTAACGCATTAAGGTAAAAACATGCTTAGATTTTAGAACGACTTTGTCATTTATGTATAAGATTTACATATGTCTATTTATATTTTTCTTCATGGCAGGTACGCATGCAAGCATTAAAGTGCTTTTCAGTTTTAGCGTTTGACAATCCCCAGGTATCAATGACCCTTGTAAATGGTAAGCAAGCATTATCTTATTCATAATGTTGTATTGTTCTAATATAGTATAGAAGAATTTTATAGAAACGCCACAGGAAGCAATATCGGAAGTAAAATTTTGCTGCGTGCCACCCATTGAGCGCATTGCATCAGGGAGACTGGACTGTGTTGGATCTTGTGTGGCGCATGCTTCTGGGTAGCCACAGCAAGCATCAACCGCCACTAAAAGAATTCAGAAGTATCCTTCCCTTTATTTTTCTTCAGCGTTCTTTAAAGCTGGTCTGTGGGTATGAGGAAGTGTTCTCCTAAGTCTTCATAGAGCCCCATCACTCTGCTAGACGCTCATTTAAATACTTTTGTATACGCGGCTTGAAATGGTAATTTCACATTTCGGTATTTTAGGACCTAAAAATAGAAACATGCGTTATTTTCTAATGTGCTGGTAAATATGATATTCACAAATAACACATTGGCACACAGTCTTTGTTTTGGGATCATTAAGCCTATCCAGCATAAGTGCTAAATTATTTATTGTACAAAAAGTATGAATTTTATGTTATCAAGGCATCAAGTGGTTAGCACTTCCAGCTGGCAGCGCTAGGGTCATTGGTTCAAATCCCAACCACAAAACTACCTGCCTGCAGTTTGTATGTTCTCCCTTTGCCTGTGTGGGTTTCATCTGGGTACTCCTGGTTTCCACTCACACTCCAAAGACATCTAGGCTGATTGTCTCCTGTCTAAATTGGCCCTAATAAGTGTATGTATGAATGTGAATTAAAAAACCTTAGTTTTTAAGAGGTCTAAAGGCTGGGACTGATGTGAATGTACAATTATATATGTAAAGTGCTGTGTACATTGACAGTGCTATATAAGTACATGAAAGAAATTTAAAGCGGAGTTCCACCCAAAAGGGTAAGTGTCATTTTAAGGCCTCCTCCTTCACTGGTGGGCACTCTTGTAGTCCATTGTGCTTCCTGTCATTCATACAAGGTATGGGCAGACAGCTACAGTGACAGTCTGCAGGAGCCTGACATTGCACCTGCCATCTGCTGATTGTGGGTTCAGTGTTTGTTTTACTGACTCCTAAGAGGGGAAAAAAAAAAATTAAATTAACTTTTATTTTCTTTTTATTTTTTTTCCCTGGGGAAAAATAGTGCATTTTATTTTATTTTTATTTTTTAAAGGGTCAACTTATCCCTTAAGGATAGGGTCACACTGCTGCAATCTAATTTTGATTCGACTTTCAGTGCAATTTTGTAGTGCAAATTGGATGTTACTGAGAAGTGGTTTGAATATTCTATAGGGCCAAGATTGAACTGGAATCGCACCAAAGTAGTACAGAAACCTTTTCCAAAACCGCACCATGCTGAGTCGCATTGCTGTAAACAGCCACCACTACAATGTGATGGCCATTGTCATGCGATTCTGTGTGACTCAGGTCGCACTGATGTGAACAGAGCCTAAATTGCAGTGTAATACTAAAGTTGTATATTTTATACAAAGCTACAGCAGCCATGAAGTTTAGTTACTATTCACATGAACTAAGGCTTTGTGTTTTTTTAATATAATGGTTTTTGTTCAGCATTATTGACCTTCTAAACAAATCGGGTTAGTGTTCAGAAGTAAAATTTAGTTTTAAAACTACGCTAATGTCTGTAGTGACTTCAATATAAAAGTGACATCAGCGGCTAAACCATGTGATCTATCCGCAGTTCAAACTCCATTATGTCCAAAAAAGCTGTGCTAGTTGAAAATTTGATTATAAACAATTCAACAACCTGTAATCCAACGGTGAAGTAATTATTGTGCTAAAAAATTTCAAGTGTAGAAAGTCCATGTGAAGAAAAATTGTGAAAAAGATCCACAGCAAAAATTATCTTTAAAGTTCCGACACCAACGTAAATGGAAGCTCCTTCAGTGACACCCAAAATCATGTATGAAGATGGTCTCAGTTAACGGGTGCTTACAGGATCATATGGATCTTCTATTGCTAGAAAGATCAGCCAAGCTTTGGTAGTAACCCTCGATGGGAAGCTGTAAACGGATATGGTCTCAGACACCTGTCACTTATCTCCAGGCCAGCCGTAACATGTGCCACAGATCAGGGTATATAAGGAGAGAATGCTCCAATAGTGTAAAACGGTGTAACCTCTTTATTAAAATATATAGATTGCACTTACGTGATTAATGTGTAAAAAAAAAAAAAAAAAAATTGCCTTTTAAAACAGAAAATGCCCACCCGCGATTCGTGGGGACGCAGTGATATCTGCACACGTCCTCGCCCCTTGGGGATCTTTTTCACTATTGGGCCCCTTTCACACGGGCGGTCCGTTCAGGTCCGCCTGTCAGTTTTTTAGGCGGACCTGAACTGACACTCCATAGACCTCTATGGAGAGTCGGATGTCAGCGGTGACATCCGACCCGCTATCGATCCGAAAAAGTGTGACGGAGGAAAAGGCTATTTTTCCATCCGTCTGTGGATCGGGTGACGACGGACTCTACGGTCAGTCATCACCCGATCTCCCATAGGGGAGAGCGGCGCTCTGACAGGTCCGTCCCTGCGCAGTGTGCATAGACGGACCTGTCATCTTCCTGCTCAGCAGAGATCGCTCCGGCGATCCCCGCTGAGCAATCGGATATCCACGGGGCGGATCAGCACTGATCCGCCCCGTGTGAAAGAGGCCTTATTCTTCACATGGACTTTCTACACTTTTTTAATATTTTTATCACAATTATGGTACTTCACCGTTGGAAATAATGGTTATTGAATTGTTTATCACATTTTCAACTAGCGTTACTTTTTTGGACATAAGTTTTCAGAAGGAATAATTGATTCCAGGATAAAGATTAAAATGTAATTGGTACTGGGTAAAAAAAATTTATTTCAGTTACTGTAGCCGAATATTTGGTTACTATGTATGAAAAGATTTGTTTAAATATACAAAAAATACACTTTTTATGGTTATGGGTGAACTGAGCTTCGTCCCAAACCATACCTAAGAAGCCCTTTTGGTTGCTTGCTTTTGAATTAATTTTGTGAAGGTACAATGCTTGTACCAGTCTTTTAGTGTCACCTTTACCATACAATAAGCAGATGGGCTGGTATCAATTTGAAATACAGTACATCTTTTTACTTCCCAAAATGGCAAAAAATAAAATCAAACTGGGTGTGGCCCTGGAAACTTTGTAAATTTGTTACGGTAGAAGTCACTTGACCTGATGACCCTGTGTGTGTGTGTGTGTGTGTGTGTGTGTGTGTGTGTGTGTGTGTGTGTGTGTGTGTGTGTGTGTGGTTTTTCTGTGTTTTTTTTTTTTTTTGTAATTCTTTTATTTTCCAAGTGTTGCAGTTTACAGTCAAACAGAGAAATGCAAAAACAGAGAATAGTCAACATATAGCATTAACGATGAAAATCTCTCAATTAGATTCACAAGCCAACCCACCTAGTAGAACACCATATGAATGGTCTGGTAAAACAAACAAAATATGAAGATGGTCTACAGTTGACCAAGTATGTGCGACAAATATGGTAGCAAAATGCTATCCATGCATTTTTTTTATTTATTTTTTTTGATGCAGAAAAAAACTTGCTGGACTGCATGTAGTGTGAACCAGCCCTCAGAGGCTGGTTTACAAACATTGCACATGCACACATATATAAAATTCTCAGTTTTTCATATACAGTACCTAGAAAATTATGCGTTCAATTGCATGTCAGGGCAAAATAAATAAAAAAAAAAATCTAAAGTATGCAGTGCATTTTTGCAATAATTGTACACTTTTCCTATTGTTTCTATAACTTAAAAAAAAATGTCTTACAGATAGTGAAAACCCAAATTTCACTATCTCAGAAAATTAGAATTTTACATGGGACCAATTAAAGACTTCAGTATTAAAAATATGTACAGTATAGTATACACTCATACTCATACTTGGTCAGGGCTCCTTTTGCATGAATGTGGCGTTGCATGGAGGCGATGAGCCTGTGGCACTGCTGAGGTGTTATGGAAGCCCAGGTTGCTTTTTATAGTGGCCTTCAGCTCATCTGCATTGTTGGGTCTGGTGTCTCATCTTTCTCTTGACAATACCCCACAGATTCTCTATGGGGTTTAGGTCAGACGAGTTTGCTTGTTAATCAAGCACAGTGATACCATGATCATTTAAACCAAGTACAGTATTGGTACTTTTGGCAGTGTGGGCAGGTGCCAAGTCCTTCTGGAAAATGAAATCCGCATCTCCATAAAGCTCATCAGCAAAAGCATGACGTGCTCTAGAATTTCCTGGTAGAGGGCTGCGCTGACTTTGGACTTAATAAAAGACAGTGGACCAACACCAGCAGGTGACAAGGATCCCCCAAATCATCGCTGACTGAAAAATTCACACTGGACCTCATGCAACTTGGATTCTGTGCCTCCCCACTCTTCCTCCAGACTCTGGGACCTTGATTTCCAAAAAAAAAAAAAAAATGCAAAATTTACTTTTATCCGGAAAGGACTTTGGATAACGGAGCAACAGGCCAGTCCTTCTTCTTCTTTTTTTTTTTTTTTTCCTCCTTAGCCCAGGTAAGACGCTTCTGACATTCTCTGGTTCAGGAGTGGCTTGAGACAAGGAATGAGACCATTGTAGCCCATGTCCTGGATACGTCTGTGTGTGGTGGCTCTTGAAGCACTGACACCAGGCCTAGTCCACTCCTTCTGAATCTCCCAAAATTCTTGAATGACCTTTGCTTCACAATCCTCTCAAGCCTGTGGCTATCCCTGTTTCTTGTGCACCTTTTTTCTGCCACACTTTTTCCTTCCACTCAACGTTCCAATAATTTCCTAGAACTCTGTGAACAGCCAGTAGAAACATGATCTAGAGGGGGAGAGGGACCTTTGTGGTTACATTGGGTAATGCTTGAACATACAGCACCCTCTAAGATTTTCAATAATATGATTGAAATAGTGAGTAAGATATTGCAAAACTGAATCTAGAGATAAAGATACTGAAAAAGCTAAATTTTAACAACTTCTTGTGTGTCTTTTACAGTGCTAGTTGATGGGGAACTATTGCCACAAATCTTTGTAAAGATGTTACAGCGAGACAAGCCTATTGAAATGCAGCTAACAGCAGCTAAATGGTAATTGCTGACAAAACATTTATCAACAGATGACTTTTCTTCTAGTTCTTCTTTTATCCATATCCATCATGTGAAATAAGTAATAATTTTTTTTCAGCATGAGCAACTTGTTTAAATTATTTGCAGTTGTTCCCAATATAGGATGGACTGCTACAGTTTACCAAAAATATGCAGCTTTAATAATAGCTTTACAAAATGGGGAAAAACATGACATTCTGTACTATAAATACATATTTTAGGATGTGGAAAATTGCCTGTTTTCCAGACAGTATGATTTCTACAAACTAAAGACTATATTGCTCTGCTTGCTGATTCCCTATTGCTATGCAAACATCAAGTATGCATGGCCATTCCTCCTGAGCTGGTACATACAGTGCCTTGAAAAAGTATTCATACCCCTTGAAATTTTTCCAAATTTTTGTTGTTACAGCCAAAAACATAAATGTATTTCATGTGATAGACCAACCCAATGTGGCACATAATTGTGAAGTGGAAGGAAAATTATAAATGTCTACAAATATCATCTGAAAAGTGTGGCATGCATTTGTATTCAGCCCCCTTTACTCCGATACCCCTAACTAAAATCTAGTGAAACCAATTGGCTTCAGAATTCACCTGTGTGTCATTTTAATCTCTGTATAAATACAGCTGTTCTGTAAAGGGCCCTTTCACACTGGGGCAGTGCACTGGCAGGGTGGTGAAAAAACGCCCTTCTTTATTGAAATAAAGGGAAAGCACTTCAAAAGTGCCTAAAAAGCTCTTTAAAAGTGCTCAGTGTTTTACTGAGTTTACAAGCGCCTCAGTGTGAAAGGGGCCTAGGAGGTTTGTTAGAGACCCTTGGTGAACAAACGGCATATCAAGAAAGCCAAGGAACACACCAGACACAGGTCAGAGATAAAGTTGTAGAGAACTTTAAAGCAGGGTTGGGTTATAGGAAAAAAAAAAAAAAAAATATTCCAAGCTTTGAACATCTCACGGAGCACTGTTCAATCCATCTGAAAATGGAAAGAGTATGGCACAACTGCAAACCTACCAAGACATGGCCATTCACCTAAACTGCCAGGCCGGGCAAAGAGAGCATTAATTAGAGAAGCAGCCAAGAGTTCCATGGTAACTCTGAAGAAGCTGCAGAGATTGACAGCTCAGGTGGGAGAATCTGTCCACAGGACAACTATTAGTCGAGCACTCCACAAATCTGCCCTTTATGGAAGAGTGGCAAGAAGAAAGCCATAAGAAGTCCCGTTTGCAGATTGCTGTGTCCCCCACATGGCTTCTCGCAAACATGTGGAAGAAGGTGCTCTGGTCAGTCCATAATTGAACTTTCTCTTTCGTTCATTGATGGACACAGCGTTCCATATTCAGAACTATAGGGTTATATTGCCACCTACAGGAGTAGGACACTAGGCAGAAAAAAGACTTTGCTACACTTATGGGTAGTCCTAGGTGGTATACATCCTCCCCCCTCTCTGATATAGGCCTTCCGTTTTTTTAGGTCATAGTAAGGACCTAGCTCTTTGGTCCTAGCTCTTTGGTCCTTGGTGTGTGTTTGTTGTGAGATCTACAATTAACTGCCGGGCTTGGCGACGGACTGGATAATCTAGATCCAGGAGGTCACCCTAGTCTGGCCAGTGAGCACGCAAAGACCTTTTAGCTATGCGCTGCTCTATCCTGGACCAGGGCGGCCAGCGAGTTAAATGTCTCGTGGGGACCCATATGACCGTGGGCCGTTAGTCCGGGTCAGTGTTGCCTTGGCCGACAGCCCCCCCCCCCCACATGGTGGTAGAGAGGTTCTATCTTAGGAGCATTACCCACATGCTGGGTCAGCAAGTAAGGGGCCTCCTCCTTCCCTGGACATAGTGGGGGGCATTGGTGCTCCCTGGGGTGGTCGGTCCCTCTTCTTTTTTTTTTTTTTTTTTGTGGCCTCCTATGCAGGGCCTTCTTGGAGGGGCATCAGCGGGCGACCCCCCTTGCGGGGTTCATTTGGTGGGCCCTCAGTAGGTGCCCCCTTTGCAGGGCCTCAGTTTTGCCCCTGTGGGTTTTTTTTTTTTTTTCAGGTGGCAGAGGCGATTGGGCATAAGATTGGTAAATGGTGCCCCCCGCTCTCCCCTGCCTCATATTTCCCAGCCGATCCTGTATCTGGCTCTGCTACCGCAAATGTGGCCCACCCTGTGGTGTTTGTGGCCATGCTCCCTGTCCTGTCAGGTAGTGAGGATGATTCCGCCACAACAACTGCAGGGGCGCACGAGAAGGCGCTTGATGCAGCTGTGGAGGTGCCCGGTCCTTTTGCAGCTCACAAGTTGTCTCGCACGGCGAAGGTGTACACTTATCCCTCCTATTTTGACAAGTTTGTCTACAAAGACTGAGCGTGTCCAAAGCGCCCCTTTGCGGTTCCTAAACGATTTGAGGTGAGGTACCCCTTTTTTAAAGTCGCTTCTGAAGAAGTGGACTGTCACACCGGTAGTGGACCCTCCTGTCTCCAGGTTAAACAAGGCAGCCATGATTCTGGCTAGTGAAATCCCCGGCCTTTAAAGATCCGGCTGACAGAATGGCCGAGTCTGCGGCCCGAAATATGTTTACTATTGCTGGTTCAGTGCTACAGCTGGTTCTGACCATTGCCCTGGTTGCGCAAACTTTAACTAAGTGGGCCAAACTTTTGTGCCATGATCTGGGGTGTGAGCGGCCCTGGTCTGGTTAACCGAGAGCAGAGTTCTCTAAACACACTGCAAGTCCCCTACCGCATTAAGGTGCACCCTCACCCATTCCTGGGGTGGGTGGATGTCTTTGTTGGTTTCCAGGGCCATGGACTTCCTGGGTAAATGGGTCCACAAAGTGCTTCTGTCCAGTTACAAGATAAAGTTTTGTTCTTGTCCTCCAGGAAAAGTTCTTTCCTTCCTACGTGCGTCTCTGTCCTGGACCTACTGCAAGCTGTCTTCAGGGGCGGTGCTGGAACTGTTTCTTCAAAGGGGCGATTGTCCCCGTTCTGGTTTTGCAACGTTTTCAAGGTTTTCTATTTAAACCCGTTTATGGTCCCAAAGAAGGAGGGCGGTTACAGAAATTAAGAATGGAGTCCATTCGCACAGTATTAATATCCCTACATCAGGGGGATATCCTAGCCTCTATCGACATCAAAGATGCTTACTTGCACATTCCTATATGTGTATGACACCCGCATTTCCTCTGCTTTGTTGTGAGAGAGGAGCACTATCAGTTTGTGGCGTTGCCCTCGGGTCTTCACAAAGGTGTTAGCCCCGGTTCTGGTGTTGCTACGTCAGCGGGGATTGCTATGCTTGGCTACTTTGCAGAGTCCTCATCTACATGGAGGGAAAATGGGGAGATCACTCTCCAGACCTTGAAGGAGTTCAGTTGGCTTCTAAACTACCAGATATCTGCTCTGCTCCCATCCAGGACATTGGATTATCTGGGTCTGACTCTGGATTCAGCTCTAGCCAGAGTGGTTCTTCCTCTGGACAAACTCCAGAAATCCCATGCTGGGTTTATTCTGTTGCTGTTCCTCCCTCTGAACTTGCATGGGAGTACTAGGCCTGATGGGGTATACCTTTTTTAAGGCGGTCCCATTTGCACTGTTCCATACAAGGTTCCTCCAGAGGGAGATGGGACCAGGGTCCAAAGTCCCTGGACAATCTGTTTTAACTGAGCCGGGAAACCAGGGGGTTCCCTGGTCTGGTGGCTTCGCTTTCCAACTATTCGGCGGGGCAAGTCTTTCCTCCCCTGGTATTGGACAGTGGTCATGAACGGATGGGGAGGTGTCCTAGGGCTCCCTTGAGGTGGACCTGTTGGAGTCTCGGTTCAACAGGCAGGTTCAGAGGTTTGTGGCAAGGTCTCGGGATCCTCTGGTGGACGCCAAGGACGCTCTGGTGGCCCCATGGGGCCAGTATTTCCCTTCTCTCAAGCTTCTTCCATGGCTTCTGCACAGGATTGAGGCCGAAAGGGATTCCTGTCATTCTGGTGGCCCCGGACTGGCCTCGCCGGTCTTGGTCGCTGACCTACTGCGCTTGGTCACCGACGTTCTATGGAAGCTGTCTCTCAGGGAGAGAAAAAAAAAAAAAGTTGGGACAGGGCAACAAGAAACTGGCAATATGGAACTAATGAGAGCTGGAAGAACATTTTGGCAACGGGTCAGTAAAATGTTTGGGTATAAAAAAAAAAGCATCTTCGAGAGTCAGAAGGGGCGATTTACTAAAACTTGAGCACGGTAGCCAATCCGCTTCTAACTTCAGCTTGTTTAAGCTTTGACAGTAAAAACTGGAAGCTGATTGATTTAGATGCAGAGCTGCTCCCAGTTTTTTTAGTAAATCAACCCCAGAGTGTTTCAGGTGTAAAGATGGGCAGAGCTTCACCAATTTGTGAAAAACTGCATCTAAAAATTGTTGAACAATTTCAGAATAATGTTCAACATAAAATTGCATTATATATTCATCTACAGTACATAATTTCATCAAAAGATTAAAAGAATCTGAAGAAATCTATGTGCGCAAGGCACCAGGCCGCAATGCAATATTGGATGCCTATGATCTTTGGGCTCTCGGATAGGACTGTAATTAAAAGCAGGCATGATTTTGTGATTGAAATCACTGCAAGGGCTCAGGAATACTTCCAAAAATCACTGTCTGTGAACACAGCTTGCCGTGCCAATCAAAAATGCAAGTTAAAGCTCTATCATGCAAAGAAGCCATATCTGAACACGATCCAAAAACACAGCAGTGATCTCTGCAACAGACCATTTTAAATGCGCTTTGGCCCAAAGTCAAACTGTTCTGTGGTCAGACAAATTGAAATTAGACATTCTTTTTTTGCAGCCATGGGTGTCGTGTCCTCCGGACTAAACTGGAGAGGGACCTTCTGACTTGTTATCAATGCTTAGTTCAAAAGGCTGCATCTGAAATTGGCAACTTGCACATCTGGCAAAGCATTCTCAATGCTGAAATATATATCCAGGTTTTATAGCAGCATATGCTCCCATCCAGACAACCTCCTTTTTTTTTTTTTTTTCAGAAGTCATTGCATATTTTAGCAGGACAATGCTAAACTGCATACTGCATCCATGACAGCAACATGGCTTTGTAGTAGAAGAGTTCAGGTGCTTAATTGGCCTGCCTGTATAATGCCCACTTCTACGCCTCGCCCCCCCCCCGTCTGCTGGGAAACACAGGGATCCCAGCGACAGCAGGGACCATCCAGATTGCGTTGCGCGACTTGCGCATGCGCAGTAGGGAACCGGGAAGGGAAGCCGCAAGGCTTCATTTCCTGATACCCTCAGCTTCAGGTGAGGACATTGCGGGCGCCCTGGACAGGTAAGTGTCCATATTTTAAAAGTCCACAGCTGCAGTATTTGTAGCTGCTGACTTTAAAAAAAATAAAAATAAAATTGGCGGACCTCCTCTTTAAGCCGTCCAGCCCAGATCTCTGCCTTTGCCTTGGTCAACATCAGTGACTTTCTCCTGCACTATTGTTAGACTTGCTTGGTTGACATTCCTTCTGGCTCCAGATCCTATTGCTGTTTCACTACACTGATTCCTGGCTTCCTGACTTTCTGGCTTGTCTGACTATCCGTTCCTGTTACCAACCTTTTGGCTATGTTTTGACTACGTTTGTTCTGTTTACTTTTATTATTAAATAAGTGTGATTTTTAAGTGTACGTCTGTCTCTGTCTGATTCATGGTTTCTGACAGTAGGCAAAGGCCATGAATTCAGAAGATGCAGTCAATCCACTTGTTGGTAATATTTTTTCCAGGTTGGATGAGCAGGATCACTGCATGGATCAGTTTGCCATGGCGTTACAATTGTTCCTCGCACGGCTCACCTGGACTCGACCACTGTGGCTGCTCCGGTACAACCTGTGTTGTGGCTGCTCTGGTACAACCTGTGTTGCAGGCCGTCCCTGCTGCTGCCTCGAGTTTTACTTCTATAAGATGTATCTCCTGGTTCCGCTCTGCTTCCCCAGCGATTTGGGGGCGATTCAGTCCAATGCAGAGGGTTTCTCAACGATGTTGAGATACTTTGAGATGCTGCCCCAGGCATTTCCCACGGACCGAAGCAAAGTAGGTTTCATGATATCTTTTCTTTCTGAGAGAGCGTTGGCCTGGGCAAACTCAAAAAAACAAATGCAAAAACCCATTTTCCTGAGTTACCCAGAGTTTGTGGCCTCTTTTTTTTAAAAGGGTATTTGACGTTCCCGCATGCTCCGCTGCTGCTGCCAAGTGCCTCATGTCCGTCAGAGTATGAGAACTGTTGCCGATTACGCCATTGAATTCCGTACTCCTGGCAGCAGAGGTTGCTTGGAACAATGAGGCCCTTGTGGCTGCTTTTTCTCATGGTCTCTTGGATACCATCAAGGATGAGATAGCAGCCCGAGATATACCCACTGAGCTGGAGAAGTTGCTCACGTTTGCCATCCTCATTGACTCCAGACTCAGAGAATGACTCTTTTCAGGAGCGCTTGCGGAAGCCTCCTGTACATTTGTCTCCGAGCTTTGCAGTCCCTCCCATGCCTCCTGGTACCGAGTTGGTCAGTGAAGGTGAACTCATGAACTTGGACCACATGCGTCTTTGTCAATGAGGATGGAGAGATTGTGCCTTTATTGTGGCCAGGCAGGTCGCTTTTTGAAAGTCTTGTCCTACCCGTCCAGGGAACGCCCGAACCTTGAGGTCCTGTCAAGGACAGACCTTAGGTGGCGTTGTTTGGTTCCCAGTTAACCAGAAGGATAAGCCCCTGGTTTCGGTTAACCCTTCTTCGGTTGAGGAGTCCGTTGAGATACAGGTTCTAATCGACTCTGGGGCTGCAAGCTTGTTCATGCTGCCTTTGTATCAAAGCACTCAATTCCACTGCAGCTGCGTGACACTACACTTGCCATTTCTGGCTCTTGACGGGAGACCTCTACAGCCTGCACATGTGACTCCTAAGTCTGTTCCGTTGTCCATGGCCGCAGGGGCTCTTCACCATGACATAATTAAATTCCAAGTTAGTTCCTCACCTAAGTTTCTGCTGGTTATTGGTTATCCTTGGTTACAGAGGCACAACCCCTCTTTTGATTGGCTCTGTGCTGAGGTTCTCTCCTGGTCGCCACAATGCAGTAAGACCTGCTTCCAGAAGTTAGCCAAGGTCCTGTGCACCTCTTCACTTTCCTTCCTGCCAGAGGATTACAGTGATTTTAGCGATGTCTTTGACAAAGGTCAAGCCAGTAGCTTGCCTCCACATCGGTAGTATGATTGCGCAATCGACCTTCAACCTGGTGCCATACCCCCTCGTGGCCGGGTTTACCCTTTGTCGGTCTTGGAGGATAAGGCAATGGAGGATTTTGTTGGAGACGCACTTTCATCTGCAAATCCTCGTCTCCTGCTGGTGCTGGTTTCTTATTTGTGAAGAAGAGTGTTTTGAACTGAGACCTTGTATTGATTTATAGGGGTCTCAATCGTTTCACGATTAAGAATGCTTATCCGATTCTGTTGATTAGAGTTATTTGACCGCCTCAAGGGAGCACAAAGCTTGATTTGAGAGGGGCATACAATCTCGTGAGGATTAAGGGGGGCGACGAGTGGAAAACTGCGTTTTAATACCAGAACAGGCCATTATGAATACCTATGTAATGCCATTTGGCCTTTTGTAACGCTCTGGCAGTTTTCCAGGAATTTATTAACGGTGTCCTCCGAGATTTGTTGCAGTTGTGTGGTGGTTTATCTTGACGATATACTAATTTTTTCCAAGTCCCAAGTTTCTGAAGCACACAGACATCTGTGTGGTGGCTCACAGATGTCTGTGTGCTTCAGAAACTAAAAGAACAATCTCCTCCTATTTTAAATTGGAGAAGTGCGAATTCCATCGTGAACAGGTTAAATTCCTATGTTTTGTCATTTCGACTGCTGGTTTTTCGATGGACCCATAGAAACTTTCAGCAGTCCTACAGTGGCCCCCGACCCATGGGTTTACGTCCTCTGTAGCGTTTTCTTGGCTTTGACAACTATTATCGGAGGTTTGTTCGTAACTTCTCCTGACTGATATGACCAGAAAGGACGGTAACCCACAGAGTTGGTCTCCGGAGTCCCATAAGGCCTTTGAGAGTCTCAAGGCTGCCTTTGTTTCTGCTCCTGTGTTGGCACATCCTGATCCTAGGTTACCTTTTATCCTTGAGGTTGATGCTTCTGAGATGGCGCCGTTCTGTCTTAACGTCCTACCTCTGAGAGCGCTATGCATCCTTGTGGCTACTTTTTCAAGAAATTGTCACCTGCGGAGTGCAATTACAAGATTGGGGACAGAGAGCTGTTGGCGATCATTTTAGCCCTGAATAAATGGAGACCTCTTCTCGAAGGTACCACTGTGCCGGTTCTCATTCTTACTGACCATAAGAATCTCACATTCTTGTCTGAGGCTAGACGCCTCTCTCCCAGAACGGCACAATAGGCTTTTCTTTTTTTCTTGCCAAGTTTCAATTACATTGTCTCATTCTTACCCGGTACTAAGAATGTAAGGGCCGATGCTTTGTCACGACAATTTTCCTCCACTTCCAAGATGGAATTGGTTCCAGTCCCTGTTGTTCCTCCTGATCGTATTCTGGCTACGGTTCTCACCAGTCTCCCTTCTCCTTTGGGTGACAAAATTCTTGCCGTTCAGGTCCATGCTCCTCCTGAGAAACCTTGTGAATGCTGCTTTGTCCGAGAGAGTCTTCATACTGCCGTGCTCCAGACTTGCCATTCTCCCAAGGCTGCTGGCCACCCTGAGAAGAATCAACTCTTTTGGGCCATTTTCCAACAATTCTGATGGCCTAGTCTATGTGCTGATGTAACTGCCTTCGTAGCTGCCTGTTCCGTGTGTGCTCAGAGTAAGACTCCACGACACCTTCCAGTGGGCCTCTTACAACCCTTACCCAATGTAGAGAGGCCCTGGACCCACCTGTCTATGGATTTCATTGTAGAGTTGCCCAACTCCCAGGGCTGCACAGTTATCCTTGTGGTGGTTGACCGGTTCTTAATGTCTCATTGTATTCCACTTAAGAAGTTGCCCACTTCTAAGGAACTGCCTTCCATTTTTGCTCGGGAGATCTTTTGCTTACATGGGCTACCCAAGGTCGTCTCGGACAGGGTTAGTCAGTTTGTGTCCCAGTTCTGGCGAGCCTTTTGTGCACAGTTGGGAATTCAGCTTGCTTTCGCCTCTGCGTATCGCCTGCAGTCTAATGGGGCCGCAGAACGAGCCAATCAGTCCTCGGAGCAGTTCCTACATTGCTATATTTCTGACCATCATAACTGGTCAGTCCTCTTACCATGAGTGGGGTTTGCTCACAATATTGCCTAGAATTCTGCTTCCCTATTTTCCCTGTTTAGGGCGAACTATGGTTTCCAACCTTCCATGTTGCTTGACTCATTTGTTCCTGTGTTAGAGGAGCATCTCCGTGGTCTTCGTTCCACTTGGGCACAAGTCCAAGAGGCTTTGCGACATGCTAATGATAGGTACA
The DNA here is from genome assembly GCA_028564925.1 of Lithobates sylvaticus. Taxonomy (NCBI): domain Eukaryota; kingdom Metazoa; phylum Chordata; class Amphibia; order Anura; family Ranidae; genus Lithobates; species Lithobates sylvaticus. The sequence goes on along the minus strand of CM053031.1, from coordinate 104,533,406 downwards.
GACTCCATGCTGACCGCAGACACCTGCCTGTGCCTTCCTACCAGGCTGGGGACAGGGTCTGGCTGTCCTCTCGCAACCTCTGACTTCGTGTTCTTTCTCTGAAGTTTGCACCTCAGTTTATTGGGCCTTTCCGTATTCCCTGCAGGATTAACCCAGTGGCTTGCGCGTTAGACCTACCTTCTGATTTGTGTATCTCAAATGTATTTCATGTCTTCTTATTAAAACCTTTGTACAAGTTGAGAACCATGAGGAGTATGAAGTACAGTCCATTGTTGACTCCTGTAGGTTCCGTGGGCGCATACAGTACCTGGTGCATTGGAAAGGATACGGTCCGGAGGAACGCTCTTGGGTCTCATCCTCGGACGTACATGCCCCTGTCGTCCTCTGTGATTTCCATAGATGTTTTCCCCTCAAGCCTGGTGGTCCTCTGAGGGGGAGGGGATCGTTGAGGAGGGGGTACTGTCAGGGCTGGGCTCAGCCCTTCCTACTCTGAGCCTGAGCTGTCCGCTAAGCTGTCGGCTAATTGCCAGCTCTTATCTCTTCACAGTGACTCATCTGTTGATATCCTGCTCGTTAGTCTTGCTTAGGCCGTCCAGCCCAGATGATCTCTGCCTTCGCCTTGGCCAAAATCCCAGTGACTTTCTTCTGTGCTCCTGTTAAAGACTTGCTTGGCTGACATTGCTTCTGGCTCCAGATCCTGCTTACTATTCCACTACGCTGATTCCTGACTTTCTGGCTTGTCCGACTATCAGTTCCGGTTACCGAACTTTGACTGTTTTGCCTACGTTTCTTCAATTTACTTTTATTAAACAAGTGTGATTTGAACTGTACTCCTGTCTCAGTCTGCTTCATGGTTTCTGACACTATATCAGGCAAGAATGGGACAACATTCCTCTCCCAAAACTCAGTTATTTGGTCTCCGCAGTTCCCAGACATTTACAGTGTTACACCGTGGTAAACATAGCCCTCTCAACCTTCTTTTTGGACATGTTGCTGCCATCCATTTTAAAATTACCTTATTTTGTTCTTTAAAATAGTACATCTTCTCCATTTAAACATTTAATATATTTTCTAATTCCTATTGTGAATATAATATGGGTTTATGAGATTTGCAAATCATTGCATTCTGCTTTTTTTTTATGTAGATTTTACACAGCGTTCCAACTTTTTGGGAATTGGGGTTGTACTTCTCTTAAATGTCCTAATGATCTTTGCAAGCCCAGTGTGATTCACTGTTCCTTAACCGCTTCCCGACCGCCTCACGCCGATATACATCGGCAGAATGGCACAGCTAGGCAAAACCACGTACAGGTACGTGGCCCTTTTAAGAGCCTAGCCGTGGGTCGCGCTCGCGACCCGGTCGGGAGCTCCGTGACCACGGCCGTGGGACCGGCGGACCCTATCGCCGCTGGTGTCCCGCGATCGGGTCACAGAGCTGAAGAACGGGGAGAGGTCTGTGTAAACAAACCTCTCCCTGCGCTTCCTAGTCTGCCTGTCATTGATCTGGCTGTTCCCTGTCATCGGGAAAGCCGATCAATGACGTCGGACGTCAGCCCCGCCCCCTAATGTAAAAAAAAAAACACACGTCACACACCATAACCCCTCCCCGCCCCCTAGTTGTTAACTCTTTCACTGCCAGTGTCATTTATACAGGAATCAATGCATTTAAATAGCATTGATTGCTGTATAAATGACAATGGTCCCAAAAATGTCCGATGTGTCCGCCATAATGTCGCAGTCACAATAAAAATAGCTGATCGCCGCCATTACTAGTAAAAAAAAAAAAAAAAAATTAATAAAAATGCTTTAAAATTATCCCCTATTTTGTAAACGCTATAACTTTTGCGCAAACCAATCAATAATCGCTAATTGCGATTTTTTTTTTTTTTTTTTTTTTTTACCAAAAATATGTAGAAGAATACGTATCGGCCTAAACTGGGGAAAACTTTTTTTTTTTTTTTTTTTTTTTGGGGATATTTATTCATTTATAGTAAAAAAATATTGCATTTTTTTTTTTTTTCAAAATTGTCGCTCTATTTTTGTTTATAGCGCAAAAAATAAAAACCGCAGGGGCGATCAAATACCACCAAAAGAAAGCTCTATTTGTGGGGAAAAAAGGACGCCAATTTTGTTTGGGAGCCACGTCGCACGACCGCGCAATTATCAGTTAAAGTGACGCCGTGCCGAATCGCAAAAAGGGGCCTGGTCCTTTGGCTGCAAATTTGTCCGGGGCTGAAGTGGTTAAAGTGATTATAATTGTGACTGCCAATCATGTACTGATATGATTACCCATTTATCAAACTTGACAGCTATGCAGATTACTTATGTATTGTCGTTTTTTTTATTTTATTTTTTTTATTTTTTTGTAATGTTGGTACGAACTTAAGACAGAATCATTGCAATCCCCTTCTTTTTTCTTTTTGCAGCTTAACGTATATGTGTCGATCAGGGGCTATTCGAACAGATGATAACTGCATTGTCCTTAAAGTAAGTAGCTACACAGATTGCCTTGAAAATTATATATATCTCATTTATTTTTTCCTTTTTTTTTTTTTGGTCATTGTCACAAGAAAAAAAGTAGTGTTTGCTGTCCGTAGGAATTGGTTTGCTTTTTCCCGTGTCTAGTGTAGGCGTGAAAAAATTAATGTGAGACTCTAGGGCTCTTTAAACAAATGTTTGAGATCAAAATATCTTCTGTGAGAAGCTTTAAATCTAAAGTAATTTTTTTTTTTTTTTTTAGATTTTGATATGGGGTGGAGGAGGGGGGATGGCAAGGGGAGGGGGGATGGCTGACCAGCGCTATAGTCTCGAGTGGGCCCCCAAAAAGCCCCGGGTCTTGTATTGGCCATTCAGAATTATTAGCCATACTACTGTATGTGCATCCACTGTGGTGTATAATTCAGGTTTATTATACACCGCTGAGGGTGCACATCCAGTAGTTACAATTGGTCCTGCCACCTTCCTCCCCCATCCCACAGATGCAACGCATGCGCACGTAAATACACTAGCGTCTATGGGAAATCTTGGTCAGCTTGACATGACACTGCTCCCGAACCATAAGTGACAGGGAAACCAAACTTGGGGAGCAAGTTAAGGGGACTCAGGACTAGGTAATCGTTGATTACCTAGGCAAGCTGGCCGACCCCAAAATCGGATATGTTGTAGTCCTAGGTCCCCTCTTGGTGCTCCCCAAGTTTGGTGTCCCTGTCCTATGTGGTTCAGGAGCAGTGCCATGTCAAGCTGAACAAGATTTCCCATAGATGTCAATGTTAAAAACTGGGAGCAGTGCCATGTCAAGCTGACCAAGCGTTCCCATAGATGCTATTCTATTTACTTGCACATGTGCTGTGTCGTCATCGATCGAGGACCTTGACATGTAAATTCCTGAGTGCACCGACGTCAGCGTAGAAGTAATTCATGATGCGCTGCGTGTGCGCAGATTTGCAGAACAGCTGATGCCACTTCACAGGAAGTGACCTGGGTTTGATTTTCTGACAGGTTTGACATTTTGTCCAAACACCGGCTGTTTGGTCTATGCATCAGAGCTTCGAATGGACAGCTGCACTCACACTCATTGCGGTTGTATGCCCCGGCTTGCCCGCCAATCCCTGGCTGTGCTGGATGGATGTTTACACTGCTGCATATCCTGCTAGACTGCACTCATTTGTAGGGATGAGCCGAACACCCCCCGGTTCTGTTCGCACCAGAACATACCGAGCAGGCAAAAAATTTGGCAGAACACACGAACCCCGTTAAAGTCTATGGGACACAAACATGAATAATTAAAAGTGCTAATTTTAAAGGTTTATATGCAAGTTATTGTCATAAAAAGTGTTTGGGGACCTGGGTCCTGCCCCATGGGGACATGTATCAATGCAACATTTTTTATTTCTTTTTTTTTTTTTTTTTTAAACTGACATTTTTTTGGGAGCAGTGATTTATTTATTTATTTATTTATTTATTTTTTTAATGCTTAAAGTGAAACTATAAAAATGAAAAATATTCCTTTAAATATCGTTTACGTAAACGGGTGACCCAGCCCCCTCTGACGCCATGGGAAAGTCCCCGTGACATCACCGGGTGGACTAGTTATATAAGGTTATATGACGTCCCCGGCCCCTAGTTATATAAGACCTGTCAAAGGCGATGAAGCGTCAATCGGCAGGAGCATCCCATGGAGGAGGATCGGTGGTGGATTTATTATTTTTTTACATTTTTCGGTCCGTCTGCGGAGCGATATAAGAAGATGAATGGACATTGTGGGACATTTTTATTTTTTAATAAAGGACTTGTCCCCAAGCTGTGTCTTGTTGTTTTTAACATTTTGACACTTTTTGTGAAATGGTAGGGGTATATTTGTACCCCGTTACCATTTCACACGTGGGGAGGGGGCGGGATCTGGGTGTCCCCTTGTTAAAGGGGGCTTACAGATTCCGATAAGCCCCTAGCCCACAGAACCCCACAACCACCGGGAAAAGGGTTGTGGGAATGAGGGCCTTGTCCCCATCAGCATGGGGACAAGGTGCTTTTGGGGGGCTACCCTCTCGGCGCTGATCTTCACGTCCCCTTCTGATGTCAGGCGGGGGCGTCGTGGGATCAAATTTACCTTTTTGGGCTAAAGCCCCTGGTCTTTTTTTCCCACCTAGCAACACCCCTGGGTGGGGGGTTTGAACCACTGTCGGCTGTCTTTGTTCCTGTTAGGGAGATTCACTCTCTAATTGCCCTGATCACCAGTATCCCCAGGAGTGAAAGTGAGGGCAAGTCCAAAAATGTGCTGCCACTAGAACAGGAATAGAAGGATCCTCTTCCAATGGAGACACTCGGTAATAATTGGGAATATTCCTCACATTGGAAAGATATCCTCTCACTTCCTGTTTACCTTGCGGGTGCGCTCCCGTCCGTAGACACAGAGTGTATGTCTCGGTCCTGCCCCCCTGGCGGACGGGTCATTGGATTTGATTGACAGCAGCGGGAGCCAATCTATCCAATCAACACCGAGACTCTGTGGAGAAGAGGATGCCCGGGGACGAGCCGAGCAGGTAAACTGGCTTGGGTAAGTAAAACGGGGGGCTGGGGGGCCCATCATTGCCAGGTGTTTTTTCACCTTAATGCATAGGATGCATTAAGGTGAAAAAACACGAACATTTACAACCCCTTTAACAATGTACAGAGTTTTGTACATATTTTACTGTCTCTGTAAAGAATTTAAAGTACGTTTTTTCTTTTTTTATTTAGCCAGGCGAACTTAAAATATTACATTTTAATATTTAGCATTCTCTTTTTAGGTAGAGGATACTTTTCACATTTTTCAGGCTGTCACTTTCAAGCCTGTTCAGTAGCTGAAGCTGAACCCATCTCTTGTCAAACTTGGCAAACCGTGTCTGTGGTGTTGTGTTTACTAACAATGCTTAGGGAGTCTCTTGTCCTGTAATGTTTATGTAAAAACCTAGATTGTGTACAGAAGAAATACAGAAATTCACCTGTGGGCTTTAGTGCCCACAGCCACATATGCATCCATGGGCAGGAAAGGTTTCTGTGCTAAGAGCAACTTGCGGTGCATTTCCAGCAAAGTGACCTAACTGCAAAAGACGGCTCCCAGTCTCAAGTAATGATTGAGAGGCAGCGGTACTAGTGCCTGATTATGTGACCCCTGTGACAGCTAATCAAAATGGTCACCTTAGTGGGCATTCCTTCCTGACCCCCCCCCCCCCCCCGTGTAATAACCCAGTTAAAGGAATGCTGAAGCTGGGCAGGAATGGGTTAAACAATAGCGTAAAAGTGGGACTATCTAAATGATGCATGCAACTACAGGCATCATTTAGATGTTTTCAGCCAGTGATTCTGTGCACCATAAGAACGATCACAGTGGCAGTTCCGCCGCTTGACCGTCCATCTACCCCCCCCGCCCCCCCCCCCCCCCCCGCCGCCATCCGGTGCTTCTCTGGGCTCTCCTGTGCCATCAGGGACCCGGAGAAAGAATCAGCCACCCCCTGATGACGACCATAGAGATTTCCGGTGACCGGATGGTCACCAGTCATCTCTTTGACTGTCGGAGGCCCGGGCACGACGTTATGACATCACGTCTGGGCCACGGATGTAAACAAAGCTGGTAAGCATGAGATCGTGGATTTTTTTTTTCTTTTTTTTTCATCCCCGATTTCATGCTTTCCAGCCTGGAGGAGAGATGTGGGGTATTATTGACCCCACATCTCTCCATGAAGAGGACCTGTCATGAATGATTCCTATTACAAGGGATGTTTTACATTCCCGGTAATAGGAATAAAAGTGATCAAATTTTTTTTAAAAAGTAAAAAAAAAATATTTAAAACGCCCCTGTCCCCGGTAGCTTGCACTCAGAAACGAACGCACACAAGTCCCGCCCACATATGTAAACGCTGTTCAAACCACACATGTGAGGTATTGCCGTGTGCATTGGAGCGCGAGCAACAATTCTAGCACTAGAGAAAGAAGACAGAGCAGCGCTTTCCTCTTTCTCTCATGCTACAGAGTCCCTTCTGCTCTTCTGAGCTGGCCGCCGCTCTCAACATACACCAGAACCCTTTAATACAGGGCTGGACCTTAGAGGATTTTGGACCAAGTTTCCAAAGACTGGTTTTCACTATTATCACTGTTTGAAATACCTCACTAGCTGCTCCTGCCAGAGCTCCACCCCCCCCTCTTTAATTCTAGCACTAGACCTCCTCTGTAACTCTAAACATGTAACCTGAAAAATGTTAAAGCGTCGCCTATGGAGGTTTTTAAGTAACAAAGTTTGGCGTCATTCCATGAGTGTGTGAAATTTTAAAGCATGACCTGTTGATTATCTATTTACTCGGCATAACATCATCTTTCACATTATACAAAAACATTGGGCTAACTTTAGTGTTTTGTTATTTTTTAAATCATGAAACCGTTTTTTTTCCGAAAAAAAACGCATTTGAAAAATTGTTGCGCAAATACCGTGCAAGATAAAAAGTTGTAACGACCGCCATTATATTCCCTAGGGTGTCTGCTAAAAAAAATTATAATGTTTGGGGGTTCTGAGTAATTTTCTAGCAAAAAAAAATGATTTTTACATGTAGGAGAGGAGTGCCAGAATAGGCCCGGAGTGGAAGTGCTTTTCAGTTATTTGCCAACTGAAGTAGGATAGATTACAAATGACATGTTCTACAAAAGGTGTTGTATACACAGGGAAAATAATATGTGAATCTGTATGCAAATATTGACAGACTAGCACAGGGCTAGCTTGACTTGGTTTATTAAGAAGACGGGAATAGATTTGTGAGTACTAAAGAGATTAGTGTTGGTCTACCAATTATGGCTTTTTGCAGCTGGAATTACGGGTGTTTACATTTCTGCGGTCGTTCTGCCATGTGAATAAATGACAAGCTGACAGCAGCCGAATATGTCCATAGGTAAACACACATGCAGTGGCCCCCTCCCACCTGACGCCCTTTTACTGAAAAATCGTAGCCAGGCAGACTGTGGCTTCATCCAATTGGATGCAGCCACTGTTTGAGTATATTCTCAGCCACCTCCAGAAAAAGTCAGAATACAATAGCCCAACGGGGATTTGTCAATTTGCGCTCAATAGCATGGCAGCCTCCGTGGTTCACTTAGTTATACAACTTGCTTAGAGGAAAACTTTCCTATCAACTGCAACAGATTTTAACAAGAACACAAGTTTGAAACTCATCCAAAGACAAAACCTTTGTTTTTACCTTTTTGGCTAGACTGATGATGGGTAAATCTGTAGGGTTCCTCCATACTGTCATAACCCTCCCTGTTTGACCTTGTAACCACTGTTACTGGGACTGAATATGAAAAAAAAATACACATTCGGAATAGATAGAGGGCAAACCTTTTACTTGGGCACACTTGTTTTGTTGGCATTTGTCTCAGAGGGGATTTATCTCACTTTTTAGAGATTTTCTTTCATTCTGTATCCCCAATACATTTTTCTGTGTCCCATGCCCCCCACTTACTTTGTGTGCAATCTGGTTGGTAAAAACATAATGACAGAAGTGCGCCCTTTGCACACCCTTGGGCACGCACAGGGCGATCTGTGATCACAGATCGGGGTACAGGGAGCCTTGATTGGACACGGTGATGACATTACCAGTAGTAAACCATGACTGTCATTCATGACGCCATTGTTACCTACTGTGATTGGCCACCGTGATCACATGGTACAGGGCCTATCACAGTAGTACTTAATGGCTGCATGAATGTAGCAGAACAGGGTAAAAAATGATTGCTTATACAACCATCATGCCTGAATAAGCAATCTCAGTGTAAAAAACAAAATGCCAATCACCCCTTCAGAATAGCAAAGTGTTACTATAATGGCACTGCACTGCTCTGGTGACGGTATGTAAAAAATAATTTAAATATTTTATTTTTTTTCTACATATTGTAACCAGAGCAAGTTCAGTGTCACTATGATGACATTGTACTGCTGTGGTGGTGGTTTTAATATCGCTGTAAGTCTGTGCTGCCAGCCATTGTCTCTGATCACCAAGGCCATGCAGTACATTGTCACCAGACCAGTACTGCCAGTCAGTTTCCCTAATCACCGATGCCCACTTAGTGTGCCTAATCACCACCACGCCAGTCATATTGTCCCTGGTCACCGCCAAACCAGTCATAGTGTCACCATAAGGACTTGTTCACCTGTGCAGTGCTCTCAGAAGAGCCATCTGTGTTTGGATTACTCTTGAGAGCATTTGACAGGCAGTGAGAAGGCATTGCATCACCTCCTACTTTAACCCCTTGGACCCCGCATAGGCATTTTCATTCATTTGAATGGGTTGCAATTGGAGAGCGTACAGGAGGTACAATTCCTGCCACAGCTGTGAAGCAAAGCATCGCAGCCGCAGCATGTGTACACCCCCACCCCCCTGGCTGCAGCCTCTGCAGCTAAAGAGGTAGCAGTTGCGGGACAGTAAAACTGCTGCTAAACAAGCTCTAATAGTGCAGCCAGTCATAGTTCTCTGATTACTACCACACCGCCAGACAGGTGTAGCTAGAATCAGTGTTCCTGTTTGCCACCATACCAGACCAATGCAGCAAGCAACAGTTTTCTTGATCACTGCTACACCAGTCCAGATGCCACCAGACCAGTGTATGCCAAAAACAGTTTTCCTTATCACAGCTAAACCAGTTTCAGTGTCACCACAGCAGTGTAAGCAGCAACGATGTCCCGATTGTCAACACACCTGTCCCAGCGTCATTAGACCAGTGTAATCGAGCAACAGTGGACTTCTTAACCACCATACCAGAGTAGCTTTACCTCTGCCTGCTGCCTGTACTAACCCCCTGTTTTATGGACCATGTTTTTGCCTGCTGCCTAAACCTATACTAGCCTTGTTTGCTGACCATGTGTCTGCTATTCACCTTAATTGGCCCATCTGCACGTTCCACAGACTACGTTCCTGCGAGACACCAGTCCCAGCCATCCCCTGCCGACAGCTGCACGCCTGGAACCACAGGAACTCTTTTCTTCCTTTCTTCAGCCTCCTGTACTTGCTTGCCAGGGCACATGACATTCCTGTGGGCAGCTACGTACCAGTAGGCTAGACTTGCTTGGCCTATAGGAACTGTAGAAGCGACCATTACAGTACATTGTAGTTTTGACACAATTGGTTGATATGTGTAAAATGAAGTCTTTAAAAGACTCGCCATGCCTTCTAAAAAATACCTTGTGTGTTTGCTTTCCAAAATGTGGTCATTTTGTGGGTGTTTCTATTAGCCTGGTTCTCCAGGGCCTCAAACTGTCATGGGTAGTCAGGAAATTAGATGTGTAATTTATGCCCTTGGAACACCTGAAGGTGTGCCTTGGATTTTGGGCTAGTCTATTTGACTAGGCTGTGGAAAAGTCTTGTGGATACATCGCCATACTTGAAGAGTAGCAGAATCGGTTTTGAGGTGTAATTCTGAGTATGCCTATGATGTGTGTTAGAAATATCTAATTGACAACTTTGTGTGAAAAAAAATATATCTATTTTCTTTCCTGCATTTTCAAAAATCTTGTTGCAAAAACTGACATTTTCTAAAGACTGTGCCTTTCAGAAAATACATTGGGAGTGTTTGATTTCCAAAATGGGGGTCATTTTGTGGGGTCTCCACTGTCTTGGTGCTCCAGGGCCTCCAAAAATGTAATAGTAGGTAGTCGGGAAATTAGATGCAGTGTAACCTATCTTCCTGGAAAGCTTGAGGGTGCTCTTTGGATTTTGGCCCCTGTTTGCATCTAGGTTGTGAAAGTCTCACACGTAGTATCCTCATATTTGGGAGATGAAGCAGAATGTAAGCATATTTATGTTGTGTTTTTAGGATATATGACTGGTTAAAATTACAACTTTGTAAAAAAAAAATGTAATTTTAATTTTCCAAAAAATTGTGACGAAAAGATTACTACTTCAAAAACTTACAATTCCTCTTACTAAATACCTTGGACTGTCTTCTTTCCAAAAAGAGGCAATTTTGGGGGTATTTGTACTGTCCTGCCATTTTTAGGACCTCGGGGTGTAACTAAAGGCAAACCTTCTTCTCTTTTTTTTTTTGGGGTGGGGGGGGGGGGGTAGGGGGTTTAACTCCTGTCATTTTATTTTTTGATTTTTTTTTTGCCATTTGTCTTCTATAGGGGTGATTTCCCTTTACTTCCTGTCCCATAGCCAAAAAGGGAAGTCAAGGGAAATCCCTCAAGTGAGGGAATCCCATTGTGTCACCAGGATCATCAGGACTAGTGACCACATTAGACGATTTCCCCTCTATTACTGTTCTGATGTCAACCTAAAATTTGTGATTTTTGTTTTACTTTCAATAATGGTAAACAAGACAAATTGAGATGAATCTCCCTAATGGGGGCACAGACAGCAATAACTGGCAGCTGTTCTAATCCATCTCTGCTCTTTCCAAAACGAAAAAAAAAAGTTTTGCCTTAAGTGACATATCAAGAAATGATAGGTAGTCAGGATTGATCACTTTTCTGATATATACTGTATAGAATAGCTTGAAGACTCTATAGTTTTCACACAGATATACACTGATTTGGATATTTTTTTTCCAAATGTAGCAGAATGCATTTTGGCCCAAATTTTATGAAGAAAAATGATTTATTTGCAAAATGTTCTAACCCAAACTAAGAAAAGGTGTATTTTTTATTTTTAATTATTTTTTTTGTTGTATAGCAAAAATTTAAAGATAACAGTGGTGATTAAATACAATCAAAGCACTATTTATCTTAAAAAATGATAAAACATTAAAGTGGTGGGCCACCCTGAAAAAAAAAACTTTAAAAAAATGTTAACAATGTAAATTAAAAAAAAAAAACTATATATTTTTTTTTACTTACCAGAAATGGCTGTTGCTAGGCAGATCGTCTTAATCTGCCTCTTCCAGCTCCGCGGTGATGTTTTCTCCTCTGCTCCGAGCGCTGCCTTCTAGTGAATGGGGCGCGGTGTGTTATGGGAACTGTGTCCCACAACACATCGCGTTCCCCATTCACAAATTCGACTCGCGCATGCGCAGTAGGCCGCGCGCCGACTCGCGCGCCGACTCGCGCATGCGCAGTAGGAAACGGGCAGCCGTTTCCCTTACAGAGGATGGCGGCGCTGGAACCGGATCGCCGAGGGACATCTCGGACTCCACGACCGACATCGTGGGCGCCCTGGGAGGGTAAGTGTACTTATTAAAAGTCAGTAGCTACTTTTTTTTAGCTGCTGACTTTTAAACATTTTTTTTAGGTGAAACACCGCTTTAATTTGGGTACACGTTTGCATCACTGAGAAATTACTATGATTGTGCTGAAATCTAAAAACAGCCTAGGCAGGAAGTGGGCGAAAGTGTTTGATCTTTATATGGTAAACAAAATAAATGTTGTTTTTAAAATGTTGCTGTAAAATATTTGTAAATCTTATTCCGTCATTAGGTTTAAATGTCCTGTATCCTTCTTCTTTTTCAGACACTCCCCTGCTTGGTTAGAATGTGTAACAAAGAGCGCCTTCTAGAGGAAAGAGTAGAAGGTGCAGAAACCTTAGCCTATCTAATAGAGCCTGATGTGGAGCTGCAGAGGATTGCCAGCATTACAGATCATCTCATCTCTATGCTTGCTGACTACTTTAAATACCCCAGCTCAGTCAGTGCCATCACAGACATTAAGAGGGTGTGTATATATGACTGCCTATTTAGTTCAAATCAATTTTTCTGTTACATAGAACTCACACACATGATTTCTTTAATATAGTGAATAATCTGAGTGAAAAACGCCTCCCATATAGAAATTAAATGTGTCCAGTATCTACATAAGAGATGTTTTGCTTTGGATTATATGAAAGGGCCCCATCTGTTTTAGTGTATATTACCTAGTAACATATATCTGGCCAGTGGTTAGTTGTTTTTAGCTACATAGCATCATAGTTTAGTTTTTATTCATTTAGAGGCGTCAAATTATCTGAAGCAATACATTTTTATACAGGTAGTATATGCTGATAATTACTTGCCTTTTCAAGCTGCCTAGATACAGCAGTAGGCAGACTACTCTCTGAGTTTTGTTTTAAAAAAGCATTAATGAATGAGAGCAGTAGTGATGGGGGGCCACAGTCAGACCACTAAAGGTTGCATGAAAATGGGGTTCCATGCTTTGCACATCTAGCTTATTCATAGCACAGATATATAATAAACCCTGGAAAACTGTTATAATATTAGGCTACGCTGCTGGACACAGCATTCCTACTACCACAGTTCATCACATTCTGTGAATGGAGGTGGAGCAGTTGAATGACAGGATCTCCACTGTCCATTCACAAAACGGGTTGCACTGTGGGAGACAGATTAGGAGTTCTGTGAATGGCAGAAAAGACAGAAGGGAGTGGGCCACCAAAGCAACTTTTCTCAGTAGCAGCAGCAGCTGCTGCTGATGCTTTGGTGTCCCTTTTATTTGGGCTATTATGACTAGGAGGCAGGAAGGTTTGTTTGAGCATGTGACCGCTGTGATTGGCTGTCAGTGTTCACATGATCAAGAGCTGATCCCACTGGCTCTCAATCATTACTAGCGGTCTTCAACTGCTCAGTAACTTTGTGAGCATGCACTGAGTGTCCACCCTATTTGCCTCAACACGCATGCATTATGTGGATGGCAATAGGTTAACCTGTACAGCATCGGAACAGAGCCACTCAAGACAGTATCTGTTGGCTATGAGGAAGGCACGGCAAGGAAGGTTTTTACCAGAAGCAGCTGCCTGCAGATAATAAAATGCACACTATTACAGTAAAAAAAAACAAACAAAAAAAACAACGAAATGTTAGTATTTAATAATTGTATATTTCGATCCCTGGAAGATTTGCAACTTTATTGATCAGAATAGTCTCACACAGGAAAGTACATTTTAAATGGTTTCTTTTACTATTTCCCCTGTGAACTGATGACCAGTTTGTAAAATTCATGTCGTGGTCATTGTATGACTGCATCAGTTACAGCTAGAATTGTACAGGTTTTACAAATGGGGAAATCTTGGTTACGTTTTAAAGTCTGCCCCTATTGGGCCCATAGGAACTGCTTAATAGTTAATTCTTAAAGTGGTTATAAAGTCACTCATATAAAAACATGTAATCCCCTCTCTTGCATCAAGGTTTAATGTGTAGCATCTGTCGTTTTTAAAAATGATTCTGCAAAATACTTTATTTTACAGCGCCCCTGGGTGCTCATGTGACTTGCCGGCGCTCTCCCTCCTCAATTCAAGCTCTACAGTAGGAGGGGCTGTGTGTTTCCACGCTGACGTCAGCCTTGGAGGAGAGGAGAGGAGGGCAGTGGCTGAAGGTTACGTGAGCGCCCAGCAGCGCTGTAAAGAAGGTATTTTGTGGAATCATTTTTAAAAACTAAAGATACTGTGCATTAAACCTTGATGTAAGATAGGGGATTGCATGTTTTTACATTAGTAATAATAAGGCTATAGTGGTGAGAGGGGTGGAGAGGAGATGGCTGAAAATAAAACAAATAAAATAAAAATACTGTTCCTTTGAAGCATGTTAAACAGCACAGCACAGTGTATGATGTAAAATACCTGGTTGATCTTGCCGGTTCCTGTGTCCCCCCCTGTGTGCTGACCACGGTAATGGCTGCTGATCATGATACCATGGTCAGTTTGTGTCTCCATCATCCCACTGTCTGCTCTCTGCTCCCTGCTCCGAGTCTCCCCCTCTCTCCCTCCCTCCATGCATGTCAGTTCCGAAGCATGTGTGTGAGAGCGATCTCCTCCCTGCCCCCTCCCCTCCCCTTTTGCTGCTTTTCCCTGTGGCTTGAAAATACCATTTTATAAATAACTGCCATGCCCTCGGTTTTTATCATCATCTAAAGTACTGTGTCCGTTTAAAAAAATAAATTCTAATCGTAAATACCTTCTCTCATAACACTGATGTGCGGTCACGTGACCTCCATCTGCTGGCCTGCTGACGTTAGAGGGTTATCTCAGCTCCTCCCTCCCCATTCCTTAGATCGGGGAAGGAGAGCAGAGGAATGTCATGTGACTGCACATCGGTGATGTGAGAGAAGGTATTTAGGATTAGAATAAAAAAAAAAAAAAAAAAAAGACACAACACAGTACTTTAGAGCTTCATAAAACAGAGGGGATGGTAGTTATTTATTATCCTGACTTTACAACCACTTTAAGGTAAAAAAAATGTAGCTACTGTTTCTACCTCCCCGACCACTAAACGCTTACCTGTCTCCTCTGATCGATCCAGCTCTGTCCCAGCTGCAGTTCTTCCCCCTTCACTTCCTAGTCTCACAGGAGACTCTGACAGCAGCGGGGAGCCATAGGCTTCTGATGTCAGTCAAATCCTGTGAGGAGGGGGGGGGGGGGGGGCAAGCTGAGGTTGTTTTGTTTATGATGGAGTGTGCCAACACGTGTCCCCAAAACACACGGCTTGCTGTGGGGACACCCAGAGGAAGGAGATGCGGACGGTGCCAATGTGGGACTGCAAAATAATGGTTAAGGGACTGCTCTCTGCAATATTTTTCCAGAGAGCAGGTAAGTATTAATTTTATTGAGTGCAGGACAGCCAAGTTGCCCACAGGCTTCTTTTGGACACTGAGATTTTGGCGCATACATTGGTCCACCAATCTATCACCACTATAAGGGAGTCTCATTAAAGTTGTTGTAAAGGCAGAATTTTATTTTGTTAATCTTGATGCATTCTATGCATTACAATAAAAAGCATTCTGTGTGCAGCAGCCCCCCTAAAACCTGCCTTAGCCCCTCTCGATCCAGCTAGGTTGCATGAGAGACTCGGCTGTTCAAGACTTTCCCTCCTCATTGGCAGAGACAGCAGCAAAGCGCTATTGGCTCCCGGTGCTGTCAATGAGCCATTGAGGAGAGAGAGGGGGCAGGGCCAGGACATGGCTACATGTCTGGATACACAGCTGCGGGCTCGGGTGCCCCCATAGCAAGCTACTTGCTGTGGGGACACCCAATAAGAGGGAGGGGCCAAGAGTGCCAAAGGGGGACCCAAAAAGAGAAGGATCTGGGCTGCTCTGTGCAAAACCTCTGCACAGAGCAGGTAAGTATAACATGTTTGTTATTGAAGTCTTTTTTTTTTGGGTTAAAAATATCACTATTATATTTTTGGCAGAAATTGAGCTGTTTTGGGCAGAGTTTTCTGCTGAAGCCAGCTGGAAATTCAGCCTACTCGTGCCTGCTTACAACCTAAATGGCTGTTTTTGGATGACAATATATTTTAAGCATATTCTCATGAAAGTGAAATATAAATATAAGCAGTTCCTCTGCACGTACATTTGAATTGTTTCCTTGCTATAAATTCTGTGTGTGAGTTTGTTTTTCCTAAAGAATGGAAATCTCCTTTTTTTTTTTTTTTTTTTTTTTTCCATTGGTTTTATCAGTTGTTTTGCACTGCGTTGGTTTCTCTTGAACTCCCATGTTTCTGCTCCTTGGTTAGAGCAAACCTGTCCTCTTTCCCCTCTTGTTGTACACTACAGCAGCAAGAAACAGGGCAACTTTGCACCGAGGAGACAGACTCAGGAGGAGCAATAGACGAATCCTACTGCACTGCAGACTTTCTTACCTTTCCATTGTCACAAATGACTCCGCAATCACAGCTTGTCTCACCCCCACCTCCAGAGTCCAAAGTGAGTATATACTATTTGTTGGTAGGTTCTAGTGTGGTTTTTTTTTTTTTTTTTTTTATTGCTTGAGCATTGAAATGTGGCATTTTGCTTACTGCTGTAAGGGGAGGGGGGCACTGAAGAAAGCTTATCAAAGAGGTCTGATGCATATACATTACAGTAGGGTCCAAAACGACTAGGTATACGAAAGCATGTTTATTCTCAAACTCAAAAAAGATAATCCTTTACACTGATAGTAGTAACTATTAAACAAGTTCATCAGTATTTATTCACAATCTAGTAACAATTTTGAAAGAAATTATAAAGAAAATCCAGTTCTTGCTGGTGTACCTGTTTTGGACTATACTGTATAAAGGAAGTTATTTTGACATTCCATTGGACCAAGCTTTTCTCTATCTTTGTATAGTACATGTTGTTTGATCTTTGTGTTTTTGATGGTTGTGTCAAATTGAAACCATTAGAAATGGGTCAGAGTGCACCTGTGCGAAAATGTGAAATCCTATATTAATTTCCCACAGTGAAGTTCAATTATTTCTAGCTTACCCCTATTAATCTGAACAATCTTGAAGTTTGTAAACTTACTTTGTGAAGAATTCCAAAAATGTACTTGAACTCTGTTGGGAGTATTCACTGTGCCCTGTGTATATGCACTACTTTGTCACACATTTCACAGAGCCCGTTTTCTGAAAGACCAATGTGAACCGGCCAAGATTCAAACCGTTAATGGCCAGGCTGAATGTGCCAATTTGATCGATTTTTAACTTGGGTACAAGCAGCCTGCCGGATTCTCTTGCAATTATCACTAGCTGCTGCTATAGCCACTAGCCGTAATCACTTTCTTCTCCCAGCAAGGATAGCTTCCCTCACCCTCTCCCACAGGCAAAAGACAATGGCCTGGCAGGAGGGATTTCCCACATCAATACTGCCTTTGTTGATGAGTGTAATCTAGCGAATTTCTTTCCTGCAACCCATTCAGAAAGTACAGCGTGACTCGCGCATGCGCAATAGGAAACCGGCTGTGAAGCCTGAAGGGTTTCCCTTACTTGCAATGCCTGCACCCGAAGCCGATGGACGAATCTGCTTGGGGTGCCCACATCGCGGGATCCCTGGACAGGTAAGTGTCCTTGTATTAAAAGTTAACAGCTACAATATTTGAAGCTGATGACTTTTTTATTTTATTTTTTATTTCAGACTGGAACTCTGCTTTAAGTAAATTTTAATGAACTTTCTAATTTAAGCAACTTTTGCATTTGGATAGCATTCGTAGCACTTTTCTTTCATTGTTGCCTGACATTGCTTTTTTAACATCTTCTAAATCTGTTCTCCTGGGGTTCATGACCATTTCCAAAGAAAAAAATGCATTCTTTATCTGATATGGTTTTAAAATGCTGTTTTTCTATTTTCTGATTTAAATACGCTGACAGCTCACACTAACAATTTTGGACCTAAGTGTTAAATTGCAAAGTCCCTGTTTAGTGTATGTGTGCTTCCTGACTGAATTAGCTGAAGGTTGCAAAAAATAAAATCTGTGAAAACTTGTTTATGATGCACATGTTCCAACAAATGAACACACATTTTTCAGCTGGGAGTTAATTTCACTTTTTTATTTATTTTTTGGGTGTGCATTTTCCTATCTGTGCATATGTTTTATTTAACTAGGTGCCATTTAGATGTACAGTTGTGCTTATAATTTACATACCCTGGCAGACTTTATGATTTCTTGGCCATTTTTCAGAGAATATGAATGATAACACAAAAACATTTCTTTCACTCATGGTTGGTGTTTGGCTGAAGCCATTTATTATCAATCAACTGTGTTTAATCTTTTTAAATCATAATGGCAACAGAAACTATCCAAATGGCCCTGATCAAAAGTTAACACACCCTGGTGATTTTGGCCTGATAACATGCACACAAGTTGACACAAAGGGGTTTGAATGGCTATTAAAGGTAACCATCCTCACCTGTGATCTGTTTGCTTGTAATTAGTGTGTTTATAAAAGGTCAATGAGTTTCTGGACTCCTGACAGACCCTTGCATCTTTTATCCAGTGCTGCACTGACGCTTCTGGATTGTGAGTCATGGGAAAAGAAAAAGAATTGTCAACGGATCTGTGGGAAAAGGTAGTTGAACTGTATAAAACAGGAAAGGGATATAAAAAGCTATCCAAGTAATTGAGACGGCCAAACAGCAGCGTTCAAACTCTAATCAAGAAGTAGAAAATGAGGGGTTCTGTTGAAACCTTACGCATTACGTATGCATGAGTTCAAATTTAGTCTGTAGATGGTCAGGTGTCTAGTGTTCTTCAAGAACTACCAACAGTGTCATAAATGTCCAAAGCTGCTTTTGCAAATAAAACACCTTTTCATTAGCAGCTGGGCCTACAGACCTGTGTGTTGCATTATCTTCTTTTTTTTGTCATCTACTTTTCGTCCAACTTTGAGAGGTAGATTGTGTGCAGTAGGTACAAGTTATTGGACAAAATGTATTTTGCATACAGCAACAGAATTAAAAAAAAAAAAATTGGTTAAGATTCTTTCTTGGGGATGTGTGAGCTACAAAGGCACAGGAAATTAGGCCAAAATTTATGGCAAGATGGATGCAGTATGTTATCAAAAAATACTGGAGGAACATTTGCATTCATCAGCCAGGAAGGTGCGCATGGGACGTACTTGGACATTCCAACATGACAATAAACCAAAACACAAGGCAGAGTCGACCTGTCATTGGCTACAGCAGAATAAAGTGAAGGTTCTGGAGTGGCCATCTCAGTCTCCTGTCCTCAATATCATTGAGCCACTCTGGGGAGATCTCAAACGTGCAGTTCATGCAAGACAGCCCAAGAATTTACAGAAACTGGAGGCTTTCTGCCAAGAGGAATGGGCAGCTTTACCATCTGAGAAGATAAAGAGCCTCATCTACAAAAAACGCAAGACTTCAAGCTGTCATTTATGTTAAAGGGGGCAATACACGGCATTAAGAACTGGGGTATGTAAACATTTTTGATCAGGGTCATTGTGATTCTGATTTAAAAAGAGTGAACACAGTTGATTGGTAATAAATGGCTTCAGCCAAACACTAACCATGAGTGAAATACGTTTTTGTGTTATCATTCATATTCTCTGGAAAATGGCAAAGAAATCATAAATTCTGCCAGGGTATGTAAACTTATGAGCACAACTGTATCTGTTGGCTTGCTTCAACAATTTTCTCCTCCTGAAACGGTGGCGTCACCTGCTGCGGGGGGGGGGGGGGGGGTGTGTGACACTATGTTGAGTTGCCTTTGCTCCTAGCTAATCCCCCCCCCCCCCCCCAAATCTCCTCTCATAGCACAAATCCTCCCCAATCCCCCCCCCCCCCCCCCAACCACCTCCCTCCTAGCACATATACCCCCATTCCTTCTCCGAACACAACCCCCCCCCCCCCCCCCCTCCCAATCTCACCATTACCTTTCACAGCACAAATAGCCCTATCACCCCTCCTGCAAAAACCTCTCATCTCAGCATCAATTGTTTCCCCACTTTCATTGTGTATAGTTCCCCTGGCCTGTAAGCTCCACCCACCCCAACCCTTAGGTGGGAAGCCAGGTAGAGGTGCCAAGCTGTGCTCTATCACTAATAAAAGTAATGGTAATATCCGCGCTTAGGAAATGGAACTGCTGCTCCCCTAACAAACTTCACCAAGGTGAAGCCAGAAAATATAAAAACACTAAGAAGGGGTGGTGGCGCTGTTCTAGTACAGTACTAAATGCAGAGGGGTGTAGAGTATAAAACTGGAGAATGGTGTATATAAAAAATTCTTGAGGTCACATACCAGAAATAAAGTGCAAATGCATAAAGAAGGTGAGCTTGTGGTGAATACTAGCGAAGTTACCACAATATCGATCACAAATTGAAATTCACAAATAAGGTGATGACTAGCAAAAGGTAGTAGAATATTAAGGGAAAAAAGTGGTGAGGTATAAGTGATAAGTGCCAGTGCATAAATAAATAATTACAATCTGATAAATATATTAGCTGAATAAGTACGCACAGTTTGAAATATTTCATAAACGTGAATAAATAGTATGTATATGTATGTATGTGTGTATATGTATGTATATGTGTGTATGTATGTGTGTATATATATATATATATATATATATATATATATATATATATATATATATATATATATATATATATATATATATATAAATTACAGTCTAGAATAATTCAGTCTGTGATCAGCCGCAAATCAGTAAGCAATTATTCTCAACATAGAATGAGATCAGCTGTGATGATCCAGTGCTCCCCTCCTTCAGACACTTCCCCTCATGTGGTTACACTCACTGGAGCGCCTAACCCCTGCAGGGGTGATAGGTGTAGTATTAGTGATCCCAAATCGACCTCGCTCGTCTAGGCAGGCATCGTACCATCATCAGGTATGCGCTCAACAGCCTCCTGGGTAAATCAGACACTGATATTTCAGGGAAGTACCTCCTTTCTTTTGAACCTCTTTTGAAAGAGGTACTTCCCTTAAATATCAGTGATGGCCTCTAAAACATTTGTTTAAACTGAAATTGGTTTGATCAGATGCTTTCACAATGTGGTAATGGCTTGTTTGCAACAAACAGAAATCAGAAGTGACTAAATGTTTGTTGCTTCTAGTTTCATAGACCATAGAGATGATTGGGGAACTTCTTCTGTTCCTTCCTTATCTCTATGGTCAGCCAGCCGAACCGCTGGTTTCAGTCCTGGGGTTCCTGATGGAATAAGAGAACCCAGGAAGGCATTGGGGGTGGGGGCACATTCTGTCACATTTAAAATTGATCCAGCTGCTGTATAGCTGCTCGTATTAGTTTTACATTAAGGAGCATCAACGGCTTTAAAAAAAGATGAAGCTGCAGCCATGACCCCAGTATAACAACTTAAACCCAATGGGGGGGGGGGGGGGGGGGTACTGGTACATCCTAAGGGCAGCAAGTGGTTAAAGAAGCTCTATCCTGGACAAAGTCAGGAGTGTGTGCACACATCTGCAACAATCTCACAAATATTTGTGATGGCCAAATTCTGGGTTGTTCTGACAGGCAAAGCTGTGATATGTCTTGGTAGTGTTGGCTCTTGTTGCACAGACCCAACCCCAAACATTTGTATTTGTCCATCTCTGTGATGGGTATTTGTACTGGTCATTCGGGAGGAGGCAGGAAAGGGTAGGAAAGCTTTGGCACCATCAGTAAGTGCCAATTCTTTGTTTGCATGCATCTCATACCTGTAGCTTTTTTTTTTCCCCATGACAGAGGCTTTTAGGCTTCTCAATGTAGCCAGTTACATAGACTCTCAATCATCAAACTGCAGTAAAGCTTGAAGTGCATATCAAGCCAAAATTTAAATAGACAAAATCATACGCAGTACATATTTGCAATGCATACACGTCCCTATGATTTTTTTATTTTTTTTTCGCAGAAAAACGCCTATTATGTTAGGAATGCACTCCTTTCTTAATTTCCTATTGTGGGCAGACAACGCACAGCATTTTTGTCACGTCGCCGACCCTGCCAAGTTTTTTTTGTGTGTTTTGTGTTTTTGCTAAACTATTCAATGCCCAAATCATAGGCACTAATTGACTTGTAGTTCCAAGGTAAGAACTGAGAGTGCTAAATCTCTCAACACAGGACCTGTAAAAAAAGGATGCTGGGCAGCTGATTTATTTTTTTACAAGATATTAGCATGGTTTTTAAAATATATTTATTTAAAATTGAGCAAATAGTTTTGCATACTATCTTAGGTGTGCTACAGCGGCTTCTCCAGTTAATTTGCTCACTTGTGATAACATTGCTTGAGAGGTGGCTTTGCATGTCTTTAGCTCTAATCAAAGCTTTTGTCTTACTAAGTTAGGCACAGCAAATTTCCTTTTTTTTAAAGAATATTTAGCTATGATAAATGTGAGCTTAAAAGTGTAATCTATTAGAATTCATTCTTGCAACAGATTAAAGCACATTTCAATTACACGCAGTCCCCACCAGCAGGCAGCTCTATTTTCTAAACGGAATGTCTAAGCCTTGCTGTTTTTTTGTCAGTGATGCTTTTACAGTTGTTTGTGGGATCTTTGTTTCTTGAAGTTTCACATAAATTGATATAAACATGTGGTTTGCTTGATGTAACTTCCTTCTTTTTTACTTCAGCTTGATCATGATTTGAAACACGCCCATGAGTTGCGACAGGCAGCCTTCAAGCTCTACGCCTCACTGGGAGCCAATGACGAAGACATCCGGAAGAAGGTGAGTCTGGGAGAGGGGCGACCAGCGGTCCTGTCCGCCAGCAGACAGGGTGTGATGCCCACCTGAAAAAGTCACAAGGAAGAGACTTTAACAATGACTGTCTTATTTAAACGCCAGAAGCAGAGACTGTGAGGGTTAATGGAGCAATGAATGAATGGGGCTGTGCCTTTTTGGCTTTATTTTTTTTGCCTTTAGAAACGTAGCCTAGCGTGACTGTCCAAGGATGACCAACACATTGCATTCCATTACGGTCCTCAGCTTTTAACCTTGCGCATTACGTATGCATGAGTTCAAATTTAGTCTGTAGATGGTCAGGTGTCTAGTGTTCTTCAAGAACTACCAACAGTGTCATAAATGTCCAAAGCTGCTTTTGCAAATAAAACACCTTTTCATTAGCAGCTGGGCCTGCAGACCTGTGTGTTGCATTATCTTCTTTTTTTGTCATCTACTTTTCGTTCAACTTTGAGAGGTAGATTGTGTGCAGTAGGTACAAGTTATTGGACAAAATGTATTTTGCATACAGCAACAGAATTAAAAAAAAAAATTGGTTAAGATTCTTTCTCCCTCTGGTCCAGGAGGACCCCGAATGTTGCAATATTTTAGGATCTATTTTCCTGGATTATGTTCAAAGCATGGGTGAGTCTAACCTTTTACTCCATGTAAACAAGTGGTCACATAATTTCATTTTTTTTTTTATAGTTCTGATCTCTGAGGGTAATTACAAGACACCTAGCCACTTATGGTGGCAGTGCATCTTCTAATCTTTGTAAACAATTTGAACAGCTTGTGGTGATCAAGTGAGAATAAGACCTTGTTGGGGTTTGTTTTTTGCAGTGGTACTCAATGCTGTAAAGCATGGAAAAAGTACAGTATCACACGCTGATATTTAGGGCAAAGCTTTCACCCCACCCTCAGCAGCATATACCTACACTTTTTTGCTCACCCTCTGACTACTCCCTTCTAAGGAGAAAGCCAAAGGAAACACCCGGTACTTCCTGGTATGGAAGAGCATGTAACGGCTCTGAGCCAATCAGTGTTGTCACAGGGGAGTCCAGAGCCCTGTATCAGCTACAACTCTGGTGTCTTCTTGCTCATGTAAGGAAGGTAAGTATATGCGCCTGTGGAGGTCTGAATTAAAGTGAACTTTTTATTTTGCCCATGCATTTTAGGGGTGCACATTTTGAAACATATCATTATGTGAAACCTCTTGGGCCATTGCAAATTTTGCAGAGGTATGCAAAAACTGTTTAAATCTCCAGGGTAGTGGTGTTTACCCTGTAGTAGTGCCTAGTCCTATAGCCATTTCTCCTTTTAAGATAATCCATTGAGACTGTAAAACTAGTCTGCATGTTTATCCTTTAAAAAAAAAAGGTTGTGCAAGATATTGCATTTACATCTAATGGACCTTTTATCTATGTATAGCATAAACGCATACATCTTCATTTCTAGCCATTGATCTTCTAATATTCCTTTATAAGGTTAAACCTAATCTCTAGTTTTCCTTTGCCTCCTATTCTTAGTCCTAGATTGCTCCCAAATCTCATTAGCTTCCATTATCTTTTAGCATATACACAGCCCGTACACATTGGGGTTCTAATGGCGCATGCAACGGGGTATGTTTTTGTTGCTGTATTAGATAAAAGCCAAAGTACGGTATGTTGTCAATTTATGCAAACTAGGTTGGAGTTTCATATATATATATAGATGTAAACAAAATGTACAAGTTCATCAAATTTTGATTTTCCTAGCATGATTTACACAAATGCGCTGTGTATCAGTACTGACTTCATATACTTTAAAAAAAGTTGTTGGTAAGAGATTCCTACAAGTCTTTTTTTGTCTGTCTATTGTATTGATACCTTATCACTTTAAGCAAATGTCTTGCACGGACCAAGAGACTGCATTATTTTTTGATGGTTATTGCAGTGTGATTGCCTTTGTAAATGTTGTGCTTCTTTGTAACCGACCGAGTACTGTACTGTGTTGGACACTTCCCCATTCCTGCAAACTGAGACAGATCAGAGTCCTGCTGCAAACCTATTTTTCTATATTTGTTTTATGTGGATTGACTGATCACACTCAATATAGCAGATTTTAACAGGGAGATGTCTTTGGGATTGGGGTCAGATGAAGCGGCCATTACCTAAATTTTGCATGCCATTTTCCTTTTGGTGAAGTAACCTAAAGAGTGTAGGTTTTGCGTGACTGATGCAGAACTAGTAACTGACAGGTGATAAATGCTTCCATTAGAATCCTATTGTACAGGTGCTATGATTCCTAATGCAATGCCTTTAACGTGAAACTAGCACGGCACTTAGATGTAGAGCCTTCTTATATCACACTGCACCTGTTTTTACACGACTGGCAGATTGGTTTAAAAAAAAAAAAAAAAAAACTTTAAACAGTGTATCCAAGTAGAACACGTTCTCTCTCCCGGCAATCTCCAAGCCCTTTTTCTGGATTGGCCAGAATCCATAGGAATAGACTCCCCTCCCTTCCTATTCTCACATGTCACTTCCTCACTCTTTGGGACAAACTGATCCCTAAACTATGTTTTTTAGATCATAAGACCCAAGACTGTTTGTTTTCAGAGGGGAATCCAGCATTCCCCTCTGTTTTTAACTCGGTACCATTTTATAATCCCTCCATCACGTCTGCCAAATCACACAGTGGTGATCCCTTCCGTCTCTATAGAGATTATCCTGCCACACACTATCCCATCAACTCTACAGTGGCTAGTTTACCAAAAGCTTAACACTTTTCTATCTGCACTCCCAGATAAACAGAACATTTCCTCTCTATCAACCTCATTTGAGAGCTTACAGATTTCCAGCTGACCTCTGTCATTCTCCTCTCTTGCACTCATTCCACTGTCCCCACGTTACAGCTAACAACTTCCCAATAAAGACTGAGACCATAGGGTTAACCGTTGTAATCTTTTAGAATTTAGTTTCTATTTAAATCTCTTAGGTTTTTGTAAAAACTGCAAAAACCTAATTATAAAAGTATACATTAGCATTGAACATTACATTACACTAATGTAGCATGCCTGACTGTACTTGCGTTTTGTAAGGCCCTAGCTAACATAAATGTGGCCTAGCTGAAAAACTCCCTGGCAGGAACTACTATCAAACACACACACAAAAATGCAGTTAAATTGGTAGAACACATACTAAATTGAATGCTGATGACAGCCTACATACAGACGTATGCTTCCAAGGCCAGTTTTAAGAAATGGTGGAGTTAATGCCATGCTTCTTGATTATAGAAGGTTTAAGCAAAATGTCTGGACAGGAAGTGGGAGTAATGTACTACAGTTTCCTGCCAGCAATGGATGCCAATTTAAAGCAACAGTATCCTAAGTAAATGTATACTGTATGATGACCAGAACAATGATGCTTAGTGAAGGCATGCACAAGCCTCTAAACTTCAACACATCTGCTCTTATATGCCTTTACTTAGAGTGCCATCCTTATTCCAGGTCACACTCTCCTGTGGTTTGCCTTGTGAAGAATAGTAATTCTGAACTGGTCCTGTTGTGACCTGGAACGCCTATGTTCTCAATGCAGAAATGTATTTCATTTACCAACAAAAAGAGCAGGCTGGTATGAGAGGTAGTGTCTCAGTCCCAAAAAAGTATTGAGGAACCACTTATTTAAAGCCCACGGGACCTTTTGAGTCGCACCTCAAACACAGGTAAAATATACAAAAATATATTTACATTTATTTAAAAACCGCAAGTCGTACATGTATAGCAAAACTACAAGTACATTCTAAATACTGTACAGTTCAATTACTGAAACTTTTTTGCATATAACCTATATGGTCTGTATTGATATCCGCCATCAGCCTGGAAAGTTTGTGCTAGTATTCTCAACGCTTTTCCTGAGTTCAAAACCTCGCTTCCTCAGGAAAAGCACAGAGAATATAGTTGTGAGAGTTGTGGCCAAATTCTACCTTAATATAATAGTATGGCAAGCTGATTATTAAAATCAAATCTCTTCCAAGTATGTACAAAAAAAAGAGGCTAGGATGAAACCGCCCGCATGTCCACTTTTTTTTCTAACTGGAGAGAGGAGGGGAGGAATCCGAGCACTCCAGGGTGAGCCCCCAGATGTGAGTGTCGGTTCCAAAAAGACACCCAAATCAGTCTGACACCCCGCAACTACGATCTTGGTAAAGAGTCTCCGACAGACTCTTTACCACGTTATCAGCCGTGTCCAATCACGGCTGATCTCAGTGTAAATGGGAAGAGCCGGTGATCGGCTTTTCCTCACTCGCGTCTGTCAGATGCGAGTAGAGGAGAGCCGATCGGCTGCACCTCTGACAGGGGGGGTCTGTGCTGATCGATTATCAGCGCAGCCCCCCCCCCCCTCCCGAGGATGCCCACACTGGACCACCAGGGACGCCACTAGACCACCAGGGATGCCCAGCACCAGGTATGCCACCCTAGACCACCAGAGATGACACACAGTGCCCACAATGAATGGCAATCAGTTCCCACAATGGGCATCACTTGCCATGCATTATTGTTTGGCACTGATTGGCATCCATCAGTACAAAACAAAAGAATACATTGCTGCCTATCAGTGCCACCTATCAGTGCCCATCAATGCCACCTCATCAGTGCCCCTCAGTGAAGCCCTATCAGTGCCCATCAGTGAAGGAGAAAACTTATTTACAAAGTTTTGAAACTGAAAAAAAAAAAACATTTTTTTTTCTTCAAAATTTTCGGTCTTTTTTTTTATTTGTTTAGCAAAAAATAAAAAACGTAGAGGTGATCAAATACCACCAAAAGAAAGCTCTATTTGTGGGGGAAGAAAATGATAAAAATAAAATTTGGGTACAGTGTTGTATGACCACGCAATTGTCATTCAAAGTGCGACAGCGCTGAAAGCTCAAAATTGGTCTGGGCAGAAAGGTGTTTAAGTGCCCTGTATTGAAGTGGTTAAATAAGTTTTTTTTTTTTTTTTTTTTTTTTACCATGTTCATGGAGCTCCCACACCTGGACACGCTCTGTAGATAGCACCTTGTCCCATAGTGCAATGAGCGCTTCTCTGAGACTTGGAGCTTAGACTTTTTTGTTCAGAATGGTTTGGGTTTGAAGTCTCCTTTTGGCACAGAGATTTCCTAAAACAAAATACTCTATAGTATTATTTTTTTTTTTTATACCATATATAAATACTGTGACTGGTCTAAGCCAACGATATTCTTTTAAGTACTGAATAGTGGGGCACATACAGTATGTCTGTGTGAGTGGTATTCTTCCAGCTCTGTGGAATGGAACATTACCACATTAAAGTGATCATAATGCAAGTTCTGCATTAAATTTAGTGTAAACCTTTGGCATTTTATAGTTTAGACATTGAGTACTATAAACTGAACATTCCCCAGTAAACTACAGGGGGTCCCCTACTTACAAACGACTCCTACTTGCAAACGGAGGGAGACAACAGGAAGTGAGAGGAAATCTACCCCTAGGGAGGGAAATTCACTCCTGTAAGAGTTAATATGTGGAAAAAGGTGTCTCCACTGATGCTTTATCACCAGTCCTCGTTTCCCTAACAACCCAAAATTTTCAAAATCCAATTGTCATTGGGACAGAAGGTGAGGTGAAATCTTCTGAACAGGGGCACAGACAGAAAAACAAATGTTACAGGGGTGATAACCCTTCTCTGTTATCTAAAAAACTTAAAAAATAGATTTTTTTGGCTGGAGCTACACTGAAAAAATTTACCTGTTCCCACTTACAGATTCAACTTAAGAACAAACCTACAGTCCCTATCTTGTTTGTAACCCGGGGACCCCCTGTATTTTGTTAAAATGCTTTATCTAGCACTTTCAGTTGCTGCTGGCTCCTGCTCTATTAGTGTTGCTTCTCTGAATGTTCAGCTTTCACAGAAAAGTGTTAAAATGAATGTAAGTCCGATTCATGAGATTTGACCAGGGCACATATATCTGTAGTGTTTTCTAATCTCTCTCTCCAAAGCTCTAAGGCCCCTTTCACACTGGGGCGGTTTTTAGGCGGTACAGCACTTAAAATAGCGCCTGTACACCGCCTGAAAAAACCGGCCCCATTCACTCCAGTGTGAAAGCCGGCGGGCTTTCACACTGGAGCGGTGCGCTAGCAGGACGGTAAAAAATGTCCTAGCAGCATCTTTGGAGCGGTGTATTCACCGCTCCTATACCGCTCCTACCCATTGAAATCAATGGGACACCGCGGTAATACCGCCGCAAAGCGTCGCTACCCCGCCGAATCCCGCGGCTAAAACGACGGTAAAGCAGCGCTAAATATAGCGCTGCTTTACTGTCACAGCGGCTCCCGCCCCAGTGTGAAAGGGGCCTAAGTCCTGTGCTCTCTGTTCTTCTGTTATCTGCATGATGACTTCTGACAAGTTCTCTGTCAACTGAGATAAAACCAGCCTGAATTTTTTTTTGGGGGAGGATGCTAAAAATCGATTGACAGCTTGTCTATTCACAGGACAGCTCTGCATTGTTTGTTTCTTCCTTTTTGTGCCTATGTGGAGAGGGGGTGTGTGCTTTTCCTTCAATCCGCTGTCTCCCAGTGTATGGCAAGAATCCACACCCACAGGTGAATCAGGAAGAGAAAATTCTAACAGTATGTGCACTTTCTAAACTGTATATAAAGCTGAAGACAGCAGATCTATACATGTAAAACTTTTATGTAGGCAGATTTGTTTCATCTGTGCATCATCTATTTAAATAGAACTGCACTTTAGTTGAAAATTGCCAAAAAACTATTTTCCTTTTAAGCGCAACATTAGCAAAAGTAGTTCACTAATTTAATTTCACTAAAATTGCTCTTTAATGCAAGGCCTTGTGCATTATACTATTGTATGTAAAAGTGGAAATGTTTCCAGTAACAGCTGCCTAAAGCTGTCTATCAATTTGCTGCAGAGCCCTCTTCTCCACCTTCAACTTTAAGGGGCTGGACCATTTCTGCTATCTTTAATTTTTTATTGTGTTTTTTTACTTACAGCTATAGAAGTTTGCAGGATACCCCCCAACCTTACATTACATACATCTAAAAGCACATAATTAAAAAGGGGGTGCTTTTGATTTTGAACACCCCATGATAGTTGCGTGCGCTATGTTTATTCACATTGTGAGAAATTGCAGGCATGCATTTTATTGCAATGCAGCACATCGAGTTGAATAAATGTAATTTTAAAAACTATATAAAAAAAAAACTAGCACTGTGATGCATTTTTAACACGCATACAGGAATGCCCACCAGTGTCCACATTATGTGCACTAGAATGTATGCTTCCCAGTGTGTTTCTGTGTTTGTTTGTTTGTTTGTTTGTTTTTTTTGTGTTTTTTTTTTTTAATTTATTATATATATATATTTTTTTAACAATACTGTCACTTTAGTAAAATAACAAGGGGCTAAAGACACCTGATGTTTTACTTTTGAGATGAAGAAAGAGACTGAGGACACCGTTTCAGTCGTCTTTTCTACTTCCGCCTGGCACTAACTACTGAACACTGAATATTTTATGGTAAAATCTTCATTGAGGTATACTATCCTTTCTGTTATGAATGGACCCCAGAGTGCTTAGTACTGAGCACAGGAAAGTGAAGGGATCAGTAAATATGAGATGCATATTCACTGATAACCGCTTGCCATCCTTAAAGAATGTAGCCTTCTCCACTGGACTGTCCCTGCTTGTGCAGGTGGAGAGAGCAGCAATGATTGGGGGAAACAGCGGGTTGTGGAAGGGAGCTAATTGCAGATGGCCAATGGGAAGGATCAGTGAAAGGCAGGGCACATTGTGGAGCAGTGGCTTAGGCATTTCATAACAATGTAATGGCTGCAATCAATGTTTTGTTTTTTATTTATTTGTTTTTTTGTTTTGTTTTTTGCCACTGATCACAGCTATTCCTTTGTCTGGTGAATCAAGGGGACCCTTTTTGTTATAAGTTTATGGTCCTTGAAGCAACCATGAGCCTGTAGATGAAGAGAATGTAGTTACCATAAGGGTTGCACCCTGCCCCCATTAACTTTAATGAGTCGTGTTCAGGGAGGGTACTGCCCGCCAACTGTGACAGGCATTTCATTTTTGCAGCAACGTGTACAGCTCTAAGCAGCTATGTCTATGTTTACATTGGCAACTCAACCACCTGCTTTTACTGCCCCCTGGCTGTATGTGCAAACAAGCCCATAAAATTCTCTCTTCATCTGCAATGTCTCCCCGATGGCTCTTGATCCTTTCTTGTGATGGGATGTCAGAACTTCTGTACTGTTCCAAAATTCAGAACAGTGTTGACGCTTATGTAGGCTTTTGCTGCTTTCACTACAGTGAGAAGACTGCAGGGGATGAGGCTATCCACACTGACACGATCACCCCCCCCCCCCCGGGCTAAGCCCCGGTCAGTGGGAGGGGCAAAACTTGTGGACAGAGGTGCACCCCCCCCCCCCCTTGTGGTCTGCCCTCTGTTAGCATACCGGTGCTGCCAGTATCGGGAGCCCTATGAGGGTGCTTATCGGGAGCCCTATGAGGGTGCTTATCCATGCCTGAAACCTAGAGGACTCCAGGATTTACAACCTGCAGCACATAGCAGAGCAGACACTTTGGAGGATCATCAGCTCAGCCTACAGGTCATAGCTTTTTGGGACTGGTGATTTAACAATAATTGACTACCTACCATTGCTGACAACTTTAAAATACATATCATTACCTGATAAGGGCGAACCTTCACTTTGCGGCTAGTGCAATATACATGTGGAGAATTGTACTGCTGAGTACGAAGTAAAGACTGTTATAATTCCTGCATGCTGTCAGCCTCCCCTATGTGGAAGAGAGAGAGGAAACTGGCATGTTACACAGCTAGAGACTGTCACTTTCACCCTCTTTGACAATAGGCCTGGACTTGGTTAGCATATTAACACTTTCGTCTCAGGATATATTGCTCAAAGGAGCAGCACATGTAGCGTAACAGTGATGGACAACCCCAGGGAGGACATACACATACAGATAGCTGGCCCACTCCAGATCTCTTACAAGCACCACCACCTATTTGAGGTCAATCATCTGCTAAGTGCTATATTGGTACAAACTACAGCTGCATGGCAGGCTGGACCCAATAGGGTTGAGTAGGAGCTCAGTAAGAGATATAAAGTTCTAAGGCCCATTGGCTGGTATGGAATGTTTGGTCCCCTGTTGTGAGAGGACCTATCTGGGGATATTCCCTTATTTAACATGTGTGCATAATGAACCACTAAGCATGCTCACTCTGAAATACAGGCAAAGAAACTCACCACACATATCTAGTCATAGACACTGCATGGATCACTCTGGAAAATGCTGCTGCTTGTTGTTTTGGTCCAATAGCCGCTCTCTATCTGTGTAGTACACTGGGTTGGTGGGCTGGACACAGAGGCTTAGCAGGTGTTTACATCAGATGATCGAGCAGCCACACTATCGGCACAGGGCTCCTGTCCACAGGTCCACAATGGCAATCAACTGTGTTTACTCTTTTTTAAATCATAATGGCAACAGAAACTACCCAAATGACCCTGATCAAAAGTTTACATACACCAGTTCTTAATACCTTGTATTGCCACATTTAACATCAATGACAGCTTGAAGTCTTCTGTTGTATTTGTGGATGAGGCTCTTTATCTTCTCAGATGGTAAAGCTGCACATTCCTCTTGGCAAAAAGCCTCCAGTTCCTGTAAATTCTTGCATGAACTGCATGTTTGAGATCTCCCCAGAGTGGCTCAATGATATTGAGGTGGCCACCCCAGAACCTTCACTTTATTCTTCTGTAGCCAATTACAGGTCGACTTGGCCTTGTGTTTTGGATCATTGTCATGTTGGAATGTCCAAGTACGTCCCATGCGCAGCTTCCTGGCTAATGAATGCAAGTGTTCTTCCAGTATTTTTTGATAACATACTGCATTCATCTTGCCAACAATTTTGACCAAATTTCCTGTGCCTTTTGTGGCTCACACATCCCCAAAACTTCAGCGATCCACCTCCTGTACCATTCATCATAGGCCTTGTTGACTTCTCTCTAAATGTAGCATTTTTGGTTGCGGCCCTACAGTTTTATTTTGGTCTTATCACTCCAAATGACTGTGCCAGAAGGTTTGAGGCCTGTCTGTGCTGTTTGGCATATTGTAAGCACGATACTTTGTGGCATTTGCATAGTAATGGCTTTCTTCTGGCGACTCGACCATGCAGCCCATCATTCTTCAAGTGCCTCCTTATTGTGCATCTTGAAACAGCCACACCATATGTTTTTAGAGAGTCCTGTATTTCACGTGAGGTTATTTGTGGGTTTTTCCTTGCATCCTGAACAATTTTTTCCTGGCAGTTGTGGCTGAAATTTTAGTTGGTCTACCTGACCGTGGTTTGGTTTCAACAGAACCCCTCATTTTCCACTTCTTGATTAGAGGTTGAACACTGCTGATTGGCATTCTCAATTCCTTGGATATCTTTTTATATCCCTTTTTCTGTTTTATACAGTTCAACTACCTTTTCCCGCAGATCCTTTGACAATTCTTTTGCTTTCCCCATGAATCCAGAAACGTCAGTGCAGCACTGGATGAAAGATACAAGGGTCTGTCAGAAGTCCAGAAACTCATTGACCTTTTATACACACACTAATTACAAGCAAACAGATCACAGGTGAGGATGGTTACCCTTTTAATAGCCATTCAAACCCCTTTGTGTCAACTTGTGTGCATGTTATCGAGCCAAAATCACCAGGGTCTGTAAACTTTTTTGATCAGGGTAATTTGGGAAGTTTCTATTGCCATTATGATTTTAAAAGGAGTAAACCCAGTTGATAATAAATGGCTTCAGCCAAACACTAACCAGGAGTATAGGAAATGTTTTTGTGTCATCATTCATGTTCTCTGAAAAATGGCCAAGAAATCATAAATTCTGCCAGGGTACGTAAACTTATGAACACAAGTGTGTGTGTGTGTGATCATTTTAGAGATCCCACACAGACTGGACCATATTTCCATCGAGAGGGGAGCTATGTTTTTAGCTGGGATGGAGGTGGGAGGTTACTATTAGGGGGAAGGAAGGGGGGCTCTGGGATGGCCTGGGCAGTGGCGAGGATGCACCCCAAGTGAGTCTTTGTTTTTTTTGTTTTTTTTGCCTTTGCCACATACAGTAGCTCACAAATCTCTTTGCTACAATGTAAAGTAGTGAGTGTAGAGCTTGTATAACAGTGTACATTTGCCCCCTCAAAATAACTCAACACATTAATGTCTAAATTGCTGGCAACAACAGTGAGTACACCCCTAAGTGAAAATATCCAAATTGGGCCCAATGAGCCATTTTACCTCCCTGGTGTCATGTGACTCGTTTAGTGTTTTCAGGTGTGAATGAGGAGCAAGTGTGTTAAATTTGGCACTTTCGCTTTCTCTCTCATACTGGTCACTGGAAGTTTAACATGGCACCTCATGGCAAAGAAGTCTCTGAGGATTTGAAAAAATAATTGTTGCTCTTCCACTCGGAACAGGCCTCGCCATGGTCGACCAAAGAAATTGAGTGCACGTGCTCAGCGTCATATCCAGAGGTTGTCTTTTGGAAATAGACGTATGAATACTGCCAGCATTGCTGCAGAGGTTGAAGGGATGGGGGGTCAGCCTTTCAGTGCTCAGACCATCCGCCGCACACTGCATCAAATTGGTCTGCATGGTTTTCGTCCCAGAAGGAAGCTTCTTCTAAAGACGATGCACAAGAAAGCCGCAAACCGTTTGCTGAAGACAAGCAGACTAAATACATGGATTACTGGAACCATGTCCTGTGGTCTGATGAGACCAAGATGAACGTATTTGGTTCAGATTTTGTCAAGTATGTGTGGCGGCAACCAGGTGAGGAGTACAAAGACAAGTGTGCCTCTACAGTCAAGCATGGTGGTGGGAGTGTCATGTATGGGGCTGCATGAGGGGTGCCGGCACTGGGGAGCTGCAGTTCATTGAGGGAACCATGAATGCCAACATCTACTGTGACATACTGAAGCAGAGCATGGTCCCCTCCCTTTGGAGACCAGGCCGCAGGGCAGTATTCCAACACAATAACGACCCCAAACGCACCTCCAAAAAGACCACTCCCTTGCTAAAGAGGCTGAGCGTAAAGCATGTTCCCAGACCTAAACCCTATTGAGCATCTGTGAGGCATTCTCAAATGGAAGGTGGAGGAGCGCAAAGTCTTGAACATCCACAAGCTCTGTGATGTCGTCATGGAGGAGTGGAAAGAGGACTCCTGTGAAACTCTGGTAAACTCCATGCCCAAGTGGGTTAAGGCAGTGCTGGAAAATAATGGTTGCTACACACTTTTGACACTTTGAGACCAATTTGGACATTTTCATTTAGGCGTGTACTCACTGTTGTTGCCAGTGGTTTAGACATTAATGGCAGTGTGAGTTATTTTGAGGGGACAGCAAATTGACACTGTTATACAAGCTGTACACTCACTACTTTACACTGTAGCAAAGTGTAATTTCTTCCGTGCTGTCACATGAAAAGATAGAATAAAATATTTACAAAAATGTAAGGGGTGTACTCACTTTTGTGATACTGTATATATTTTTTGATATATAAATGTCCAATAAACTTTATAATTCTTCTTTGAATTGGTAGCCTTTGTAGGTGCAGTTTTCTTTGTGGTGTTTGTGTATGGTATATTTTTGGAAGCATCTCCCCTCTGATGCAGGGTATTTATTATTATTATTATTATTATTATTATTATTATTCACGATTTATATAGCGCCAACAGTTTGCGCATCGCTTAACAAAATGTATAGGCACCATTTCAAAATAACCACTCCTAGGATTCAAACCTTTAGGCCTGATTTCACACCTATGCATTTTTAGTGCTTTTTGCATTTTTCAGATTTTCACTACCAAACGTGTTCCATAGGAAACCATGTTCAATGGACTGTTGTGCAAATCTGCAAAAAGCACTAAAAATGCAAAGGTGTGAATCGGGCCTCATGGGGGTTTTTGATTTAGACTGTGATGATCTCACCTTCAAATTCTTGGAACAGTCATTTTGAGGTTAACTACGCTGCTTTTGATGAGCATTTTTGAGAATACATGTGGTGTTTATACACAACAGATGGGCAAAATAATAAAGCAAGTACTAATCATACACCAAAGAGGATTAATATTGAAATCTGAAATAAATAAGATGATACGGAAAGGAAGAGTGATGTCAGAGCTATTCCGAAACCTGGCTCCAATAAGATCTACAATTTTCAACTGCTTTATTTCAGAAAATGTCCTGCAAATCTGTTCTGCTCCCTCAAATTTGTCATAACAAATCCTATGAGCCCTCGGTAAAACATTTGCAGTGAATCTCATTAAATCCTATCAAGAAGGAAGATGGTTCATTTAAGGGAAGGGCTCACTGACAGCTGTTGGTCCTCCAAGTGACCTAAAGATTCTGTTGTACATGCAACCAAACACAAAATGGGGATTTGTCTGAAAGTGTAGGATTGTGTGTGTGTGTATGTATATATGTATGTATATGTATATGTATGTGTGTGTATGTATGTATGTATATATATATATATATATTACATTTTATTTTATTTTTTTTTAAAGTGAAACTTTTGTTTTGTTATGGTGAACATCTGGAAGTGTTATTTGTGCCTAGGCTGTACCCAGAAAAATATTTTTCTTTTTTTGACTGGAAGTACTCGTGCAAATGCTCCGATTAGTCCAATACCCGTTAGAGCTGCACGATTCTGGCTAAAATGAGAATCACGATTTTTTTGCTTAGAAGATAGATCATGATTCTCTCACGGTTCTCGCAGCATAACATCATCTTTAACATTATTACAAAAATTGGGCTAACTTTAATGTTTTCATGTTTTTTATTTATTGAAGTGTATTTTTTCCCCAAAAATTGCGTTTGAAAGACCGCTGGGCAAATACAGGGTGACATAAAATATTGCAGCAATTGACATTTTATCCCCCCTAAAATATTGTTTGGGGGTTCCAAGTAATTTTCTATCAAAAATTATTTATTTTTACTTAAACAAGTGGCAGAAAAAGATTTAGACTTTAAGTGGTTAAACTTCCTTCATTTACACGTTAAAAACTTGGCAGACTGCCTGGTTTTTTTTTTTTTAGCCCTTTTGATCTAAGAAGGAACAGTTGGTTAAAATTTTTCATGTTAAAAACTTGGCAGACTGCCCGGATGTTTTCTTTTGACAGCTGAGTGAGCAGATAAGTCTCTCCACTTGTTATATGAAAGAATCGGCAAACTCTGCAATAGAGGGGGGGTTGAATCGAGATCACGATTTTTTAATTAATTGTGCAGCTCTAATACCCGTTTTGGGCCAGGCATCCTCAGTGTAGCAGGGGTGCCTGGCAGCCTCACAGGTGATCAGTGTGGGGGGCAGTTACAAGCGGGGGCAGTTACAAGCACTGATCCCCCTCTATAGCTTTTCTGACAGCCACTTCTCACCGTCTCCCTCCCACGGCTGTCAGAACACAACAGCTCAGCAGGGGATCGCTGAACTAGCCTTGCGTGGTTTAGTACAGTGGCTCTGACCGGAGCTGTAGTGGAGTAAGATTTGGTGTCAGTGCTGTACTGATCACTGTTTTCCTTACTGTGTAGACATACAGAACCAAAGTCTTTACCATGATGGCTGTCTCCACACATAGATACTGTGCAGAAACAAGGCATGGTAAGCCAGTAACGGGGAAAAGATCTGCAGCAACCAGCAATACTCGTGGCTAATCCTTTGCCCTCTGCCTGCATTTTTTGGCACAGATTCCTGAGTTCTGTTGCTTTTTGTAAAAAACTCCACCCAAGCATTTTGGGATGAATTAATGAACAGATGCAGTAGTACAAATAAGAACCTTTTTGTCCTCCCATGTTCTAAATGTAATTGTATTTTTATTTAACCCTGTGCCTTTTGGAATTAAATTGTTCTCAAAGACCTCCATGTAATGCATAGCACAAGCAGAGAAGACTAGAGGTAAACGTTGGCGCAAAATATTTAGTAAAACAGATCTGGTGACTGGGGGCATAGTGGTTGGTTATATTTGCAGCCCTGCCACTGTTAATCCCACCTTTTTGAGAATGATAGTTTTCTGGCTTTCACGCTAATGCTTTGGTTTTGCTGACCCAAAACGAATCTAGAGATGAAGAATTCTGACATCTTTTTGTGCTAATTTACAGAATGATTTGTCTAGGTCTGTGACTTAAATGTATTGCTGCCAGATACAGTAAGGGAACTTGAATTTTCAGAAGGAGGCCAGAAATGGCAACCCACATGCATCCCATATGAAAGTCCCTTCAAAAGGAACCTATCTGAAAACTTTGTAGCTATCAATGCTGCTAGTGTTAAAAGATGCATATTCTGGGGCTACCATGCTTTTTTATATATATATATATATATATATATATATATATATCTCCTATAACTAGTTGAGTCTCTAACCTGGGACAAGCATTTGCATAGAAGATGTTGGGGAAGAAGGGATGAGGTTGACATTCTCAGATGCAACTTCAAATACATGCCAATAATGGCAGCTCTCATATTCCTAACCTAAAGCATTTCCTGTAAGAAAGTTATGTATGTGTTAAATTTAATAAGTGGGTAACCAAACTTGCATCCGCAAGGTTAATATTCCCTGTATTGCCCAATTGAGCTATTTTTTTCTCTTTAAGTAGTTCTATGTTAACAGCATACACTTTCATTTTATAACATCAACATTGTAATACTGATACAAACCAGTTATTTTTGACAATCCAATATAAGCTTGGTGGAAAAATCTCCTTTCATGTTGAGTGCTACATGTCTGCTGGTCATCTTTCCACAACTTCCTGGATTCCCTGCATGCTTTTCAGCTCCTCCTCTTCTGTTTACCGTTTCATTTCTAAGGACTAAATATCCCATGGTACCTTACTGCCTGCAAGCAGTGATTCCTGTTTTGACTCCGCCTCCTTAAACCCCTCATTTCAGTACCTCCGTAGTTCAAAAGGCAGGCTTTGCAGACTGACACATTGGGGTTTTTTTACTAAAGGAAAATCCACTTTGCACTGAAAGGGCACTTGGATGTAAAGTCGCTGTAGATACGAGGGGGGGACATGCAAGGAAAATAAAAAGCATCTTAGCTTGCACGTGATTGGATGATAAAATCACTCATTTCAGATCTACCCCTTAGATTTAGAGCGACTGCACTTCCAAGTGCACTTGCAGTGCAAAGTGGATTTTCCTTTCGTAAATAACCCCCATTGTCTACTCACAGGGCATAGTATATACATGTCACTGAATTCAAATAAGTAAATGTGTGGGGATCGACACAGTTTACAGACTTCATGAGCATTCAGCTTGATAGGAGTAGGCTAGAATTATTTTAAAAAAAATGTGGAAATTTAATATACGATTTAAGATTTTTCACCATAGATATGCTTTAACCCCTTAAGAACCGCGCTATAGCCGAATGCTCGATAACTCCGGTTCCTCTCTCCCCTCTTTGTACCGATTGGTACAGTGAGAGGGGAGAGATCAGGTGCAGCAGCGCTGTGGGCTGGATCTGTAGTGCCCACAGCGCTGCTGTACCCCAATGACAGCCTCATCCATCCATGCTCAGCCATCCCTCTGTCATACTCAGCCATCCATCCATGCTCAGCCATGCCATCCATGAGCATCCTTATAATGGCCCGCTGATTGGCTGAAAAGCGTTGAGGTATTACCGTGTCACTGCAACACACTTCCGTCCAAATGAATACAGGGAGAAGCACCGCGTTAGTGGTAACTACCACCATTGTGGGCAAATTTTCCCCCCAAAAAATCACCTGTTACACACGCCGGGTGCCAGGATGTTAAGGCACCTTAACATGCGAGTGATACTTTTTTACTTTTAAATGCTTTTAATATAGTTTTGGAACAATAATTTGCGCAATGAGGATTCTTTTGGTTTGTTTATCTGTATGAGAACTGCACTGTATATGACGCCAGCAGCGGATCTCTACAGGGGTCTCCCCACATGCTTATAGGACCATGCTAGCGATTAGTTGGTCAACTCCAGGGGGTGAGTTTACATCTATGTGGGGCACCCAAGTCTGAGCACATTGAAGCACGGATATATCAACTTTGAGCATTTTATATCACTATATTACTAGATTGTTCTATATTTCTGTATATATTTTTACTGGACCTAGTGCAGTGGACTGTTTTTTTTTTTTTTTTCTCTATTTTCTATTGCCATTTTGACAATTTTTTTACTGCAGCTGGACTAGTATTGTGCATATTACATTTCATATCCATTGGCGCTTGGTTCTTTTACTTTTTACATCCATCCATGCTCAGCCATGCCATCCATACTCAGCCATCCCGTCCACCCCCTTCCATACTTGGCCATACCCAGTCATACTCCGGCATCCCCATTTATGCTCATCCATGCCACTACAGTGCCCATCGGTGTCTCACAAAAGTGTATTGGGTAGTCAAATTAGATTTGACATTTATGCCCCTAGAACACCTGATGGTGCTTCCTGCATATTGGGCCTCTGTATGTGGCCAGGTTGTGGAAAAGTCTCTAACGTGTGGTATCGCCGTACTTAGGAGTTGGAGAATCTATTTTTGGGTGTATATGCTATGTGTTAGCATTTTTGTATAAATGGACAACTTTGTGT
Source organism: Lithobates sylvaticus (assembly GCA_028564925.1). Taxonomy (NCBI): domain Eukaryota; kingdom Metazoa; phylum Chordata; class Amphibia; order Anura; family Ranidae; genus Lithobates; species Lithobates sylvaticus. The sequence goes on along the minus strand of CM053031.1, from coordinate 104,493,363 downwards.
AAATAAAAAAAAAAATGTCTCATAGATTATATGTGGGGGTGTTTTTTCTTTCCAAAATGGGTTTATTTTTGGGGCGTTTCCATTGTCCTGGTGCTCCAAGGCCTTCAAAATTGCAAGAGGTAGTCAAGAAATGATGTGCAATTTATGCTCCTAGAATGCCTGGAGGTGCTCCCTGCATGTTGGGCCTCTGTATGTGGCCAGGCTGTGTAAAAGTCTCACACGTTGTATCGCCATACTCAGGAGAAGTAGTAGAATGTTTGGGGTGTAATTTGTGGTATGCATATGCTGTGTGTGAGAAATAACCTGCTAATATGACAATTTTTTGTGAAAAAAATAAATAAAAAATCTTTGATTTTGCAAAGAACTGTGGGACTAAATTACAACTTCAAAAAACTCACCAGGCCTCTTACTAAATACATTGGAATGTCTTTTTTCCAAAAAGGAGTCATTGGGGGGGTATTTGTACTTTCCTGGCTTGTTAGGGTCTCAAGAAATGAGATGGGCCGTCAGTACTTCAGGTGTGATCAATTTTCACAAATTGGCACCATAGCTTGTGGACAGGCAAGCGTCCGACAAGTGGTTAAAGCGGAGGTCCGCCTACATCTGCAAAAATTAAGCCAACAGCTGCACATACTGCAGCTGCTGTCTTTTAATAATCGGACGCTTGCCTGTCCTGGAGTCCAGCTATGTCGGCACCGCAGCTGATGTTTCCATCTGCTGTCGGATGCTACTGCCTCCATTGCGAGTAACCGGGAACCCTACTGCACATGCGTGAGGCACCGCTCCTCTCTCCTACTGGGCCGGGGTAGGGGGAGGAGAGAGCCCCACGGTGACCTCAATACCTGTGGCTGAGGCTCCCTGAAGTGGGGACAGCATACATGTGAAAGACAGGTATCCTGCCCCCCCCCCCCTCCCAGCAGTACAATGAGCACTCCGGCTTAAGTGTTTTATTTTTTTCAGTGGTGGGGTGGGGGGCGGCACTTGTACACACCTGTGTACAGTAGAATGGAGCTATAAGTGAAATATAAAATTGATACTATTGGACTGCATCATGAAACGCCCATTTCCATTTTGGCCAACAGTAGAAAATTATTTGCCTTATCCAGTATTGCTCTGTGTCCTGTTTTTAGTTGTGAAACAAGGCCCTAGTCTGTCTTCCTTGATCTAATTTACAACTAGGCCAAATTTTGATGGTTTGGTATATTTTTTTCATAAATGTAAAAATTGACTATTTATGTTAACAAAAAAAATCCCCTTATCTCCAGTTTATCCAGCAATAACCATAACTTTTACAAATGTTAATTTAGATAAAAAAAATGTATCCTAAAGGAAGTCCCAAAACGTGTAGAGTTTGATAAATATGTTGGTGGTAGATGGTTGGTAGACAAGTGGCTTCTTCTCATATAGTGCTCCAAGTTCAATGGCTCAAACTCATTATTATTATTATTATTATTATTATTATACATGATTTATATAGTGCCAACAGTTTATGCAGCGCTTTACAATGTAGAGGGGGGACAGCACAATTGCAGTATAGTTTAATACAGAAGGGAAAGGAGGGCCCTGCCCATAGAGCTTACATTCTAAAGGGAGGGGGTGGTGGTACAAAAGGTAATAGGGGTTGGTAAGAACTCATGTAAGATGAAACGAAAATCATACGTAAATAAATACATTAGTAGTATATTGTGTATTTATTTTGCACATATTGGAGGACGTTGCTAATGTTTGATGGAGATGCTACGGTACTAATATTTAGAGGTCGTTCTTTGGGGCCAGTCAGGAAAACCCATGGTCTGCTACTAGTTTACTAGTCCCTATAAATGATTGATTCCAGCTGCTTTTAAAACATGTCAAGTAACTCCCTTTTCAACTGGGGGACTTACTGGGAAGCTCCTAAATTTACAGTTGGACATGAAATTTGTTAATGTAGTGTATTTAGGGACACTAAACTCTGGGTTTTAAAAACAAAATGTATTCTTAAAATTACCTTCTATTGCTTTCATCCTCGTCTCCAATTTTTTTTTTTTTTTACTGTTGTCCAACTTTCTTTTAGGGGGTAGATACTTTGTTCTTTCTCCATGGTCCCACTGTATGTAGAACGTATCCACACTATCCTGCTAACTCCTGAGATGGACTTTGGGATTTGTAGTGTGCAGAGAGCAGTGCACATGTCCGCAACTAACGCACACTGCTCATTCCAAACAAATGGAGGAAACTGTCAAAAAATGGAGGGCCATTAAGTAGTGGATGTGTATGGATCATTTTGGAGAATAAGGATTTTGTTTAGTGTTACTTTAAGTGCATGTCTAGGCAAAATAAAAATATTCAGTATATCTCAGCAATGCATGCACATTTTATCTGTTTTTACCTTTTTTTATTTATTTATTTTTAAGTCTGTACAGAAAATATCTGTTCTGTCAGAAACTGTGCTACTAACTTCCTGTTTTGTCCTGGGAACACATTGCTTCTGCTGCACTTAAATCCCAAGCAGTATTTCCAACCCTCCCAGTTTTCTTATGCTGGATTACAGAATAACTCCATCTTTTCATCCCCATAACATTAGGCGGTTGTTCTTTAGTAGAACAGGGTAACTTGGGAATTTGGATAACATTGCTTGTGATTTCAGTGCAGCAGTGTCCACAGATCTGGTTAAGAGCGTTCTTGATTTCTAGCAGGATCCGCAGGTACAGTACGGTATTTTTTGTCTAATTGCAATAAAAATTTAGGAGACAAAACATAGGAAAGTGTACATGTATTGAGGAAATTTACAGTTTTTTTTTTTTTTTTATTTTTTTTTTTTTGCCCAGACATGCACTTTGAGATTATTCATTTTGTTTTCAAATGCATATGTTCACATTTCCCTTTTGGTGCTCTCATTGAAGAGCCATACTGGATACTCAGAGGTCCTTTAATTTTGAATACAATTTTAGTAGTAGCATTTTAATACTCCTTTCTGATATTCATCTCCTGTTGTATAAAGGCAGTGGAGTGGACACCCCCATAATGCATTTCCAGGTTTCCTTTGGATGCCTCTTCGAGATGCCTTCTTATATATACCAGTGGAAAACGCTGCGAAAACTGCTTTTTGTTTTCCCAGATTTCCTTTGTTGGCTTGCTGGTGTTAAACCAACCTGTTGGGAGAAACCACATACATTTTTTTTTTTTTTATAATTTTTTGCTTGAAAATAGTTATTGAATTGCCTGTTTTTAACATATATAAATATACCTGTGCTTCTGTTATTATTATGCTATTGTTTACAAACTTGGTAAGCCAATAAAAAATTCTGTCAAAGTATCTTGACCTATACTGATTTCAATTCTTGACATATTTTCAAAATGAAATGATGATTGTACTGAGAGCTTTGTATGTTACCAGGTTCTCCATATAATAAGGTATGGTAAGAGTTTACCTGCATAATTTTATTGTGTAAATTGCAACTGCTTTTAAAGATTTATTTTTCGAAACCTGTAAAGAGAACTTTGTTGGATAAATCTGTCTGCTGTATGTCCAAGTTAGTTTTTAATAAAGACCAATCGCACCTTGAAAAATAATATTGAATGCTTTTGTGTTTTTCTATTTTGTTTCTTGAAATTTTAAACATGGCAGTTATCGAAATTATAATATATATATAAGAGATGGTATTGTATTGGCACCTGTTTTTTATTTCTCAGCATATGTTCACAGGATAAAAAACATTTTTTAAGTTACAATGCATATTTTTTTTTTTTTTAACTGAAGGATTTGTGAAATCTTAACCAGATTTTGACAATTGTATTTGGACATGTGAACATGTCCCCTTATTAGTGCTTTTCTAATACTAACACGCTTGTACTGATGTAAAATAAACTTTTTAAAACTTTTTATTTCTGACTAAAGTACATAATGAACAATGCAGAGTAAATTAAATTAGGTTCATTTCATTGATTTTTTTTATTTTATTTTTTAAGATCAGAGATCATTTCTAGTGTAAGCATAGATAAATTGTATGGTCTGTTATTTACAACCCTTTTTCTACTGCAGTGTCACAAAGACATCAGACTAAACATGCTTCTTATTTATCAAAAAATCCAACCCTGGGAATAACAGTCGCCTAATAAAACGGATAATATAAAATGAGTTGTATAGCAAGATAATGTCCATAGCAAAAGAAAATGGTTGTAGCCAACTCATCCACTTTTCTTTACTACATTTGGCAATGTCTTTAAGCATCACCAAGCTTCAGCAATTCATAATAGAAGAATTTGCACACCAGATTGCTGCTGTTCAGCGTTTGCAATGTATTAACAAGAAAGGCAAACTATGGTCCATGCGGTGTATGTTGTCAAAAGAAATGAATGGGTCAGTATTTACTGCCGGTTTCCTTAGGCCACCCTTTTTTTAACCAGAGTTCCTCTAGACGTTTCTTAAGCAATGAGCAACTTCTGCCTCTCAAACTAGTGACACTAATATTTTTTTTTTTTTAGCTATCTGGGGATTCTTCCCAATGACCACAAATGTAAGAAGCACTCTTCCTATTAATGATCTGAGACTTGAAAGTAATTTCAAGGATTCCTCTGTGTTAAAAAGGTTGATACAAGGCTGCCTATATATGCGAACCGGAAACATATTTTGAACCGCATTCAATTTGCATAACATGAACCAGACTGGCTTTCAATGGAGCTGGTTCACATATATTTGGGCTGGTTGCGGTGGTAATTTAAAAAGGGGTTCTGTGCATTTTTCAGTCTGGTTCAGGTGTGATTGAAGTGTCAAATTTGCACCTGAACCGCTGAATGGAAACCACGCCGGACTCTGCATAGAAACCGTCCCTGCATATATGTGAACCCAGCCTTAGAGAAACCTTTGTTGGTACTGGTGACAAAAACAATGAGTGCTGCTCACGTTATTGCTTTATACATCATTATTAAATTATCTTAAGGGTCAATGTATAAAGTAGTAGTATGACCTCTAAAATGGTAATACCACTGTTTTTAAACAAAAAAAAAATCACATATTTATAAAGGACAGGGATGTGCTTTACAAATGTCCATGCCACTCGTCTGACTTAAGAGCAGTATTAAAATGGATAAAGTTAGAAACCAGCAGGAAAATCTGGTCACTTAGCCTGTCAAAGTTGGCCACTCCCTGCTAGATTACTCAGAAAACTCATTGACCTACCATAGGCTCCACATTGCGGCCTGCAAATAATGCACAGAACAAAAATGACATGCTGCAGTGTGAACTAACCTTGCAGTGTAGAGTGAATAGCGATTATCATTTTTCTATTATAAATGGGCTCTTAGTTCTATAGTTTGTTTTGCAACTTAAAAATTCCAAAATGGGAATTTGAAGTGACCCCAACATGACAAAGACTTCCCCTAAAAATTTGGACAACGTTGTTTGGCAGTTGGCAGTGTTTTGATGTTTTACGATCTCAGGCATGCTTTGAAACTTGCATTCATATATACTCCTACTATTACGGCTACCATCACCTCAAGCATATATACTCCTATTCAATTCAAGGGTTTGATATTTCATGTTACGTATGCTAGTTTTGAACACCATATTTTTTATTTTATTTTTTCAAAGGGTAGCTTTTTGCTTAATTGATATAATTTATAATCTGGTGTTCAGCATTTCAGGACAACATTCTAAAGCTGATTGAGATGCAGTATTTATTAAAAACATTTCCTAGTTTTCTATAGACCCTTGAATTGAGAGAAATGCATAAACTGCCTTTTGCTGGTCTACTACAAATGTTGGTTTAGTTAGACCCCTTTCATGCTGAAGACTGCCCCGCGTTGGCGGTATAGCGCTGTTTGTTTTAGCGGCACTTTACCGGTGCTGTGCAGGCGGGAGCAGGGCGCTTTTAACTCCAAAGAAAGGGTTAAAACCGCCCAAAAAGCACCACTGCCAAAGCGCTTTACAGGTACTTCGACAGCGCTGTTCATTGATTTTAATGGCAGGGGAGGTTTAGGAGCGGTGTCTACAACGCCCCAAATACGCTGCTTGCAGGACTTTTTTTTTTTTTCTGTTCTGCACACCGCCCCAGTGTGAAAGCTCTTGGGCTTTCACACTGGGGATGCTTGGGAGGCAGTTTATAGGCGCTATTCTAAGCGCAAAATTGCCTGTAAAGCACCTTTAGTGTGAAAGGGGTCTAACTGTCATTTCGTTTTTTAAGGGCTGCATTCCTTTCTAAATAACTAATCTGAAATAAGCTTGAAGAAAGAAATCACTGTAAAGTTGGAGTACATTATTGGCATATTTGTTCTATGGCTTAGATACAGGATATGCAAAGGATTAACCTGACAGCCAGCAAATGTGCATTTTTATCTGGATACGTCAGCTATGGTGTATCCCATGTCTTTTCTCATTTCAAGTTACCTTGGATATTTTATCTTTTCAGTAAATACAATGGTACAGGAGCAGTTAGCGCTTAGAAGATGGAGCAGCTAGCGCAAAAAGTGACCAGCCTAGTGAACAATAGAACTAAAAAAAAAAAGCGCAGCGCTAAAATATCTAGCAATTATATGACAAAGATAGACATATAAAGGGAAAATGAACATCTATTACATATCATGCACATAGTAATATCGTGATCATATATGATCTCATAATCCACAAAGCGAAAAAAATATATATCAAGGAAGTCCAGAGTGAAAAACAAACAAATCAAAAGTCCTCTAAAGATGACATTTCGCAGTGTGACAATATAATTGTGTAAAGTGATTCCAGTGCTCATTCACAATTAAGGTGACTCCAGTGCATTTCCTTCAGTAAATGTCATGTTTGTCATTCCAGGGTTTACCACTGTATGAATATGGAACTCTCTGCCTTAAACGTGATATACTTTGGCATATACCCTTACTCGTCTTGCCATTCATTCGTTTCAGTTAAAGTGAACCTATGTTATTACCTTTTATATTATCCAGCTAGCCCCCCTTCTGTGACTTCAGTGCCCAGTATCATCCACCTTTATATACTGATGTCCTTTAAGGGCACCCTTACTGGCCACTGTTGGTGCTCTTAAAGACAGGGATATGGTAAGTGCACAGGATATAGTCCTAAAATCAGGAAAGGCAAGTGCCTAGTAACACAATGAAACCAGTATTAGAGGTACCCTATGGTGCCTCCTCTTAGGCAAGGCATTTACATGTTTAAAATGCCTTAGCTTTAATGTAAATGGTAAGGCATCAGACTACAACCCTCATTTCTGTAACGACATTATATATTTTTGTACTTTTACTTGGAATTCTGTTTTAAATTTACCACTAACCCTGAACCGTCCATAGTGAGATGTAGAAATACTTAATACGACAATGCGAACATTGCTTGGAAATGGGTCTATCTATCCTACATAATTAAAAATACAAATTCTGGGCAGTTCTCTACTTTTTTTTAAAAATAATAAAAAATAAAAATAAAAATAAATTTTGGTTATATTTATGTTCTTAAGTGTTTATCTGCCCAGGCTAAATGTTTGAATGGAAAAACATGATTACTGAATAAAGATGTTGGTGCACTGGTAAAGTCTACTGCTCTAGATGGCAGCAGAAGCCAAATATACTCCATTCTTTTGCATAGATGTTTCTCTTGGACTTGTGTTTAAAATGTTTGAAAATACAAATAAAGGGTACCAGTGTGAATGTGCTCTCATGTTTAGTATTGTTAATAAGAATAAGGGAGGCAGGCATGGTGTCCTTGATGTTATTTATGCTGCATTAACATCTCTCTCCAGATCATAGAGGCTGAACATATGATGGACCGGATTGTGAATGGCTTATCTGAGACTAGTGTCAAGGTGCGGTTAGCTGCTGTCAGGTACGACATTCTAGTCCATTGATTTCCTTTTTATACTGCCTACCTTTCTGCATCCAGTTTAAAGCACACCTGTCCCTCACTGCATAGGTGAGAGGTTTTCCATTAAACCAATATATTCCATTATTTGATGATTCGTCTAATCCGTATACAAAAAGGTTGGGGAGATGGACAAAATCTGAATTTTCACTGTGTATTGATGCTGTTGCTTATTTAGTATAATAGGCAAATGCTGTGCTTGCCATATAAATGTATTTTTTAACAATTTTTACTTAGTACCCAGTAATTGTAAATACAGCAGTTCAATGGATTTTTAAAGAAAAATGTCTTTCACACATGCTTGTCCGTTTTCACGAACTCCGCTTGCTTAGCAGGGATCGCTCCGTTGATCCCCGCTGAGTAGGCGGATGACAAGTCCGTCTGTGCTGACTGTGCAGAGATGGTCCTGTCAGAGCGCTGCTGTCCTTTATGGGGGATCAGATAAAAATGGATCCACCTGTCCATTTTTATCCCTATCTGCCAGATAGATGGAAAATTAGGGTTTTCATCCGTCTGGATTGAGCGGATCGGATGTCAGCGGACATGTTATCGCTGACATCCATCGCTCCATAGAGGTTCATGGAGCGTCCGCTCAGGTCCGCCTGAAAAACTCACACATGCGGACCATTTAGGTCCGCCTGTCAAAGGACCCATGGAGATACCACATTGGTAATTTGGACACATTGAACAATTGCGGAATATATACAGTAGATTGGTAGTTAGAGGTATATAAGAAAAAAAAAAACTAACAACTAGATGATGAAGCATTTAGTCACAAACAATGAAAACATTTATATAACATTAAAAATTACTCACAATAAATCCAGTAGTGCACTGTTTCTGAACAGAGCATAGTGAACACGACAGTGGCATGCCAATCCCAATTTTGCACTTATTGGAGGCGCATCAATTCAGTGGCAACATACTGATTAGGAGATGTATGGGTCTAAAGCCCCATACACACGGTCGGACTTTTTCATCAATTTGGTCCGATCGGACAAGGTTGTTGAAAAATCAGACCGTGTGTATGCACCATCGGACAGTGTTCGTCGGTTTGTCCGTCGGACAAAGTCTTATCTCCTGCTGGAAAGATTTCCCGTCAACCCGGTCCGATCACACCAAATCCGATCGTGTGTACGGTTGTCCGACCGGACAAAGTGCTACGCATGCTCAGATCACATTACAAGACCAAAGCTATTGGCTACTAGCCTCTACGTAGTCCCGTCGTAGGCAACAAACGTCACCACGTTCAGAATGATCGGATTTTCCGACAACTTTGTCCGATCGTGTGTACGCAAAACCAACATCAGACAAAGTATGACGGACATGGTCCGACGGACCTGGTCCACGGATTGTCCGCGCGTGTGTATGGGGCTTTAGTTGCAAGCACTATGTGGTCAACCTAAAGCATTGTTCTAATTGTTCTGTTGTTGCTTAGTAGGTGCATTTAGTGTGCAAGTTATTTTCCATGTCTCAAAGAAGCCCTTTGTGAGGGAATCTTCTTCCTTCTTTTTTTTTTTTTTGGCTGTTTCTTCAACCAACTATTTTAAATGCATGATGTAATTTATTAGGATTTGGTGGAGGATGAGAGGTGGTATAAAAGCTTAGGTTTTAGAACTTTTCTTTATCGTTTTGTGAGCTACGTTGCTTATTTCCCTGTACTGATGAAAAATGTATAACCATTGATTCGTAAGTGGCCTTTTACCCATCAGGACTGTATCATTGATCATGTAGGGCCTTCTCTCCTAATATGTAAAAGATATACTTTTATTTAATGGTATGTGTGCAAGTTGGCACCAAACATTTTTGATCTAATGGCTACTTCACCCATCTGGTTGCAAGGGAATCATACTGTTCAGTTTATAAAATCTGGGATCTCTGTTTATAAAGAAATTTTACATTCACTCCACTGATTTGCATATTGCTGTTATCTAATTACCTTTTTCTCCTTAGATGTTTACACAGTTTGTCCAGATCAGTCCAACAACTCAGGACCAGTTTTCAGGACCATGCCGTGTGGAAACCCTTAATGAAAGTAATTAATTTCTGTACTTATCTTTCATAGAAAGCCGCTTCTTCAAAATCTAAAACCTACAGGGACTATCAACAATTTAGTTTTCTTGTTAGAAGTTAGCACTGGCATGTTCTGTGCGTGTTTTCATGTAAAAAGCAAACGTGAATATTTTATTATAGTTTTCTTATGTGTTGTATGTGTAGCTATTTCTATTCACAGCGCTGCACTGTAATCTCTGGGGCCACATAATCTGAGAGATTGTAGTGGTTAGCTGGACCTTTCAGTAATGTTAGACACTTCACCAGTCATCTGAGTGACTTGGAGTTGTCTGTTATTGCCAAAGACCTATAGCAAATCATCAGTGATGAAGGCATTCAAATGAGTGGTGGTTAGTGAAAGAATATAAACTTTACCAAACCAGTCTAATTTAATGTCACGGACTACTGCTAGTGATACTTTGACCTAAATTAATGAAAATATTCACAGATTTATGCTGAGGAGTTGCACCAAGCAGGCTGGACTTTCCCTTCCCGAAAACACAAATTCTCCGATTTTTTTAGGTTTACAATTCATTCATTAATTTTGCCCTCTGTTTCCTGTAATTTCTGTGGGTGTTCTACCTGTAAATACCTGATGCAACCCTCATTATTACCATGGTTATAAGAGACATTTACATATTTTAGAAATGTATAGTTTTTGAAAATCATTTCAGGCTGAAATACAGTTGTGCTCATAAGTTTACATACCCTGGCAGAATTTATGATTTCTTGGCCATTTTTTTTTTTTAGAGAATATGAATGATAGCACAAACTTTTCTTTCGTTCATGGTTAGTGTTTGGCTGAAGCCATTTATTATCAATCAACTGTGTTTAATCTTTTTAAATCATAATGGCAACAGAAACTACCCAAATGGCCCTGATCAAAAGTTTACCCCAGTTCTTAATACTGTGTATTACCCCCCTTTAACGTCAATGGCAGCTTGAAGTCTTTTTGTGGTATATGTGGATGAGGCTCTTTATCTTCTCAGATGGTAAAGCTGCCCATTCCGCTTGGCAAAAAGCCTCCAGTTCCTGTAAATTCTTGGGCTGTCTGCAAGTTTGAGATCTCCCCAGAGTGGCTCAATGATATTATGGTCAGGAGACTGAGATGGCCACTCCAGAACCTTCACTTTATTCTGCTGTAGCCAATGGCAGGTCGACTTGGCCTTGTGTTTTGGATCATTGTCATGTTGGAATGTCCAAGTACGTCCCATGCGCACCTTCCTGGCTGATGAATGCAAATGTTCCTCCAGTATTTTTTGATAACATACTGCATTCATCTTGCCAACAATTTTGACCAAATTTCCTGTGAATTTGTAGCTCGCACATCCCCATAACATCAGCGATCCACCTCCGTACCTTTTGTACCTTTTCATCATAGGCCTTGTTGACTCCTCTCCAAATGTAGCGTTTTTATGGTTGTGGCCAAAAAGCTCAATTTTGGTCTCATCACTCCAAATGACTTTGTGCCAGAAGGTTTAGGGCTTGTCTCTGTGCTGTTTGGTGTATTGTAAGCGGGATACTTTGTGGCATTTGCGTAGTAATGGCTTTCTTCTGGCGACTTGACCATGCATCCATCTTTCTTCAAGTGCCTCCTTATTGAGCACCTTGAAACAGCCACACCACCTGTTTTCAGAGAGTCCTGTATTTCACCTGACGTTATTTTGTGGGTTTTTCTTTGCATCCCGAACAATTTTCCTGGCAGTTGTGGCTGAAATTTCAGTTGATCTACCTGACCGTGGTTTGGTTTCAACAGAATCCCTCATTTTCCACTTCTTGATTAGAGTTTGAACACTGCTGATTGGCATTCTCAATTCCTTGGATATCTTTTATATCCCTTTCCTGTTTTTTACAGTTCAACTACCTTTTCCCGCAGATCCTTTGCCAATTCTTTAGCTTTCCCCATGACTCAGAATCTAGAAACGTCAGTGTAGCACTGGATGAAAGATGCAAGGGTCTGTCAGGAGTCCAGAAACTCATTTGACCTTTTATACACACACACACACACACACACACACACACACACACACACACACACACACACACACACACACACACACACACACTAATTACAAGCAAACAGATCACAGGTGAGGGTGGTTACCTTTTAATAGCCATTTAAACCCCTTTGTGTCAACTTGTGTGCATGTTATCAGACCAAAATCACCAGGGTATGTAAACTTTTGATTAGGGTAATTTGGGTAGTTTCTGTTGCCATTATGATTTAACCACTAGGCAACCGGGCCATAGCCGAAAAACCGCTACAGCGCGGTCAGGTTTTTCTGGGAGGGGGTTCTCCCCAGAATCTTGCTGTCGCACACCCCCTGGGGCGTGCTTCCGCAAACATCCGTGACCGGCGGGTCCGGAAGATCTGGGACATCGCGGATCGTGGTAAACGGCCTCTGGTAGCGGCCGTTTACCACGTGATTGCTCCGACAAATGACGAAGTGATCACTTGTAAACAAACCGGCGTTATGTCTTGACGCCGGTTCCTCCCTCCCCTCTCTCTGTACCGATCGGTACAGTGCGAGGGGAGAGGGGGTGAGATTGCAGCAGCGCTGTGGGCTGGATGTGTAGTGCCTCAAAGTGTGAGGGCACCAAAAGCTGAAAATTGGTCTGGTTAGGAAGGGGGTTTAAGTGCCCAGTAGTCAAGTGGTTAAAGAGTACACACAGTTGAAAATAAATGGCTTCAGCCAAACACTAACCATGAGTGAAAAATCTTTTTTGTGTTATCATTCATATTCTCTGAAAAATGGCCAAGAAATCAAAAATTATGCCAGGGTCTGTAAACTTATGAGCACAACTGTATGTAGTTGCATTTTAATGTCTTTGGGGTCTGTTTCATACATGAACCGTAAACTTTTTTTTTTTTTTCCTTACAGGTTTTACAGAATGCCCCAGATGACATCTTGGTGGTAGCTTCATCAACCTTATGCAATCTTCTCCTCGAGTTTTCGCCTAGTAAAGAGGTAAGTGTAACTAAGGCCCAGTACAATATAGCAGGGGTCAGCAACCCATCGATTGCGGCTATGCAAAGGGTAGATTGTGTCCCTGTTGTGCCGACACTTCATCAGAAGTGCTTCCCCTTATGTGCAGAGTAGTACAGGGAAGCTGTGGCAAGAGTTGCTACCTGTTTTGACTGTGCTGGTTCCCTAGATCCTCCTCTCGTGTCCATCTCAAGCAGCAGGGAGCAGCACGCAGGAACAGGTAGCTATATCTTGCCACTGCTTCTCTGTTTCAGAGGAGGGCTGCAAGATTTTGGACATTACCTTGAGGAATTATACATATATACTTTTTCACGAACCAAGAGACTAGACACCAGAGCGCAGGAGAATTTGTTGTGTGCACTGCTTCTCTGTCTCACTGTAAAGATGGGGGAAGCACCGGACCACAGCTCTGTCCGCCCAGGTGGGCAGCCGGGCCACAGCTCTGTCCGCCCAGGTGGGCAGCCGGGCCACAGCTCTGTCCGCCCAGGTGGGCAGCCGGGCCACAGCTCGGGCAAAATGCAAACCCTGTCCTTAATTGGGCCTTTTTAGGTTATCTCCTTAATACAGTAGTAAACCGCAGACTTTTTAAAAAAGGCAATGGCAAAATGTGCATCACATACTAGCACATTATGAAATACTTGCCTTAGAAAGAAGCCCTCCAGTGGTGCGCCAGCACCGCTGACAGGGCTTCCATCTTTTCCCGGTCTTCCTTCTGGGTTCGCTGGCTCTGGTCCTGTGACTGACATGAGCACTGGAGTCACGGTTTACGGCACAGCGCTCCGAAGGGATGGCATGGGAATGCGGTCCCTTCAAAGCGCATGCTCCAGTGACGTCACCGACTCCATCCAGTGTGACGATCTCCTAAACGCCACAAGTTTAGGAGCTATTTACTGCACTTAACAGGTAAGCCTTATTATAAGCTTACCTATAGGTGCAAGATCAAAAGCGGAGTTTGCTACCTTCAAAGAGAGAAAAAAGACCTGCACTCTTTGATCTCTTCTATGTTGGTCAGGTAGATCTCCTCTGCAAAATTGTCTACCCCTGAAATATATTGCACGTGCTTGGAATATACCATATTTCATCTGCTGGTGTTAGTCCTATCGTTTATAGGTACATATTTGTCAAAATGAGATGCATGTGCTTAAAATACTCTCTTCTATGCTCATGTCTAAAATCTTCATGCATCAGACAGCTCTATGTAGCTTGCAGATACAAATCTGTATATTTTGTTGTAAGTCAGCGTAGACCCGATTTCATGAAATTTGAGCTGGGCACATCTGCAGTGTTTTCTTAGCTCTGTGAAAAAGAACTGAGTCCTGTAGCTTTCTCTTGCTCCGTACACACGTTTTCCGAGATGGGAGATAGAAGTGTGTGTCGGGAGGTTGCTATAAATAGATTAGCACACAGCCTGCCATCTAAGAACAGAGCTCTGCACATTCCTTTCTTCCTTTGCCTATGAGGAGAGGGGATGTGTGTCTTTTCCCCAATCAGCTGTCTTGGCTGTATTCCTATGGTCCACTCCCAGTGGTAACCAGGAAGAGAAAAACTTTAACGGGAAGAGCACTTTCTAAAGGATATACCGTATTTGCCGGCGTATAAGACGACTGGGTGTATAAGACGACCCCCTATTTTTCCAGTGAAAACTTGGGTTTGGGGCTATACTCGCCATATAAGACTACCCCCCTTCCGATGCAACACCATTTGCAAAAAAACATCAGAAACAAAAAAAAACACCAGACTTAACATCAGAAAAAGGAAACTGGTCAACTACAAGTCCCAGAGATCCCACAATTGGCAGTCAGCAACAATGAATCCTCTCCTCTAAAGCACCATAAATCATACCTGTATTTTAGGGGAGATCTGGAGCTGGAAGTGCAGTACAGTATGCTTTGTTAATATGTAGAGCACCAAGTACACACAGTATATGATGCTGTGTTAGTACAGTAGCGCCAGGTACACTTCAGAATACAGGTGCAGACAGTGTGCACCGCTGAGCCAATTACGGCAGGCATTGTATTTTACTAATCTGTTGATGGATACAAAGCCTGCTCGGATTGGCAGAGGCTGTGACATCAGCCCGCGCCGCTCTGACTCATGTAGCCTGCTCGGATTGGCAGAGGTTGTTACCCAATCCGAGCAGGCTTAGCAGGCTCTGTATTCATCAGAGTGCATCGCCCACCGGGATTGGCTGAACAGCGCATACTGTATACATATTACAATTTTACAGAGCGCCCGGCGGACTGATATCCATCTGGCGGTTTCTTCAACCGGCGTATAAGACGACCCCCGCTTTTTGGCTGTGTAATTTCGGTGTAAAAGGTAGTCTTATACGCCAGAAAATACAGTATACAGATGAAGACAGAAGATATACAAGTAAAACTTATGTAGGGAGAGGAGGTTTCATCCCTGTGGAGGGTTTACATGCACTTTAAGTTTGCACTTCTTATTGCTGCATAATACAGAGGATTTACCAATAGGTTAGAATATGAGTGCCTTTAAAATAATCGAATGCAGTCAAATTGTTTTGTATAAAAAAAAAAAATATATATATTTCCCCCTTAGTCTTTCAGGACAGCCACTATGAGAGATAGTCTCCTCCTCTTCCTTAGAAAACACTGCGCCAGCCCATAAATCCTCACTTCCCCCTGCCGAACCTCAGTTATTAGTGTTTCCTCCGGCAGGGAGACACGGGGCATGGAAACCTGGTCGGCCAGTCAGGGAGACTGTGACCATTTTTTATTCTAAAGAGAAGCAGGGGCTTCCTAGGAAGAAAGGTGTGGTACATACCCGCCATGGCTAGCCACCCCATCCTCGTCGAGTCTGGCAGCGGTATGTGGGGAACCCCTATCGCGTCCACAGGGGCGCAGCAAGGAGACAGCTCCTCTGTATAGGCCGCATTTGTTTGGAACTACGCGGGCCGGACGACGGTGACGCAATTTCCAGTGGAGGGCGGACGTATTTCCTTGACCCGCGACTTCCGGTTCCGGGTCGCGGAGCCAATAGGGGGCCGGGCACAGGCTGGAGACGAGTCGGGAAGGCGCACAGGCAGTGTGAGACTCGATGAAGGCCACCACCTGCAGCCAAGATGTCTGAAGTGGATGCTGAGGTAACGGATGCTTCCTCCAGCCTTCCTAAGGTAAGAGTGCCCCGCCTGGTATGGTTCCTGTCTAGGGGGGGCAGACCCCCTGGGTGGTCGGGGGGGGGGCTCATATTCTCGCAGGCTAAGAGGGTCTAGGGCACTCCCAGGTTGTATTCTGAAGGCCTAAATGCTATTTTTTTTTCTGCCTTTTTTGTACTTTGATTTTTCTGTAGCTTTCTGAAAATAAAAAGCAACACATAGTTCTAGAAAGAAGTGTGCCTCCTGTAGGGAGATTCTTGGGGAAACATGGACAAAAGTTCTATGTAAGGGCTGTATAGATTTCCTAGTTAGAGAGAGATTCTGAACAGGAGTCAGGACTTGCAGCCTCAGTAAAGGAGCTCTTGTCCACCTTTTCTTCATTTAAAACTTTATTTGAAAGTTTTCAGCTCTCCACCAATCCCACTACCCAGGATACAACCCCGCCACAGGCTCAAGGCTCGGCACCTGTTAAACCTGCCACTAAGATTAGGGCAGAGGAAGTCTCAGGCCCTCCGATTCAGGCCCTCCGATTCTCAGGAGGGGTCAGAGGGGGAGGACCAGGATGGGGAGTCCAGGAAACCCTCCAGATATAAATTGTCCCTGGATGAGGTAGAGGACCTCTTGGGAGCAATTCATACAACCCTCGGTATTCATGCAGACAAAAAACTCCTAACCCTCCATGACCAGATGTACAAGGGTTTGGGGAACAAAAGAAGAGTTTTCCCAGTACACGAGGTACTGGTAGAAACAATTAAAGAGTGGCAGGATCCCGAAAGAAAGCCCCTTCTTTTCTAGATCTCTAAAGAGAAGGTTCCCTTTTTCAGAGGATCCTGCATCCATTTGGAACAAAAATCCCAAATTAGACTCCGCCTTCAGTCATGTCTCCAGGCACACGGATCTGGCGTTTGAAGACATGGGAGCTTTGGCAGATGTCATGGACAAAAGGATAGATTCCCTCCTTAAAAAGACTTGGGACTCTACAGTGGGTAATTTAAAGCCAGAAATGGGCGTTACTGTGGTGGCCCACAACTTAGAACATAGGCTCTCCCAGATTCAGGAGCATATTGAGGCGGGTACTGCCAAGGATACTATCCTATCCTCCTTTCCCACGATTCTGCGAGGAATCGCATACATAGCGGACACCTCGGCAGAATCGGTCCGGATGTCGGCCAGATCAGCGACCCTAGCCAACTCTGCCAGAAGAGCCCTTTGGCTAAAGACTTGGCCTGGCGACAGCGCCTCTAAGGTCAAATTATGCGGGATTCCCTTGACAGGAGACCTGCTTTTAGGCCCAGGTTTAGATACAGTCCTAGACCGCACGACAGACAGAAAAAAGTCCTTTCCACTTAAACGAAAGGCACCAACTCAAACAAAGAAGGGGTTTCGTCCACAAAAGTGTAGCGAAAACCTAAAACCAGAGGGGCAAAAGAAGACCTGGGGCCAAAGAGGCAAGGGCAGAGGAGGGGCGATTTTTCGCCCTCCTGAGCAGCCCCACAAAAGCCAATGACCCTCCAGACGCGGTGGGAGGAAGACTGGGGGCCTTCCTCTCTGTGGGAGACCATCTCTCCCAACCAGTTCATCCTGGGGCTCATAAGAAGGGGGTACCTCCTGGATTTCACTTCACCTCCCCCGAGAATTTCTTGTCACACATCTACCCAGATGCAGGGCAAAGGCAGAGGCTCTGATGGAAGCCCTAAGGGATCTAGAGGATCAAAATGTAATTTGCAGAGTACCAAAGGCAAAAGAAGGAGTAGGGTTTTATTCACACATATTTGTGGTGAAAAAACCCTCCGGGAAATTCAGACTATCTCTGAATTTAAAACCCCTAAACAGGTCAATCGCCTACAAAAGATTCTGTATGGAGTCAATTTACACAGTCAGAGCCCTATTACCCCACAACTGCTTCATGGTCTCACTGGACCTCAGGGACGCTTATCTACACGTCCCCATTGCCGAGAGCTCTCAGAAGTTTCTTCAGCTAGCAGTAAACTTGGAGGGTCTAACAGTGCATCTGCAATTTCAGGCACTGCCTTTCGGGCTATCCTTCTCGCCTCGCATTTTTACAAAGGTTTTGGCGGAGGCCATGGCTTTTCTTCGACTCCAGGGTGTGTCAATAATAGCCTACCTGGACGACCTGCTCCTATTTGCAATGTCTCCAGATCAACTAGCCAAAGATCTCAAGCTAACAAAAAGGGTCCTGACAAACCTGGGGTGGCTGCTGAACTTGGAAAAATCCAACCTGATTCCCCTCACAGCGTATTACATACCTAGGGTACTTGCTGGACTCAACACTGTTGAGAGTCTTTCTCCCATCAGAGAAATTACTGAAGTTGGACAGGGCAGTAGCATCCCTTCAGAGCAGCCATTATGTCACCATAAGGTCCCTAATGTCAACATTGGGCCTTCTAACCTCTACCCTCCCGGCGGTACAGTGGGCAGCTCTGCACTTCCGGCCTCTACAGACTTTTGTCCTAGGGGTGTAGGACCACAGTCAGATAGAGCTAGACACCTTTGTACACGTTCCAGGCCAGGTAAAAAGATCACTCTGGTGGTGGAGGAAGGTAACAAACCTGTCGCGTGGTCGTCTGTGGATCCTACCAGTTTCTCGGGTAGTAACCACAGACGCAAGCGGCAAGGGCTGGGGAGCACATCTGGGATCCCTTCTATCACAGGGCACTTGGAAGGACGACGAGATAAGAAGATCGTCCAATTGGAAAGAACTGAGGGCAGTCGGGCTAGCCCTCCGATTTTTCGAAAGAACTCCAGGGCCACCACATTCAGGTGCGGTCGGACAACTTGTGCGCCATGGCCTACTTAAACAAGCAGGGCGGCACGAGAAGCGGAGTCCTGTTAGCTCTAGCATCAGACATCCTAAACGAACATTACAGAACATTATAGCGGACTTTCTCAGCCTAAAGAAGCTGAGAGAGGGGGCGACTGGGTCCTCAATCAGGAGGTCTTCAATCTCATCTCCAGAGGTGAATCTCTTTGCGTCAAAAGCCAACGCAAAGACCTGCTGTTTTTTTCTTCCTTAACGGAGGGGAAGGAGCACTGGGGTTGGACGCCCTGACCCAGAACTGGCACTTCAGAGTATGTTATGCCTTCCCGCCTCCTGGCTCTGCTACCAGCAGTCCTGAGGAAGTTTCAGATAGAGAACACGGCTCTGATTTTAGTGGCACCACATTGGCCCAAGAGGGCATGGTTCTCAATGCTCAAACAACTGGCAGTGGAACCTCCTCTATTCCTACCACCTCGGGAGGATGTTCTCTCTCTCTCTCTCTCAAGGCCCAGTCCTTTGTCCACAGGTACATCAGTGGAAGCTTGCGGCCTGGCTACTGAGGCGGGTATATTAAGATCTAAGGGTTTTTCAGAGCAAGGAGATGCACATAATATATAGAAAAGTCTGGCTCCGCTTTAACGCACGGTGCGTAGAAAGCTCCTTTGCGGTGCAGAACCCCACTGCTATATTAGAATTTCTACCGTGTGGGGCAGACGAGGGCTTGTCCATTAGTACCCTTAAGGGTCAGGTTTCAGCACTCAGTGCCACCAACCCGTGGGTGGCCAGATTCTTTAGGGCTCTGACTAGGCAGAGACCAATCAGAGGTCCACCCTTCCTTAAATGGGACCTGTCCTTGGTCTTGCAGAGCCTCCTCCCGGAACCCCCTTTGAGCCTTTAGGGGGGTGTCTATTAAGGGCTCTTACCCTAAAAACAGTATTTTTAGTTGCAGTAACTTTGGGCGAAAGGTTTTGCAAGCTGTAGTCCCACCCTAACTGGTAAGTGCTCGTCCATCCTCTCATAGTGGCTGTCCTGAAAGACGAAGGGGGAAAATTAGAGTTAACGCTTACCGGTAACGTCTTTTCCAGTAGTCTTTCAGCCCTAGTCTTTCACCCCTAGTTACACACCCAAATAATTTTGGGGGTCTTATAAAAGACCAGAACGCAGCATGATAAGTATATTTAATAGTATGTTATTAATGTGTTCTTGTGTCTCCCTGGCTGGCCGGAGGTGATCTTATTAAAACTGAGGTCCGGCGGGGGGGGGGGGGGGGGGGTGAGAATTTATGGGCTGGCGCAGTGTTTCCTAAGGAAGAGGAGGAGACTATCTCTCATAGTGGCTGTCCTGAAAGACTACTGGAAAAGACTTTATAGGTAAGCGTAACTAATTTTTGCGCTTACCCTAAAATGGATATGTATGTGAAGTTGCTGCTACTAACTATAGCCCAAATACTCAGCTCATAACATGTGTAAAAAATAAGTGCGCAGCCTAAAACCTAGACATTAATGGGACATATACACATTCTGAAACAATAATACGAGTCCATATAGTTCTATATCAAAAGAAAACCACAATGCTATAGTGAAAAAAAAAATAAAAAATAAAAAATGTATTATATATATATATATATATATATTATATTCCCTCAAAATTTCAGTTGTGTGCTAGTTGAGGAAATTGTCTGTCTGGTTTGCAGCCTTTGCCAAGCTTCGGGCATGTCTCACTATGCATCTCAATAGGCAGTTTTATCACATAATAAAGGGCTTGCTTATACAGTTTCAGGTGTTAATGTAGCTCTTAGAATATATTTGAGCATGATGGTTACTAGTTCGGGAGAAAGGTCGTTTAGCATATTGGCACTAATAAAGAATTATCTGAGAACCACGATGACCCATGAAAGACTAAGTGATCTGTGTCTGCTGGCTGTCGAGAGCATTGTCCTCATGATGATACAGTTTAATGAGTTAATTAAAGCGGTTGTATACCCGTTTTTTTTTTTCTTTTTTCAAACCACCTGCAAGACAAAGCCATAATGAGCTAGTATGACTAGCATGCTAGCTCATTATGCATCACTTACCTAAGATCGGGGCCCCCGTCGCCATCCTCGTTTCCCCCTCCAGCCGCAGCCATCTCTCTTCCAGGTATCGCCGCTCTGGCCAATCACAGCGCCGCTGTGATTGGCCAGAGCAGCAAAGACGTCGCTGCGCGCGGGAGACTTAACCTTCAGTGAGCCGAAGATGTGAATGGGGATTAACCCTGTGAATGCACCGTTGTCTACGGCGCGCATGCGCCATAGACAACGTTGTAAAACTTTTTTTTGCAAATATCTCCTAAACCATGCAGGATTAGGAGATATTTCTTGTACCTACAGGTAAGCCTTAATCTAGGCTTGCCTGTAGGTACAAGTTGTAATTGAGGGTATACAACCCCTTTAAAGATTTTGCAGATGCTCAGTGCAGGCAGAGAGACTTTTTGTAAATATTGTAGTGTTGTGTTTGATGCATAACTGTGATGTATGACTCGCCAGTTCCAATTACCCGTGTAACGTGTATTCTTAGTCAATTACATTTAGAAAAATAAAATCAGTCAAGTATGTTTTTCGGGACCAAACGCTTACACTCATATATATACACACATACACACACACACATATACATACATACACACACACACACACACACACACACACACACACACACACACACACACACACACATATATATATATATATATATATATATATATATATATATATATATATATATATATATATATATATATATATATATATATATATATATATACACACACACACACACACACACACACACACACACACACACACACACACACACACACACACACACACACACACACACACACACACACACACACACACACACACACACACACACACACACACACACACACACACACACACATATATATATATATATATATATATATATATATATATATATATATATATATATATACACACACACACACACGGGGTCCCCGGGTTACAAACAAGATAGGGACTGTAGGTTTGTTCTTAAGTTGAATCTGTAAGTCGGAACAGGTACATTTTTTAAGTGTAGCTCCAGCCAAAAAATCTATTAAGTTTTTTTAGATAACATAGAGAAGGGTTATCACCCCTGTAACATTTGTTTTGCTGTCTGAACCTGTTCAGAAGATTTCACCTCACCTTCTGTCCCAATGACAATTGGATTTTGAAAATTTTGGGTTGTTAGGGAAACATGGATTGATGATAAAGCATCAGTGGAGACACCTTTTTCCCATATTAACTCTTACAGGAGTGTATTTCCCTTCCTAGAGGTGGATTTTCTCTCACTTCTTGTTGTCTCCCTCCGTTTGTAAGTAGGAGTCGTTTGTAAGTCGGATGTTTGTAAGTAGGGGACCCCCTGTGTATATATGTGTGTGTGTGTGTGTGTATGTATGTATGTATGTATGTATGTATGTATGTATATGTGTGTGTGTGTGTGTGTGTGTGTGTGTGTGTGTGTATATATATATATATATATATATATATATATATATATATATATATATATATAATATATTTTGTAACAGTATGGAACCCTGTCCTAGTGATTGTCGTCCAGGATTATTTAATTTGGAGCAAACTGTTTTATCAGTTTCCTCTCTGGTTGGTAAAATCCAGTTGGGGACCTGGAGCCTGGAGATTTCATAGCCATCTGGGTGGGATGCAGTCTCTAATCCTGGGACCGGTTTTTGGGAACAGCCAGGAGTCTGGCTTGTTGATTGTGCAGGTGGGTCCTGGGCTTATAGCAAAGCCAGGACCAGGGTTCTGGGTTCCACCCTCCTGTGGAGTCCAGGCGTGCAAGGGAGAAGTGTGCCTGTTGGCACAGGACAGTCTGACAGAGCAAACGGAGGGCCAAAGCCGGTGGGCTGTAGCAGCCAGGAAGCTGTAAGAGAGAGTATCAACAGAGGTACAGAGTGGGTACCAAACAGGAACACAGTGTCTAGATGACTGAGGTCAACGCCTAAACAGCAGTGCTGACCAGAGAGCCAGGTGGCTCGGTATTCTCCATTTGTTATTTCATTATTGCTTTAAAGTTGTTGAGACACATGCCTGGGAATCCTGGATGGACTGCTTTTTCTTTTACTTCAATAAACATTGGCCAAAAAAGCCCTTAAACTGCATATCTGGACTGGGCTCACTTGCAAGCTCTACACTGAAGCTAAATAACCCCCAACATTATTTATTTATATATATATTTGAAAGGGTGAGGTGCACTACGGTGAATGTGCATAGCTATCAGGCCCCTCCCACAGGCCATATATAAAGAGGAAAAAAAAAAACGAAGGGGTTGCCGACAAGAAATAATTGATCAATAAATGTTAAAGTTACATTATGTCCATAGTATGTAAGGTAACTGTTTCGGGCTAAAGCGATAACGCCCTTCTTCAAACCAATGTATGTATTGGGTTAGAAGAAGGGCATTATCGCTTTAGCCCGTTGTTACCTTGCGTACTATGGACATCATGTAACTTTTACATTTTAGATTTTCTGCAGATTTTTGTCTTCAGATTTACCAAAACCATGTAGTGCAAGGGCCTGCCTGATTGCATACAAATTGAAACTCTTAAGGTTTGACCTCATATTATATGGTTTTGGTAAATCTGAAGACAAAAATCTGCAGAAAATCTAATACTGTGTATGAGTGTGCAGCAATTCCTTCGCTATATATATATATATATATATATATATATATATATATATATATATATATATATATATATATATATATATATATATATATATATATATATATATATATATATATATATATATATATATATATATATAGTGGATATAAAAAGTCTACACACCCCTGTTAAAATGTCAGGTTTTTGTGATGTAAAAAAATTAGACAAAGATAAATAATTTCAGACCCAAAAAGACTGAGTGCTGTAATAAAACCTTGCAACCATATTTTATTTTTACTTCCCTCCACCTAAAAGATTTTAGTTTATTGTTCAACGGAGTTGTACAGTTTATAGGTCACATTAAAGGTGTGGAAAAAAGTTCTGAAATGATTAGACAAAGATATAAAAAATTTTACGTCACAGAAACCTCAAATTTTGACTGTTTACATCCACTGTGTGTGTATGTATATGTATATGTATATGTATGTATATATATATATATATATATATATATATATATACATACATATACATATACATACACACACAGTGGATGTAAACAGTCAAAATTTGAGGTTTCTGTGACGTAAAATTTTTTATATCTTTGTCTAATCATATATATACACATGTGACTCTGAGATCTAAAAGAGTTGGGAAAGAAAGGGTTACAAACTTGAAAATCTGCTGTTGCTGATCTAAAATTATTGAATGATTCAATTGGTTGGTTATCACTGCAATCGCAAGGTACAGAGCCAATACGATCTGTAAACCATCTAATCTTGGCTCTGTTCACAGCCATCCAAGGGTGATTTCTGCAGTCTCGTTTATAAAGGGCACTGCAAAAATAAGCGTCCCTCTCTGCCTATCATGAACAAATGGTGGTAAATTAGTGGTTACTGACTCCTGGGCATGAAAGTGTTTAAAGATAACAATTTTTCCCTCTTCAAATAAGGCAGTTAAGACTTATTAATACAATGTTTTGAGGAATCAGTTTGTCTGGAACTTCAGGATTTTGATTGCTAACAAAAAATGTTGATCTTATTCCAATAGGAATGTATACATTACAAAAATAACATGATTGCATGTGTTTTTTAAAATTTCTCTACCTAATGTTGATTTATAATTGGTATTTAAATCTTATTCCCACTTTAAATTGTACATTTTGGAATTTAAAAAAAATCTATAAACCTGAGAGATGACTAGTTTTGTGTGTCATTTTGTAGCTGTGAAGTTTGGCACTGAAATTCTCCATTTGAATTTTAAAAATTATGTTTTGCTTGTGCTGTGTAATTTGTCCCTCTATCATCTAAAATACCTGGCTGATCCTGCCTGGTGCTGCCCCTCTCCTCTGTAAACTGATCACGTTTATCATGGCTGCCAATCCATGATACCGTGGTCTGTTGACGTTCCTCTGTCCTCACGCTGTCTGCCCTCTGTCTCTCTCTCCCTGTCAGTTCCTATGCCTGTGCATGATTGAGAGCGATCTCCTACCCGCCCCTCCCCTCCTACTGCTCTTCCACGTCACTTAACCACTTCAGCCCCGGACTAATTTGCAGCCAAAGGACCAGGCCCCTTTTCGCGATTCGGCACTGTCGCTTTAACTGACAATTGCGCGGTCGTGCGACGTGGCTCCCAAACAAAATTGGCGTCCTTTTTTTCCCACAAATAGCTTTCTTTTGGTGGTATTTGATCGCCCCTGCGGTTTTTATTTTTTGCGCTATAAACAAAAATAGAGCGACAATTTTGAAAAAAATGCAATATTTTTTTACTTTTTGCTATAATAAATATTCCCCAAAAATATATAAAAAAAATGTTTTTTCCTCAGTTTAGGCCGATACGTATTCTTCTACATATTTTTGGTAAAAAAATCGCAATTAGCGATTTATTGATTGGTTTGCGCAAAAGTTATAGCGTTTACAAAATAGGGGATAGTTTTATAGCATTTTTATTAATATATATTTTTTTACTAGTAATGGCAGCGATCAGCGATTTTTTTTTTTTTTTTTTTTTTTTTTTTTTTTTATTGTGACTGCGACATTATGGCGGACACAGCGGACATTTTTGACACATTTTTGGGACCATTGTCATTTATACAGAAATCAGTGCTATTTAAATGCACTGATTCCTATGTAAATGACAGTGGCAGTGAAGGAGTTAACCACTAGGGGGCGGGGAGAAGTTAGTGTGACGTGTGTGTTTTTTTTTTCTTTACAGTAGGGGGCGTGGCTGACGTCTGACGTCACTGATCGGCTTTCCCGATGACCGAGAACAGCCGATCAGTGACAGGCAGTGTAGGAAGCACGGGGAGAGGTTTGTTTACACAGACCTCTCCCCGTTCTTCAGCTCTGTGACCCGATCACGGGACACCAGCGGCGTTCGGGTCCGCTGGTCCCGCGGTCACGGAGCTCCCGACCGGGTCGCGAGCGTGACCCACGGCTGGGCAATTAAAGGGGACGTACCGGTACGTGCTTTTGCCCAGCCGTGCCATTCTGCCGACGTAAATGTGCAGGAGGTGATCGGGAAGCGGTTAAAATACCTTTTAAAAGTAACTTGCATCCCCTCTGTTTTAGCAAGATCTAAACTACCAGGTGTCCATTTTTTAAAAAACCCTAAATGTAAATACCTTATCTCACAGCGATCATGTGACATTCCTCAGTTGTCCGGCTGATGTCAGAGGGTTATATCAGCCCCTCCCTCCACATTCCTTACATCGGGGGGGAAAAGCACAGAGGAATGTCGCATGACGGCAAATCCCTGCTGTGAGATGAGGTATTTACTATTGGATTAAAAAAAAAAAATGGACACCTAGTACTGTAGATCTTGATAAAACAGAGGAGACGGCAGTGTTTTATCATCCTGCCTTTACAACCATTTTAAGATGCAGATGCCTGGACCCAAAGCCGGTTGACTAATTGGCTCGGGTGTGGACATCGCCTGGATCCCTGGGCAATTAAGTTTCCCTATATTAAAAGTTAGACGCTACAGTATTTGTAATAAACACCGAGGAAAAGCGCCTCTAAATGTAGTATTATGTTTTTTAAGATGCCCCATTGCGACACTGTGCATGCTCCGAAACACATCACATTGCATCTTGGTCCACGGTGACATCACTCCTCCTACACTGTGCTGCATTCCACGGGCCACCAGGTAGGCACGGACCACCAGCTCCCTTCTACGGTGCGCGATCAGCGGGACATTGGTGTCTTCCCTGACCTCCATGATGAGCTTGCTTTTAACTATGTAAGTGGCCCATATTTGGGTTACTAATTAAATACACATGGAGGTGCTTTTCCTCTGTTCTTATCTCCTATGTGCCTTAGAGTCTGCTTCTACTTCCAGATCAGCTTTCCCTAGTGATAGACCATTTTGGACTTTTATTTCTATTGCAGCAGTTTGTCTTTTAAGGGATTAACCTTGGCACCTGGAAAAAAAAATCCCTCACTACAATATTTGTAGCTGCTGACTTTAAACTTTTTTGGGGGAGGCTAAAGCTCCTCTTTATGCTGCGTACAGACGATCGGAATTTCCGACAACAAATGTTCGATGTGAGCTTGTTGTCGGAAATTCCAACCGTCTATAGGCTCCATCGGACCTTTTCTGTCAAATTTCCAACAAAAATTTGAGAGCTGGATCTCAAATTTTCCGACCACATTTTCCGATCGTGTGTACACAATTCCAACGCACAAAAGTGATCTGTGTTGGGGTTAGCGGTAAAGCGTCGCTATTTTTAGCGCCACTTTACCATCGTTTTAGCGGCGCTATTCGGCCCCTGCTAACGGCTGAAAGGGGTTAAATCCACCTGCAAAACGCAGCCGGTATTGCAGCGCTGCCCCATTTGATTTCAATGGGGAGCAGCGGTGGAAGAGCGTGAGTTCACGGCTCCTTCACCGCTCCAAATAAGCTGCTGGCAGGACTTTTTGTGGCGCCCTGCCAGGCCACTGCTCCAGTGTGTAAGCCCTCGGGCTTTCACACTGGAGTGAATGGAGCCGCTTTTTTCAGCGCTGTAGCGCCCAAAAAATGCTGGCAGTGTGAAAGGGGTCTTAATATATTTCTCCTCTTGGAGAAGTGAATATTTTGAATGGTGTATCCCATTTGCAGACTAAGACAAACTAGTGTATTTTCTAAATGGTTTAAAAGGAAAGTTCATTTTCAATTTTGTAAATGCACCAGAAAGGAAATGGATGTCATTTATAAATGATTCATGACACATGCAGAACCACAAGTCCCTTTACTTTTAAGAATGCACAACAGAAATTACGTCTGTAAAGCCATCTAATGACTCCCCAAGGAGAATCCCGATTGCTTCACCCATCTTGTGTTCTGTTGTTATTTGTAGCATTAATCCTAAAACATCCTGTATTTTTATCTGAAATCTAATTATGGAAGAGAGTGGGAGCATTATAGAAATTAATGGAAGAAACAATGCTTGAACAACCATTGCAACTTTTTTTTTAACCCCCTTTTCTCTATAGAATGCTAGCCCTACAAAACCGCTTAGCCTTTTGTAGCTGATGTGAAATAAAACACAATCTATAAAAAATAATGTGCAACATAAAAAAAAAAACAGCCTTCCGCAACTGGAATGTCCTTTTTTTTTTATCTCTCGTCTTTCTATGTTAAAGTTGAACTCTAAACAAGCTCAAAAAGCATTCATGGTAGCATAAGGATTAAAAATAGTCAGTGTTGATTAAGAAAATGAAGTTCTGCCTTTTAATAATGCCTGCAATGTTTCTTTATATCCCAATTTAGTTTCTCTTTGCATCTTGGTCTCTTTTTAACCACTTTTACCCCCTTCCAGCCCAGGCCAATTTTCACTAACTCTTTGGATGACAATTACCCAGTCATGTAACACTGTACCCAAATTTAAATGTTTGATTTTTTTATTTTTTTTGGTAAAGCTTTCATTTGGTGGTAGTTAATTACCACTGGGTTTTTTTTTTTGCTTATTTTTTTTTTAAGAGAATAGTTTTAAAAAACAAGCTTTTTTTTCTAATTGATTTTTTATTTTCAAAATGTTATTTCTTCATAAATTTAGGCCAAAATGTATTCTGCTACATTTCTTTGTTAAAAATAACCCATGTACGTGTATTTTTTGTCTGTGTGGAAGTTGAGTCTACAACCTATGGTATACAGCAGGGTTAGGTAACCACTGGCACTGGTGCCAAATCGTCACTCAAAGCCTGTTTTGCCAGCACCTGACTCTCCCCATCAGTAGAGCAGCGCAGGGAAGTGTCAGTGAGATGCTAATGCATTCCAATCTCACAATTTCTTAAGTCGCACCTGCACTGAGAGGGAGGCGCTGTGCCTCCACACATTGTAAACAATGGGAAACATTGATTGGTTATCTAACTTTTGTTGTAGCTGCGTTCGTCAGCTCTTGTTATGGGGAAGAGGTTGGATGCAGTTCTGCTAGGGGGCCGGTCCCTGTTTTTAAGAGGACAACTGTTATTGGCCACTGCCAAACCCAATCAGAGTCCTGCTAGCCCCGTCCACCATCTGGAGAAAGATGACTCGCTTGGCTGCAACTACCAATCTCAGAAAGAAGGGATTTCACTGTGATTAAGAACCACAATCAGGTGACAGTTTGTGGAATTGCTGTTGAGCTTCTGGGAACTTTTTTTTGGGGGGGGGGGGGAATTATATATATATATATATATATAATTGCGCGCACACACACAGTTGTGCTCATAAGTTTACATACAGTTGATTGAAGCCATTTTTTATCAATCAACTGTGTTTACTCTTTTTTTTTTTTTTAAATCATAATGACAACACAAACTACCCAAATGGACCTGATAAAAAGTTTACATACCCTGGTGATTTTAGCCTGATAACATGCACACAAGTTGACACAGGGATTTGAATGACTAAAGGTAACCATCCCCTCCTGTAATCTGTTTGCTTGTAATTAGTGTGTGTGTGTGTGTGTGTGTGTATAAAAGGTCAATGAGTTTCTGGACTCACGACAGACCCTTGCATCTTTCACCCAGTGCTGTACTGACGTTTCTGGATTCTGAGTCATGGGGAAAGCAAAAGAATTGTCAAAGGATCTGTGGGAAAGGGTATTTGAACTGTATAAAACAGGAAAGGGATATAAAAAAGATATCCAAGGAATTGAGGATACCAACCAGCAGTGTTCAAACTCTAATCAAGAAGTTGAAAATGAGGGGTTCTGTTGAAACCAAACCATGGTCAGGTAGACTTTGCATCCCAACTAAAAAGTTTGGGATGCAAAGAAAAACCCACAAATAACTTCAGGTGAAATACAGGACTCTCTGAAAACATGTCAAGGCCTATGATAAAAGGTACACCATTCCTACTGTGAAACACGGAGGTAGATCGCTGATGTTTTGGGATGTGTGAGCTACAAACGCACAGGAAATTTGGTCCAAATTGATGGCAAGATGAATGCAGTATGTTATCAAAAAATACTGATCTCAAATGTGCAGTTCATGCAAGATAGCCCAAGAATTTACAGGAACCGGAGGCTTTTTGCCAAGAGGTGTGGGCAGCTTTACCATCTGAGAAGATAAAGAGCCTCATCTACAAATACCACAAAAGACTTCAAGCTGTCGTTGTTAAAGGGGGCAATACACGGTATTAAGAACTGGGGTATGTAAACTTTTGATCAGGGTCATTTGGGTAGTTTTGTTGTGATTTTAAAAAGAGTAAACGGTTGATTAATAAATGGGTTCAGCCAAACACTAACCACTAAACACTAAGTTTTTATTACTAATATACTCTGAAAAATGGCCAAGAAATCATAAATTCTGCCAGGGTATGTAAACTTATGAGCACAACTGTGTGTATGTGTATATATATTTATTTATGACTTTGTGAGTATGTGTCACTTACTACTGACCCCTCAGCTCTGCATCATCTATTTCTACCAACCTCTATATCACCTACTCCCAACCTCTAAACCCTTTCAGTGCAATGAAAATCGCACCCAATTTTGCTGCGGCGCTCGGCACCTCACTTTTTTTCTCAGCTGCAGGGGGCTCGATCTTGCATATAGGCCCACTGCGTTCAGAAAATGCCCCTGACCTGAGATCATTGCGCATTCCATTCCAGATGTTTGTATGTGACATCCCATAAATCACATACAAGCACGTGGGCTGGATGCAAGAGGTGGATCAGCAGGATGAGTGTGCCAGGACAGGTAGATGTGTCTTATCTCTGCTTCCTTTCACCACTCTGCATATCTTGTATGAGTAGAGGTTACATCAGTGGAGCAGATGAGCAGGGGGGTTAGCGGTGGAACAGAAGAGCAGGAGGGTTTAGCGGTGGAATAGAAGAGCAGGAGGGTACAATGGTTGAGCAGATGTGCAGTGGGTACAGTGGTGGAAGAGAAGAGAAGGAGGTTCAGTGGTGGGGCATATGAGTGTAGGGGGTTACAGTGGTAGGACAGAGGAGCAGGGGGGGGGGTTCAGTGATGGACCAGATGAGAAGGGAGTTATAGTGGTGGTACAGATGAGAAGGGGGTTACACTGGTGGCCAGAAGAGCAGGGGGTACAGAGGTGGGGCAGTTGTGCAGGGGGGTACAGTGGCAAGGCAGAGGAGAAAAGAGGTACATTGGTGGGACAGATGTGCAGTGGGTTAGTGGTGGGGCAGAAGAGCAGGGGGGTACAGTGGATAAGAGAGTGAGAGCGATGACACCAAATTGAACACGCCTACTGGGCATACTTGGAATTGCATCCCAAAACACATTCTGCTCACATTCCTGAGTGTACCGCATGTGTGAGACTTTTTCTCTGTTTCTACTGATTATGTACCAGACATTGTATCTTGTGTATCACAAAAATAAACAAATGTACTGTAGTGGTCAATTCTATGAGTAATCAGGAAATATAGCTTAGTGTAGCTTCACCTATAGCAGGCCTCATTCCTATAAGCCAAGCAAGCCTAAACTTATGGTACATTGCTACCTCCAGGAATGCCATACTCACTAGCCAGGAAATACAGGAGGCTGAAGAAAGAAGAACTAAAGAGTGCCTGTGGTTCCAGGAGTGCAGTTGTCCACAGGGGGTGGCTGGGACTGGTGTCTCGTAGGAACATAGTCAATCGGACATGTAGATGAGCCAATTTGGGCTGCTGGCAGAGACATGGTCAGCAAACAGGCAAAGGATCAGTCTAGACAACAGGCAGAAACGTGGTCAATAAACAGGCAGGGCCAGTACAGGCAGGAGGCAGCACTGCACTGGTGTGGCAGTGATCAATGGACACACTGTAACTGGTGTGAGGTGATCAGGGACAATATGACTTGTTTGGTGGTGATCAGGAACACTAACTGGTGTAGCAGTGATTATGGTCAATAAGACTGGTGTGGTGGTGATCATGGACACTGGCACTGGTCTGGTGACATTGTACTGCTTTGGTGGTCGTCGGAGATAATGGCTGGTGGCAATTACATACTGTGATATAACAGCAGCCAGCTATTGTACGTGATGACCACTGCAGCGGTACAATGTAATCATAGTGACAATACACTTTCTACTCTGGTGGTAGTATGTAAAAAATAAGTACATTTTATATACAGTTTTGCTCATAAGTTTACATACCCTGGCAGACTTTGATTTCTTGGCCATTTTTCAGAGAACATGAAAAACCCAAAATATTTCTTTCACTCATGGTTAGTGTTTGGCTGAAGCCATTTATTATCAATCAATTGTGTTTACTCTTTTTAAATCATAATAACAAACTACCCAAATGACCCAGATCAAAAGTTTACATACCCCAGTTTCTTAATACAGTGTATTGCCCCTTTAACATCAATGACAGCTTGAAGTCTTTTGTGGTATTTGTGGATGAGGCTCTTTATCTTCTCAGATGGTAAAGCTGCCCATTCCTCTTGGCAAAAAGCCTCCAGTTGCCCATTCCTCTTGGCAAAAAGCCTCCAGTTGCTGTAAATTCTTGGACTGTCTTGCATGAACTGCATGTTTGATTTCTCCCCCGAGTGGCTCAATGATAGGAGACTGAGATGGCCACTCCAAATGATCCACTTTGGATCATTTTCATGTTGGAATGTCTAAGTACGTCCCATGCACAGCTTTCTGGCTCATGAATGCAAATGTTCCTCTAGTATTTTTTGATAACATACTGCATTCATCTTGCCATCAATTTTGACCAAATTTCCTGTGCCTTTGTAGCTTACACATCCCCAAAACATCAGCGATCCACCTCCGTATTTCACAGTAGGAATGGTGTACCTTTCATCATAGGCCTTGTTGACTCCTCTCCAAATAGTGTTTATGGTTGTGGCCAAAAAGCCTTATCACTCTAAATGACTTTGTGCCAGAAGGTTTGAGGCTTGTCTCTGTGCTGTTTGGCGTATTGTAAGTGGCATACTTTGTGGCATTTGCCTAGTTATGGCTTTCTTCTGGTGGCTCAACCATGCAGCCCATCTTTCTTAAAGTGTCCCCTTATTGTGCATCTTGAAACAGCCACACCACATGTTTTCAGAAAGCCCGGTATTTCACCTGAAGTTATTTGTAGGTTTTTCTTTGCATCTCGAACACGTTTCCTGGCAGTTGTGGCTGAAATTTCAGTTGGTCTACCTGACCGTTGTTTGGTTTCAACAGAACCCCTCATTTTCCACTTGATTGGAGTTTGAACACTGCTGATTGGCATTCTCAATTCCTTGGATATCTTTTTATATCCCTTTCCTATTTTATACAGTTCAACTATTTTTTCGCGCAGATCCTTTGACAATTCTTTTACTTTCCCCATGACTCAGAATCCAGAAACATCAGTGCAGCACTGGATTGTAGATGCAAGGGTCTGTCAGAAGTCCAGAAACTTTTTGACCTTTTATACTCACACACACTCACACACTCACACACACTAATTGCACGCAAACAGATCACAGGTGAGGATGTTTTTTTAGGTAAAAATCATGTGTGCATGTTTTTAGGCCAAAATCAGCAGGGTATGTAAACTTTTGATCAGGGTAATTTGGGTAGTTTCTGTTTTCATTATGATTTAAAAAGAGTAAAAACACACTTCAGCCAAACACTAACCATGAGTGAAAAAAATGTCTTTGTGTTATCATTAATATTCTCTATAAATGGCCAAGACATCATAAATTCTGCCAGGGTATGTAAACTTATGAGCACAATTGTGTGTATGTATATGTGTGTGTGTATATATTAGATATTTATATATAATATATTTTACATAGTGCATCCGGAAATTATTCACAGCACTTCACTTTTTCCACATATTGTTATTATTCTAAAATGGATTAAAATCATTATTTTCTACAAACAATACCCCATAATGACAGTGTAAAAGAAGTTTGTTTGAAATCTTGCAAATGCAAATTTATTAAAAATAAAAATTATTAAAAAAAATCACATGTAAATAAGTATTCACAGCCTTTGCTCAATACTTTTTTTAAACTCCTTTGGCACCAATTACAGCCAAGAGTCTTTTTGAGTATACTACGAGCTTGGCGCACCTATTTTTGGCAGTTTCTCCCATTCTTCTTTGCATTACCTCTCAAGCTCTATCAGGTTGGATGGGGAGCGTCTGTGCACAGCCACTTTCAGATCTCTCCAGAGATGTTCTACCGGGGTTCAAGTCTGGGCCACTCAAGGACATTCACAGAGTTGTCCCATAGCCACTCCTTTGTTATCTTGGCTGTGTGCTTAGAGATGTTGTGCTGTAGAACGATGAACCTTCACCCCAGTCTGAGGTTCAGAGAGCTCTGGAGCAGGTTTTCAAGGATGTCTCTGCACATTGCTGCATTCATCTTTCCCTCGATCCTGACTAGTCTCCCAGTTCCTGTCGCTGAAAAACATCCCCATAGCATGATGCCACCGCTGTGGTTCACTGTAGGGATGGTTTTGGCCAGATAATGAGCGGTGCCTGGTTTCCTTCAGACATGACACTTGCCATTAACCACTTTCTTACCCGGCCTATTTTGGCCTATTTTCCTTTATGTAAACATCATCATTTTTTTGCTAGAAAATTACTCAGAACCCCCAAACATTATGCACGTTTTTTTTAGCAGACACCCTAGGGAATAAAATGGCGGTCATTGCAACTTTTTATCTCACACGGTATTTGCGCAATAATTTTTCAAACGCCTTTTTTTTGGAAAAAAAACGGTTTCATGAATTAAAAAATAACAAAACAGTAAAGTTAGCCCAAATTTTTTATATAATATGAAAGATAATGTTACGCCAAGTAAATAAATACCGAACATGTCACGCTTTAAAATTGCGCACAATCGCGGAATGGCGCCAAACTTCGGTACTTAATAATCTCCATAGGCGACGCTTTAATTTTTTGTACAGGTTACCACTTTAGAGTTACAGAGGAGGTCTAGTGCTAGAATTGTTGCACACGCTCTAACGCACGCGGCGATACCTCACATGTGTGGTTTGAGCGGCGTTTACATATGTGGGCGGGACTTGCGTGTGCGTAAGCTTCTGAGCGCGAGCTACAGGGGACAGGGGCAATTTAAATTTTTTTTTTTATTTTTTTTTATTTTACTTAATTTTTTTTATTTTTACACTTTTTCAAAAAAAAATTTGGATCACTTTTATTCCTATTACAAGGAATGTAAACATCCCTTGTAATAGGGATGTATGTGACAGATCCTCTTTATGGAGAGATGTGGGGTCAATAAGACCCCACATCTCTCCTCCAGGCTGGAAAGCATGAGATCGGTAAACTTTTTTTACCGATCTCATGCTGACAGCTGCGATCGCGGCTTTGTTTACTTCCGCGCCCGGGCCTCCGACGGTCATAGAGATGACTAGTGACCATCTGGTCACCGGAAATCTCTATGCTCGTCATCCGGCGGCGAGCGATTCTTTCTCCGGACCCCCGATGGCACGGGAGAGCCCGGAGAAGCACCGGAAGGCGGCGGGAGGGGGGGGACGTCCCCTCCCGCTGCCTATAAGAATGATCAGGCGGCGGAACTGCCGCTATGATCGTTCTTATGGTGCACAGAATCGCCGGCCGGAAAGAATGATATCTGAATGATGCCAATAGCTGCACGCATCATTCAGATATACCCAGTCAAAGTCAAGGACGTCATATGACGTCCTTGGTAAGCAAGTGGTTAAGGCCAAAGAGTTTAATCTTTGTTAAATCAGACCAGAGAATTTTGTTCCTCATGGTCTGAGTCCTTCAGGTGCCTTTTGCCAAACTCCAGGGGGGGCGATCATGTGCCTCAGTTTTGGATGGGTGTCCTGCTCTAGGAAGAGTCCTGGGTTTTCCAAACTGCTTCCATTTATGGTTGATGGAGGCCACTGTGCTCATTGGGCCCTTAAATGCTGCAGACATTTTTCTGTACCCTTTCCCAGATCTGGTCTCGATACAATCTTGTTTTGGAGGTCTGCAGACATTTCCTTGGACTTCATAGCTTGGTTTGTGCTCTGACATGCACTGTTAACTGTGGGACCTTTATATGGACAGGCATGTGCCTTTTCAAATCATGTCCAATCAACTGAATTTACCAAAGGTTGACTCCAATCCAGAAACATCTCAAGGATGATCAGTGGAAACGGAATGCACTTAAGTTCAGTTTTTGAGTGTCATGGCAAAGGCTGTAAATACTTGTGTGCATGTGATTTTTTTTTTTTTCTTATAAAGTTGCAAAGATTTTAAGCAAACTTCTTTCATGTTGTCATTATAAGGTATGGTTTGTAGAATTTTGAGGAAAATAATAAATTAACTTATTTTGGAATAAGGCTGTAACATAAGAAAATGTGAAAAAGGTGAAGCTCTGTGAATACTTTCCTGGATGCACTGTGTGTGTGTGTGTGTGTGTGTGTGTGTTTTTAATGGCTGTATAATCATTTCTGACAGTTCTGAGCTACAGTCATGCAGCCATGGAGAACTACTGTGATCTCTGCGATTGGCCACATCTATCGCATGGTACAGGGCATCTGTGATTGGCTCTGTGCCATGTGATCACTCAGATTACCGTAGTTCTCAATGGTTGTACAAATGACAGCCATTGTTTACTACTGGACATGTGATTTCTGTGATTGGTCACAGCAATTACATGGTAGCAGGGCGGAGCACAGCCACCTGGTACTCGTATCAGTGATGCACTAGTTGTATGAATTGTTATGTAGTTAAGTTAAAGAATTGAAGGAAGATCACTATTTGAAGTGAACATTTTTATTAATTCCATCCCAAAAAGATTAGAAAATGTGCAACAGGTGTATGCAGCAAAGGAAATGATAACCACATCCACTCTTGAGAAAAGCTATCAAAGTTGTACAAGCTCCTCCACCATACTTGGAAAACACATTCGGTGCCGGGATGTGTTCATCCTCCAGTATATGTAACCGGATGACTGTCACTAGCCACACCCCTGTCAACTTCACTATATGGCGAAACCCATTGGGTGGAGTCTACGTGGCATCTTTAGGCAGAGTACCGCAAGATTTCTGATTTCTGGTTTCTGTGACATTTGTGAAAAATGCTATCTTTTTTTTTTTTTGTTCAAATATTGTATTAAGGAAGAGATGGCTAAAGTACAAAAATAGTACAATCTAACATTTCTGATCAGCAGACAAGTCTTTATATAAAAATGCAAAATTGGGCTGGGTACAACCCTTGTGAAAAATAGGCACAACACTAAAGCTAGCCAGTAGTATAAATATGCCATTAACACCTGAAGTCTGTCTGTGAAGAACTATAATGATATAACCTTGAGTTGGTAACAAAATGTAAGTAGGATTAATATCTAAAAATCTGGAGGTGTAAATGGCCTCCAATATAGTCTGAAGACGAGTGCTATGCCCTAAGACAGTCTTTTTCAACCAGGGTGCCTTAAGGTTTCTTCAGGGGTGCCTTGGCAAAATACCTAAAAATTGCCCAAAAATTGTATACTAGCCTGCATGAGGATAAAAGCTGCCTTTTAGTTACACTAATGCCGCGTACACACGAAGGGACAATCCCGCGGGATTATCCGCTGGACTGAAGTCCAGCGGATAATCCCCTCGTGTGTGGGGGCGCCGGCGGACTTTTTGGCGCCAAAGTACGGCGGACTAAAGTTTGAAGTTTTGTTTTCAAATTATCCGCTGGACTTGGCAGTCCAGCGGATAATCCCGCCGTTAGTGGGCAAGTCCGCGGGACTTTTGAAATGAACGGACTTGCCGCTCATCGGCAAGTCCGTTCATTTAGCACGTGACTTCAGGTTACGTAGATAGCGTAGGCAGTAAATGCCGCCGCGCTAGCTCCGTGACCTGGCATGGATTTAAAGGGACTCCCCGCGGCGAAAAAACGGCGTGGGGGTTCCCCCCAAATCCATGTCAGACCCTCATCCGAGCACGCAGCCTGGCAGGCCAGGAAAGGGGTGGGGACGAACGAGCGCCCCCCCCCTCCTGAGCCGTACCAGGCCGCGTGCCCTCAACATGGGGGTGCCCTGGGGAAAGGGGGGCCGTGCGGCCCCCCCACCCCAAAGCACCTTGTCCCCATGTTGATGAGGACAAGGGCCTCTTCCCGACAACCCTGGCCGTTGGTTGTCGGGGTCTGCGGGCGGGGGCTTATCGGAATCTGGGAGCCCCCTTTAATAAGGGGCCCCCCAGATACCGGCCCCCCACCCTATGTGA
The DNA here is from genome assembly GCA_028564925.1 of Lithobates sylvaticus. NCBI lineage: Eukaryota > Metazoa > Chordata > Amphibia > Anura > Ranidae > Lithobates > Lithobates sylvaticus. The sequence goes on along the minus strand of CM053031.1, from coordinate 104,455,319 downwards.
ATGAGTATGGGGTACGATGTACCCCTACCCATTCACCTAAGGTGTAAAATGTAAAGTAAAAAAAAAAAACACCCACACTTTTGAAAAAATAGTTTATTGCACTGCTCCGGGGGTCTTCTTCCGTCTTGGGGGTCTTCTCGCCGGACTCCCCCGCCATTTACCAAGCTCTTTTACCGAGCGGGGGAAGTCCGGCTACCTTCTTCGTCGTCGCCGCCGTCTGGGGGTCTCGATCCGCCTTCGGGGGTCTTCTTCCGTCTTGGGGGTCTTCTCGCCGGACTCCTCCGCTCTCTTCTGCTCTTTTACCTAGCTCTTTCACGAGGGGAGGAGTCCGGCTACCTTCTTCGTCGTCGCCGCCGTCGTCTGGGGGTCTCGATCCGCCTTCGGGGGTCTTCCGGGGGTCTCTTCTGTTCTTGCGGCGGTCGTCGTCTTCCGCGCCGCCGGCGCCTTCTTCTTCTTGTCCTTCTTCTTGTCCTTCTTGTTCTTGTTCTTCTTCCGATGTTGACCCGACGCTCTCTCTGCCCGGAATGCCTGTGCCGCTCTGCGCTCGGACTTATATAGGGACATGGGGGACAGGGTCACATGTTCATGTCACATGGTGACCCCGCCCCCTTGCGATGTCACAGTCCCAGCATCCTCCGGGACTGTGACAACACAAGGGGGCGGGGTCACCATGTGACATGTGCATGTGACCCTGTCCCCCATGTCCCTATATAAGTCCGAGCGCAGAGCGGCACAGGCATTCCCGGGCAGAGAGAGCGTCGGGTCAACATCGGAAGAAGAACAAGAACAAGAAGGACAAGAAGAAGGACAAGAAGAAGAAGGCGCCGGCGGCGCGGAAGACGACGACCGCCGCAAGAACAGAAGAGACCCCCGGAAGACCCCCGAAGGCGGATCGAGACCCCCAGACGACGGCGGCGGCGACGAAGAAGGTAGCCGGACTCCTCCCCTCGTGAAAGAGCTAGGTAAAAGAGCAGAAGAGAGCGGAGGAGTCCGGCGAGAAGACCCCCAAGACGGAAGAAGACCCCCGAAGGCGGATCGAGACCCCCAGACGGCGGCGACGACGAAGAAGGTAGCCGGACTTCCCCGCTCGGTAAAAGAGCTTGGTAAATGGCGGGGGAGTCCGGCGAGAAGACCCCCAAGACGGAAGAAGACCCCGGAGCAGTGCAATAAACTATTTTTTCAAAAGTGTGGGTGTTTTTTTTTTACTTTACATTTTACACCTTAGGTGAATGGGTAGGGGTACATCGTACCCCATACTCATTCACATAGGGTGGGGGGCCGGTATCTGGGGGGCCCCTTATTAAAGGGGGCTCCCAGATTCCGATAAGCCCCCGCCCGCAGACCCCGACAACCAACGGCCAGGGTTGTCGGGAAGAGGCCCTTGTCCTCATCAACATGGGGACAAGGTGCTTTGGGGTGGGGGGGCCGCACGGCCCCCCTTTCCCCAGGGCACCCCCCATGTTGAGGGCACGCGGCCTGGTACGGCTCAGGAGGGGGGGGGGGGCGCTCGTTCGTCCCCACCCCTTTCCTGGCCTGCCAGGCTGCGTGCTCGGATGAGGGTCTGACATGGATTTGGGGGGAACCCCCACGCCGTTTTTTCGGCGTGGGGATTCCCTTTAAATCCATGCCAGCTTGCGGAGCTAGCGCGGCGGCATTTACTGCCTACGCTAGCTACGTAACCTGAAGTTACGTTCGAAATGAACGGACTGCTCCGTGTGTGGGCAAGTCCGTTCATTTTCAAAAGTCCCGCGGACTTTTGGCCGGCGGATTATCCGCTGGAGAAGTCCGTGCGTGTGTGGGCAAGTCCACACCCTCGGAAAGTCCAGCGGACCTAGCTGGAAAGTCCCGCGGGATTGTCCGCTGGACTAGGTCCGCCGGCAAAAGTCCCTACGTGTGTACGAGGCATTAGTCATAGGTTTTCATAGTGCACCATTACAACCTTCTAGCTGCCGGCATCCTAACGACCAATGGCGTCATCAGTTGATAAGGAGGATGTCAGTCGCCTGCATAGCATCCTTTTTTGACCCTCCCCCATCCCTCTCCATCAGAGGTGGGGTCACATTAGCTGAGTGATGGAGAAACATTGGAATACTAGTCAGTAACAGTTTGCAAAAGTATACTTTGCTTTAGAAGAATATATCGCCTCTAACATTGGGTGTCCTACTTGGACTTGTGGATGTTGCTGCATTATGTAAAAATATTAGAATAGTTAGAATGGGGTGCCTCGAGACTGTCGATGTTTTTTTAAAGGGTGCCTCGAGATTGTTCATAATTTTTAAAGGGTGTCTTGACTGAAAAAAGGTTGAGAACCACTGCCCTAAAAGGGAAAGTATATATGCATTAAAGTAGGAAGTGGTTACAAGGGGGTACTGCAGATATCGAGACGTAAAGGGGTCTGCGGTAGGTAACTTGGTCCATCCCAATAAAAGTGGTATTTATAGGTGCAAGTCTTCTAAAATAGGTTGGCCCGGATACAGCAAGGAAAAGAGGGAGGGAGAAAGGACAAAAAGAGTAGGAGGGGAGATATATAGGAGTAAAATTCTATCCTTTAATACTACACACTGGGGCTGTTCATTTCTACAGTATATCTTTACTGAGCAGAGCATTTTTGTGAGCTTGTAGACCATTGATGAGAAAACACTGTTTGACTCTTTTTGATAAAAAGATCTGGCTAACCAATTGGTACAGACGGTTTATGTGGATGGCTTTTTGACAGCTACATTTTAGAGGGTCATTACCTTCTGGTAAGGAGCTTATGTTACTCACTGTTGGTGGCATTCAGGTGAATACTCCTGCGCAAAAGATTTTCTTTAAATTTTTTTTTATGGTTTAGAGGTGGTTCTCATTTTCAAAATGTTTTACTTCAAATGGACTTTTTTGCTTTTATCACCCACAAAGATGCTATTTTTTTTTCTTTTACAATATTTCTTTATGTAAAGTCTTTGAAGATTATTCATGTATTGTGGGTTAGCACTACACTTTTTTCATATATATATATATATATATATATATATATATATATATATATATATATATATATATATATATATATATATATATATATATATATATATATATATATATATATATATATAAATAAATACTTAAAAAAAATTTTTAAGATATATTGACAAACTCAACTTGTAAGTAAGCGTGGAAAGGTTAATACTCCTGACAGATTTAAAAGGTAGTTTTTAAAGAAACTTCTATCCCTTAAAAACCTGAGCTTCAACAGTCATGCCATTTAAAACCAGCAACCATGAAGCGGGATTGTAAACCAGTCCCTAGGACAGATGATTGGAATGATCTAGTAGAGCCCACGGAACATTTGCCATGAGCCTGATCAAGTTGAATACCACATCTGCCTGGGCCTAACAAAGTATAAGGGTCACTGGGATACCCTCCATCTCAAACCTGTGGAGTAAACAAGGAAGGAAGGAAAAGCCTAGATTGGTGTGTACTGATCTTGCAGAGCCACTAGAGCATTCACTGCTAACACCAGATCATTTTTGCACCTGAAGATGAACCTGTCCAGTTTGTTGAACCTAGAGGTTGGAAGGTTTACTTCTGGTGTCCCCCTTTTGCGGCACAGGCCATGAACATTTACGGGTGTAGGATTCAATCCCTCTAGTCAAGGCACTGCCAGCTGAGGAGGTCCGACTGCCAGTTGTCCACACATGGGATGGGAAAAAATGGACATGGCTGGAACACTCAATTCTGCCCAGGACAAAATCCTTTCTACCTCTCTTGCTGTGGCAGGACTTTTGGTTCCTTCTTGATGGTCGATGTATGCCACAGCTCCAGTCAACTTTGCTGAGACAAACAAATCGCATGACATTCCAGAATGTTATCACAGTTTAGCCTGCAGATTCCTGCCTGTGAAAGTCTTACATCCTTTCTGCAGTGGTTCTGCTAGGCCTGTGATTCATTCATGTGGTATTTGGCTTCTGTGGTCACCTATGGGTGTCGCCTGCTGTACTGTGGGTTTATATTTCCTTTCCCTTCTATCACTTTCTGGCTTGCCTCCCTGATTGCCTCCCTATATAAGACATACTCAGTGCAGCTTGCATTGTCTGAGCAACTTCCTAGTTCTGAGCTCCTGTTTGCCTAGTATTACATGTATTCGTGTCTGAGTTCCCATGTACTGACCCTGGCTTTGTCTACTGTTTGTGCTTGCCTGCTGCATGACCTGACCTCAGCTTGTTTCCTGGATCTTCTGCCTCCTGCTGTTTGTACCCTACACATGAGTGGTCTCTGAATCTTCAGCTGGGTGTACCTGGGGGCCGCAACCTTGGGCTTAGACTCCGCACCCTGGGAAAACTCAAGTTGATGTTTTACAAGGGCTCACTACCACTGAAACCTGACAGTTGATCAGGAGACAAGATTCCTCCAATGTCCCCTGTACAGATAGGCTGGCATCCATTGTAAAAATCTTCCAAAATGTTAGAAAGGCATTTACCCAACTCCAGAGCAGGGTTCCTGAAGCACTAAGCCAGCGTCATTCTGGTCTTCAGTGCCTGGTAAATTGGTCAGTCCAAACACTGAACCATCGTGTCAATAACAGCTCACTTTATAATCGCTTACACCAGTTTTTTTCCTTTTGGGATAAAGGTTTTACACAAATAAATAAAAGCTTTTTTTATTTTAAGCACTCCTTCTAGTGTTAAATGGATTGTCTCATCCATGTAAACTGATATATTCTGCTGGAGAGCTTGTTCTTTTGAAAAACAGACTTGCTGACTGGATCACTAGATGAAAATGGAACGCCTTTAATGCAATGAAATTTAATGCAGCTGTCACATTTAAGAATTGGTAAGTCGCATTATAATCATTGCTTTTGGGTTTAATACTGCTTTAAGGATGCAGCTGAACTTTTGCCAGGTCTGAACTGTTTGAGCCACATTGTAGGCCAGAACTTGTGCTGCCTGTTTCCTCAACAGGAGGTTGAGGTGTGGAAGATAGACCAACTAGCAGGGCTATAAACTAGAAGTGCTGGGGACCCACTGCAAAGTGAAGGAACCACTGATGCACTGAAAATAATGGGGACATGTAAGTACACATTTTTGAAGCCCACAGAAGCCAGGAAGCATCCCTGATGGAGGCTATGACGGACCAGGTGGATTCCATGCAGAATTTTGGGGCCTAAATGACGATTTGTAATTCAAGATGGAACTGATGCCCCATTTAGTTTCGTAACTTTGAAGTAAAACCACAGGAACTGTTCTGCAACATGGACTGGGACGATGCCCCCTTGCTCCAAAAAAACCCCACAAGGGCTGCAGAAAGATATGCTAATCTGTGAGGTGACACAGGCATGTTGGAAGACATAAGGCAGCTGAGATTGGAATTTTAACTTGTAGCCTTTACAAACCTTCTACCTCCTGAGATGCTGGCTGTCCCAAATGATGGGGTGCCCTCAATTTCCAAAGTTGCCAATCTTTGACAGACACCCCCCACCCCCTACTTTGGAAGATGAGGGCACTCATCATGTTAAAGACATATGTGAGGACATGGGGGACTCTGAGCAGATGAATACTCTTGCCCCTGGGAACATCTCTGATAAGTGTGTCCAGGGCTGCTCTGAAATTACATTGTCCCTCAAAAGATGCTTTTTGCATGCTGGTACTGCAGCCCAACACTTGAGCCAGAGTCCTCCGTCATGCTCAGACAGGAGACTCATACGTGAAATGAGATGAGGACCTCTACCAACTTAACTACGCAAGTATAATGCTGCAGGCATAAGCTTTAAACACTCCAAAATTAAAGGATCGGCTTGAATAGCATCTGGATCCCTTCTGATGACCTTCCAATCAGCTAGAGTTTGGCAGACTAGTGTTTTGACAAGGGCAGGTTACAAAGCAGAGCCTGCGAGTGAAAACAAGATTTTAGAAAAAGCTTTCAATTGCTGGTCAATGCAGTCCTTTGATAAAAAGGCACTTCATTTTAATATATCTTCTCTATGCAGCAAAAGCATGTATACCAGCCAGCTGGAAACAAACATCCGCCCCCTCTTTGAAGCAGTATTTTGCGAGGTTTTCTGAAATCAGATGAATGGAGTGGCTGGCCCCAGCCAATCATATGGGGGAGCGCGTCAATAAAATTGGTCTAAATTTTCCTGCTCTCTTGAATATTGCTCACTATTCGGCTCCCAGGCTTGAGATCACTTGCCAGTCTAGGTTCAGTGCTTGCTTTGGTTTTTTTGCTGCCTTTGTTCCATCTTCCACATCCCCCGCCACCCCACACCAGTCTTTTTTTTTTCTTTCTGCTTTACTGTTCAGAGGGAGCATTTTAGACATGGTTGCTACACACTTACCAGTTATACTGTTCAGTTATGCTGTAAGTTTCTATCCTAGGACCATGTGAATCAGTTTGCTCCCAAAGGAAGAATTCTCATTTGCATATTGTACACTATGGGGTTGATTTACTAAGGGCAAAGTGCACTTGGAAGTGCAGTCGCTGTAGATCGCTGTAAATCTGAGTGGAAGATCTGAAATGAGGTGAAGCTCTGCTGATTTTATCATCCAATCATGTGCAAGCTAAAATGCAGTTTTTTTATTTTCCTTGCATGTCCCCCTCGGGTTTCTACAGCAACTTTACTTGCAGTGCACTTGTAGTGCAAAGTGGATTTGCCTTTAGTAAAAAAAAAAAACTATGTTTTGTCAGTTTTTCCACTGTTTGTTTCCGCTCTTTTAGTGCGTGTTGTCTGTGTATTTTCTTTGAAAAATGTAAATAATTTGGGGGAAAAAGGCACTTCCTCCAGTAATAGTTAAACCTTTTTTTTTTTCGCTGGACACTGCTGGGTCCACTGTGAGGGAAAGACCATGGGAAACCACGGTTGCATCAGAAAAGGCCTTGGTGGTCTTGGTAACCTTTAAAAGAGTCTTAATTGTAAAAAAAAAAACTGACTGGGGAAGATTGTCTGTAAGTCTTGTGTATATATAAATGTAGCGCTGGAATGAAAATAGTTCTTTTTAAGAACTGGTACTGTTCTTTATATGTTTGGGTGTGATACCTTATACTGAAGACGTAAAAGTAAGGGGGGGGGGGGGGGGGGGCGGGGGGGGGGGGGGGGGGGGGGGGAGGGCAAATTCCCAAATGTAGCTTGTCTGTCTTGGTACCATTATAAATAGAGATAAAAACCTTATTCGAGCATAAATATAGATATAAATATAAAAATTATTTATGCAATAAAACCCAATTAAAAGGGTTAAAATAGTGAGTTAAAACCAAGTGATTCAGTGATGAGAGCGATATGTGACAATTATGTAAACAAATGACTTTGTGATAAAATAATCATAAAAGCTCAAAATTGAAATGAAGTGCTGAGTGAAAAAAAACTATATAAATAAATATATAGTGATAGAGTCCATCTAAAAAATAGTTGGTTAGTGAACAAGTGACGTTAATTCGGGTCCATAAAAAAGATGGCTAGTGATCAAACAGATGACACTGTTCAAGCAGGTGTTCCACGTGCTGGGTGAAGTGATAGTTGTCTGATGGCAACTAAGCCTATAGGAATAAGGCTTCCCGGAAATTTTGGACTTGAAGGGGCATATGCCTCACAAGTCACAAAAGCTTAATAATATGGGGCTGGCAGATCCTTGTTCCACGCAATGGTTCCAAGGTATACCTCGATGCAGCATGGACGGATGGACACCAGGAGGATGGACAGCCGATGGGGAATGGGCATCAATATTCCATATTTCAATCGATTTGACATTTCAAACATAGATCTTGCACCACAAGCTGGCTTGTAGGCATGTCACGGTTGCGTACTGTCTTTGGCTTGCCTGAGCCTGATCTCAGTTCAGTTGTTACATGAACAATGCCATGTGCTCCACTTTTGGCTCAACTGTGTTGATTGGAAAGGGGAGGGTAAGATGTCACGAGCACCCCCACCATCAGAAGTTGAGTTCCTTACTCTACCTAACATCACAGTGCACCCCCTTTCCTTATGCTGCTGCTGGGAAGAAGCTGGATGCATTGCTTTAAAGCAGAAAGTAGGGGTCTGGAGGAGGACCAGAGGAGGGCTGGAGCTCTCCTGCAGCTGCAGGAGAGGTGTGAGGGCCACATGAAATGGCCTGGAGGGCCGGAGTTGGCCCGCGGGCCTTGTGTTTGACACCTGTACTCTAGGGTCTCTGCTAAAATTATTTTATTTTTATTAATGTAATTTTAATAATTTATTTCTCTGCGAAGTAATTTTTTAGCAAAAAAACTGACCTAATTTACAGACGGAAGTACATTCCGTTGATCTAAAAGAACCAAGAGATGCATTGGGGGTTATTTACTAAAGGCAAATCTACTTTGCACTGCAAGTACACTTGGAGGCGCAGTTGCTGTAGATCTGAGGGGAAGCTCTGCTGATTGTATCATCCAATCATGTGCAAGCTAAAATGCTGTTTATTTTACTTGCATGTCCCCCCTCAGATCTACAGCGAGTGCAATTCTAAGTGCACTATTAGTGCAAAGTGGATTTGTCTTTAGTAAATAACCCCATTGTTTCTCTTTATCGCTGCTGATAAACATTTGCCGGCTGAGTTTTTTTTTTACAGCTCTGAGCAGAGAATGGCTCTAACATGAATTTAACATGAATCGTGGAAATGCTGTATTAAGATTGTGAGGGGGGTCGAATCGCGATCACAAATCTTTTTATTTTACGATTAATCGTGCATGTGACGAAACGTCCCACACTTTCGTTGTTTACCGCTTCCTCCCAGTCTGACTGTAGATATCGGATATTCGGGAGCTGGGGGGCGGGACCGAGCCACACGCTAAGTGTCTTTATGGACACACAGATCCCGCTCGGGATCGAGCACGCACAAGTGACTTGCTATAAGGGCACTTGGCTGGGGGGAGAGGCCAGGAGCGCCGGAAGGGGACCGAAAGAGCAGGATTGGGGCTGCTCTATGCAAATCCATTGCACAGAGCAGGTAAGTGTACTATGTTTGTTTTTTTTTTTTTTTTTTTTTTTTTTAATCTGCCTTTACAATCCCTTTTAAGTACAGTATTATCAGCACCCCAGTTCATGAAAGGCTTATTTTATATGATCAGAACAAAATGACTATAGAAACCCGTTTTATCTGAGCAAAATCTTGAGCTCAGCACCCTCCCTAGATCACTGAGAATACGTATTGTGGCTGGCCCAAAAAACTTGTTCAGTCTTCACAAACCTTTTGTCTGTAGTGGTGTACCCCTGTCTTAGAACAATCTGCTTTTTCCACTTGAAATCAATACACAGAGGAATCAAATTGTTGTCTATGGTTTTATCTTTATATCTTTTTATTACACTAATAGATGGTCATTTTAAAATTCTTTCCAAAGCAGAGTTTCTAAACAAGTCATGCACCCCTAGTGGTATTTCTACCTGTAATACTCTGGAGAAAAAAAAACTGTATAATGTTTCAGTAATATGAAATCTTAACACAAAAAAGGTAGAAGCCCCATATTTCTATATGTCTTTTAGTATACCAGATCAGTTTGTGGAACAACTTTCTGGCTTATACAATAGGGCTGTCTTGGGAATGTGTGTTTTTAAATATACTCACTCATATGTTTTGTTTGTTGAAATAGATATAATTCACATATTACTTTCTATAATGATTCCTCACCAGTAATATTTTTTTCAGCCTATTCTAGAATCTGGAGCTGTAGAACTACTGTGTAGTTTGACTCTAAGTGAGAATCCTGCCCTGCGTGTCAATGGCATCTGGGCTTTAATGGTAAGTATTTTTCTGCTAATATGATAATCTATTAATTGATAACATCTTCATAACACTTTTTTCCATTTTACAGAACATGGCATTTCAAGCTGACCAGAAGATAAAATCCGACATTTTAAGAGGTCTAAGCACAGAGCAGTTGTTTCGACTATTGTCTGATTCTGATGTGAATGTATTGATGAAAACACTGGGACTTCTCAGAAACTTGTTGTCTACAAGGCCAGTAAGTAATGTATGAACAATGGCTGATCCCCCCAAAAAAAAAAATACTTATGATCAAAACCTTACCATATGCAATTTAATATTTCCATTTGACAATTCACCGGGACAAATAGTGTGAATTTTTCCAGCATGGAGACAGCAATAAAATGTGACTAGTTATACAAGGAGAAAAGCACCAAAAGAAGAACATATAAGGTCCAGATACAATTTTATTTAGACAAAAAAGCTAACATGTTTCGGGGGGTCAAAAGATCTCAGTTTATCAGGGCTTGGTACTGCACAAATGGTGTACTGTACTGAAATAATTGGAGGGATTGTAAAAGTTAATTTGTATTATCACTCCGGATGCATACATCATATGTATGTATATATGTATCTGTACCAAATGCAAATCATACTAATTTATATGTTCTGCTTTTAACATGGGATCCAATCCTTCTTCTGCTTTTGGAATGTATATCTTCAGATTCTGGCGCTTTGCTCCTTGCACACTCAGTCTCTGCTTGAGTAAAGACCATCAGCCACCATACCTGGGAGAGCTGCCTAATGAGTATTGCTTTATAGAATCCAGTGCCCCATGCCTTTCTTCTACTTGCCAAGCAATACAATTGTGACAGAGGCATTAACACCAGGGCTTTCTTTCAGCTGGAACTTGGTGGAACTCAGTTCCACCATCTCTGGCTCAGGCCCTCTGCTGCCTGCTCACCACTATCACTTGTAAACATAGAAGTCCAGTTTCTGTGTTTACAAGTGACAGCTTGACTCTCAACGGCTCCCGTAGATCTGATCTTCTGAATGGCTCCCACTGAGTACAGGATCGGGAGAAGGGAGATGCAGGTGTCCAGGGTGCAATGAGGATACCAATACCCCCAATAGATCTCCCTGCAAGCGAGAGAGGTGGAGCCACCTACAGTGTGTGGGGAGGTACTAGAGCCAGCTGGGTGCTTCAACTTAATACAGCAACAAAAGTAAGGTGGAAGATGGTGTAGCATTTAAGGAAGGGGGAGAATATGGGGGCAGTAGAGGGGGTTGCATGCAGAAGTTAGAGCTGAAGAGGGGTGAAAATGAGATGTGGATGGGGAATGCAGAAGTTAGCAGCTGTGGAAGAAGGCTGAGTCCTGCACTCAGTGCAGGGTTCAGGGGTGTGCTCCACATACACAATGTGTTACACCCCCCCCCCCCCCACTCTGCACGTAATGCACTCCTGGTATTTAATGCTCTTTTAAGACCCTCCCACCGTTAATTAAATTTTACCACACCCACTATTTGATGCAGTTTGGAAGGAGTGTGTGTGGGGGGAGTGGCTCGTGATTGAGTTCCTGCACCCGTTTTCTGAAGGAAAAGAGCCCTGGTTAACACTATTCAAAAGTTTTGATTTTAGCTATATTCCTATCAAATTATTTGATGTGAAAACCCGTGCCACAAGCGTATAATGGTTTAGCAAGATGAGAGTGTTTTTCTTTTTTATCAAAACAGAATTTTTCCTATTTGTTTAAAATAAAGGGCTAAGGAACATGCATACCTGTGTGAATTGCTTCATTGCTGATACCTTGCTGAGCTTTTCGTCAGCCAACTCTGCCTTATCTGGCAGTGCTACAGACAGACTCCCATGGAGTAGAAGCAGTCACTCATGACAACTGCATAATTGAACTCTAGTAGAAATAATTAAAATGTATTTGCACATTACAACAGATCTGGTGATTTGAGACAATTTTTTAAGGCAGGCCATAGATGATGCGATTTTTCTTTCACTCTATTCCCCCATCAACAGTCGGTGTTGATGGGGCAATCCCTCCCATGGAGCTATTGTGATGTCCCAGTGGGTGGGGTGTGGGGAACTGTCCCTCCTGGGAGAACACAGTGATATTGCATTTAAAAACCCAAAATGCCGGTTGTACCCAACCCATTTGTTGAATCGACCTTTGTACAATCAGCTTTCCCATAGGTAGTGCAAATTTTGGTCGGTCCCAGCTAAATCCGCCAAGATTCGAACTGTCTATGGCTGTCTTAAAGCTAGCACAAGCCCACAGTCCACTACACAGATGCTTTCCCACCAAAGGCCTTCCATTATCAGTAGTGTCTGAATTGTATTAGGCAATCAGTCATCTTTTCATTTGAAATTATTTTGATATGAGAACAAATGTGGCAGGTGTCCTCAGCTGTTAATGGTGTTCATGATTAGTGAGTCTACTTTCCTCAGCAATTAGCATTACTTAGGTGACATCCACACTGGTGAATTTAGGCCAGTGCAAATTGTAGTGGCAGGAATGAGATTCCTGCTGCGATTTTGAGAGGCTAGGTGAGTCCGTTGGCCCATTTCACTATGACAGGTTGCCAGCAACTGCAGCTATTCGCTGCCGTCTTCATAGCCAGCGATCACTGTAGTTATTTGCTAGCTGTGCAGAAATCCACGAATAGCTGCGGCTGCTCAGAGCCACAGCAGGAATCCTGTCACTACAATTCCCACTGGCCTAAATGGCCTTTGTGAATGTAGCCTAAATCTGTAGATATTGAGGTAATTTAGAGCTGATATTAGTAGGGAGTTCCCAGTCATATTAAGGGAACTGTTCTAGCTACAGTATGTGACTCATTCAAACATTAACTAAAGGTCTAATTTTTTTTCTTTGTGATATTACATTACCACTTCTGTTTTCATAGCATCCTAATGATCAAATTCTAAAGCCTAGAGGTCTCTCAAACTCATTGATAAAATCAACATGTTTTAAATATTAACTGCTAATTTGTATAACATCTATTGTATGTATAGTTACCTGACTACATAATTAAATGTCAGCATTTGATCAAGGATATGTATTGCCTAGTGGCTTTTATACAATATGTCTGTTCTAATTATCCTAGAATTTATTATTTATTTCACCTAGTGCAACCCGTGTTTCCTGCCTACAGGCTGTTGGTAACATTATTCCTCTCTTCTTTGTCCTCTATGTGCACTTTAGCACATAGACCAGATAATGAGCACACATGGGAAGCAGATCATGCAAGCAGTGACCTTCATCCTTGAAGGAGAACATAACATAGAGGTCAAGGAACAGGTATGATCTTACTGGTTCAGTGCCAGCATTACCTGTACTGCACTCGACCGATTTTTTTTTTATTTTTTTTAGAAGCGTGAAACATGGTACTCTGTAATGCGTGATAGGCTGCTTAATCTCCCTGGCATGGGTTAACAGCTTAGCAGTACTGTAGGTAATGAATATTTTACTAGCACAAGCAAGATATGCATAACACATTTTATTCTTATCGATTTTCTGTAGAGCCCAGTCCTTCACAATTAATGTATTACATCAGCTATTCTTTGGCTCCAGTATGCTGTATTGTAAATGCACTTTCCTAGCACATGTTCATGTACATTTGCCTAAAACTCTCATTGGGACACAGGCTTTTTATTTCCAGTAATGGCTTCATGTGCTGGTTTGTCAGCTGATTACTTTGTACTATTACTGGTTACATAATAATTAAACCTCAAACATGCAAAATCGATATTGTCTAAAAGTGTGCAACTAATATTATAAGTTCACAGGTAGTTTGTTGGTGATGAGCTCAGGGGTGTTCGGATACAAGTCAGAACCCATCTGAGCTATTCTGCCGGGAAGCTGTCAAACCCAATGGCCAGCCATCGATGGTGGAGGCATTTTCTGCAACTACACGTATGAAAGGGGCATGTATACGTTAGGCTGCAGCTCGAGGAATGCCTCCACCACCTTTGATTGGCCAACAGATTTGACAAACCTCCCTACAGGATAGCTCAGGCGAGTTCAGACTCCGAACCTGTCTGAGCTCATCACTAAATGCAGGTATACACCCACCAACGTTGGAATTTGCTATCTAAACAATCTTTCCACACATTTTCCTCTTTTTCCTTTTTTATCTGTTTATTAACAATGGAAGGTTTAAAGTTTAAGGTTTAAGTTTTTAGTGTGTGTTTAGTGAGTTAAAAAAATAAATAAAAATCAGCGTCGCTGTGTAAAGAGAAGCGGTTTAATATTTACCTTTCTGATGGGTTGTGTATTAATCTTTACTTTCTTAAGGGGCTCTAGACACCACTACTTAATGCTTCTTGTGTCAGCATACACCTAAGATCTCTTTAAGAGGGTCTGCCAGAAAGGAAAGTATTAAGATGCTTTTTTTACAGGGTGATGCTGTTTTATTGTTTTATCTTGGCAACAAGAAAACGTAATCTTATTTGCCATATTTAACATTTTAGCTTCCATTGCCCTTATTTTGTATTATATAGTAGATTAGCCACTGAAGACCAGGTCGATTTTTACTTTCCACAATTCCTCAGCCTGGCTGCTTAACATCTGTTAAAACAAGATACAGTAAAACCTTGGATTGCGAGCATAATTCATTCCAGAAACATGCTTGTAATCCAAAGCACTTGTATATCAATGAGAAATTCCCCATAAGAAATAATGCACACTCACATGGTTGATGATTAAAAGAGGCACACCTAAGTATGCAGGCATCCGGGGTAAAGCTGTCCACATAGACCGTCCTCCTCACCGCTGTCAGTCTGCAATCGTGACTGGGAAGACTACCCTGCAGTAGAGCGATTTGAAAGCAAGGCACGCAGCGTGGAAGGGATGACGTCAATGGTGGTGTGGAGGACAGTCTATGCAAACCGATTTACCCCGGATGCCTGCATACTTAGTAGTGCCTGTTTTAGTCATCAACCATATGACTTGCTAAATGTTGTACCTTCATTAAATGTAACCATATTGCTACACTTAGAGGCACCTCTGTTCTGTTTTATACTCAGTTGTGACATGACACTACTTGTATATCAAGATTTCGCTTGTATATCAAGTCAAAATGTAGTTAAAAATTTTGCTTGTCTTGCAAAACACTCTCAAACCAAGGTTTTACTGTATTACCATCACTGGAGTGCATTGTTTTCAGTGAGTTGGCTGAAAAAAAATATTTGCAACCAATGAAAGGTCTGTATTGCTGAAATTCCAAGCAATGTGAAGCTCAACCGCTGAGTAATTGACTTTCTATAGCGTTTGGAGCTAGCGACAGAATGACAAGTTTCAATAACTACTCATGTTATCCAATGCAGTTGGTAATGATCAGGGCACACCAGCAATTTGTAGCAGCATAAATGAGCACTATAGCCTTTTACAACAGCAACCCTATAGCTAGATACAAATTGCATGAGAAAGTAAGCAGAGATTTTGGTGGCTGCTGCAGTGTTGCTAGTGTGATACGATCCATTCACACAGGGTGTATCAATGTATGCCCCGTGTGAGGGCCATGTTTACTCGCATAGAGATGCATAGGTGTTCCGTGTAGCCCCAAGCAGGCAGTCCTAGTCATGTCAATTAGGATGCAGAAGCTGCATGGACACAGACGCTGCTTCCAATCTGACATTCATGTGGTTGCATTTGAAGCCATGCACCTGGATGGATGTCAGATTGGAAACCGCTTCTGTGTAGCTGCTGCATCCCAATTGACCTCAAAGGTACTCCCTACACGAGGATGCTTGGAACACCCATGCATCCCTGTGCATTTAAACACGGCTCTCATATGGGACACGCATTGATATACCCAGTGTGAAAGAGGCCATACCATAGTTTAGGCTACCTCTGTGGATATCCTTAAAATTAGAACGATTGGTGGGACTTCAGGGCAGATTTGGGAAACACTGAGTTATATAATGCCATCATTTCATGCTTTACTTCTCTGATACACAGAGAGTAACACACAAAATGTTTCCTTTTGACAAATACAGTGCAGTCTAATATCAAACACATATACTTTAGTTAAGAGCAGACTCCTGCCCATACAAGTTTACAGCCAGAAAATCTAGAAGGTAGAGCCTGAGTTACAACTCAAGAACTGTGTATGGAGTAAATTTCTCTGTTCAAATAGAATACAGTTGTGTTTATAAATTTACATACCCTGACAGAATTTATGACTACTTGGGCATTTTTCAGAGAATATGAATGATAACACACAAACATTTTTTCACTCATGGTTAGTTTGGCTTAAGCCATGTATTATCAATCAACTGTGTTTACTCTTTTTTAAATCATAATCACAACAGAAAGTACCCAAATCACCCTGATCAAAAGTTAACATACGCTGCTGATTTTGGCCTGATAACATGCTCACAAGTTGACACAAAGGGGTTTGAATGGCTATTAAAGGTAACCATCCTCACCTGTGATCTGTTTGCTTGTAATTAGTGTGTGTGTATGAAAGGTCAATGAGTTTCTGGACTCCTGACAGAACCTTGCATCTTTCATCCAGTGCTGCACTGACGTCTCTGGATTCTGAGTCATGGAAAAAGCAAAAGAATTGTCAAAGGATCTGCGGAAAAAGGTAGTTGAACTGTATAAAACAGGAAAGGGATATAAAAAGATATCCAAGTAATTGAGAATGCCAATCAGCAGTGTTCAAATTCTAATCAAGAATTGGAAAATGAGGGGTTCTGTTGAAACCAAATCACGGTCAGGTATAGCAACTAAAATTTCAGCCACAACTGCCAGGAAAATTGTTTGGGATGCAAAGAAAAACACACAAATAACTTCAGGTAAAATACATTACTCTGAAAACGTGGTGTGGCTGTTTTAAGATGCACAATAAGGAGGCACTTGAAGAAAGATGGACTGCATGGTTGAGTCGCCAAAAGAAAGCCATTACTATGCACTATACCACTTACAATACGCCAAACAGCACAGAGACAAGCCTCAAACCTTGTGGCACAAAGTCAATTGGCGTGATGAGACCAAAATTTAGCTTTTTGGCCACAACCATAAACGCTACATTTGGAGAGGAGTCGACAAGGCATATGATGAAAGTTACACCATTCCTACTGTGAAACACAGGTGGATCGCTGATGTTTTGGGGATGTGTGAGTTACAAAGGTACAGGAAATTTGGTCAAAATTGATGGCAAGATGAATGCAATATGTTATCAAAAAATACTGGAGGAACATTTGCATTCATCAGCCCAGGAAGCTGCGAATGGGACGTACTTGGACATTCCAACATGACCATGATCCAAAACACAAGGCCAAGTTGTCCTGTCATTGGCTGCAGCAGAATAAAGTTAAGGTTTTGGGGTGGCCATCTCAGTCTCCTGACCTCAATATCATTGAGCTACTCTGGGGAGATCTCAAACATGCAGTTCATACAAGACAACTCAAGAATTTACAGGAACTGGAGGCTTTTTGCCAAGAGGAATGGGCAGCTTTACCATCTGAGAAGATAAAGAGCCTCATCCACAAATACCACAAAAGACTTCAAGCTGTCATTGATGTTAAAGGGGGCAATGCATGGTATTAAGAGGGGTATGTAAACTTTTGATCATTCATCATTGTGATTATGATTTTAACAGTGTAAACACAGTTGATTGATAATAAATGGCTTCAGCCAAACACTAATCATGAGTGAAAGAAAAGATTTTGTGTTATCATTCATATTCTCTGAAAAATTGCCAAGGAATCGTAAATTCTGCCAGGGTATGTAAACTTGAGAACAACTCTATATGAATGTAATCAGCCAAATATATACCTAATAATGATGATTGTTATGAGCAAATCTGTGGAGATCTTAAAATATCAAATTAACATTTGCAGTTAAATACAGCAACATAGATGTTGAGTTTGGGTCCACCTCTCCCATTTCCTACATTTTATTGTTCAGTAAGGCCACCTATCAAAGTAATGATTGGTGAGTTGAGGTTAGACATTACTTCCTAAGTCTGTGTTTAGTTCTAGGTGTCTGTGCTTTTGGTTTTGAAAACTTTGAATCAAAGTTATACTTAAGATCAACCTCCATATGCTCTCCTATCTTTCTTGTTAATTTTTTTCTTACTTTAAAATGGACCATTCTGTATCAGAATGTGGCCTTCCAGCTGTTATCACTGCTTTGCCTGTGTAGGTGCCCATAATATAGGTGGTTAAGCTACTGTCTCCCTGCTAGGTTGTATATCTACCATCTCAAATCTTAAAATGCAACAGTTTGGTGACAGATGTGTAATAGGTTAAGTTTTATATGTTTTCTAGACACTTTGTATACTCGCTAATATAGCAGATGGTACTTCAGCAAAAGACCTTATCATGACGAATGATGATATTTTACAGAAGATCAAGTATTATGTGGTAAGTCACAAACCTGTTTCTTGGCACCGTTTTGGCAATGTTATCTGTGATTTCTTTAAAGCGGTTCTGCACCCATTTCATTTAGTAAATCTCTTTGCCTTCCAAATCAGGCAAAGAGTACTAAATGAAATGTTTTTTTTTTTGTTTTTTTTTTACTTACCTTGTAATTGATGACTTCCGGTCTTCTCTCTCTTCGGCGGCGGGCGGGGTCTCTGCGTCGATCGTCGTCACGCCGCACTGTCTCCTGGGATCTGGTGTCATTGATCCCAGGAGTCAGTGCGGGCATCTTCCGAAATCTCGCGAGATTTCGGCCACATCTTCCGAAATCTCGCGAGATGTCGGCAGATGTGCCGTTACTGCGCACGCGCGAGTAACGGCGGTGCATGCTGGGCCATCTAAAGTGCCTGTGGGGTTTCACATGCCCACAGGCAAGATGGACCCCAGCAGACAAGAAGAAGACAAGAAGAAGATGAAGATGAAAACCGGCGGCGATCGAGATGGAAGATGGAACAGGTAAGTCCCCCAATTGAGCTATATGCCCTTGGCATATAGCCCAAAAAAAAAAAAAGAGTGCAGAACCGCTTTAAACTTAATTTAAGAACAGGGTAAACGGATATATTTAAAGTGTATGTATACCCCAACACTAAACTTGTATGTGCTCCCTATTGCCTTGCTAGTTGTACCATTGAACTAATTTTGTTATATATATTTGATTAGTGCAAAAAACCTGTTGCCCCTCCCAGATATCTTGTGAACTGATAACTTGCTATGCTTTCTGCTATATTTTATCAGTTATTATTGTTCCCAGCTCCCTCTGTGGATTGCAGAACACCTTCACCCTATGTTATGGAGGAGAGTTGAGGGACAGATGTTCTGTAGTCCTGTTCTAGAGTAAAGATGCTCCTTCTCTGTAAATACAGTATGTTTGGAGAGGGTTTTCACTCTAGGACAGAGAGTTCCTGGCAGGACCACCAGGTGAAAAAGAAAACCAATGCAACCACCGCATCTAAGAACTGGCAAGCTGCAATATATAAAAATAGTTTTCACGGGTTTAGATACGCTTTAAGCCATATTTGTTGTGTCTTTGTTACAGTTCTACCATTTCATGCTCACAATTTATTTTCTGTCCACTTCCAAGGCCAGTACTGTGTGAGTTATAGGTATTTCCTTTGTAAAATAAAATCCTTGTTCAATTTGCTAACAGCTACACAAATGTATTGCATAAGCTATATAATGGTGCTGCACATGCTTTAATGAATTCTGGGTAACAACCAGGAGTCTGAATTTCGCTATGTGAAATACAGCCCTTTTAGTGGCAATAAGTTTTTTAATAATATACGATAATACAGACACTTGCATGGCTGCTTTATTAACTTTCCAGTCACATCAAACTGACATTACAAGACTCATTTAGACTTCTTTTATCAGTCTTCCGATGTCACACTAGTGGCAGGATCACTAATGGACCACTTATTAGTTAGATACGTTTTGCATCCCCATAAAGGTCTATAGGAATACAACGTGCTTAAAGCAAGTCATATACAGGCCAGTAGGAGGTCAAGTGTATCTGTCAATGAATTCTGAATGATGTTAACACAAAGTGATGCCCAAAGCTTATTGACACTGACCTTTACAGTGACTCTAACATGAGACATATGGGGGCTGCCATTGCAGGCCACCACCTAAAAGTGCTAGATAACTGGCTACAGTATGTTTCAGTCACAGTCCCTAGAGCAAACATGCTGTAAATGAGTGTCAGAACATTAGAGTGCTAGACTTGTTCCAGATTGGCGACAGCAGTGAAGCAAAAGTATTAGAATGACAGCCAGAATGCTAGCATTCTCAAAGATGAATTCAGTAATGACAGCCTCCATCTTTCATGATGGTATCTTTTTAATCCCATAGGGGTTGCAGAGGAATAAGGCTGATCAGTTCAGCGTATCTAGTCTTTGCATTGACTTGCTCTGAACTTCAGATTCCAGGGTGTTCCAAGACCAGGCAGAAGTTTTTAATCTTGCTTGTGTGTACTTGGTGTGGCCCAGGTCCTCTTCCCTGTTGAAGTACCCTACCTGTAAAGTCTAGCACGCACGGGCCAAATGTACGTTTCTATTGAACCAGACAACATTCGGCCCGTGTGTACTACAGTCGGTCCGACAGAAGCCGGCCTTTTTCGGCTGGCTTCTGTCAAAGGGGCATGATGGAAAAAGGTCTGCCGTTTGGCAAATGGCTGAGAGCGCTGACTGGTGTGTTCTGTCAGGGGAGTTGTCCCCCTTTCAAAACACAATAGAACCACAGGGGAGATCGCTGTGCTAACATCACTTAGTACAGTCCTTGAACGAAGAAAAACTACTAGTGTGTACTAGGCTTAAGAGTTCATTCATATAACATTTCCTAACCACTTTAGCCTGTACCTCTCATTGTAAAAGACAAGTGGTTTTATGCTGAGCTGCTGCTGCAATGTTGTATTCCTCATCATGTGATGACAGTAAGTCCATCAGTACTTTAGCAAACCCTAATTTCTACTGCTTGACCCAGAACCTTGTTCTTGTGTGCAGTATCTACAGTTTAAGATCACGGGTAAGTATAATAATTTAGAATGTTCCGTAAACTAAAAAAAAAAAAAAAAAAATTCACTCCTGCTTACTGCCACAGACCAGTTTAGGGTGCATTCACATCTGCAAATATACCCAACAGAGATTACATGGAGAACTCCAGCAGCATTTCCCAGCGATTAGCTGTGGGAGGCTCATGCAGCATTTACATGCGAGTTACCACGATTAGCTGCAGGAGCTAGCAGCCTCCCATTGCTTTAAACAGGGTTGCTCCCATAACTAACCGCTGGGAACTCCTGCTGGGGTTCTCATATGTAATCAGTGTTTGGTGCAGGTGTGGCTGCACCCTTAGAGCCCACAAAACAGCAGCCACTTTACATCACTTATGACCTGGATCCTAAGGAGCTAAAACTCCTTTGAAAAAATCAGTTGAAGAAAGTACTCGCTTCTTTGGAAGATAATACTATGACTTTATATTTCAAGGTGCTCATCTGCATTCTTGCAACCGAACACACAGCAATAAAAATCTGGATGGTGCAGAGGGATGATATCATCTGCTAATAGTAAAGATATCACCAATAACCAATACCCTTCCATTTAAAACGTCAACTTAATATGGTGTCCATGAAAACAACAAACATGAGTAGGGAGTCATGACTGAACCCAACTCCTAACTTGGGGTACATTTACACCAGATGGGGTGGGGTTGCGTTGGGCAGCTATTCCAGCGCAGTCCCACCACATGACAAGGCAAAAATTTTTGCCTCCTTAACGGCTCAGTTCGCACCTCTATGTTGCAGTGGTGTGCATGCGATGTGTGCTGAATAAAAGTACTATGTGCAGTACTTTTTCTTAGCACAGCACAATGCAAGCCAATCCATGGCCTTGCACCATGTGGTGGCCAATTTAACTTTGCGATATCTGTGTGACATTTCAATAAAGTTTGTTTTTAAAAAAGTGAACAGTGCGATGTGCTGATATCAGTACAACTGCACTGCATTGTATTGTGAACATACCCTTAGAGTGTATGTAAACCGTCAATGAACTAATCGTATTTGCTCTGTTACTGCTCTGTTATCTGCTCTGTTATCTGGTCTGTTAAATGTATATACCACTGAAAGTGAGTGTTTTTGTTATATCTGTTCAATTACTGCAAAAAATACCTGTTGATCCTGCCAGAAATCTTGTGAGCTGATAACTTCCCGTAAACTCTGCTTGTGCTGAAGTTATCAGTTTACATAGTTCTCTGTGTTACAGAACACCTCCACCCTATATTATGGAGGCTAGGAGCGTGGAAGTCCTAGGGTGACACCATTGCTCCCCCATCGATACAGTATGGTGAGCGAGCATTGTCACCCTTGGACACGAAAAGTTTTACTGGCAGGATCACCAGGTGAAAATCGGGAAAAGAAGCCAAAAAAATAAAACAAATGCAGCCACCAACCAGCTAAGGATTGGTAAGCTGCGGTATAGAACATGTTTGTGTTTAGATACATTTTAAATTAATTTTACCACTAAACTGGACAACTTGGACTAAATATGTGATGAAAAAGTTTTAAAAGACTTTTTGTCTTTGGGGTGAAGCTCCTGTCATGAAGATCAGTCGTTTCAGAGATCTCGGCAGCTGAAGTGTAAAAAATCTCGCTTTTCCTGTATAAGTATTGCTTGGCTGTAACCCCTACCACCTCCTCAACATCTCTATCAGCAGGGAGTGTCAACAAAGAGATATGAGAGCTGTCACTGTTGACTTTTTTTTTTTTTACTATTTTTTTTTTTTTTTATGGCAGTTATTATTCTTCACTGACCTGAAACAATCCTATGCATATCCTGTGTTCTGCCACATAAGTACATACAGTGAGGGAGAAAGTATTTGATCCCAGGCTGATTTTGTACGTTTGCCCACTGACAAAGAAACGATCAATCTATAATTTTAATGGTAGGTTTATTTTTAACAGTGAGAGACAGAATAACAACAAAAATATCCAGAAAAACTCATTTCAAAAAAGTTCTAAATTGATTTGCATTTTAACCACTTCAGCCCGGAAGAATTTACCCCCTTCCTGACCAGAGCACTTTTTGCGATTCGGCACTGTGTCGCTTTAACTGACAATTGCGCGGTCGTGCGAAGTTGCACCCAATCAAAATTTACGATTTTTCCCACAAATAGAGCTTTCTTTTGGTGGTATTTGATCACCTTTCCTTTTTATTTTTTGCGCTATAAACAAAAAAAAGAGCGTAAATTTTGAAAAAAAAAAAAAAACTGCAATATTTTTAACTTTTTGCTATAATAAATATCCCCCAAAAATATATCAAAATTTTTTTTTCCTCCGTTTAGGCCAATATGTATTCTTCTACATATTTTTGGTAAACAAAAAAGTCAATAAGCGCAGTAATGGCCGCGATCTGTGATTTTTATTTTTTTATTTTTTATTTATCAGGACTGCGATTATTGCGGCGGACACATCGGGCACCTTTGACACATTTTTGGGACTATTGGCATTTATACAGCGATCAGTGCTATAAAAATGCACTGATTACTGTAAAAATGTCACTGGCAGGGAAGGGGTTAACCACTAGGGGGCGATCAAGGGGTTAATTGGGGAGATGACAGATCGAAAGTATAAAGACGATCAGTCTCTTCTCCCCTCAGAGAACCGGAAACTGTGTGTCGGCAGTTTCCACACTCAAAAACAAGTCCGTATTCGCATTTCCTATATTTCTGTCATGCCGGATTCCTTTTATTGTGAGTTTTTCTGCACTGACCAATAGGTCATTGGATGAGGTGGGAGGATGGCAAAGCCAAGCTTGACCTGTACAGAAAAAAAAAATTGAGATTTACATATTGCATTTTCAGGACAGCAAAGGAAGTTCTCATGTGTCTCTTATGACAGGCTTCCTTTGAAGTACAGCAATAGTAAAACCCTTTAAAGTGGTTGTAAACTTTATGTAGTGAAGTGACTGGCCTCATATGATGCACAGAGCTGAAACAAATCCTCCTACATAGGTTGTATCTGTCTATCTGCAGTCTTCTCTTTTCTACATACATTCAAAGTGCTGCATTTTAAAGTTTGAGAGTTTAGAAAAAAGGTTGGTGGAGAGCGGAAGTAGCACTCTACAGAGCTCAGTGAGAAGAGCTCTGACAGCTAATTGGGTGGACACCCCCCCCCCCTCCATACAGCTCACAGGAACAGAGCTGAGGCTGTCAATCAGCTGGGGGTCTCTCCCCTGTCACCATTTTTCTCTTGGTGTCAGGAAAACTTGTCAGAATTGATTAATGCTGATAGCAGAGGAATGAAGCAGCAGACAAAAAGGGACAAATAATTGAGACAAATACACACTATAAAGGGATATGCTTTGTTCATATTTCATGCCTGAGGTTTACAACCACTTTAACTTTGTCCCAAGTCAGGGTTTTTTTCCCACTTAGTTTTTACTGCTTTGTCTCCAGGCCGACTCCAGCAAAAACTGCTTTTCTGGTACTTCTCCGTGGTGTGCAATCTTTATATATTTATATGGAAAATGCGTTTGTTATATATATATATATATATACACACAGGCGCCGTCTTTTGTTATGCGTGTTTATTTTTTGGTTCATCACCATTTTTTTTACATTTTAGGCACCTGTTCATTTGTCATTGTCATGTTCTCAAAGCTCTCAAAGCTTTGGACAATAAATTACTTTTGAATAAACAAATGATGCCTTTGTATTCTGTCTTCCCTATCACAGGGCCATTCCAATCTGAAACTCCAGCTGGCCGCAATGTTCTGCATAGCAAATCTCACGTGGAATGAAGAGGAAGGTAAGAAAGTAAATTTGCATCACTGCTGTCTTAGAGGAGTACTGATTACATTTCATATCGGTGAAAGCACCCCCACCTCAGTCATTTTCATTGCCAGTCATTTCGGATTGCTGCAAGTCTGCATGTTTATGCACTCATCATTAGTGGTTGGCCCATGCTTCTAATGCTGAAGTCTAGTAGATGAGCCCTCTAAAGCCAATCTCCATGCCCCTGATGGGGGAAAATTACCCCATCCTACCTTTTTTATATCTTAAATGAGTGATGGGAATCTCTTGACCTAATAAAGAAAATGATAACTGTTTTTATGTAGAGCTACCTTTATTATTGTAAGAACCAGATTTGTATGTGCCCGCATGACAAGACACTGTTCAACTTAAAGAAAGTTGTGAATCTTCACACAATTAATTGTGTGAGCATTTACTTCAATTATTAAATAATGTGCAGATGAAATAAGTAAACTGAAATGTGCTTTTCACATGGTTGGATAATTCAATATTTAAACAAATTGTGTGAATATTCTCCGCTCCTTTAGTAAATCGGCCTCAAAGCTTTATGAGCTATTGCAGCTAAGCCTTTTTCCCTTTCTTGTTTTCATTGCAGCTTGCATTTTCACATATATATAGAGATATATATTTGTAAACTAAATTGCAGAAATGTTAGCATACAATCCACATCATGTTTAAAAAAGCACAAGCAATGATTATTACTATACCACTATATATTTTTAGTTTTGCTTTATCTTTAGACCCCTTTCACACCGAGGGCGTTTTGCAGGCGCTATAGCGTTAGAAATAGCGCCTGCAATCCGCCCTCAAACTGCTGCTCCATTGTCTGCAGTGTGAAAGCCCGAGGGCTTTCACACTGGAGCGGTGCGTTGGCAGGACGTCAGGAAAAGTCCTGTCAGCAGCTTCTTTGGAGCGGTGAAGGAGCGGTGTGTTTACCGCTGCTCCCCATTGAAATTAATGGGGCAGCGCTGCAATACCGCCGGCAAAACGCTGCTATTGCGGGCAGTTTTAACCCTTTCTCGGCCGCTAGCGGGGGGGTAAAAGGGGCCCCGCTAGCGGCCGAAATGCGCCCCAAATCCGACGGTATAGGCGACTTGGTGTGAAAGCCGTCTTAGTGCGTTTAAATCATTGCTAGGATTGTGGAAGACCTGGGCACTGTAAGAAGAGAAATGATGCAGCAGCTATTTATGGAAAATGATAGTTGTTGCCACACTACATTGGTAGTGGAAGTGGCTTAAAGATGCATGGTTAAATAGAACTTGCGCATACTTGCTATATGCACAGCACACATATGATGCAGTCCTTATATCCATAAAAAGTGTTTCAATTGAATGTATATCCAAAAGCGTAAAAAACATTTTTTTAGATAGAACAAGGAAGGGTTAGAAACCCTATTATACTTTTATTGCTGTATTTTCTTTATTGTACATCACAGGACACAGAGCAGCCATAATAACTAACTGGGTTATACGCCACCTACTGGTGAATGGACACTGGTAAATCAATAAAACAAGAAGTCCTTCCTATATAACCCCTCTTACACAGGAAGTACCTCAGTTTTTTTCGCCAGTGTTTGTTAGGTGGATGGTCACGGAAGTGACATGTGCTCTTAGAGCATACTTGAAGGTCTGGACGGTTATATTAAGAATCATGGACTTCAATCGGATCCATTCGAAAAAGCTATCAGCCAAAATGGATGGTACCCAAGCCTCATTGGAAAGAGAAGATTCCTCAAGGTTTTGCTTGTAATGCAGCCTTATGGCGCTGGACCCTGCGTAATGGAGCTCTCTGCAGTGTTTGTTCTGACCAAGGTGCTTTCCTGCAGGGTGCTATACAGGTCCAGGGGAGTGGACCCCAGATTAAGGGGGACCCAGACTCTAAAGGTCTTTTATGACAAAGCTTGTGGTGATGGGTGAAGATTGGACTCCTGTTATGTTCAGAGTCCTCCAGCAGGAATGGTAAGTTTGCATTTATGCAGTTTCTCTTAAAAAAAAAAAAGAGAGATCTGACTGTCTGTTCTCCCAGTGGTCACTGGGGGCAGTGTGCTGTTTAATCATGCTGTGTGCTTCTTAGTCGTGTGGGCTGCTGTTTCTCCTACAGCCACTAGAGGGCGCAGTTCACTCAGTATAGCCTATTTTTATATAGGCAGGAAGTGGAAGGGCGGCCATGTTAACCACTTGCCGATCGGCGCACACAGATGTACGTCGACAGAATGGCACGTACAGGCAGGAGGGCGTATATATAAGTCCCTCCTTTCTGCCTGTCCGTGCCATCGGGAGCGCGCCGGGAGCGGCGCGCTCCCACGCCGGTCGGGACCCCCGTGAGTCCGATCGCGGTCCCCGCGGACTCGATCGCCGCGGGGACATCCGCGATCGTCTCACGGGACGGCTGAACGGGGAGATGCCGAGATAAACAGCATCTCCCCGTTCTGCCCAGCAACTAGTGACGCCGATCTCTGCTCCCTGTGATTGGAGCAGTGATCAGCATTCACTAGCTGACAGCCACGCCCCCCCACAGTAAGAAACACACCCCTAGGCCTACTTAACCCCTACACTGCCCCCTTGTGGTTAACCCCTTCACTGCCAGTGTCATTTTTACAGGAATCAATGCATTTAAATAGCATTAATTGCTGTAAAAATGACTGGTCCCAAAAATGTGTCAAAAATGTCCGATGTGTCCGCCATAATGTCGCAGTCACAAAAAAAATCGCAGATCTCCGCCATTACTAATAAAAAAAAAAATTATTAATAAAAATGCTATAAAACTATCCCCTATCTTGTAAACGCTATAACTTCTGCGCAAACCGATCAATAATCGCTTATTGCGATTTTTTTTTACCAAAAATATGTAGAAGAATACGTATCGGCCTAAACTGAGGGAAAAAAAATGTTTAATATATTTTTTGAGGATATTTATTATAGCAAAAAGTAAAAAATAATGCATTTTTTTTTTTTTAAATTGTCGCTCTATTTTTGTTTATAGCGCAAAAAATAAAAACCGCAGGGGCGATCAAATACCATCAAAAGAAAGCTCTATTTGTGGGAAAAAAAGGACGTCAATTTTGTTTGGGAGCCACGTCGCACGACAGCGCAATTGTCAGTTAAAGCGACACAGTGCCGAATCGCAAAAAGGGGCCTGGTCCTTTGGCTGCAAATTGGTCCGGTCTGAAAGTGGTTAAGAAAGCCATGTGGTCCTGGGAATACCAGGTGGGGCCTCTGTAGACATAACACCAGCCCATGTATACTAGTGAAGTGTGAGTAGTTACTATGGGGGAAATGTGTGGCCAGACAAGTCATGATCATATACTGCTTAATCTTGGGGGGCCTGTACAACTGAAAGTCGATACACCCCTAGCAGTGCACTTTAACCACTTCACCCCTGGAAGATTTGGCTGCTCAATGACCAGGCCATTTTTTTTTGCGATACAGCACTGCGTCTCTTTGACAATTACGCGGTCGTGCGATTCTGTACCCATACAAAATATGTCCTTTTTCCCCTAAAATAGAGCTTTCTTTTGATGGTATTTGATCACCTCTGCGTTTTTTGTTTTTTTTGCGCAATAAAAAAATGAAGAGCGACAATTTTGAAAAAAAACACAATGGGGGTTATTTACTAAAGGCAAGTGCACTTGGAAGTGCAGTCGCTGTAGATCTGAGGGGAATATCTGAAATGAGGGGAAGCGCTGCTGATTTTATCATCCAACCCTGTGCAGGCTAAAATACTGTTTTTTATCTTCCTTGCATGTCCCCCTCGTATTTCCAAGTGCACTTGTAGTGCAAAGTGGATTTGCCTTTAGTAAATAACCCCCTATATCTTTTTTACTTTTTGCTATAATAAATAGCCCACATTTGTTATCCAAATAAACTTTTTTTTTTCCCTCAGTTTAGGCCGATACATATTTTTCTACATATTTTTGGTAAAAAAAATCGATAGGATTGCACAAAAGTTATAGCGTCTACAATATAGGGGATAGATTTATGGCATTTTTATTATTATTTTTTTTCTTACTAGTAATGGCGGCGATCTGTGATTTTTATCGGGACTACGATATTGCGGCGGACACATGAGACACTTTTGACACATTTTTGGGATCATTGACAATTATACAGCGATCAGTGCTATAAAATTGCACTGATTACTTTATAAATGTCACTGGCAGGGAAGGGGATAACTGTGTTCCCTGGGTGTGTTCTAACTGAAGGGGGATGGGACTATCTAGGAGGGGAGAAAGATCGGTGTTCATACATAGTCGTCAAAAGCGGTTAAAGTGTGGGGTCTCCAGAATACTGTGCAATTTGGCACAAAGATAATATGGGGCCTGGTGCAGTGGAACGGGTGCTAAACTAGTAAAAACTAATATGGGGCCAAGTGCAGCATAGTATACATGCGTGCAAGCTTGTTGCCTAAACGCATGCTTGAATAAACACATGTTTTGCATACATACATGTGACATAAGCACATGTTTGGAAAAACATGAGCATCGAGACACTTGAAAGAGTGGTGTCTCCAGAATAGCATGCATTGGTCTGCAGTAGCTTAGTTTTGGGCTCCCTTTTCACACTTGTGCGATTTGAAAGTCGCGCATTTTGGCCGCATTTTAATGTGATTTTTCAGCGACGTGAAGCAGTGCCTGTGTAGTCTTGAGGTCTATGGATCTCAAGATGCGCTGAGGTCAGACCGGAGTGGTGCAGGGGCTGCTTTGAGGTCGCTGCTTTTTGAAGACGCATGGATGTGAAGGATACTCATTGGAAATCATGGGGTGTGACTTGTCAGGCAACCTTGCAGTCCCAGGTCGCAGGACAGGTCGCACAGGTATGGAAGTGGCCCTAGGCTGTTGAAGCAGCATAGAGGCTGCATTGGATGCCAGTGTACTTGGCTAATCCTGACTATAACTAGTATGGGCCCAAGTGCGGTTGAGCATGTGCAGCATATAGTATACATGCTTGCTTACTTGCATAAAACACAAGCCTATGCGCATGTTCGCAGAGAGCCCCGCCCCATGGCCCCCGTGCCCGACAAGCGGGCGGCACCCAGCATGCACCCACCCCCCCCCCCCAAGGGCAAGAATACTTGTATGCCTGCATGTTTGCGTAACTTGGGTACCTACATAATGGCATGCCTGGGTACCTGCATACTTGCATATGTAAGAGGTTGCATAGCAGTAAACCAACATTGTTTTAGGCCTTCATCCTTGGAGGACTGTGTACTAGGTTGGCTAATATAGTTTCTACTTTATTTACCTGTTATACCAATTAAATGGTTCCAGAAAGGAAAAGCAGCCGGGGGAGGCAGGTGGACCGTTCTCAGGTTCAGTGATCTGGCGGTGTCCACATCCCCCAATGGACAGTGGTGTCAGATGCATCTGAGCTACTGTGGTGTTTGGCATTGAAGCAATTTCCTGACTCATTCATTTTTGATCAGATGGACTGCGGCCGCATCACATTGATCATGCCTGATCTCTGTTGATCGAAGCCTAAGCAAGATCAAGCCTGGTTAGTATATGGATGTGAGACTGCCCGGGAATACCAGATGCTGTAAGCTTTCCTCCACCTGTGTGAGGGAGGCATCTGAGGCTGCTGTGTTTTGAGAGTATCCCAGGCCAGAAGATTTTGGGGCAGTCTCTGAAGTGGTTTTGCTCCATCTTTAGCCAGCAAAAGCTTGATAGGTTAGGTATGCCTCTTTTGTCTTCGGGGTCTGCCACAGAGTCGTCAGTCTTTTGCCTTGCATTTGGCTCTTGGAGCAGAAGGTATGGGCTCATTATTTTAAAAAAACCTCAACAGTTAGCGGTCCCAAAACTAAATGGGGACATAAGGTCTAGCTTAGATCATAAGCAGCGGGACATCCTTCTGTTTCAGATAGGTTCTGTCCATTTAGTGTTGATCTCTGCGAAAGGTAGATTTCTGGGCCCATAGTCCTCGATTACGCATATCTTCATGTGCTGTTTTTTTTTCCAGGCTCATCAATGTTTTTTTTTTGCAAATTGCAGTGCAAAGTTGTCTTTTTTTTTATTTTTGTGACTCTGCTTTTCGGGATGGCCCAAGGGTTCACAAAGCTCCCAGCCCAGTACTGGACTTGCTGAAAATGCAGGTGTGCCAATTTTACCTCAATAATCTTTGTTCAAGAAGCAGTCTGTTCCAGATTTTCCTTTGATACATCCCTGCAGGAGGAAGTTGTATCCAGGTCAAGGCACGTTCCCTACGTACAGTCCTAGTACCTACAGGTCTTTGGCAGAGGATCATTTTCTCTGGAACATGAAGTTCCAGGCATTGGATTGCCAGAGGGCTGTGTTTCCAGGGTATTACAGAGATAAGATTGTTGGTTGATGGTTCGAGATCTGGAGAAGGGATGGGCAAGATAACCACTGATGCCAGCTTCTCCAGTTCGTTTAAAGGCGGCTATAGTTTAGTGGACTTGGTCTCCACAGGAGAAAGTATTGCCCATCAATATCTTTGGATTGTTGGCCAGTGCGCCTTGCTCTAGATCTTGGGACAAATCAGTTGTAGGTGTAATCTGCTAATGCCTCTGCAGGCATATATATCAACCACCAGGAGTCAGACGGCTCAGGAAACTGAACAACATTCTGTCTGAGATAGTACAACAAGTGCTGTCTCTATCACTAGTACATACTCCAGGTATTGTATAATGGCAGGTGGAACTGCAGGTGAATCTACTAGATTCCAAGTTCTACAACAAGTGGGAACAGGTTGTGTCTGGGACGAAAGTCTTACCAGCAACAGGGGCAGATGCACTGGTAACAACTTAGGGACCAGTTCTCCCTTATTTGATGCTTCCCCCTGTTTCAGCTTCTCCCACATCTTTTGCGAAGAATCCGGGAGGTGGTAACACTGGGTGTTAGCCGAATTAGCCCAGGAGGGCTTGGTACGCTGACATAGTGAGTCTTGCTGGGGTCACTCCTTGAACACTCCCAGTCCAGTGGGACCTAATGGTCTTGAGTCCTGTATCTTCACACTGTTGAGCCCTGGAAGCTGGTTTCAGGCAACCTTGATTACAGGACCTCTAATCCAGGGGTCTTCAAACTTTGGCCCTCCAGTTGTTCAGGAACTACAATTCCCATCATGCCTAGTCATGTCTGTGAATGTCAGAGTTTTACAATGCCTCATGGGATGTGTAGTTTCACAACAGCTGGAGGGCCGTAGTTTGAAGATCCCTGCTCTAATTAGTAGGGTAAAGGAGATTGGCCTTAAGTACCATTACGGGTTTGAGTTCATCCCTATTAATTTTTTCCAGGGCCATTGTTTCTCGCTCCTGGATTCATACTTCATACAGTGTGTACTGTAGATAGTCCCACATGTCAGGCCACTCTTGTGTCCTTGGGACTGGGATTCGCTCTTGGCTGTCTTTGCAAAGGCTATTTATTGAACCAATTGGGAGACTGTTAGTCCCTTATCTCGGAGGATGGCTTCTTTGGATGCTATCACTTCACTTCACATGAGAGCTGGCGGCTCTTTCATGCAAGGAGCCGTTCTTGCTTGCACATCATAAGGCGATGTTGCGTCCTAATCCATCTCTATTGCCTAGAGTGGTTTCTGGTTTTCACTTGAATCAGGACAGTGTCTTACTTTTATTTTTTTCCTAATCCACAGTCGTCAGGAGAAAGATCGCTACATACTCTAGAGGTAGTTCAGACTCTCAGGTCTACTTGAGTTGTCAGCACAGGTCAGGAATCCTGATTTGTGCAGCTAGAAGAGCCCAGGAAGGGCAGGATCCAATTTTTAGCAGTGGATCTGACAGTTTATCAATGATGCCTATGATTTTAATGAGCAAAATCCCATTTTTTTTCTGGGGAGAGATTCTCTACCAGGTGTGTGGAAGTATCCTGGGCCATCCGCCATCAGGTGTCAGTGGTCCAGGTGTGCAAGACCGCTATTTGGTCTTTAAGTTTTATACATCCACAGGGTTTTTACCAGGTGGATGTCAAGAACATTGCCTTTGATCTCAGCGTATTACAAACAGTAATAGGGACAGTCCAAAGATGTTGGCTCAGATGCGGAAGACTGATGATCTGTTTGTATTGCCAGAAGGTCCCAAGAAGGGACAAGGCAGCATCTAAGTTGACTATTCCTCAATGGATCCCCCAAGTGATTGTTCAGGCATATGTAATTAAGGGGGGGAAAACCCTGCCTTTTCCAGTAAGGGCACACTCTACCAGAAGGGCAGAGAATGGGCAGTTCATCATCAAGCATCGATGGCTCAGATTTGCAAGGCTGCTACTTGGTCTTCCGTGCATACATTCACTAGGTTTTGTCAAGTAAATGCTAGGAGGATGTTGCATTTGGACACAGTGTACTGTAGGCAGCAATATAAATCCTGTTGTTCTAATGGTTTTTCTTTGGTCATAATGGGTTCCCTCCCAGTTATTATGGCTGCTCTGTGTCCCGTGATGTACGATAAAGAAATTGGGATTTTTTTTCTACCGCTTGCCTGTAAAATCCTTTTCTTGGAGTACATCACGGGACACAGAGATCCCTCTTGTCTGGGAAGTTTATTGCTTGCTACAAAACTGAGGTACTGCCTGTGTAGGAGAGGTTATATAGGGGAGGACTTCTTGTTTGATTTACCAGCATGAGCCACACCATGTGTCTATAGACTCACTCAAAGTGCTCGGGAATAAGCCTGCAATAAGAAATGGCTTCCTATGCTGGTACACCGAGGAGTAGTGGCGGAGGACCCGGAAGGAATAGGAGGATCGAGGCTGCTCTGTGCAAAACCATTGTACAGAGTAGGTAAGTATACAATGTTTATTACGAGAGAAAAAAATTGAGCATTTACAATCATTTTAATAAATGATGAATAAAGCAGGAATCCTGCTAAATTAAAAATCAAAATATTGTTTTTAAAACGAGGAGCTATTTAAATTACTAATTATAGCTCCACAATACTTTTACCCTTTTTCCTTGCAAATGACAAACTGCTAATATGCAGTCTAGGGCCTCTAGGACATCTAATAGTTTGCATTATGGTGTGCAGCACATAAAATGTCCCTGGCACCTACAGGGGAAGTCAGGATTAGAGCTCATGATTCTGTAACCACTTTTACACATCCCTCCAAGTTTGCCAATGTTGTATCTTCGCTCCACAGGCTCACAAGAGCGTCAGGATAAGCTGCGAGAAATTGGGATTGTTGACATTCTGCACAAACTGAGTCAATCGACAGATCCAAACCTCTGTGACAAGTAAGTATACTTGAAGCACGCACTGAATGCATATTTACTTGAAGCCCCTGGAAAATCCGTGGCAGTCCCAACACACAGTATTCACTGTATTGTAGAAACAGAAACTGGAGTTGAAGGAAACCATTTCTTCCTAAAACTACATAAAACTGCAGCCTGAATCTTTTTATATATATATATATATATATATATATATAATCTGCCTGCAAGTAAGTGGATATAAAAAGTCTACACATCCCTGTTAAAATGTCAGCTTTCTGTGATGTAAACAAATGAGAACAAAGATTAATCATTTCAGAAATGTTTCCACCTTTTAATGTGACCTATAAACTGTACAACTCAATTAAAAAACAAACTGAAATCTTTTTTTGGGGGGGGCGTAAAAATAAAATAATGTGGTTGCATAAGTGTGCACACCCTCTTATAACTGGGGATGTAGCTGTGTTAAGAATTAAGCAATAACATTCAAACTCATGTTACATTAGGAGTTAGGAGTCAGTACACACCTGCCATCATTTTAAAGTGCCTCTGATTAACCCCAAATAAAGTTCAGCTGTTCTAGTAGGTCTTTCCTGACATTTTATTAGTCACATCCTACAGCAAAAGCCATGGTCAGCAGAGAGCTTCCAAAGCATTAGAGGATCTCATTGTTAAAAGGTATCAGTCAGGAGAAGGGTACAAAAGAATTTCCAAGGCATTAGATATACCATGGAACACAGTGAAAACAGTCATCGTCAAGTGGAAAAAACAGTGACATTACCAAGAACTGGATGTTGCCTCCAAAATTGGTGAAGACAAGAATAAAAGGGAGACTGCCAAGAGGCTTGCAGCAACAAAAGGAGCTGCAGGAATATCTGGCAAGTACTGGCTGTGTGGTACATGTGACAAAATCTCCCGTATTCTTCATATGTCTGGGCTATGGGGTAGAGTGGCAAGACAGAAGCCTTTTCTTACGAAGGAAAAACATCCAAGCCCGGCTAAATTTTGCAAAGACGCATCTGAAGTCCCCCAAAAGCATGTGGGAAAATGTGTTTATGGTCTGATGAAACCAAGGTTGAACTTTTTGGCCATAATTCCAAAAGATATGTTTGGCACAAGAACAACACTGCACATCACCAAAAGAACACCATACCCACAGTGAAGCACGGTGGTGGCAGCATCATTCTTTGGGGCTGTTTTTCTTCAGCTGAAACGGGGGCTTTAGTCAAGATAGAGGGAATTATGAACAGTTCCAAATATCAGTCAATATTGGCACAAAACCTTCAGGCTTTTGCTAGAAAGAAGAGCACAAAGAGGAACTTCATCTTTCAGCATGACAACGACCCAAAGCTTACATCCAAATCAACAAAGGAATGGCTTCACCAGCAGACTAAAGATTTGGAATGGCCCAGCCAGAACCCAGACCTGAATCCGATTGAAAATCTGTGGGATGATGAAGAGGGCTGTGCACAGGAGATGCCCGCGCAATCTGACAGATTTGGAGTGTTTTTGCAAAGAAGAGTGGGCAAATATTGCCCACTCATACCCAAAAGACTGAGTGCTGTAATAAAATCAAAAGGTGCTTCAACAAAGTATTAGTTTAGGGGTGTGCACACTTATGCAACCATATTATTTTATTTTTACTTCCCTCCACCTAAAAGATTTTAGTTTGTTGTTCAACTGAGTTGTACATTTTATAGGTCACATTAAAGGTGGAAAAAGTTCTGAAATGATTTATCTTTGTATCATTTTTTTATATCACAAAAACCTGACGTTTTAACAGGGATGTGTAGACTTTTTATATCCACTGTACCTTTAGTGCAAGAGCTTAGTGTATATGGCTGGTTCTCCCACAAAGCCCATTAAACACTAAACAAGCTGTAGGGATTTGTGAGAAGTGAAGAGGCAGGTCAGCCCTTGAATCTCTAGACAAAAGCTCCCTAAATTTTGTAGCTCTCAGAGTCGTGAAGACACTGGGCACAAATCTGTACTGTCATCTATGCGTTACTACATGCTGTTTAGGAAAGGAAACGTTCACTTTGGGTAGATTGATAGGCCTCGAGTCTGTAGACCTTTCCACATTGGGACTTTAGTCTAAAGGGAAGACTTGTACTTTTAATGCAAACAGTTATTCAGATCTTATCTGCCATATTTTAGTGCCATATGATGGATGAGAGGAAGCATCTGATTGCTACTTCCTTTAGACTTTTCTAGAAATCAGTATGTTAGTAGTATTGGGTGTGCTATATGGAACAAGGGCAATAAAGCAAAATTCAGAAAAATGCCTAGTAATAATATTTATTTTTAAAAACGGTATGGATTTAAATTCTAGTTGAGTCTAAACTGTATTGAAATGCTAAGTAGAGTTAGGGCAATGCTTTTACTGAGATGTGTAGAAATAGGTCCATTCAAAAGAGAAAAGACTAATGCCGCGTACACACGAGCGGAATTTCCGTCAGCAAAATCTTGGATGGTTTTTCCGACGGAATTCCGCTCAAGCTTGTCTTGCATACACACGGTCACACAAAAGTTTGCTGAACTTTCGACCGTCAAGAACGCAGTGACGTGTACACTACGACGAGCTGAGAAAATGAAGTTCAATGCTTCCGAGCATGCGTAGGAATTTTGCACGTTGGAATTGGTATTTCCGATCTGAACTTTTTCCAACCGAAAAATTGAGAACATACTGTCAATCTTTTGCTGGCTGGAATTCCGCCCGCAAAAGTCTGATGGAGCATACACACGGTCTCATTTTCGGACCAAAAGCTCTCATCTGACTTTAGCTGGCGGAATTTCCGCTTGTGTGTACGGGGCATATGAGGTAAATACCATTTTTACATGGCAGGCTTGTAACATGGCACTCTTCTGACCATGCTTTACATGCTTGTAAAATTACATTTGCCCGGAACTCTTTTATCCAGTTAAAAGGGGGTTATCGCATTACCCAACTACTCCTACTTGTGCTTAATACTCCAGTCAAGTCTCTCCTATGCTTTATATTCTGACCACATGAAGTAGGTATGGTTTATAACTCAGCAAAGGCAATGTGATGCTTCAAACTATTAGTGGCTTTGCAGGTCACACATGCCTGCCATGTAAACATGTTGTTTACCCCAACTCCTTGCTCCTTTTGAAAAAGCCTATTCACAAGTAGATATAAAATTGGAGAGAGAAAAACAAAATGTTCCCATTTATATGTTTTGCAAAAATGATTTATTTTCTTAGAAAACTGATTTTCTTTGTGCTTTCTCTAGGGCAAAAACCGCACTACAGCAATACCTTGCATGATCTTGGGGAAAACATGTTGGCCTTCCATACACCACTTATTTTTCTTACACCACCTCTTTTTCACATCACCTATGGATGAACAAACTAGTCTGACTCCTTAGTGCACACGGTCACCTTGGACGTCTTCAAGCAGTTTGTGACACGAAACTGAACTGCCGCTGCAGAATGGACTACTTTCTATATAACCCTTCCAGCCCCCGATGGATGATTAGTATTAATTTCTTTTGTTTTGACATTTTGGGGGATTTTCTGAGCTATTTGGATTTTTAACGCTGTTGCTGCAATCTATTTTGTGTGCGTAGCTAAATACCTCAACCCCCTGAGTTTTTCTTTCCACTGCTTGCACAACTCCTAAGACTTAACATGCAAGAAAACTTGGATTTTTTTTCCATTTTTCTCCCCCACCAACAGTTTCCCAGGGCAAAGGATTTGCTGTACAAAAAAAAAAAAAAAGTTCTATACAGTTTGTAAAATGTTATTTAATAAAAGTGTATAAATATAAATATATATAAATATATATACATGCACACAAGTGCAGGACAATAAGTGCCCCTAAAGTTTATGTTAAATTTTTGAGCGTACAGATATTTGTAAGTAAAATATATGAATTTCTGAAGTGAGTCTTTGTATATATTTTTGGTTTTCTAAAGATAATGATTGACTGCCTGTGCACTCAAAGCTGAATGCATTAAATTTTGTAATGCTTTTTGAGATTTTATTTACATTACTTATGTGAAGGTGGCTATGAAATGCCAGCAAAAAAAAATCTTGACTTCTGCTCTTTAAGGCATTTCGTTTTTTTGTAATGAGCTTTGGTTGCATTGCTAAAACAGTACCAGTTTTTGCAAGCATCTGAATATGCATTTAGTGTTAAAGAAGATGTCCAGAAAATGAAGCACTTTTAAAAATATGCTGGCTTATTAGGGGTTGACGTGAAGTTGTATCCACCTCATTGACTTGACTTATCTTTCATTTACTGTACATTTCTATTAAGCATCAGGGGTATAGCTATTATTTATACTTCTGCCGCAGCTGCAGAATTGTGTGCAGAAGCTTTGCCCCTCCTTTCCTCTTACTCAATTAAAGAAGGCTTTGTATTACATTAACCCTTTCACAAAGTATTCTGTGAATGGACAGCGGAGGATAGAGGTAGTGTGGCTCTGTCAGAGCGATAGGA
Source organism: Lithobates sylvaticus (assembly GCA_028564925.1). Lineage (NCBI taxonomy): Eukaryota > Metazoa > Chordata > Amphibia > Anura > Ranidae > Lithobates > Lithobates sylvaticus. The sequence goes on along the minus strand of CM053031.1, from coordinate 104,417,258 downwards.
GTATGGCGGCAGCAGTACTCCCAACACTTAGCAAAAATGGAAATGGTAAACAAGAGAGGTGGCATACACCTTGTTGTACCTGATCCGTTTTAAACCAGCATATTTTTAAATGGGCTGTCATTTCTGGAGTTCCACTTTAGGCCCCTTTCACACTGGGGCGTTTTTCAGGAGCTACAGCGCTAAAAATAGCGCCTGTATAGCTCTTGAAAAAAGCGGGTGCTTTCACACTGGAGCAGTGCACTAGCAGGACGGTAAAAAAAGTCCTGCTAGCAGCATATTTGAAGCGGTGAAGGAGCGGGGTATTCACAACTCCTATACCGCTCCTACCCATTGAAATCAATGGGATACCGCCGGCAAAGCGCCGCTTCATCGGTGCTTTGCGGAGGGTTTTAACCCTTTTTCGGGCGCTAGCGGGGGTTAAAACCACCCCGCTAGCGGCCGCATATCGCGGCTAAAACGACGGTAAAGCAGCCCTAAATATATCGCTGCTTTACTGTCGCCGCCCGCACCGCCCCAGTGTGAAACCGGCCTTAAGTACTAGGTGAAGTAACAGATTTAATACCTAGCAGACAATCTCCTGCTGCCCCTGATCTCACCACTGAAAGTTCCTTCAAGAGTTTTGAGTTTCTGGAAGACGAGATTTTCCCAGGTTTCCGCACCCCTATTTACCAGCTTATACAATCCTAGGACCGAAACCCGGATCTCCATATACCAGAGGTTCATCATTTTGTTTAAATCATAGAAACAGCATGAACAAGCCTTAAAGGGTATCTCTACTTTCGTGAGGGGGAAAAAAAAATGGCAAATAAAGAAAAATATAGTGTATACAATTGCGACACAAGTCATGTTGTAATTGAATGTTATTAAAAATACCTTTCCTTTTCAATCTGTAGCTCTGTCATTTTCTGAACATGCAATATGGCTACCTGGAGGTGTTCTGTATTAATGTATGTATAAATGTAATTTGTACAGAATTCCACCCAACAACATAATTTCCTGCTTGTGTGATTGGCTCACTGATTGTCCCAGAAGTCTACACAAAGATACAAGTCAGATTTCAGGCATCCCCTGCACAAAAAATTATATTTTTGGAAAGATACTCCAAATAGGAAATCACAGCTAAAGTGACGCAGGGCCAGTGGCTTTCCTCATTAGAGCCCTGCAGGTGCACAGCTGATTGATAATTATGAAACCACTCCCGTTAAACTCACTTTCCCACATGGACAGGGCGCAAACACAAGGATTTCTTCAGAATAACACAAGATGTGAATCTACAACAATGTTTGTTAATATCCATGCAATGTACACAGATCACCCAGGGGGAATTTTTTTTTTTTTTTTTTTTAACAAAAGTGGAGTTGCGCTTTAAGATTCATCTGCATCAGGGATACACAGGTCAAGGCATTTGTTCATGCTGTTTCTATCATAATAATTGAATAAAGAAGCTCTTATCTGAAGGTATGTGTGCAGTGAAGATTCAAATTGTTGAATTTTGCACCAACTCCAGACTGGAGGTGATCCTGTCTCCCTAGCAGTAGCAGCATTTTTGTACTCTACACGAGTGCTTGGGCCTGGCAATTGGCCATTCTAGCAGTGAGTACAGAATTATTGAAGGCCAGGGGGGAGCATTCATGAGTTTGCCTCCACCTAGAGTACTGGGTGTGTCTCAAGGCCCTTGTTGTAGATGGGGGGGGGGGGGGGGTGGAGCCCGAGGGGAGAGCAAGTACAGCTTTCCTATGGTGACTTATGCATCTAACCTTACATACTGCGGAAATTGGGATTCCATATGAACTCAAGCAGTCAACCGAGCAGCTTCTGTCAGACTTCAGGTGACCTCTTAGCCATTACTGTCAAGCTGAGCAAGCAAATACTGACTACGTAAAGACCTGTGTTGACAGGCTTTTGTTTGTATTAGAACTGCTTCTTTCCCATACAAATATGCAGACGCTGTGTGATGCAGCTTAGAAGGAAGTAAAATGCAGGTCAAATGCACCTTTCAATGACGTTGTAATTCTTTCAGGCGATTCTCAAATGGTATTAAATGCAGTCTGCTCTTGGATGCATTCAGCTTGTCATAGCCCATCGACACATGCCTAAAGCACATAGACAAATCCTAAAGCTAAATAAATGTAAAAGGAAATCTTTCATAAGTCTGTGCATGTATAACCGTTTAAAAGAATTCATTTTTAGATGTTTGCATTGGTCCCAGACTGATTACCTTAGTCAAAGTTCATGGAGGGCCATAAACAACCCAATATTGCAGTCATTGCTTGTGATAATTGGACTGGTTCTGCTATCCTGCTGAAGGATAATGAATGTCCCCAGCAATGGTCTGGGGCATTGATTACTGAAATCCCTGCAAGCTGACCTGATCTGTCACTTTCTTGGCGAGTATTACGGTGGGCAAGTATAGCGCTGCTTCAATGGTTCGAATAAGGAGAGGGGGATAGATATCATCTGACCTATATCCTGTTTGTTTATGGACACCTATAACAGAGAAATGGAACAAACTAGAAAAAATCCCTTGAACGGTATGCTGCCCTTTTTTCTATCTGATAAATCTATTATCAGATGGGCAACGTGTGCTCTTTGTCTTTTAATTATCACTGCAGTGTTTTCTTTTATTTCTAACATGCTGTCTCAGATGTGTACCGTATATACTCGAGTATAAGCCAAGTTTTTCAGCAAATTTTTTTGTGCTGAAAATGCCCCCCTCTCGGCTTATACTGGAGTCAATCGCTTTTCTGCAGCAGAGAATGACATTTTCCGACCCCGACTTTGGGGCCACTTGGTGCTAGGAACCCCAAATTTGGTGTGCAAACCCAGTGGAACTAGCACTACAACATAGCCAAGATGGGGTTCCTAGCACCAAGTGGCCCCGAGATACCGAGCCCCAAAGTCTGTTCGGAAAATGTCATTCTCTGCTGCAGAAAAGTGCTTGACATTTTCTGAACCGATTTTGGGGCCCCGTATCTCGGGGCCACTTGGTGCTAGGAACCCCATTGGATATGTTGTAGTGCTAGTTCCACTGGGTTTGCATGCCAAATTTGGGGTTCCTAGCACCAAGTGGCCCCGAGATACGGGGCCCCAAAGTTGGTCAACTGTGTCCACCTGCAGCAATGTCATTTCAGGACCCTTTGGTTCCAGAGACTCCAAATTTGGGCTGCAGCTAGGGGGCATCTAGGAACGCTTAACTAGAAGTTAGGGGAACCTATGGCTGAAAATGGGCACAGTGAGGCATGCAAATGGGCAAAGTGAGGCAAAAAATGGGCATTGTTGACCCTCTTTTCCACTTGCAGTAGCTGCGCATTTCTCACCCTAGGCTTATACTCGAGTCAATAAGTTTTCCCAGTTTTTTGTGGTAAAATTAGGTGCCTCTGCTTATATTCGGGTCGGCTTGTACGCATTCTTGGAACGTCTTTGTCAACTGTGAGAAACACGCTGTGATCCTGTCACATGGTACACCATAAGTGGTTACACTGTCTTGTATAATAGGAGCACACAGCTAGTAAAACTTTATTTGATCTGATTTTAACAAATCAACTATCTTACATCAGACTAAGTATCAAAGCATGCGATTATACAGTAACCGAACTTGGTTCAACTATGGCTGTAAATCCAGCACCAAGCCTCCCCTCCCACCAGAGTGGGTCTAATTTGCAAGGTACATCTAAGTGGCTGTTATATAAATTTATACCCCTTTATTAAACAGTTTTTAGATATTCCCTAAAAGATGGTGGCATGCCGGATTATTCTTTCAGAGAACAGAATGGAGTTTCATAGTCCACTCAGCCCAGTCTTTGCTAATCAGACATTCTGTTGCACATTTTAAACATACTGATTTCAATAGAGTGTCTGCAGGATTATATGATATCGGGGAAGCAGCCAGCTGTAGAATCACAAGCTGTCTCCTCTTTGCATGGGGTGTATTTATACTCCATTGAGGACCGGGTGCATATATTACTCTAAATTGTGTTTCACTTGAAGCAGCATATTCAACCAATATGACAAATGTAAAATGTGAGGCATGATGTTTTCATTTATTAATTTATTTTACGTTCGAACTTGATGTGCCTGGGCATTTTATGGGTTAAATTCAGCCTCTGATGTGATTTTTTTACCAATGCACTACTCGATTTCCCCTGCAGATGGAGTTCTAACATCACTACACACTCCATGACTGCTGTTTTTCAGGGGTTACAAGAGGAAAAACATTGATTTTATTAAAAAAAGAAAATGAAAGAAGCCTAGATTTACTATTGATCATCTGAGATGCTGGATTTCAAAGTCCTGTGGAGTGTTCCCGGGGTGGAGGCAAGCTAAATATAAATCTGTATGGTTGACATATGCAACTCAGAGGCTAGTTTACCGAAATTACAGGTACATACTATAGGTAAATCATTCTGTATAATGGCAATAGCTGATATGGCAGTATTTTGTTGCTGTGACCAAGACATAAAGGTTACAGGTCGGCTGTGATCTAAGTTAATTCAATTGGTCAATGTTCATACAGAGCTAACACAATGAGCCTTACTATCAAGTGAACTGTTTCCTGACAAATTTTTGAGGAAAATCCCCTATAGAAATCAGCTATTAACCAGGGCGTATTGGTCTATATAGAAATCCGTTATTAACCAGGTCGTATTAGTATATATGTTATATATGACTCGGGTAAGTTATTATCTTTTTGGGGCACCTAAGGGAATGTTATTCAACACTCCCCCTTTTTTATATGCCTCTCTTTGTTTCGGGCCAGACATATAGTTTCCGCTCTACCATTTAGTGTTTCTACCACACATTAGGCCTATACAGTTTTAATTTTTTAACCTTTTGATTCTTAATTCCATACTCTGTGAAGTATTCTTTTATCAAGCATCTATATTCATAGTGGCAAATATAAGGCATCCGTTTATGATTTGCACACCAATCTACCTTATTGCACCAACCTCATTGATTTTTTACATCTCTAGAGGTGCATACATATATATATATTCCCAGTTAATTACACATATATTTTATATGCTTGAGCTCTGAATACTTTATTAAATATGTGATACTGCATTGCATTTTTAACAACTCAATTACCTCCTCTCTATTAATGAATTTTTTTTAGTAATTTTTTTTTTTATATATTTTTTTTATTGTTACTAATGTTTTTAAATATTTTTTATATATATTTTTTTCTGGTAAATTTATTTTTGTATATATAACCCTTCCCATAACGTTTTTTTTTCGTAAGGGTGTTCTATACATATCTGCATTATTTGTATCTACAGACTGTAAATTCAATTAATTAATTTTTATATTGTACATAATATTTGGTTTATAGTATGTAGTGTCCCGGGTTGCGGTTTGGCCACAAATTGATTGATTTATTTATACATACTTTTTTCTAATTTAAGAACATGGGGTTCTGCTATAAGTTCCCCTGTACCAAGGAGGTTGATAGCATATCACTCGAGAAACAGGCTCCCCTACGCTTGTAGGGTGGTAACATATTATCCATGTAGTCCAGCAGGGAGCACTCTATTAGAATCGGTTCTTATCAGATAATACAGATCGTGGAGGTACAAGCTCCGGTCTGTAAAATCTAACCAAATATGGCCGCGCCATCGGGACACTACACCCTATAAAAATACAGGAGGTGTAGCAAGATGGCTCCAGATGACGTCTTGAGTGATGAAACGCGTAGGGTGGAGTTACAGTACATCTTTGCGTCACTTCTGGTTAGAGCGGCGATTGTTTACACGGTGCCGGCTCTTTTTCTTATTGATGCATGCTCTATTTTACACCAAATGTGAGTATATCTCTACACAACTGTTTTAAAATAAAGCTTTTTTAAAGCAATATTATGCTATGGGCATTCCTCTTTTTCTACATGTAACAACCCGGTGGAAAGCCAGCAGGAGTTGTACAGACTGCCCAGCAGGCTCCAGAGAGCTACACAGTGGCTTATACTGTGAACGTTTAATAACCCTGGGGGGGGTTAGGTTATTCGGTGAGTGCAATCTTATTCTCAGTACGGATAATATCACCTGGCACCATTGTCACTTGAAAGGATTATCAGAATCATCCTGAACAGACACTGGTTTTTGAGCACAAGTTACTTTACATTTTTATTTCTTCAATGGACTAATTTTATACTGTTGTTACCAGTCTGTACACCCATCTTTGGTTTATACGGTGGGATACAGTTATACATATATTACCATTCCTGTGTATTTCTTTATTTATTTTTGGTTTTGTTTATGGTTATATGTTTATGCTTGTACACATATACCAATTTGCACACTGGGATTAGCAAATCCAGCACGGAAATACAGCACCCGCATTTCCATTAATGCAAGCACCACTTTACGTAACTTTGACACCCTGCTCATTTGGGAGGGTGTAACACAATCAGCACGTTACATATTTGTGTTTCTTTTCTAATTAAAGCCTAAGGAACTAGGCAGATTATTCTTCATTCTTCACCCACACGTGATTCTTACTTTCTTTTTTTGTTTTTTAATTTTTCCTTCTTCCTTCACATCCACATCAGTATGCAGAGGGTGTAACACACCAATACTTGTCTAAGGAAAAAAATATGGCATCACAGAGGGTCTAACACACCAACACGCTGCCAATTATATACACCAACACGTGGTTAATACACATCTCCACACCAAGTAGGACTATAAAATATATTTTTCCCCCTGTTTTCTAGTACTCTGCAATTTTCAATTGATTACACTCATTCTTTACTTGTATTATATCTAGCCTTAATTTTGCTACCTTGTGGAGGTTCTCATCAAGCTTTTACCACCATCTGGTTCCTAATATTTACATTTATCTCTATTCATCAAGAGGAATAGCGCCATATCTACACTTTTTTTTTAATTTACTAGCAAAAGCGCTCTTTCAGAAGCAGGACAGTCATAGAACATTTACTCCATGTGAACAAATTTTAAGCCATCCATAAATACAGATTTTATATAAAACGTTTGCTTTAGAAAACAATATCCACTGTCCATATTTGGATACCCTTTCAGTCCATCACAAAAAAAAGTAAGGGGTGATGAACTCCCTGATCATGCTGGTAAATATATACAGTGCTTTATGTTTAATCATATTATGTGTTTTCCTTTATTAGTTTGTTTTATAAGTTTAGGCAGGCAATAGGTCTATATAGCTTACAGTTGCTGTAAAGACAGATGCATACTGTATATACTCGAGTATAAGCCGACCCAAATATAAGCCGAGGCACCTAATTTTACCACAAAAAAAAATGGGAAAACTTATTGACTCGAGTATAAGCCTAGGGTGAGAAATGCGCAGCTACTGTAAGTGGAAAAGACAGTCAACAATGCCTATTTGCAGCCTCACTGTCAATTTGCAGCCATAGGTTAAGGGTCCCTAGATGCCCCCTAGCTGCAGCCAAAATTTGGGTTCTCTGGACCCAAAGGGTCCTGAAATGACATTGCTGCAGATGGACACAGTTGACCGACTTTGAAGCCACTTAGTGCTAGGAACCCCAAATTTGGTGTGCAAACCCAGTGAAACTAGCACTATAACGTATACTGGGGTTCCTAGCTCTAAGTGGCCCCGAGATACGGGGCCCCAAAGTCGGTTCGGAAAATGTCAAGCACTTTTCTGCAGCAGAGAATGACATTTTCCGAACTGACTTTGGGGCCCTCATATCTTGGGGCCACTTGGTGCTTGGATATATTATAGTACTAGTTCCATTTCGGGTTCCTAGCACCAAGTGGTCCCGAGATACGGGGCACCAAAGTCGGTTCGGAAAATGTCAAGCACTTTTCTGCAGCAGAGAATGACATTTTCCGAACTGACTTTGGGGCCCTCATATCTCGGGGCCACTTGGTGCTTGGATATATTATAGTACTAGTTCCATTTCGGGTTCCTAGCACCAAGTGGTCCCGAGATACGGGGGCCCCAAAGTCGGCTTGGAAAATGTTGAGTATAAGTCTAGGGGGGCATTTTCAGCACAAAAAAATGTGCTGAAAAACTCGGCTTATACTCGAGTATATACGGTATACCTTAATCATACATGTTAAATCCAATCTTGACATTTTGTTTGGATTTGCCAACAATTAGTTGTTGGTATGTGCTATAAAAGAAATTGTAGAATCAGATTTTAACATGTATGAGCAGCTTTACAATTCAACCAATCTGTATGCTCTGTTTTCTCATCCCATTTTTATTGCATTTAAAGACAGTTCTTACATAGCATCGTTCTTGGCAGGAACTTTGGTATTCACAAGAAAAATCTGCCTTCAAGGGGATGAAAAACATATTTCATATGTTCCTTTCTAAAGTGTTCCAAAAACATTCTGTATTGAAGGGGCAAGTATTGTCTCTTAATATAAAGTGACTCTTATTTTACATTTTGCCATCTGTACATTTTTAACTTGTTTTTGACTGACATGGGGAGTTTACTCAATAGGTTTTAAAATGTAACAGCTGAAGATTCCTGAAATGCAGCCTCACTAGTACTGTAGGAACTGTAATATATGCTAAAATTGTATGTCGTTGCTTGCTCTACTGTCTGTGTTTCTACTTTTACAGCGCAGATACCCTCTGATTTACTTATAGGTCAAATTGCATTAAATTCAGTCTTCCCTAGTTTCTTTTGTGCTTCACCGAGCTGTTGGCAGTCATTCTGACACAAGTACAGGGGGCCCAGACGTTTAGTTTAAGGTCACAACAACATCAGACGCAAAAAAGTTTGTGCAGGCTTTGTTCTGCCCGTATGACCTCCAGGGTAATCACAGCGCTTTGCTTTAGACATTGTTGTAAAACTCCCCGTTGAGAAAGAGAAAAATGTGGAACCTTTTCTATTTAATCTTTTATTCCATTTTAATCCTATTTTATTTCATGCTGACTTGTTTGTGAAAGTGCAGCTCTAGAGCTGCTATCATTGTTCTTGCTTCTCTAATTATTAAGTCACTTACTGCACAAATTTGAACAAAATGGAAGCTGCCATTGCCAACCTTTTTTCGCCACATACCCAAAAAAGGAGGAGTAAAATAGAAATGCATTGAAATGAAAGTCTGAATGGATTATTTCAAACTCTATTTCTGTTAAACCAATTGGATAGCAGAGATTCATAGACATTAAGGCAGCAATTTGTATAGCTAGAACCAAACTGGAAGGACACTTTACATGTACAGAAAATGGGAAAAAAATTATCCTTATTGGGAAATCCAATAGCATGTACAAAAAAAACTTACACAAGTATTTTGCATTGTACCACTCACTGGGTTATATTATGTGAAAAAGGAACAGTGATTTTGTTTTAATAATTCAACCCACATAAAGAAACCTAGGCAGGTTGGATAAATTGTAAGAAAGCTCATTTAAAATTAATTAAGCTGAGGGAGGCAACTCAACAATATTTATACATCTCATGGAGGATTTAATATCACTCTGATGTCCCCATATGGTCCTTATCCAAAATCCTCCAATGTTAAATTTTATCCCACATAGAAGATCGTGGTTACAAAAATAGAATACCAAAATCCTTGTAAGTTTGCATGTGTACTTTCTAGTAACTAAAATACCTCTCAACCAAGTTGAAATGATTTGAGGTTGATTGTTGTATAAAAGTTGGATGGAGAGAAACACAAAGAATCCACTATGAAAAAAATGTTGGTTCTATTTCCTTACATCAGCACATCAGATATAACACAAATACAAACCAATACCAATCAAAAAAAAAAGTTGGGTACTTTAGGGCATTTTGAGCTCTTCTGACTATGGGGTGGATTTACTAAAATTGGAGAGTGCAAAATCTGGTGTAACTGCACATGGTAGCCAATCAGCTTCTAATTTCAGCTTGTTCAATTTAGCTTTGACAAAAAAAAAATGGACGCTGATTGGTTTCTACGCAGAGCTGCACCAGGTTTTGCATTCTCCAGTTTAAGTAAATCAACCTCTGTTCTAACCTTTCACGCCCAGTTCTTCAGCCTGCCCCTAAATTTGCCCCATCACACTGGTGTCATATTTTATCTGTAAATACCATTTACATTTGATTGTATTACTTGGTAATTCCAAGTACCCAATTTCATTACATTTTTATAAAAGACCTATGTTTTAAAGTAAACATGTGTCACTGAAATTATGTGGATTAATATTGTTTACATCAAGTAACATTTCAGTTCACAAATAATCTATTCCCTTTTCTTGAAATTGCCAGTTATGCTTGCACATTCTCTTTGTATTGCCAATGAATAATGGCTTGAAATTTGTTTTCTGAAATAAGAGATTTAAAATGAGAATCCACCTACGCTGAGGAGTCTTCTTTTTTTTTTTTTTTGTGCTTTTACCCAAGATTCACAGGAATTTCATCCTTGATTCACATTTATTTAATTGAATACCTTTGGGAAAATCTGTGAATCGTGTTTAAAATGTGTGTCATCAAGTGTAAAAAAAGCTGCTTCTGGTTTGTAAATGTTTCCAGGAGTTAAAGCTTTCAACCATTAAAGTTAAGTTGAGATTGAAGTGGGCTAATTACTAGACTGGGCATTCCGTCCTATTGGCATAAACTCTGTCCTGGCAACATGCAGTAAAGACCAACTAAGAAGATTAACAGATTATGCTCTTGTTGGCAGAATTAAATGCATAAAACTAATACTATTCTATTTCTCCATACCATGACTATGGTTGATTGGGGGAGGGGAGTCTTCAGAGCCCAGTTTTGGAGTTGGAGTTCAATTTTGAAGTAGATGTTTGCCTGCTGTAGTTAGTCAGTACTGTAGCCTTTGGGAAGCATGTCATACGCTGATCTTAGCAACCAGACCACTTACTTTCTAGCAGCACCTCTGGGCCCTGAGACAAGTACTGTGAAAGTGTGAAGTCTTCAGAGGTGCACATGTTTGTGTAGCTTATAGATAATATTGAAAGTTTCATCTATATTTGAAGTTAACTATGTACACCCCATTATTTACATGTGGTGACAAAGTGGAAAAAGTAGTTCAAAAGAAGCCCCAATTCACCTCTGTAGCAATATGATAACAGACGCACAGAAATATTAGTATAATCTGGATTTAACCTTTAGAATGAATCGCTTCACAGTACAAGCGGCTACAGAGGTCAATGCCATGACTGCCTTTAAGTGGTCGTCTATAAAGCTATAGAGCGTCTGGTATTTCTGAGTACCAAATGGAGCTTTCCATTCCAAAACTGCCCTCTGGGTTAGTCCACTAGGGCCTCACCCACATACAGAAACATGAGAGGGAATTGTACAGCACATAATTTTGTGACCGGTCATCTGTGAAGTCACAGCGAGACGCTTCAGGAAAAGTCTGTAAAACTTGCACTGAAGAGAATTAGAGTGGACTTCCTAATTATGCTGTAGTAGTAGGGTCTCTGAAAAGCTTTAGGCTGGGTTCACACTAGAGATCGCAGCAGCTCACAGCAGCAGTCTGGTGCGTCTCCATTCACAATTTCAGGTCCGATTTCAGCCCCAATTTTGGACTGAATTCAGACCTGAAATGGACCAAAGGATGCACAGGGCTCCAGTGCAATTTGCACCGGAGCTGCTGCGGAGATGTGTGACCCGGCTCCATAGAGAGCCAGTCACAATCTCCTGCTATGTGATTTGGATGCAGGGAAACCGGCATCCAATTCGCAATAGTGTGAGCCCAGCCTAAGTAAGAACTGAAGTAGCTCTTTAAAATTATCATCTTGATGAATTATCGAACATGTACATACCGTATATACTCGAGTATAAGCTGACCCGAATATAAGCCGAGGCACCTAATTTTACCACAAAAAAAATGGGGAAATGTATTGACTCGTGTATAAGCCTAGGGTGAGAAATGTGCAGCTACTGTAAGTGTAAAAGAGGGTCAACAATGCCCATTTGCATGCCTCACTGTGCCCATTTGCAGCCATAGGTCCCCCGAACTTCAAACTTGGTAGTTGAGGGTTCCTTGATGCCCACTAGCTGCAGCCAAAAGGTCCCGAAATGACATTGCTGCAGATGGACACAGTTGACCGACTTTGGGGCCCTGTATCTCGGGGCCACTTGGTGCTAGGAACCCCATTGGATATGTTGTAGTGCTAGTTCCACTGGGTTTGCATGCCAAATTTGGGGTTCGAATAAGGAGAGGGGGATGTCATCTGACCCATATCCTGTTTGTTTATGGACACCTATAACAGAGAAATGGAACAAACTAGAAAAAATCCCTTGAACGGTATGCTGCTCTTTTTTTCTATCTGATAAATCTATTATCAGATGGGCAACGTGTGCTCTTTGTCTTTTAATTATCACTGCAGTGTTTTCTTCCATTTCTAACATGCTGTCTCAGATATGTACCGACCCCGACTTTGGGGCCACTTGGTGCTAGGAACCCGAAATTTGGTGTGCAAACCCAGTGGAACTAGCACTACAACATAGCCAAGATGGGGTTCCTAGCACCAAGTGGCCCCGAGATACCGGGCCCCAAAGTCTGTTCGGAAAATGTCATTCTCTGCTGCAGAAAAGTGCTTGACATTTTCTGAACCGATTTTGGGGCCCTGTATCTCGGGGCCACTTGGTGCTAGGAACCCAATTGGATATGTTGTAGTGCTAGTTCCACTGGGTTTGCACACCAAATTTAGGGTTTCTAGCACCAAGTGGCCCCGAGATACGAGGCCCCAAAGTCGGGTCGGAAAATGTCATTCTCTGCTGCAGAAAAGTGCTTGACTGGAGTATAAGCCGAGGGAGGCACTTTCAGCACAAAAAAATGTGCTGGAAAAACTTGGCTTATACTCGAGTACATACAGTAATGTGTTTCCTAAACTGTGGCATGTGTGCCTATTTGGGCAATTCTAATTTGTGGAATGGATACGTTGGCCTTTTAAAACCAACACAGAATAATTCTTGGAATGAAAAAATATGCAAAATAAACTCCCAACGTATAGAGTTCAAGCATTTATAAAGACAGGGGGGGATTCTTAGAAATACATACACACATTACGAGGCTACTGACAACAAATGTACAAACTTTTTAGTGTCTTTTACATAAACTATCACATAAACGAGATACTTGGCAAACATCTGATGTTAAACGGTGTACATAAAATAATAGCAGAGAAACACTGCTAGAAGCAATTAAAGCACTAATCATGCAACCTGCAACAAAGAGTATTGTAAGGGAGTTAAAAGGGTTATGTTGCTTTGACTCTATGCAAATATCCTCCAGGGAATGGTTTAATTAAAATCTAAATGAGCTTGGCAGCTCTCCAGACTTTACACCTTCAAAGAGAATATTTTTTAAATAAGTCTGATTTCTTAACCCTATTCTTTGTAAAGACAGCATTTAATCTGATGTCTATTGTGATCCCAGTTTCAGCTAACTGACGCTCAACTACAACAATTTTCTTGGATGTGTGAAATTATTTTTGAATTTAAAATTCAAGAATCTACTCAACTCTGATACTGTCAGTGTAAGAAGGCCCTTGATAAGGATCCTTAATACTTACAATACATAATAGTATACATTTTCTATGTGAACCTGAAGCTCTGGATCTAGAGAGACAGGTAAAATTAATTACACTGTTGTGTTTTAAGGTCAGCAAACCCATAACTGATATTTCAGTGTAGATGGGTGCTGGTGAGAGGAATCATCGTCTAGCTTCTTAAAGTTGAACTCCAGGCAAATATAAAACCACAAATTAATATTTTGTATCAATTTTATATCTTATTAAAATGTTTTTAATGTGAGCAGTACCTGATTTAAGCTTGGTGCCAGCCTTCTTGTAATTTTCTGTACAACAGTATGGATTATTATATAGTGCCAACACTTTTTAAAGGACTTTACAGTATTAAGGGAGACAGTACAGTTACAGTACAATTCAAAACAAGAAGGTTAGGAGGGACCTGATCTTGAAAACATACAATCTGAAAAAGAACAAGTGACACAAAAGGCAGTAACTGTGTGGGGAGGAGTTGATGGAAAAAGTACAATTTCAGTTGTTAGGCAGAGATGGGATAGGCTTTCCTGAAGAGATGAGTTTATAGAGATTGCCTAAAGGCTGACAGAGTATAGGATAACCAAACAGATTGAGGTAGGAAGTTCCAGAAGTTGGGAAAGACTCTTGAGAAGTCCTGGAGTCGAGTATGGGAGTAGGTGATGAGGGAGTATGGGAGTAGCATTCCAGGCTTGTCCACTATCCATATATGGAATATTTGTAAATTGGAAAGTTAATTTATTGAAAAATTGCAAGGTGGACTTTCGCAGTCATTGGCATCTGGATCCTGAGTAATGGGCTCTTCATCCAGAAGTGTTCCAAGCCCTTTGCGCATGCCTAACATGGATCTTCTGCCAACTAGGATTTAGAAGCAGGTCTAGGGTGCTTTGCACATTTGCATTGGAGGCTCTGGTGACTCTGGGATCAGTTCTGCTCCACAAAAGATCCCTTTGTCTGACCTTAGTCGCAAGGTGGCCTTCTCGTTGCTATCATCTATGCGTGGAGTGTCTGAGTTAGCAGCCTTACGCTGGCCATAGATGGATCAAAATTCAGTGTGTACAGCAGGGACCAGATTAAGTTTGATCCAGGTGTGGCCATCTGTGTTTCTCAGAAGTTGATCAGAAATGTTGGAAAAAGTATTATTCAGAGGCAGCAACCGCTGATCAGTGTATTCCAACAGCCTGATAGCAAAGTGCTGCTGTCAGGAGGGGGTGGGGATTTGGGGGATTATTCCTTGTAATGGCCGCTAAAACGACGGTAAAGCAGCGCTTTTTACCGCCAACGCCGCCCCCACCCCAGTGTGAAAGGGGCCTAAGATGATTTCCTCTTTCCATCTCAACCAGAACATTGTCCTTCCCTCTTTATGTCCTGTTCAAAAACATTCCAAAGAAACTGCTCCCCACTGTCTTGATGTGATGTATGCACTGTGAGTGTCTCCCTCTCTGATGGCCTTGCTGCCTCCCACTCCACTATTGCTAGGTGGATTAGACAAGACATCCTTTGTGTTTATGATCGAAAAGATAGGGTTATTTCCTTCCCTGTTAAGGCACACTCCACCAGATCGATATGTGCTTCTGGGTTTTTCAGCATTAAACATCTGTTTCTCAGATTTGTAAGGCTGCCACTTCTGTTCACACATTTGTTAAATTCTATTAGGTGATGCCCATGAATCCTCTGATGGCAGGATTGCACATTAATGGGTATTCTTTGCAAAGTGAATTTTTACCACATTCATTAAAGTAGAAGTTCATCCTAAAACTAAAATCTGTAAATCTATTTGCGTCCACAATCTAAAGGAAGAAATGGATGGCTGCACACCAATACTGTAAAGTCATTTTATTCTTCAATCATAAAAACATGAAAAAACATCACAGAATGATAGCATAACAATAGCAGGTAGACGGGTTTCACTCAGTAACCCTGTGCTTACTCATTACCAATTACGAATGACCTTACACAGGCCGTTCAAGCTGGAAAACCCTCCAATGTGGCTGAATTAAAACAATTCTGCAAAGAAGAGTGGGCCAAAATTGCTCCACAGCAATGTGAAAGGCTCATTGCCAGTTATCGCAAACGCTTGATTGCAGTTGTTGCTGTCAAGGGTGGCACAACCAGTTATTAGGTTTAGGGGGCAATTACCTTTTCACATAAAGCCAGGCAGGTTTGGACAGCTGTTTTGCCGTAATAAATTAAACCATCATTTAAAAACTGCATTTTGTATTTACTCGGGTTATCTTTGTGTAATAATAAAATTTGTTTGATGATCTGAGTCATTTAATTGTGACAAATATGAAAAAAAAATTAAATCAGAAAGGGGGAAAATACTTTTTCACACAACTGTATAGCAATTTCTTCTTTACAGGGCTAAATAGGTTAGTCTTATGCACACACGGTCGGATATTCCGATGGAAAAAGTCAGAACGGATTATGTTGTTGGAAAATCTGATTGTGTGTGGGCTCTAGAGGGCTTTTTCCGTCTGAATTTCCAATGGAAAAAATTTGATAGCAGGATCTAAAATTTTCTGACTTTTTCCGATTGTGTGTAGAGAATTTTCCGACGCACAAAGTGCCACGCATGCTCAGAAGAAATTCGGAGATGAAAGCTATTGGCTTCTGGCCTCTACGTAGTTCCTGTCGTATGTTTTGTACATCACCTCGTTCGGAATGATCGGATTTTCCGACAACTTTGTCCGACCGTGTGTGTGCAACACAAGTTTCGGACAAAATCCGTCAGAAAAAATCAGACGGGTTTTGTGGTCGGAATGTCCGACCATGTGTACGGGGAATTAGAATGTGGATGCCAGTAGATTTACAGATTTTAGTTTTAGGGTTTCTTTAAGCTAAAAGAAATTACCTTTTATAAAGTGAACAGCATATTTGCCTTTAGTAAATCAACCCCTCAGGAAGGGGACACATCCACCAGCATATATCCAAAGACAAAATATCAGTTTGGCATATGCCTACTTTTTTAATCTTATGTAAAATCCATTTTTTTCAGATTTGTATAGAGCAACATTTAGAATTTGTCTCCATTTTATTGCTGTTTGTGTCCCTACTGGGGAAACACACCCACTATATTTGTCCTGATAGTCATAAATCTTCCAATTTGCAAATTTATAAGAGAAAAATTTTCCTCGTTCTGGAGAAATTTTGTTTTCTGTATCTGAGACAGAATGTGAAAGGAAATTGTCCTGATGGGACAGAGACAAAAAAAAAAAAAAAACCCCAAAGCAACAGCAAAAAAAAAAAAAATAAAAATAAAAATAAAAAGAATTTGCATTACATACATTGTAAAGTATGTAAAGGCAGACTGAACCAAATATTTTTCTTTTTAACAGCAACTTTGAGATTACTAGCACTACTTTGATAACTGTTGCATATGTTGACGCTATATAAGCCCGGTGCAAAACTGCATCATAAAATAGCAATGTAAATACTTCTGTATTTCAGCCAAACATGGAAACACGACAATCCCTCTCTGTGTAAGACGTTACATATTTAATGGAAACAACTTTTTTTTATAATTGTCAAATATTAACAAGAACGTTTTTGTTTAATATATTATCTTTATTAAAGCAAAATAAATAGATTCTTCCAGTTGCTCAGATACATCTCCTCCCAGAAAATGCTCCATGCGTTGCACAGCATGCACTTTTAATTTGTTCCCTTTTTTGTACGTATTTCCCTGCCAGAGGGCCCAGCAACACAGCAGAAGAATGTGCTTATATGTCCCCTCTAGCAATGAAAGGGCTTAAATAAAATTCTCTGCTTTGGAATGACAAAGAAAACAAAAAAAAGTTAAGTATAAACCTTCAAGTAGCAAATATAGAAAAATAAGGTCCTTTGTTTACTCAAAAAAGAAAGAAAAAAGTTTAAACCATCCAGAAATGTTCCCTTTTAAAATATTTGGCTCAAACTTGTATTCTGTGTCCTAACAGTTGTTTAAATTAATATCATGCTATAAGAAACAATTCATTCCATGCCATAAATCTTTTGAAAATCACACCTTTGTTCCCCTTAACTTTTGTGTACTTTGAGTCTTTAGCTAGCAAGCTCTATAAACTAATTTGTAACGCTTCTCAAATTTAGCAGGTCCGTTGTCTAAAGTTGAGAAATAATTTGGCTGTAATCCGTATCAGCCCAATTTACACTCACTATAAATGGTTTATTTCTTTCTCGTATAAAGTATGATTTTTGCAAGAAAAAAAAATGATTTGGAAATTATATGATTGTGTCTCTCATTGCCTAATTAGCAGCATTGTGGCAATGAGAAAGAAAACTGGCAGTATTTAGACATTCTGTTGTCATCAAGATAGTTTTCTCCTACAGTAGCTTGGTCAAGCCTTGGAGAGGTACACTTTGGTAAACATCTCCACGGTCAGTGCTTTGGCTTTGCCATGGCTTTTCACGCCTACACATTGGTACCCTCATCATCTATAAACCTGATGATGTCTCCTTGGGAGTCTCCAGATGAACTACGGACCAGCTCCAAAGCAGCAGGAGATGTCTCTCTATAGTCTCTTGACATCAATCCCAAAAGGTCAACCACTCGGTCCTTTACTGGGTCAGCATCTTGAGGGCTACACAATGATCTCCTGGATGTGAAGCTGGGGCTGGACTTCTGTACGTCATTCTGCTTGTTAGATGGTTGGTGAGCAGCCATTACTGGGGATGAATTGCTATGGGATACCTGGCTCACGTGGTTCATTTGTGTTTGGGGGAAATGGCCATGACATGGGGACAGAGACTGATTCACAGTCAGAGGACCACAGCTTCTAAGCTGTCTGTGGTGAGGGCATGAATGTCTAAGGAATGAATCCAGAGAAAGTGCAGGATGAACGTTCTTTCTGCACAAGTTATCTGGCTGGACTGCCTGAGGTGGCTGGGGTAAGGCCTCCATCCATGCTGTGTTAGATTGTGCTCCATCTACCCTTGGCTGACCAGGACAGGATGATCCAACAAGGCTTGGAATGGTAACTTGGGACTGCTGCCCACTACAGAAACCACTGCTGTTACTGTAGGTGTTATTGAGGCTAGGGGTGAGAAGACCCGCTGAGGGAGATGTTATAAAGTTCTGGTTGAGGAGCACAGGCCTCATAAGCTGTAGCATCTCATTCAGATCCTTACTCAGCTGGGTAACTTGTTGAGAAAGGGCAGTCATCTGAGGGTGAAAAAATAAAGTTAATTACATAAAGTCATTAAAAGACATGTTGCAACAGATGACACCTACTGTGTAATTATAAAAGTTGAGATCAACACCATAAAATTAACAACCTAGTATAACATTGTATTCAGTGATCTTCACAGGGCATCCAGAGGGGGGTCAGTACCTAAGAGTAACCTGTTTGTCAAACTTTTCTCTGGCCTGGAGTACTCGCATATCCCTGTTAGAAGGTGGGGGTGGGATACAATGATGCTGTACTCTCTAATTACCTAGATCAATGATAGAGATTTCTTTTTGTAAAAGGGAAAACGTAGAAAACATGTCAGTCCATTTCCAGAAGCATAACATACCAATTCTTTCTATTCGTTTTAAAATGATTAATATACCTAAAAACATCAATTACATTTATTGCAGCTTAACAATTTTTAGATGTGGTGGCTGCATTTGTTTCCCTTTTGTGGATTTTTTCCCTTCGTTTCCACCTGTTAACTATGCCAGTAATGCCCCTTTCACACTTGTGCGACTTCAAAGTCGTGCGATATTACAATGATTTTGCCGCGATTTTGCCGCTATTTTAAGGAATGCCTGTGTAAGTGGCATCAAAATCGGACCAGTAGTGCAGGGACTACTTTGAAGTCGGAAGGACTTGAAGTCGTACTAATATGAATGGCTGTCATTGGAAATAATGGGGAACGACTTGTCATGCTACTTTGCAGTCCCAAATCGTGGGACAAGTCGTATAAGTGTGAAAGGGGCCTAAGTCTGTTAGTTTTCAACCCTCTGTAACAGTCTAAGCTGTAAAGCAAAAGTGGCAGGGTTTACTCTTTAACACTGGGTGCTTACGATAATCAGTGTTTATTCATTCATTCGCTCAAATCTTTACCCAAAAAAAAAAAAAAAAAGGTTGCTGCAACTGTTTAACTGGAGTTCAGCTGTGAAATTGATTTCCATGTTTACTATCCCTTTCAATAGTTTGAGCCAAGCTGACCCAAACAAACTATTTACTGCACTAATGGGTGTGCTGTATTACCTGTATGTAGCCCCAGTTCAAGCCATGTCCATAAGAGCCTTGCCTCTTCGGGGATTCGCACTCCTGATTGGCTTTTGGCAGAAACTGGAGCTACTGGCGGAGGGAACGGGGCCGAGCCGCAGCTCTGTGTGTGAATGGGCACACAGAGACACTGCTCGGGAGTACACCTGTTTGGGGCACCTAGCCAGGAGGGAGGAGCAGGGAGTGCCTACGTGGGACTCGAGAAGAGGAGGATCCGGGCTGCAGGTAAGTATAACATGTTTGTATTTAAAACAAAACAAGGATTTAATATGGCTTTAAAGGTGGAGATCAGCTTTAATTTGTTAGTCAAGTCCATTTAAAGCATTTGTTACCCCAGCATTTCATATTCCTAATATGTGCATGCTATACCATGTACTTGTATAAGAAAGTATCCTGTTCTCTTTTTATTGCTTCCTTTATGTGAAATCCCTGGTGTTCCTGCTAGCCTCCTTTCTCTTCTATTAAAAACTGACCACACTAAGCAGGAGAGCACAGCGTGGCCAGTTCTCTGGCTATGCTGGGAACTTGGTGTACTCGCTTCCAACAGACTTGTCCTGACATGCCCCCGCTGAATAGCCATTCACTGGGAAGCTCGGTGTGCTGCTTCTTCTCCTCCCCCCCCCCAGCTCTTATGCAAACGAGAACAGAAATGGTGTGATTACAGTTGTATTACTTTTTTTGCATACACCACACGGGAAAAAAACACTCAAGTATGGTATAACTATGTACGTGATCCCATGCAAAAAGGGTTTTACATTGAACTTCTTCATATAAGGTTTCAGAGTGGCGTGTAGACCAGGACCAAGTATTCCAGACTGCTAATACAATGCACTTTCCCAATTTAGCTATTACTATTTAGGTCTAAACAATTACTACAAAAATAGTCCTCACCTCCTGATTCAGTTTCACAATACTCTTCCGGGTTTCCACATTTTCTGTAAGAAATATATAATGTGTGATAGTTTCCACCATACACATAGCATACCACATAATATTACTAAAAGTACTTTAGAGTCATGTGTGCCTATGGATCCCGAATGTATTTGCTCTTATTTATTCTCTTCTTTTCGCATTGCTTGGTTAAAAATGACACCAAAACCATGCAGCAGCTGTAGCGAATTTATTTATTTTCCCTCTAAAGGAGAGCTCCTAGCCGAATACTTCTATATGTAAATTAGTGGCCGGGGAGCCCCTTCATCTACACCAGACCCTTATCCTACTTGATGGTCTGATATAAATGTTAATGAGGACACCCACAAAAAAAAGGATACGTGGGGCTTCCCTAATGATGCATACCAGACCTTTATCCATGATGAGGGTCTGGCATGCATGTCAGAGGGCACTCCGACACACACAAAAAAAGTGTGGACCCCCAAAAGATTATATACCGTATATACTCGAGTATAAGCCAAGTTTTTCAGCAAATTTTTTTGAGCTGAAAGTGTCCCCCTCGGCTTATACTCAAGTCAAGCACTTTTCTGCAGCAGAGAATGACATTTTCCGACCCAACTTCGGGGCCTTGTATCTCGGGGCCACTTGGTGCTAGGAACTCCAAATTTGGTGTGCAAACCCAGTGGAACTAGCACTACAACATATCCAAATTCAACTGTGTCCATCTGCAGCAATGTCATTTCAGGACCCTTTGTGTCCAGAGACCCCAAATTTGGCTGCAGCTAGGGGGCATCTAGGAACCCATAACTACCAAGTTTGAAGTTCGGGGGACCTATGGCTGCAAATGGGCACAGTGAGGCTGCAAATGGGCATTATTGACCCTCTTTTACACTTACAGTAGCTGCGCATTTCTCACCCTAGGCTTATACTCGAGTCAATAAGTTTCCCATTTTTTTGTGGTAAAATTAGGTGCCTCGGCTTATACTCGAGTATATATGAACCTGGTTTGGGATTTAAAGGGGAACCCTGTGCAAAAAAAGAGAATAAAAGAGAGGGGTGCCCCCTCCCCCCTATAAGAAAAAATCCATACCAGATCCCCACTTGGTATGTGCCCCGTTCTGAACTAAACCAGGCTCATCTGTCCCCCCCCCCCCACTTTGCTGGCTTGCATGCTCAGAAAAGAGTTTTGTATAGGTTTCTTGGGGGGACCCCACACCTTTTTTTTGTTTTAGGTTTCCACCTTAAAATCCATACTATACCAGAAAGTCTAGCATGGATATTTATTATACTGTCAACAACTTGGTCTTTTTTGTATGCTTATAATCTTTGTAAATACAGGCTTTTTAAACCAAATTTTAAAAAGACTCGAGTCTAAGCTGGACAGTACATGCACATCGACTTAAAACCTTACCTGAGTTTGAACATCTGGGGGAGTTTTCTGAGCTGAGAGGTTTGGTATTAAAATCAAATGTCTGTGTAGTAGGTGAACTACACTCAGTCTCAATGCCATCTACAAATCTGCAGAAATAAAGCATCAATCAGTGATTGCATTCATATACTGTACAGCCTATATAGTATAATATACTGTTTAAGCATTTATTTATATTGAAAGCAGCAGTAAATTAGTTGACAAATCTACTAGCACACCTAAAGGAATTTAACCAAAATTTCAAAAACAAAACATTGCCTCTTGTGATTCCCACACGTCTGCACACTGTATAACCTTTAATATCACGCTATTATTTCCTAGATCAGCTTCACTGCTTCATGGGTAATCTTTAGATCCATTCACACTGGAATGTGGATTTCGTGGGAAAGAGACGCTCGTTACCGCTGTTTAAGCCCCGCTTTTGTGCTGCTTTTCACCCGCTAGCAGGACTTTTTAAACCTGAAATAAGGGATTAAAAAATGCAAGGTTGAGGTGCTGCCCATTCAATGCCATTCATTCACCCGCCCCCAAAGATGCTGCTTGCAGGACTTTTCCAAACATCCCACAGGCGCACTGACCGGGTGTGAAAGCACCTGTTGCAGAGAATGGGAGGCAGTTTTCAGGGGCTTTACAGGCGCTATTTCAAGCTCCAAAATGCCTGAAAACTGCCTCAGTGTGAAAGGAGTCTTAAGATCAGTGGCAGGGGTGATGATTATTATTATTGCAGTGCTTTAAAGGAGACACTACAGTTACAATACAAATAAAGAGAAGAGGGTAAGGAGGCCCTTGCATGTGAGAGTTTACAATGTTATGCTTGTAGCTCCCATTAGCTACCAGAGGTTGTGGCCATTAACTCCTAGCCAGGGGCCTATAGTGGAAAAGTACATACACGTGTAAGACGATGACACTGGGCTGGATTTTTAAGCCAGTTGCTGGCCCAGCTGGATTAGGTTGTCAGGTAGGAAGCAGTAAAGTCCATCCCATTCTACTAGCTCTGTAGCTTCACAATTTCTGTAGCACGTCCTCTCAGGCATGGCTATGAGCCATGACATTGTAGTACACATGAGCAAGGCCTTGCATTTCCTGGTGGTCTCAGGCCTGGACCCTAGGCGAGTTCTGCATTACAAAAGGGAACCATATTGCAGTAGAATTAACATCCCGGTGAATGCATCATGGAACCTAACTGACACAAGAACTACCATCTCCAGGCCACCATTTGCTCCTGACCTGAGCCGGCTGCCAGTTACCCCCCCCCCCCGCCCCCAAGATCCCCCTAACAGAAAGGTATTTCTCCAGTCCCATATATTGACTTTTTCTTCCTTATGACCCAGGCTGCCTAAGGCCATGTGTGCAACACCTTTACTCTACCTGCATGGCACTCACTCCATACTACACCACAAGGAGGTATGACTTTTGTAACACCTCTCCATATTAAAATAAAAGGTGAAAAGTCCATATCATTTATAATAATGTGTTATTCCACACAATTGGTACTATAGTAGTAAATAGTCTTGGTAAATAGTCCCGTGGAGGGTTTCAGATAAAATAATACTCCCACTTTAGGATGAATTTGGAATGGGGGTACTCACTTACAAACGTAGTTTTGTACATCAAGCTTTTTCTTACCATGGTTAGGGTTGAGATCCTTTGAACTAAACTGAGATTCTCCCCCAGAAGTGAAGAAAACACTTAAGCCCCATACACACGGTCGGATTTTCCAATGGATTCTGTCCTATCAGACAATGTTGTCGGAAATTCCGACCGTGTGTAGGCACCATCGGACAGTTTCCATCGGATTGTCCGACGGACAAAGTCCTATCTCCTGCTGGATAGATTTTTTGACAACAAAGTCCGATCACACCAAATCCGATCGTGTGTAGCGAATTCCGACGGACAAAGTGCTACGCATGCTCAGATCACATTACAAGACCAAAGCTATTGGCTACTAGCCTCTACGTAGTCCCGTCGTAGGCAACAAACGTCACCACGTTCAGAATGATCGGATTTTCCGACAACTTTGTCCGACCGTGTGTACGCAAAACCAACATCGGACAAAGTACGACGGACATGATCCGACGGACCTGGTCCTCGGATAATCCGAGCGTGTGTATGGGGCTTTAGA
Source organism: Lithobates sylvaticus (assembly GCA_028564925.1). Classification (NCBI taxonomy): domain Eukaryota; kingdom Metazoa; phylum Chordata; class Amphibia; order Anura; family Ranidae; genus Lithobates; species Lithobates sylvaticus. Next base: position 104,393,146 of record CM053031.1, on the reverse strand, counting down.
GCTGCTGACTACTAGGGATGAGCCGAACACCCCCCTGTTTGGTTCGCACCAGAACCTGCGAACAGACCTAAAGCTCGTATGAACTTTAGACCCCTATTAAAGTCTATGGGACTCGAACGTTCAAAACCAAAAGTGCTAATTTTAAAGGCTAATATGCAAGTTATTGTCATAAAAAGTGTTTAGGGACCCGGGTCCTGCCCCAGGGGACAAGTAGCAATGCAAAAAAAAGTTTTAAAAACTGACGTTTTTTCAGGAGCAGTGATTTTAATAATGCTTAAAGTGAAACAATAAAAGTGTAATATTCCTTTAAATTTCATACCTGGGGGGTGTGTATAGTATGCATGTAAAGGGGCGCATGTTTCCCGTGCTTAGAACTGTCCCTGAGTGTAATTTTTGCAGGAAAAAAAGCTATTTAAAAACACTCGCGGCTATAATGAATTGAAAGTCATTGATTAAAAAAAAAAGCGTGGGGGTTCCCCCAAATTAAATTACCAGGCCCTTCGGGTCTGCTTAAGGGGAGCCCTGCGTCAAATTTAAAAAAAAAATGACGTGGTGTCCCCCCTAAATATCCATACCAGACCCTTCAGGGGCCCTTGTCCCTATCAACATGGGGACATGGTGCTTTAAGGGGTCACAGACCCCCAAAGCACCCTCCCAATGTTGAGGGCATGTGGCCTGGTACGGTTCAGGAGGGAGGGGGCGCCACTCTCATCCCCCCTCTTTTCCTGCGGCCTGCCAGGTTGCGTGCTCGGATAAGGGTCTGGTATGGATTTTGAGGGGGACCCCACGCCATTTTTTTTTTGGTGCAGGGTTCCCCTTAAAATCCATCCCAGACCTGAAGGGTCTGGTATGGATATTTAGGGGGAACCCCACATCATTTTTTTTTTTATTTGATGCAGGGTTCCTCTTAATATCCATAGCAGACCTGAAGGGCCTGGTAATTGAATTTGGGGAAACCCACGCTTTTTTTTTTTTTATTTTATCAATGACTTTCAATGAATGACTGTTCTCTGTATTACCAGCCTGACCAGACAAATGCGCTTCTGAAAGAATGGTCAAACATAGACACCCTCCTTTACATTTAGAGGGCAGTCTTCCCAGAAGAGTTGAAACTGTTATAGCAGCAAAGGGTGGGCCAAATCAATATTGAATCCTACAGACTAAGACTGGGTTACCATTAAAGTTCATGTGCCCCAATACTTTTGACATTATAGTGTATACTACTATGGTCAAATATATCTCTTGATCTTGACCCCATCTCCTGATTGGAAGCCAACCTGCGTATTCCAATCTTACATTGTAAACATTATGTAAACATTGCTCTCATATTTAAATTTCCAATAAGATTTTAAAGGTTGTGTTGGACCTGTATATCTAAAGACGTTTCCATACCCATAATTAACATTATCAGAATTTACTTTGTGCATATCCTTTACAATCTGGCTCTCCTTGTGCTTCTGTACTTTAACCACTTCAGTACCGGGCCTATTCTGGCACTTCTCTCCTACATGTAAAAATCATCATTCTTTTGCTTGAAAATTAGTCAGAACCCCCAAACATTATATATGTTTTTTTAGCAGACACCCTAGGAAATAAAATGGCGGTCATTGCAACTTTTTATCTTGCACGGTATTTGCGCAATAATTTTTCAAACGCCTTTCAAACGGTTTCATGGATTAAAAAATAACAAAACAGTAAAGTTAGCCCAATTTTTTTGTATAATGTGAAATATGATGTTACGCCGAGTAAATATATACCTAACATGTCACGCTTTAAAATTGCGCACACTCATGGAATGGCGCCAAACTTCGGTACTTTTTACTCTGAATTTTTACAGGTTACCAGTTTAGAGTTACAGAGGAGGTCAAGTACTAGAATTGTTGCACACGCTCTAACACACACGGTGATACCTCACATGTGTGGTTTGAACGGCGCTTACATATGTGCGCGTGTGTTCGCTTCTGTGCGCAAACTACCGGGGTAATTTTTTTTTCTTTTACTTTTTTTACACTTTTCTTTAAAAAAAAATTTTGATCACTTTCATTCCTATTACAAGGTATGTAAACATCCCTTGTAATAGGAATCTATTGTGACAGGTCCTCTTTATGGAGAGATGTGGGGTCAATAATTACCCCTATTACAAGGTATGTAAACATCCCTTGTAATAGGAATCTATTGTGACAGGTCCTCTTTATGGAGAGATGTGGGGTCAACCCCGCATCTCTCCTCCAGGCTGGAAAGCATGAGATTGAGAAAAAAAATTCACCAATCTCATGCTGACAGGCGTGATCACGGCTTTGTTTAAATCCGGGAACCCGGGCGTGACGTTGTAATGTCGCGCCGGGCCTCCGACAATCATAGAGATGACTGGTGACCATGCGGTCACCGGAAATCTCTATCGTCGTCATCTGGCGCCAGCCGATTCTTTCTCCGGGCCCCCAATGGCACGGGAGAGCCCGGAGAAGCACCGGATGGCGGCGGGAGGAGGGGATGTCCCCTCCCGTCGCCTATAAGAACAATCAAGCGGTGGAGCTGCTGCTATGATCCTTCTTATCGTGCACAGAATCGACGGCTGGAAAGAATGAAATCTGAATGATGCCTGTAACTGCAGGCATCATTCACATATCCCGCACAAAGTCAAGGATGTCATTTTACTATGGACCGATATTGAAGAAAGTATCCACAGAAAATGTTGTATCAAAAGCATTTTATATACTTGTCTTTTAGTTCATCTGCATTGCATATATTTAAAGGATAAAAAAACAAATATCAGTCTTAAGGTTACAGTAAAACTGTAAAATGACCCAAACGTAACACTTTTTCTGGAATTTTAAAGGTCAGAAATAAAACTTGGTGGATGAGGAATACTAGGAATGAAATAGGTTATTCTAGTTTTGGAACAGTTAACGTGTTAACCATGTGATGAATATTTTTCTAGGTCTTAATCTATGTTTACATTGACGTCATATATTTTTATTTATGTATCTGCTGACCCAAATTCAGTGCCCATAATAGCAATATGAAAGGTAACCTAAATCACTAAGTGGGTTATTAAAACCCTCTACATTCACACAGCTGTCAAGTGATGCTTAGTTTGAAGAATATAAGCTTCTTCTGACATACAAGCCAGTTGATTATATCAGTGTTCTCTCAATTTACTAAAAATGTGATAAATATATTTTACTTATGTTTCTACAACATTATTGATGTATTACTAAAGCTGTAGTACTGAAATTTCACAAGCAGCTGGGTAGAGAAGGGTTTGGAAACTCATACTGAGAACTTGGATGCATCAAAATTATGGAGAATGCCAGGAATCTCTATGGGGACTGCCAACCAGTTCCACGCGGCTCACAAAGGCTTGATGAAAGGATACTTTTTTTCAACCTTGGAAACCCATTGGACGTAGTTTTTTGCTTCATCTCATTTAAGGATTATGAAAGACCAAAAATTCAATGGGACCTTTGAGGTTCCCTCACATATATATAAGAACAAAGCAAAGGCGGAGGACATCGGATCATGTCCGTCGTACTTTGTCCGATGTTGGTTTTGCGTACACACGGTCGGACAAAGTTGTCAGAAAATCCGATCATTCTGAATGTGGTGACGTTTGTTGCCTACGACGGGACTACGTAGAGGCTAGTAGCCAATAGCTTTGGTCTTGTAATGTGATTTGAGCATGCGTAGCACTTTGTCCGTCGGACTACCATACACACGATCGGATTTGGTGTGGTCGGACCTTGTTGTCCAAAAATCTATCCAGCAGGAGATAGGACTTTGTCCGTCGGACAATCCGACGTACACTGTCCGATGGTGCCTACACACGGTCGGATTTTTCGACAACATTGTCCGATCGGACAGAATCCATGCGAAAATCCGACCGTGTGTATGGGGCTTAAGAGTGTTGGTGGGCAAACAGAAAAACTGAAATAAATGTAGGCAGCTCTCCTTGGCTAGTGGCCGAGGAAGCACCAATATGTGTCCTGGCTGACAAGCTTACATAGCAAGAAGAGGTCTTCAGCAATACATCCCAAGATTGGGTGTACAACAATCAGCAGCAATGCAATGGATAATGGGAGTCCACATGGTGCAGAATAAAGAGGTGGATCACAATACAGTCTTATATACACTATATTCTCAAAAGTATTGTGACACCTGCCTTTACACGCACATGATTTTTAATGGCATTCCAGTCTTAGTCCGTAGGGTTCAATATTGAGTTGGCCCGCTCTTTGCAGCTATAACAGCTTCAACTCTTCTGGAAAGGCTGTCCACAAGGTTTAGGAGTGTGTCTATGGGAATGAAATGTTGTAATGTCTAAACTGTTGTGTGACAATTGGTGTGATGCTTTCTTTGTATTTTTATAATTGTTATTCCTGAATGTCAAATTGTTCTGCACCTACAGGAAACCTAATGGTTTACATATGGAGTGAAGGCAGTCTGGTATCAGAATAAAAGTGCATCTGCAGAAGTTCAGATTGTTCCAGGACATCATACTAACAGGACAGAATGTCACAGCAATATGAATAAAGATAGGAAACTATTGTCTATTGCTTACAGTTTGAATTGTAGTTGTCCAGTGACTGAACAGCAATGGAACAATGGAAAATTAAGACATTGATATTAAAGCTTTCTTTTTGCAAATTATAATGCTGGAATTTAGGCTCACAGTGGCTCTTTTACCTTGCAGGGTCCTATGTAGGGCCCTATGGAGCTTTTCAGAGGGCAGTATAGTATCGACTGGCAGGCATTCAATAGGCACTACTTCCGCCTCCTGGTGCCTGTTTTTAATTTTTTACTTGCTGAATGGTAATTTTACATTGTGGCACTATTGATCTCAATGGGCAAGTTTGGCAGGCAGTGCCACCTGTCAAACGCTGAAGCCCAAGCTAAAATTACCATGGCCATGAAGCGAAATATCACTGTCATGTCATTTGTATTGCCCTGTCAGACTGTAATGTTAAAATTTCAGTCCGCAAATAGGGAGTAGAAAAACTGCGGCTCAGCCAATGGGATTGATTTACTAAAGGCAAATAGGCTGTTCACATTGCAAGGGAATTTTCTTCACCGCTTCTTGAATGTGGTAAACTGTCACTTTGCAAAGAATACCCAATCATGTGCAAAGAAAATAAACAAAACAGTATTTTTGCTTGCACATGATTGGATGATGGAAGTCAGCAGAGCTTCCCCTCATTCAATAAGCTCTGGGGAAAATTCCCTTAAAGGGTAAAGTTCACCTTTGTACACTTTTTTTTCTATGCACCAATATAGCATTCATGTACTTTTTTTGTAAAAATATCAAAGCTTTCCATTAAATCTACAGTCACTTACCTTTCTTACGTTTCCATTAGTAATGTCTTCTTCCTTACGGACTTTAGGTCATGACACAGGAAGGAGTTGACCAGCTGCCCTCATTAGCACACACCCTGCATCATCCACCCTCCCATTCCCAGGTGCATGTTTTTTTTAAATGAAATGCAATCAGTGATCACCCTTCGCACTAAATACACAATCAGATTGCATAGTGTATGGCCAAATTTATACAAGTAAATAGGAGGGAGTGGACAGAAACACTCAGCTGTCAAGCCCTGTTCACAACTCTGCATAGCGGGAACTCGCATTGCCAGATGCGTTTTTTTTTTGTTTGTTTTTTAGCGAGGTGGGGAGGAGGCGTTCCATCTCCATCCATCTCAATGTACTGCCCTACACGCAGCAATCGCCCCAAAGAAGCTTCAGAACTTTTTTTTAGAGTGGAACTTTTTTACTGCTATTTTTGGTGCAGTGCATTTCTGAAATGCAAGGAAACACACAGATGTGAATGGAGCCTCTTTGTTCTTGTGTTATCGCACCAATTTCACTTTCAGGCCCCATTCACGTCTAGCATAGTGAGAGCGCACATTTTGTGTCTTGTTTTTCTTGTGACGCACAAAGGATAGCCTGTTGATTTCAATTGACTGCATTACATGTGGTTAATGTGACATTTTGGCGTTTTGTGGGTTTTTTACTGTGCGTTTTGCAGCATTTGCCCCTTGTTTTTACACATGGCAAAATGTGCGTTTGCTTCTGTGTTTAGTGTGCCGTTAACAATTAATGGCACTGAAAGTATTTAGTGAGAAGGGTCATTGATTGCATTTCATTTAAAAAATGTGCACCTGGGAATGGGAGGGTGGATACTGCAGGGGGTGTTGCTAATGAGGTCAGCTGGTCAACTCCTTCCTGTGTCATGACCTAAAGTCTGATCAGGAAGAAGACATTACAAATGGAAACGTCTGGAAACATGGTTTAGGACAAGAAATGTAAGTGAAATGGAAAATGGAAAGCTTTGATATTTTTGCAAAAAAGGTACATGAATGCTATATCGGTGCATAGGGAAGCTGGAATTTAGAAAAGAAAAAAAAAGTGTACAAAGGTGAACTTACCCTTTAAAAAGTACAAATTCCCTTGCAAAGTAAACTAACATGCCTTTAGCAAATCAACCCCAAAGCATACTGGTACAGTTTAGTAGTTTGGCAACATACTGTGAAAGACATTAAAACACAATTTCGGAGTACTTTGTAAGAGCTGGTGAAGAGGGATTTCCCTTCAAATTCATAAGCTGGAGAGGGCATTATTGGGCTGCTTTCAAGGTCTTGGAGGAGAATTATTATGTTGATTTTAAAATCAGTAGTGTGCTCTCTATTCACGAACAGCCTCACAGCAGTGATCTGGATTAGGCTTTAAAGACATCATTTCAGCTGTGCCTTGAGGGTTTTTGGTGCAATCATAGCTGAAAATGAATCAGGGAGCACACAATAACATGCACCTGTTAGGAGAAATGTTAAGCTCAAGTTTAACCAACACCTGCAATCACTTACACAGAGACCAGGTGAGGTTCATCCTGGGATACCAGGCTGGAGATAATGTGATAAGGGTAGTTCTCCATATATAACTGGTAAAATCAATGTCTTGACTCTCTTTTCTTAAGACTACATTAAAATATATTCTTTGCAGATGGGGTTTTGGTGACTCTATTTTGGCCTGGGTCCCTAAATTATATTCTACCCCTTGGCAGTTGTAGACTAAGCAAGATATTATTTGCAATTAGGGCAATCCACCAAAACAGCCTCTAAAGCCGCAGCAATCCTACACAGTCTGTTTCTTTCACATCTCCAAAAAGATCCTGCATAGATGGATGCTGTGAAGGAAACAGACTGGAAGATTGCTGCGGTTTTAGAGGATGCTTTGGTGAATTGCCTTAATCAGAAGGAGATACATGCCTTGCCAGCCTAATAAGATTGGCATATATTTTTGGTGAGTAGGATTCCATATAATGGATGAAGGGAGTGAAGTCACTGTTGTCTGAAGATTCCCTGGGTGTTTCTTGGAATTAGATTTAACTATACCTACACTCTATCAATTAACCACTTCAGCCCCGGACCAATTTGCAGCCAAAGGACCAGGCCCCTTTTTGCGATTCGGCACTGCGTCGCTTTAACTGACAATTGCGCGGTCGTGCGACGTGGCTCCCAAACAAAATTGGCGTCCTTTTTTTCCCACAAATAGAGCTTTCTTTTGGTGGTATTTATTCGCCCCTGCGGTTTTTATTTTTTGCGCTATAAACAAAAATAGAGCCACAATTTTGAAAAAAAAATGCAATATTTTTTACTTTTTGCTATAATAAATATCCCCAAAAAATAAATAAAAAAAACGTTTTTTTCCCCAGTTTAGGCCGATACGTATTCTTCTACATATTTTTGGTAGAAAAAATCGCAATTATCGATTATTAATTTGTTTGCGCAAAAGTTATAGCGTTTACAAAATAGGGGATAGTTTTATAGCATTTTTATTAATATTTTTTTTTTACTAGTAATGGTGGCGATCAGCGATTTTTATTGTGACTGCGACATTATGGTGGACACATCGGACATTTTTGACACATTTTTGGGACCATTGTCATTTATACAGAAATCAGTGCTATTTAAATGCACTGATTCCTATGTAAATTACAGTGGCAGTGAAGGAGTTAACCACTAGGGGGCGGGGAGGAGTTAGTGTGACGTGTTGTGTGTTTTTTTACAGTAGGGGGCGTGGCTGACGTCTGACGTCACTGATTGGCTGTTCCCGATGACAGGGAACAGCAGATCAGTGACAGGCAGTGTAAGAAGCGCGGGGAGAGGTTTGTTTACACAGACCTCTCCCCGTTCTTCAGCTCTGTGACCCAATCGTGGGACACCAGCGGCAATCGAGTCCGCTGGTCCCGCGGCCGTGGTCACGGAGCTCCCGACCGGGTGGCGAGCGCGCACGCGACCCCACGGCTAGGCAATTAAAAGGGACGTATATATACGTGCTTTTGCCTAGCCGTGCCATTCTGTAGACGTATATGTACAGGAGTCGGTCGGGAAGCGGTTAATAAGTAACAAGAAATACATGCTTAGTTCCTAATATCATCAGGATCTCATCCAAACTACACTAAAATTGTGTAAAACACTAAGCATCAATCACATACTGTGACAAATGTTTAAAACAATTAATATACATAGACTCCATACTGTGATAATATAAGTGCAAAAAAACATGATAATATACAAATGTGCAATATATAGAAAACAAAAGAAAATTCAATGAGAGTAATAAGATGAGAGTTCATATGGAGGTATATAACACCAGAACAGGGTAAAAAAAGTCCCACAGGCAGTGTTAAAAAAATACTTCTCAAGCCTTCGCCATCAGATGCTTAAAAGGTCTCCCAGGTGTCTATGGTTACACACGAGGCTTGCCAGATTTGTGACCCTCATAGGAGTGGTCAAATGCACATAGTGGGAATTCACGCAAGGAAAAGGCACTCCTCCAACCTCCCCTCTTCCACAGGAAACTAGCCTCTTCTGGAAATTTAGCCTTTAACTATCAGCATATGCATCCAGCCCACAGGGAAACCCCCCTCCGTTCGGTCAGTCAAAATCCCCCACCCTCCTGTCGCTCGGCAAACCAAACACCACAACCTCCCCCGTCGCTCGCCAATCTGCCCACCAGCCCCTCCTTGGTGGCCAATACGGTTTGCTTTTTCTCTCGGCCAATAGGTTAAGACCCGCTTCTTGAATGGCCAGTAGGAGAGGCAGGAAGACAATAGCGAATATTAATTCGCTATTGTCACATGAATGGGTGGACTCAGGGCGCAGTGCTCTGCATCCTGAGCCCACCCTTTTTTTAAGCCAATTAGAGCCTCAGGCTCTAATCATGTGCTTTAAAAACAAAACCCCCATTTAAATACGTGCATCCAGCATATAGATTAGGGGCCAAGCACATGGATTAGGTGGGCGGCGCCCCTAATGGAGCGGCCGCCACTGGCCGCTCATATGGAGCGGCCACCACTGGCCGCTCACTCCTTAACTCTTACATTTTTCTTTGTATTGAAATTAGTAATGTGGCTTTTCATCTCTCATTTTCTCTCTTGTCCAGTTGCCTCCTTGCTTATCAATGCACAAGTCTTTTGTCTCTTTCCACATACACACTGCTCTCAATCAGGTTTTTAAATGCATCACATGCCTTTAGAGATTAACAAAGATGTTTCTATTTGTCTTTTATTACCACAACACCATCCAAATATCTTAAATCATTTGAACCAGTTTGGTCCCTCAGTCAGTTTTGTTCTATTACCATCTGTTTTATTGATCTTCATTTATTTTCTCATATCATTCCCTATAATATTTTTTGATTTTCAATTTATATATGTATGGTGACTGACATGCATCTATTCTGACCCTGCAAGCTCATTGGTCTTTTCAAACCTGTCAAAGTCACTCTCATTTCACACCTGCCATATTGGCTTGTAGTTGTCAGTATAAAATAAAATCCTGCTTCACTTTTAGGTATAATTGCTAAAGGAGGTAGAGCCTCTGAAACGCTTTGTATATCCCCATGCCTGCTGTCTTGGTTCTAGGAATGTAGACGCCACTGCCTTCACATCCCTTTGGTGGGTCTGGACTCTTTTGCATGACAGCCGCCTGCCAGTTTACTAGCTCTCCTCTGTTCCAAGCTCAAGCGTAACTGCAGTTACTTGAATGTAAGGCCCCTTTCACACTGAAGCGTTTTTCAGGCGCTACAGCGCTAAAAATAGCGCCTGTATAGTGCCTGAAAAAAGTGGGTCCCAGCAGGACGGTAAAAAAAGTCCTGCTAGCAGCATCTTTGGAGCGGTGAAGAAGCGGTATTCACCGCTCCTATACCGCTCCTACCCAATGGGACCGCGCGGCAATACCGGCTGCAGCGGCGCTTTGCGGGGGGTTTTAACCCTTTTTTGTCCATTAGCGAGGGTTAAAACCGCCCCGCTAGCGGCCAAATACCGTGGCTAAAACGACGGTAAAGCAGTGCTAAATATATTGCTGCTTTACCGCCAACGCCTGCACCGCCCCAGTGTGAAAGGGGCCTAAGTGTTTACTTACAGTATGTTGTGCAATAAATGGATACATGCTTTTATTAACATGTGCGCTGTGGCCAACTTCATGTTTTCTGCATAACCACAAGGATCTTCCCGATCTGATGAACACTGCTGCACTGTAATTCAATCTCTGACTCACCTTTCCACCCATCCCTCCGCTCATCCATCCCAGTTGGTTATCTTGCTCTCCTGCCCTCCTGGTTGATAAGGCTGCTGGCTATTTCAACAAAGCTTGTTCCATCCAGCTGGATCCTCGACCTTTCAGCTGCATCATTCCTGGAATCTCTTCCCCCTCCCTTACCAAGTACTTTTTCAGATATCGTATCAATTTGCACAATTACCACTATTCATTATCGTTATCTATAAGTAATAATTTCGTATTTGTCTGATCTCATGAGCGCAAAGAGATTACTTTTTCTTTTTGGACCTCCTCTTTTTTTGTAAATAAACAGTCTGTCACTAATGGAAGAAGCCAGTTAATTTAGCTAAGGTTAAAGGGCATATGAATATATTGCTTGTTAACAAAAAAAACTCTAGCATTCTTACTAATTCCCAACCAAAATTTTGAAAACCCTGGCTCCACTGGACCACCCTGGACCTGGGTACCCTTCGCTACCTGTACACCTTCGTGAGTTGTTTGGATCTGAGCCCCATATTGGAAACCCTATCCTTTTTTCCTGTCTTCCCCACACTTTTCCCCTGTATCACCTCTCAACTCAGGTCCCCCCTTCTTCTGCTCCTTCTCTTCTTTTTCTCTCCTTTCTTTTGCTCCTAGTTTACCTTTAGAACTTTGGAACCAGGCTAGCCTCAGTACAGGACACTCTAACCTGCCTAACTGGACATGTAATATGTCAAGGCCTGCCTTTCTGGTCTTGTTTCATGATCCCAATTTATGTATGCTTATGTTGCTGCTATTTTCCTGTGCTGGCAACATTCCTGTTCTTCCATTTTTTTTGAATAATAAAATAAAAGGATTGCAATAGAAAATGAATCAGGGAACACAGCCTACCTGCTTAGTGCTTCCATTTTTTTTTTATTCTGTCATTTTGAAGTACACCAAATCCTTTTTGTTGGTAGCATGGTGATCTGGGAACACGTTTGTTGCATAATCAGAGGAATTTTCAAACACACACGTTGCAGTTTCCTTGCTGACTCTTACATACAGACAGCCAGATTTGAAGAAAATATCAAATAGAAGAAGTGTCTTTTATATCCAGCAATCAGTTTCAAATGTATGGTCAGATTGTAATGAGTGTGGGGAGCTTTAGACATTAATTGGGTAAAGAAAATTGAGTAAACTGTCTTTTTTAGCATAGCTGCTCTACTTCCAGGAAATAATTAATTGCTCTCTGATTAGTTTAATTTGTTGTTTGCAGATTTTAATTCCTTTTGATACAATAAATATTGCAGAGCTATTACACCATACCAGTGCGCTTTTGTCTGTTTAAGTTTATAGAGTAATTATTTCACCTTTATTCATATGCAGGAAGCTGAAAATGCCCGTTGCTAATTACCAGATCTAAATTCCAAAGCCAAGTTTCTATGGTAATTCCTAACCTCTGAATCTGCCTCTTTGCTCATCATTTCCCATATTTTTGTTTTCTTGCACAGCTAAACCAGTGTATGTTTTATTTTATTTTCAGAGTTGCTCATCATTCATTGTTGCATGGTGATGACCATCTTTTCTATGTTATGTCTGGCTCAGCAACAAACTGCAAAATAAAGCAATCACATACAGATTACTCTCATTTGGATAACACAGCTTGAATTTTTCCTATACTGGAAATGCTCAGTCTGTGTTTACTTACAAAATGATTTGCTCTTTGGTAGTTATGGAAACCACCCACAATGAGTTCTGTCTTACTCTGCTGCTTGAGTAATTAGAGTTTATGGTTTTCTTTTTCGTAATTAGACAGCCATAAAATATTGTATATTCTGAAGTCAAGCTAAAAGTGTATGAATAAAACTGATGGATCAGTCTGCAACTTCCTTAAGAAAACAACACTTTGCTGTTAAAGGTTTTTACAACGTTTCATAAAAACATTGGAGTATAAAGCCTGCACGTGTATTTTCTGTTATTTTCTTATAACAAACCAAACCTACCCTACACTATGCTAGATATATGACAATCTAAATATTATTTATACTCATGTATTATACTTATCTCTCTGATGGAAGGTGACCCCTACCATCCCTTTGTTCCTACTTTGCATCCTACATTAAAATATTTAGCCTTCAATACTTCTTGGGGTGTCAGGCTGTGTGTACCCTGCTGTGGTTACTTCCTCTGATCTCTATGTCCCTGCTGTTTCCTTTAGTGATCTAGAGTTCCAAGAAAGGAACCAGTGCATGGTGGGTGAATCCGGTAACCCCTGAATATCTAATGTCTGATAGAGACTGCAGCATTGGAAAAGCACAAAAGGTAGAAAACACGGCATGGAGGAGGTGTAATAGAGGAAGGGGGGAGGAGGCAGGACTGCACAACATAACTTTTAGGGTAAAGGTCTACTTTAAGACTGTACTACAGGCAAACAGTTACATTTAATTTGAAATATGCAGTATCTCATAAACGTGAGTATATGGTAATCAAAGGAATGTTGGACGACCAACTCTACTCCTTTGTAGCGTATTACGCACCTAATCGAGGCAAGGCCAAATTCTTTGATAGTATGTTATAGAAATTAGGGCCATTGATCGAGGGCACTGCCATACTTGGGGGAGACTCCAACATGGCCTTTGACTCTGGACTTGACAAAAAGTGCCCGCTGGGTGCACAAACAATCCGTCCTCCCAAACAAAGCCTCCGCATAGCTAGGACCATCCATCAATATTGCCTAACAGATATATGGAGAGAACTCAATCCCCAAACAAGGGATTTTACTCACTTTTCCCATCCGCATCAATCCTTCTCTAGAATTGATCACATTTTCATATCATCGACACAAAAACCATTAGCTCACAAATCTTTCATCAGAGATACCGTATGGTCAGACCACTCTCTAGTGTTTTTTCACCTTAATGTATCCTATGCATTAAGGTGAGAAAAACACCTTGCACTCTCCGGCCCCCCCAAGCCCCCGTTTTACTTACCTGAGCCCCGAATCTCCGTGGGCACGATTCCGTGTTGCTTTCCCCCAGCTCTTGTGGGCTCTTCATTGGATGATTAATAGCAGCGCAGCCATTGGCTCCCGTTGCTGTCAATGAAATCAATGATGCAGCGAGCCGGGGGGCAGGGGCCGAGTGATACACTCGGCAGCTATGGCCGCCGAGTGTATCACACGGGAGCGCGCCCGCAAGCTAACCCCCTTGGGAGAGTGCTTCCCAGAGGGGGGTTAGCTCTTGCGGGGAGGAGCCGAGACAACTGCAGAGGGACCCCAGAAGATGAGGATCGGGGGCCACGCTGTGCAAAACGAACTGCACAGTGGAGGTAAGTATGATATGTTTGTTATTTAAAAAAAAATAATGAATCCTTTACAACCCCTTTAATGAATCAATCCTTAGTGACCCAGTGACTATTGAAGTTGAGAGAGCCATCAATGAATATTTCCTTCTTAACAACATAGAAGGTGTAACTCCAGAAACTCTTTGGGCAGCTCATAAGGCTATCATCAGAGGTAAACTCATCCAGCTCTCTTCTCAAATCCACTTTGCCCAAAGGATGGATATAGATAGACTAGAACAGGAATTCCTAACTATTAGCAAGCAGCATAAGAAAGATCCTAAATCTATACCAGCGACTAAATTAGATCAGGACAGATTAGCATTAAATCTCGTTCTCACCTCAAGGGCAGAAAAGAGTTCAAGATGGAGTGGGGCCCGTTTTTATCAAATGAGAGGCAAGATGGACTCAATGCTAGCATCGGGTCTAACTCCCAGACCCCACTCTCATGCGATACCTAACATACGTCTCCCAAAACGGCTCGGGACACATAATCCACAGAAAATGATGGGTGTCTCCCACGATTTAAAAAAAAACCTCTATAAAAGGAGGTACACAGGAAGACCGTCCTGACCATAACTCCTTCTTAGACTCTTTGCCCATTCCCAAATTGGAAGACTGACATATAAATAAACTAGAAGCCCCAATTACTGTTGAGGTGAACTTAGTCAGTAAAAACCTGAAAAGGGGATCGACCCCTGAATCCAGATGGTTTCTCAAACCCTTACTACAAAACGTTTGCATCCAGCCTAGCCCCATACTTTGCATGTTTCTTCAACACCTTGAGGAAAGCATTGGAAAGCTCACTCAACTCGGCCTTTATTACAGTAATCTCAAAACCAGGGAAAGACCCGGGAGAGGTTAACAACTATAGACCCATCTCACTGATTAATAATGACCTGAAGATTCTAACCAAGATTCTGGCAGACAGAGTTTCCTCCTTCATAAGCCTATATGTACATAAAGACCAAGAAGGTTTCATTACGGCCAGACAAGGTCCGGATCAGATCAGACGGGCAATAGACATTATTTTGCTGTTTAGATCGGGTTGGGATAGTGGGCAACCACAAGAAGGACTTTTATTATCTATAGACTTACAAAAAGCCTTTGACTCCATTTCCTGGCCTTATCTATTCAATATGTTACAACGCTGGGGATTCGGACAGAAATTCACTAACATTCTAAAAGCATTAGGCTCGTCTCCTGAAGCTTGATTAAGACTCCAGAGATACTACTCAGAGTCATTTCTTATCTCCAAAGGCACAAGAGTCCCCCCTGATCTTCACAATAGCGATCAAAACATTGGCTATAGCAATTAGAAATCCCCCTGACATCCACGGTGTACTCTGTAGCCCACATACGCACAAGTGTGCACTCTTTGCTGATGATCTTCTCGTCTTCATCACATCTCCACTTATTTCCCTTCCAAATGTCTGTCGCCTATTAGAGGACTTTGGAAATATATCTAGCCTCAAAGTCAACCTATTAAAATCTCCTATTACATTCCTAATATCTACTCCCCGGCCAGATGCTTATTAGGCGATCTGGAAGAGGAAGGGATAACTGATTCTCAGAAAAAACTCCTCAGAATCCTCTTTTGCTACGCAAAGAAGGCTATAGCTCTTAGATGGAGGGAACCGACCCTTCTCACACTACAGAACTGGATAGACATGGTGAACCAAGCGATACCATTATATAAGTTAACATACGCATCCAGAGGATGCCCCAAGAAGTTTGACAAAATATGGGCGAGCTGGTTGAAAGATGCACCAACTTCTCCGTGAGGGAACAAACGGACACTGAGACAGGCGATATGTGCTACTTATAACAGTATGATACCTGCTGCAGCAAGACCATGACCACATATATACCTACCGTGTACCAGATGCATAGTGATTTAGTCTGGATGGGGGGGAGGGGGGGAGGGGAGAACAGGGTTGGGACTGTTAGTATTGTTTAAAAATAATAAATAAAACTTAAAAAAAAAAAAAAAAAAAATATATATATATATATATATATATATATATATATGCAAAATAAGAAAAAAAGTAATAGATGGTAAGGTTGAGACAGTTACTTATATGTTCAACAAGGTTTATTATACGACATAGATACAGGAATGATATGTGCCATGCATACTGTACAGTTATGATGAGTAATGGATAATTACTGATGTACCAAATATGTATAACCTTTCTGCACAACGTATGTGAAATGCAATGTACAAAGTTCTGTTTATTGTAACAAATTTTAATAAATTTACCCTTTAAAAAAAAAAAAAAAAAAAAATCTCCTATTTATATCCGTGACATAAATATACCAGATCCACTAGTTTCACGTCTATGAAGTAACTTTATTTTCGCATGGCATGACTCCACCATTCCCTACCTGGGGGTGAACCTGCCATCCAAGATAGATCAAATATATGCTACAAATCCGCCAATTTAAAAAAAAATGGAATCGGATATGCGAGACTGGTCTCGCCTGACATGACTAGGAAGGGTGCATTCAATCAAAATGTTTTGCTCCCTACCCATACCTATCAACACGACTCACTTGCGACGCTTCCAGGTGAAAATGATTGCTTTTGTATAGAGTTACACCGACTAGCCAAAGGGGTCTTATTCCAAGCCTGCAACAGAGTGGGGTTGGGGTTACCAAATCTTCTCTGGTAGTACCAGGCTTCCCAGTTAGCCCAGATATCAACTATCTACTCCCAACTAGCTAAACCTGATTGGGTGCATATGGAAAGGTAAGCAGTTCCACAATTCACACTAGATTTCCTGATGTGGATGCACTCCAAAAAACGACCCACAATCCTCGTCCCAACCCTATCTCACTCCCTTTCCCTATGGGACAAGCTCACCCTGAGTTAGTTTTTCTGATCCGTCCGCTAGCTTATCTCTTCCATAATCCCCAATTTCCCTCAGGCATGAACATCAGGGCATTTCAGTGGTGGCTGGACAAGGGGTTGTACAGAATTGGCCACTTTTTTAATTCCACAGGACCGCTCACCCTAAACCACTGCATCAAGACACTTAAAATGCCACAGACCGAACAATTTAGATATCATCAGATCTCTTACCTCCTACACTCTATTTGGAAATCCAAACCCTTACCACCCAATAGCACGCTGTATGAACGTTGGTGCAGCCAGAATATGGAGCAGAGATTAGGGATCACACCGATATATGAGTCAATGTCAGCAACACATTCTAAAAGAAGCTATATGCTAGCCTGGGAAAAAGATCTCAACCAAGAATAGGACTTGGATGTCTTCAGGTCTGGTATGGATTTTAAACACCGCACCAAAATTTAAAAAAAAAATGGCGTGGGGGTCCCCCTCAAAATCCATACCAGACCCTAATCTGAGCACGCAACCTGGCAGGCCGCAGGAAAAAAAGGGGGGGACGAGAGAGCGCCCCCCTCCTGAACTGTACCAGGCCACATGCCCTCAACATTGGGAGGGTGCTTTGGGGGTAGCCCCCCAAAGCACTTTGTCCCCATTTTAATGAGGACAAGAGCCTCATCCCCACAACCCTTGCCCAGTGGTTGTGGGGGTCTGCGGGCAGGGGGCTTATCGGAATCTGGAAGCCCCCTTTAACAAGGGGACCCCCAGATCCCACCCCCCCTGTATGAAATGGTAATGAGGTACAAAAGTACCCCTACCATTTCACAAAAAAAGTGTCAAAAAAGTTAAAAATGACAAGAGACCGTTTTTGACAATTCCTTTATTTAAAGTCTTCTTCTTTCCATCTTCTTCGGGTCTTCTTCCTTCTTCCTTTCTTCATCCTTCGGCTTCTTCCTCTGATCCTCTGCTTCTTGCTCCGGTGTTCTCGTCCGGCATCTTACTCCCCGGCGTCTTCTTCCCTGCTTTGTACTTGGGCCGCTCCGCATCAATGAGAGGCTCCCGCTGTGTGACGCTTCTCTTCTTCTGACACTTATATAACGGAGCCGTGCGTCAGAGGGAGGCGGGGTCACTGGGTGGCCCCCGCCCTCCGTTATATAAGAAGTGTCAGAAGAAGAGAAGTGTCACACAGCTGGAGCCTCCCATTGATGCGGAGCGGTCCAAGCTTGCGCATGCGCAGTGCATAAATTGACCTCACACAGTTCTAAATGTACTTTCAGGCGCAGCAGGCTTGTTCAGAAAAAGTTACTTTCTCATTCTATTTTGGGCATATTTGTTACTTGTACAGTTATAACTATACTTCCTCACATCACCCACATCACCCCCATAATATTGGCACTTCCAGCTTCTTAAAATTTTGAGTTGAAGATGCCGTGCGCCATGTATATAGTGGCGCACCGATTGCCTCCTCCCGTGCGCCGAGAATACTATAGTAAATGGGGAATTGCGCTGTGTTTCAGGTGCAAATGTTTTGTAAATACGAAAACGGCCGCTGCGCATCAGCGTGCACCGCAACTCATGGAGCAAACGGTTCGTAAATCAGTCCCAGTGTCTCACAAAAGTGAGTACATCCCTCACATTTTGTAAATATTTCATTACAGTGGAACCTCGGTTTGCGAGTAACGCGGTTAACGATCGTTTTTCTAAAACGAGCACTGTATTTCTAAAAATCCTAATTCGGTTTTGTCTCGCAAAACGAGCAGGATTCAGGCCAAAAGCGGTGTGCAGTACCGCTTTTGGCCTGAGGTGGGGGGAGCCGGAGCCGAACAGCGCCGATCGTCGGCATTTGGAAATGCACAGAAAGGCCCAAGCACACTTCGGCTGACCTCACCCGAAGTGTGCTCGGGCCTTTTTTGCCACTTCCGAGGCTCTCCGGCGCCCCCCGCCTCTGGTTGCATGCGGTATTGCATCCCATTGATGTCAATGCGGAACAAATTATTTTAGTTTCCATTGACTTCAATGGAAAAACTCGCTTTGATATGCGAGTACTTTGGATCACGAGCATACACCTGGAACGGATTATGCTCATAATCCAAGGTTCCACTGTATATCTTTTCATGTGACAACACTGAAGAAATTACACTTTGCTACAATGTAACGTAGTGAGTGTACAGCTTGTATAACAGTGTAAATTTGCTGTCCCCTCAAAATAACTCAACACACAGCCATTATTGTCTAAACCACTGGCAACAAAAGTGAGTACATCCCTAAGTGAAAATGTCCAAATTAGGCCCAATTAGCCATTTTACCTCCCCGGTGTCATGTGACTCGTTAGTGTTACAAGGTTTCAGGTGTGAATGGGGAGCAGGTGTGTTAAATTTGGTGTTATCGCTCTCACTCTCTCATACTGGTCACTGGAAGTTCAACATGGCACCTCATGGCAAAAAACTCTCTGAGGATCTGAAAAAAATAATTGTTGCTGTACCTAAAGATGGCCTGGGCTATAAGAAGGTTACCAAGATCCTGAAACTGAGCTGCAGCACGGTGGATAAGACCATACAGCGGTTTAACAGGACAGGTTCCACTCAGAACAGGCCTCGCCATGGTCGACCAAAGAAGTTGAGTGCACATGCTCAGCGTCATATCTAGAGGTTTTCTTTGGGAAATAGATGTATGAGTGCTGCCAGCATTGCTGCAGAGGTTGAAAGGGTGGGGGTCAGCCTGTCAGTGCTCAGACCATATGCCATATACTGCATTAAATTGGTCTGCATGGCTGTCGTCCCAGAAGGAAGTCTCTTCTAAAGATGATGCACAAGAAAGCCTGCAAACGGTTTGCTGAAGACAAGCAGAATAAGGATATGGATTACTGGAACCATGTCCTGTGGTCTAAGATAAACCAAGATAAACTTATTTGGTTCAGATGGTGTCAAGTGTTTTTAGGCGGCAACCAGGTGAGGAGTACAAAGACAAGTGTGTCTTGCCTACAGTCAAGCATGGTGGTGAGAGTGTCATGGTCTGGGACTGCATGAGTGCTGCTGGGACTGGGGAGCTACAGTTCACTGAAGGAACCTTGAATGCCAACATGTACTGTGACATACTGAAGCAGAGCGTGATCTCCTCCCTTCGGAGACTGGGCCGCAGGGCAGTATTCCAACATGATAACTACCCCAAACACACCTCCAAGACACCGGCTGCCGTGCTAAAGAGGCTGAGGGTAAAGGTGAAGGACTGGCCAAGCATGTCTCCAGACCTAAACCCTATTGAGCGTTTGTGGGACATCCTCAAATGGAAGGTGGAGGAGCACAAGGTCTCTAACATCCACCAGCTCCGAGATGTCATCATGGAGGAGTGGAAGAGGACTCCAGTGGCAACCTGTGAAGCTCTGGTGTACTCCATGCCCAAGAGTGTTAAGGCAGTGCTGGAAAATAATGGTGGCCACACAAAATATTGAAACTTTGGGCCCAATTTGGACAGTTTCCCTTAGGGGTGTACTCACTTTTGTTGCCAGTGGCTTAGACATTAATAGCCTTGTGTTAAGTTATTTAGAGGGGACAGCAAATTTACACTGTTATACAAGCTGTACACTCACTACTCACTAATGTGTAATTTCTTCAGTGTTGTCACATGAAAAGATATAATAAAATATTTACAAAAATGTGAGGGGTGTACTCAATTTTGTGAGATACTGTATTCATTAGGCATGAAAATAATGCTAAAATAAAAACAATGTTCAATAGCTATACACTGTTTAGCAGCACTGTGTTCCTTTGAAGGGCTCTACTGCCTCTTTTTCTTTGAAGGGCGCTACTGCCTCTTTTGATGCTAGACCTCTGAAGTTTGAGGGGTCGTTGCATTGAGGGGCGACATCCTTTGCTTCACAGCCTATGCTATGCAATTTTATAATGGTGCATACAAAAATAATTAAATAAAAACATTCTGAGATTAAAAGACTTGTCTTGAGCAGTAAAGACCATCATATTCTGGAGAGCACTCAAACAAATAAGTGCTTTTCTATTAATGAATCAGTGGCATAAAAATAGAAGTTATCCATCTTTTAAATAATATCTTTGAGACGCATAACAAGTGGGTTTTCAAGATCAGTGCTTTATTATGTGATGAAAAGGACAAAGAGCTCTGAGTTCTCATGATCTCTTCTTGAGCATCACTAAAACACCCGATGGCTGGGGTGTGAGGAACACCATGCCCTTACCACTTTAATTAAGTCTTATGTAAAGAAGTTACATCTTTTCTTGATGAAACCGGAGACCCCCTTAAGGGCCCTTGTTCAGAGAAAGAGTTTTCGGTAAATGTAAATTATTTCAATATGCAATAGTTGCTATATAGTGTGCATTTTGGAGATAAGCACATACTTCTCTAACCTCAAGACACTAAAGCTAGGAAATTGCAAGTGAAAGATTTTCTCATTGATTCTTATTGTAGATGTTTTATAAACTGTGTACATGTTTCTGTGGAAGTACACAAGAAACCAGGCAACTTTTTACAAATTGTTTAAAAATATAAGTAGCACACAACTCCTAAACATTGTCAGAAGCTTACTAACAGAAGTTGGCTGGGGACCCATTGGCAAAAGTTATGAAATGGCGAGGAATCAGCCAAAAGATCAGACAATAAGTGAACAGTAACTTGAAAATGACTAAATGCTGGGAAGGATTAGCTTTGCACACAGGGTAAAAGAACAAAAAGCCGTGGATACATTATGTAACAATGTACAACAAATACAGAAGCTGTTACAAAACAGGAGACATTAGGAGCAATGCATAAATAGGACACTAGATGACAGCATGCTACAATTTGGTCTCTGTAAAACTTAAAAGCTATTATTTTTCCTATAAAAATAACAAACATGTTATACTTACCTGCCCTGTTGCAGTGGATTTGCACAGGGCAGCCCGGATTCTCCTCTTCTTGGGTCCTTCTTCTGTGATCCTAGCCCCTCCCTCCTGTACAGTGTCCCCATAGCAAGCAGCTTGCTATGGGGTCACCTGAGCTGAGTAACAGCTCCCTGTGTTCATTGAGACACGTAGCCTGACCCGATCCGGCCCTGCCCCCTCTCTCCCCTGTTTGGCTATCTGACTTTGATTGACAGCACCAATGGCACTGCTGCTGTGTCTTAGCCAATCAGGAAGGAGAATCTCGGATGGCTGAGACATTCATGGACATTGCTGGAACTAGATGGACCTCAGGTAAGTGTTAGGGGGGCTGAGGGCGCCTGCTGCACACAGAAGGCTTTTTATCATAATGCATAGAATGCATTAAGATAAAAAAACCTATTGCCTTTACAACCCCTTTAATAGGGACAGATACAGAGCAAAATCACTAAGTCAAAAACCAAGCAATAAGGTACAAAGGGCTACTTGTGTTTCCCTTGGGACAGTGCTTTTCTCACAGAGAAGTTGGTTGTAGTTGGTAGTCCAGGTGGATGGCTGAATAGATCCCCAACCTGGTCCACAGAAAAGTGTCAGGAAGAGTCTCTGGTCTGGATATGCAAGTGAATGGCTGTAGTGACAGGACCACCCAACTTGAGGCTCAGCACTCCAGAGAAAGTTGGTGTGTTGCACTTTAAAGTAACTGGGTCTTCTTTGGAAACTGCACACTATTGTGGTCCAACCTGACTTCCTGCACACCAAGAATACCAGTGGAGGACCCAACACCGGTGACAGTTCAAATGTCCAGTGACTCCTGTCTCATCAGGCGCTGTCTTTCTGAGCCCTGGATGATTAGGTTCAGGAGATTAAGGAAGTTCTGAAGACTAAAGGAGACTGGGGGATTGTGTAGAGCCCACAAATGCTTTTGAGCAAGGTGGGTACAGAGGCACCCAGCTACTGTTACATGATCTGTGCTTTGGTATTGGTTACAGGAGAGGATGAATAGATTTTTTAAATAAAACAACTTGCAGGAAGAACAGCAAGTTGGTAAATTAGTGGCTAGGCTTAGTATCACCCATGATCGAATGTTACAGTTTTACAAGTAATGCCCAAGGCTGGAAGCAGAGTGGCTGAGTTTGCATATTCATTACATCTAGACTTGACCTCTAGAAAAGTAAGTAAATGGTCACTCTAGTTCAGTTCTAAGCAAACAAACCCAGAGTGGATGAACTGAAAATACACAGTCACTAATTACACCAATGCACAAACTGTTCAGGGCCAGCAGCTATTATTACCCAGTCAGAATACACTATCAGGCAGAAACCTTTTAATATACTGTATATGAGAGTGTATTACTAAAGGTCAGTAAACTCCAGGCAGCTCTGTCGCACTAGGCCACAGGCTAAGTGTCTTGGCACCAAAGGTAGTGAGCTCACATGTAAGCATGTGGGGTGGGAGCTACTGGGGCATGAAATCTAAGGGCCAGCTGGTGTTTTGATAGGGATCCTGATAGATGTTTGGACTCAACTACATGCTGACCCCAGGTTGCAATCCCCATGTCACCCTGCTCTAATTTGTGGAGACTTACCTCAGAAAATGGAGGTGAACAGCCTTGAGGTATACAGATAGTACTAACAAAGGTAGGAACTGTGCTGTGGGGAAGAAGCAGATCTGGTAAACATGCCAAAGGTTAGGGGGGGGGGCAGTAAGGTCAGTACACGAGGCATCAGTCAAATAGGCAGGAAGCAGAGGACTGCAAAGGAGCTTGGGGGCCAACAGTACCTTTGCTTGGGTTCCAGAAGCTGTGAGGAAGATCCTTTAAGTGGAAAAACTCTTTTATTGGACACACACCAAAGATGTCTCGGCTCACTGGCTGAGAATCTCAGGAGCACTGTTGGCCATGAGAGACAGAGAAGCCTGGCAGCATGGAAACAAGTGTAATGCTACTCTCAAAGAGCCACTGGATTTTGGGCCTTTTCCCCCACACAGCACCCACAGCCCGGCAACAGGAATTTTCCACACTTTCCCCTTTGCCCCAGACATGTGAGGTATTGCACTACACTGTCCACTCTGTAGCTTTGGGTGTGATGCTGGTTTGTACTCACTCAGTCCCCTTTAAGTAGTTTCTCAAATTCAGAAAGCTGCTACACTGGCCTTTCTGCTGGGCAGGCTGTTCCTAGCTTGGCTTGATTTCTGAAGTTAAGCCTAGCTGAGACCTAGCTGAGTGAAGCCTCCACCACAGGGGTCTCTTTAGGCATCTGGACCCTGGACTCTGTTTCCAGACTTTCAGGCTTCTGCATATCTATGGGTTGTTTCCCCACCTTTTGGGCCCAGGGATTGGTGAAAAATATTCAGCCTTTAGCCTCTGTTCCTCCACCCACTAGATTCTAGAGCTATCCAGAGAGTTCCAGAAGACAGAGGGAGGTAATAGAGACAGTCTCCTAAACAAATGAACACACTTTAGTCTGAATTGCCCCCAATCCCTTATATCAACTGGATGGATTATATATTGTAAACTGATAGTGGGCTTACATGAGTTAGGGATCTATCATGGTTGACTCCACAGTTTGGAAGAGGGTTTCCCTGTATGCTTTAACCCAGGGGGCCTGCCCAGGGAGCCACTGTGCTGGTGCTATTCTGTGTTGAGATAAGTGCTGTATGGTTTTCATGAACCCTGATGAAGCAAAAGTTGGCGAAACGTGTCGGTACATCAAGACCCATTGTATCAGCATTCATGCCTGATGTATACCAAATACACAGTGAATCTTATCAGTACCATTATTGTTTTTTAATACTTGAGACATACATGTCTGTATGAACTCTTTTTATCTTTGTTACCAAAAAATGTATTTATTGATGCTGATTTTATAGTACGACTTGTTTGCTCTCTGTGTGGCCTGTACAGTCTGAAATCTTTTTGCTCGCTTTCCACATCTATACAGCAAAAATTCCTGCACACAGCTCAAGTCAAAATAACTCATTAATGTTCTGATATACAGCTAAAATTCCAAGTCTGCTAGTGTGTTTCAGATGCTAAGGGCCTTAGCCATAGCTAACTATACTATGACTATAGGCCTTAGTGGCTCATTTTATCTGTATGCCGGAAGATTATTAAATTGTTGTGACTCGAGCTGTGTGCAGGATTTGTTGCTGTACCACCACAGAACAGTCATTATGAAAAGGCTTCAAAACAAGAAAACAGAGCACACAATCCACCACATACCATTAATACCCTCCAGTTATTCAAGAAATCCTAACTCAATTTAATACTAATTGATAGATTCATGCAATTTAATGCAATCTCGTGTGCCTTCCTACCGCTTCTCTAATGTCATACATTAGTGCAGTATGTATACAGGGGCTATGGAAATTGGGAAAACAAACATCTATACATATTAATTTTCACTAAGAATTTCAGCTTCCTCCTGGCTTGTCATACTCTGCATGGCCTGCATACTGATCCTCACAATTGTTGTTAGGAACCAGTTCTCTTTTTGCTGCAAGCTTTTCTGTATTAAGATTTTAATTATTCAGCAGATTCATGCTCTGCTAAGATGAACAAATGTTAGACCCACGGCCTATACCTCTTCTGGTTTTCTTGGCTATTCTCAATACATAAATGATCTCAATACATAAATGATCTCTTGTCATAATTTTTTTTTTTTATCTTTCTGTTTCCAAAGCATCATTTGCAATTTAAAATTCACAGTAATTAAATACATTGTTAATGGAACTTTATTTGAGTTAAGCAGGCTCCATAAAATATTGTGTCTGCTGCTTTTTCTTGCATATCAGCGTATAGGGGATTTCAATAATCAGAATAGCTCCAAGGTATCAAGGGCATGAATACATACCACTCATTCACTTTTTTAGTTGATCCATATGTGCTTATGTTCCTTTTCCTGAGAAACACCAGTGTTATCAATTAGCTAGTATAGGATATGTAATATACAGTAAGTGTCCAGATGGGACAACTAGCTGAGGCAAGCAAGGTTGGGCCAATAGAAAACAACTAGAGTTGAATTATTATTCATAAATGTTGGCTTAAAGCTATCCCTTTAAGCCAACAAAAGTCTATTGAAGTCATCATTGATGTGCTGAAAGTTGTTTGTGTCCTTTTCTCCATTAAGCCTCAACAAACAACAGTTCATATATATCTGCCCTAATATTCACTGGTCCAGTGCAGTGCAGTCATTGGTTGCTCAAGGGTACATATAGTACCATTTTGCACAGTGGAAGGTATCTGTTAATTAAATCCCTTGTCCATGATTCATTTTCCTCTCTTCAGTCACAAGCACGTTCGGCTTTGCCACCCTGACCATGATTCCCTTTTCTACTTCCTCTCTCGTTACCCCCCTCACAGTTTATGACAATTTTATGCTCTGTAATGGTTGTGATGGTAATGAATGAATGTATATCGTCTCACCAGAGATGTAACCAGAACCTTCAGGGCCCAGAAACCATGAAGGGTCCCCCTAACCTCTGGTCCCAGGGTCCTTCCCACAAATCCTGGGGCCCTTTACTCCCGTCGCAGGGCCCTTTATTACAGTTCTGATCAGTTCTTTCACATGTCCTGCAGCAAGCCCCATCCTGCCATCTTGGGTAGGGTTGACACCTTTTCTTCAAGCCAAACCTGAACACTTTAGCGGCCCACAGCAAAAAAAATGTTGTATACACTATACATATATTTTGTGATTACATTTCTAAACATTTCTAATCATATGCATTTAAGAGTCCACCCTTACATCATAGTCCACAAAGTTACCCCTTTACATCTGAATCCATAAAGTTCTTCTTTACATCTGAATATGCAAAGTTTCCCCTTTACACCAAAATCCTCAGAGTTCCCCTTTACATCTGAATCTGCAGAGTTCCCTTTTACACCTGAATCTGCAGAGTTGCCCTTTACATCTGAACTAATAGCGTTGCCCTTTACATCTGAACTTGCAGAATTCCCGTACACTGTAAGGGGGGACTCTGCAGACTCTGATATAAGGGAGAACTCTGAGAACTCTGATATAAGAGAGAACTATGGGGACCCTGATTTAAGAAGGAACACTGAGAACTCTGATGTAAGGAGGGACACTGCAGACTAGTATAAAGGGTTACTGATATAAGGGGCTCTCTGGTAACCAGAGCTCCCACTTTCATCATAGTTCCCAGCATGCCCTTTTAATCAGGGTTCCTAGAGCCCCTCTTATATCAGAGTTCCCCTTTACACCAGAGTCTACAGCGTTACCCCTTACATCAGAGCCCCCTTTTAAATTGGTGTTCCCAGAGCCCCCCTTACATCAGAGTCTGCAGAATTTCACTGTAAGGGGGAGCTCTGTGGACTCTAATGTAAAGGGGAATGCAGATGTAAGAAGTGCTCTGGGAACCCTGATTTAAGGGCTAAACCCTCTGATCTAAGGGAGTCTCTGCTCACCAAAGCCCCCGCTTACATCAGAGTCCACTGAGCACCCCTTACATCTCCCCCTACATTAGTGTAGGGGCAGGAAAGAGAAGGGAGGCAGTGGGGACACTTCGGTAACCATGGAAGTTGCGCTCACTCACCCCAGGAAGGAGGCTCAGGCTTCATGCTACATAGTTCCTCCACCATGTACAGTAGTTGCTGGCTGCTGGGCTTTCCACTCAACCCCTTTCTGAGCACAGTGCTGCTGGGGATTGGATTGTGTGCGGGGCTGCAGGCTAGCTGCTGCCATAACAACAGTATTTAGCGTCAAAATACCGACGTACAACTACGGCGATTTATAGCAAGTGGTTACCTTTAACTACCAGAACATCCATTCTCCACCACTGACTCCCCTAGCTGTTCTCCTTCTAGAATGTATGATGCATGCATGTTTTTAGCTACCAAGTGCATAATTTTTCATTTCTCAGCATGAAACCCCATTTGCCACATATTTGCCCAATTAAATAGCGGTCAGCTTGGTAAGTTGGAGACATCCTCTAAGGACATAATTCCACTGCATAGCTTGGTGTCATCTGCAAACACTGAAATGGTACTTTTAATTTCAGACCCTATATCATTTATAAATATGTTAAAAAGTAAGGGTTCCAACACTGAATCTTGGTGTACACCACTAATAACCTTAGACCATTCACAGTATCAATTATTAATCACCACTATCTGAATACAGTCTTTTAGCCAGTTTTCTCTCCATTTACAGACTGCTTTTACCAAGCCTTTAGTTTACACATTAGCTGCATGTGGGGAACTATGTTAAATGATTTGGCAAAATCCAAGTATACTATATCCACAGCCACTCCTTTGTCTAAAGTTTTGCTTACCTCCTCATATAAAGAAATCAGATTTGCTTGCCAACTTCTGTCTTTCATGAATCCATGCGAACTATTGCTTAAAGTATTTCTTTCTAGCAAAAACTCTTCTATGTGTTCCTTTTTTAAACTCTACAGTATCTTCCCAACTATAGAAGTTAAACTAACAGGTATTTACTTACTTGATGAACACTTTGACCCCTTTTTTTGACCCGTTTTTAATATAGCTATTTGAACTATTTAGTGTTAAGCCAATAAAATGATACTATGCCAGTCATTAAAGAGTCTCTAAAAATTTTAAACAATGGCTTAGATATAAAAGAGCTAAGCTCTTTGAGGGCCCTGGGATGAAAGCCATCTGGTCCAGGTGCTTTATTCACCTTTATGATATTTAAATAATTCTGGGCCATATCAATTTTGAGCCATCATGGATCATTTGGGGTTATGTCATTACTATCCTTATTAAGGACTTGAGCTTCCCCATTTTCCTTTTGTATACACAGAGCTGAAGAAGGTATTTAATAAATTTGACATCTCTATGTCCCCAGTAACCAACTCAAAATGATCTAGTAAAGTACCTACATGTCCAGGCCTGACCTTTTTACTGTTAATAAATTTGAAGAATTTGGGGCATTTTCAGCTTTTGCAGCCTTGATCACCTTTTCACTTATTCTTTGTAACTCTTAAATGATGATAGAGTTGCTTTTTTTTTAAATGTTCTCATTATGTATAGCTATGTTAACAAATTTTTGAAGAGCAGCCTTCAGCTAAAATTTGCTCTCTTTTTTTTTTTTAAATATGTTTATTTATTTTATGAGAAAAGACAACAGTACAATGATTGAGTGAAGGTTTCGGAGTGAGGCATACCGCCTTCGCCGTACAAAATAAACAAAGGCAGAAGAAAAAAATGTCATACCCGAGGCTGAAATATGTCACATAACAGAATAATTACTATCCTAGGATAAATACCAAGAAACAGGATCTACCAATAGGACTTGAGGAGTGGAAGCGGATAAGTTGGCAACCGGATAAATGAAACAAACAGTTAATAAACACAATACTATAGTTTGGAATGTCTAAGGGGGGGGGGGGGGGGGGGTAGAAGTGGGGGGTCTCGTATTTTAAGTTTGCCCAGTGAGTTAGCCAGGACCGCTAGCAGATACCAGTCAGTGAGTGGAAATCTCAATAGAAAAGGATAACCTTTGTAGTACGCACACCCATGTACAGTTCCACCCATAATGCTTCAGACTCATCACACTTTCCATCCACAAGGTCCTCCTTTACACTTGCTTTGAGATCACTTCTCACATAGAGACAGACACTGCCACCTTTTCGTTTTACTCTTCGAAAGGCAGCATAGTCTGGAATATTAATAGCATGTGAAGAATGAAGAATTCAATTTTTGCAGCATATCGCAAATCACAGTATAGAAGTTAAAGTACAATAACCCCCAGCACTGGTGACAATGGAGGCAAAAAAAAATAACCCCCAGCATTGGTGTCAGTGAACGCAATAATAACCCCCAATACTGGTGTCAGTGGACGCAATATTAACCCCAATATGGGTGTCAGTGAGTGCAATAATAAACTATCATTTGGTATTAGTGAAAAACAATAATACAGCCAAAATAATAATAGCCTCCCAACTAGGAGTAAGTGAAGACAATAATAACTCCCAACACTGGTGCCACTAAATGCAATAATGACCACCAGCACTGGTGTCAGTACTATAATCCTCCCCTCCCCCCCCACACACACACACTGGTCAGTGACAGTGAAATGTAACCAACCACTTCCTGCATTGGTGGTCAGTGCCAGAGAATTTTAACCCCCCCCGCATTGGTGGTCAGTGAATGTTAACCTCCATCCCCCCATGCATTGGTGCTCCTGGCAGAGAAAGTTAATCCCCCTGTCCCACATTGGTAGTCATGGCAGTAAAATTGAACCGCCCCCCATCCCCACCCCTTTCCATCCGCCGCATTGGTGATTGAGAAAGTGAAAGTATTGACCCCCCTCCCATACTGGTGGTCATGGCAGTTTAAGTTATGGATGGATGGTCATGACAGTGAAATTATTAACACCCTTCCCCCCCATTGGT
Organism: Lithobates sylvaticus; assembly: GCA_028564925.1. Classification (NCBI taxonomy): domain Eukaryota; kingdom Metazoa; phylum Chordata; class Amphibia; order Anura; family Ranidae; genus Lithobates; species Lithobates sylvaticus. The sequence goes on along the minus strand of CM053031.1, from coordinate 104,363,186 downwards.
GGTCAGCAGTAAATGTGTTTACCCCCTTTCCCTCCGTTATGGGTGGTCATGGCAATGAATGTGTTAACCCTCCGCCTATCTCCCCCAATGGTGATCACTTACTCGTCACATGCCTTCGTACCACTCCATCCCTCTCCCTAGGCCTGGACTTTACTTATACTGTGAGCAGAGATAACACCACCCACAGTACAGTCATTTTCAGTGGCAGGAGCAGGGACACGTTCAAGTACCTGGCACCCGCTACCCATATTGTGCCAAGTAGCTTGCAGGCCAAATGTAGAGACCCAGCAGATCACGTACTGGGCACCAGGGGCCTAGAAGGATTTGTGCTTTTGCTGACTGCTAAAATTTTATTGTTACATTCGTGTTTATTTTCTGTGTATTATCATTAACCACTTGTCTATTAGAGCATTTTTTTCAATTTATGAACACATGTTAAAATATGCATTTCTTTCTAGAAATCGTGTAAACCTCCCAAAAACTGTATATTTTCTGAAAGCAAAGACCTTGGAGGATAAAATGGAAGTAGTTGCAATATATTACGTTGTACAATATTTTCACAGTTATTTACCAAATACAATATTTTCAGGTGACAAAAAAAAAAAAAAAAATCAACTAACATGAATTTTAGTGCAAACAAACACAATATTATACCGAATTTTTGATAAAATATAAAAGTTAGGGTTGCATTGAATAAGTAGATACCAAACATGTCAAGTCTTAAAGGGGTTGTAAAGGTATTTTTTTATTTTTTTTAAAATAACAAACATGTTATACTTACCTCCACTGTGCAGCTTGTTTTGCACAGAGTGGCCCCGAAACTAGTCTTCTGGGGTCCCTCGGCGGCTGTCTCGGCTCCCCCATGCAAGGACTTCTCACGTTCATGCGAGCTCCCTCGCATGGTGAGAAGTACTTGCGGGCGCGCTCCCGTGATACAGCCAGCGGCCATAGCAGCTCACTGTATCACTTGGCCTCGCCCCCGGGGAAGCCACGTCATTGGATATGATTGACAGCAGCGTGAGCCAATGGCTGCGCTGCTTTCAATCCATCCACTGTAAACAATCAACGGCCAGCCTGAGCAGCGAAGAGGATGTCGGGGGCGAGTGCGGGACATTCGAGGGGTCAGGTAAGTAAAACAGGGGGCTGTTATAGTTGGATTTTTTTTACCTTTACAACCCCTTTAAAATTGTGTACGCCCTTGGAATTGCAAATAACTTCGGTACCAAACTTCTCCATAGACAACACTAAAGCCTTTACAGGTCATCAGTTTAGAGTTAACTGAAAACTATGACCCTAAAATTATTACCCTTATGCCAGCATTCGTGATGATACGTCACATGTGTGGTGAAAATTATGTTTACATACACATGCTCACCCTAGGCTGTGCTTTTTTCTTATATGGAGCATGCTTTAAAACTTTTTTTAAACTATTATTTACTATAATTCATTTTTTAATCTTTTTCATTTTTTTTTAACATTATTTCTATTGCAAAGGGGCTAACAAGCCCCCTATGTGATAGCATGAGCAGATGACAGGTCTCTTTATAAAGACATGGGGGGTCTATTAGACCCCCCATATCTCCCCTGCCCTCCAATGTAGCTATTCTTGGTTACACTAGCAGAGAAATTACAGCTGTGACCCAATTTAGAGGTTTTCAATTATTTCCATGAAATAAACGTGTTCAGGGATCCAAAGTATTTTGAGAGTTTAGCTATCTAAAAAAGATGGTGTGCAGTGATTGTCTCTGTTCCATTGAGGCCAGGCAAAGAGGATTTAACCACTTCCCACCCAGCCTAATGTCAAATGACGGCTGGGCGGGACATTAATTGATCCGGTTGGACATGATGTGATGTCCCCCCGGAACGCTCCTTGCACGTGGCCCCACAGCCAGGCTGTGGCGCAATCTGTCATTTGATGATTGATCAGTGTACCGGCCCGCTGCCTGTACCATGTGATCGCTGTGACCAATCACAGCGGATCACATGACAATTGTAAACAATGGATGGCTTCCTTTCATGCCATTCACTGTGTACAATTGTGTTGCTAGCTGTGATTGGTCACAGTGATCACATGGTACAGACAGGGCAAATCGCAGCCCATCTGTACCATCTGATTAGCTGTGGCCAGAAAAGTTGGGTACATTTGGGTACATTTGGGTATAGTGTTGCATGACTGTGCAATTGTCATTCAAAATGTGACAGCCCTGAAAGCTCAAAATTGGCAGGAAGGGGGTGAAAGTGCCCGGTATTGAAGTGGTTAAGGGACACTACTGTAGAGTGTTGTGGAAATTTTATGAAGATGTATTTAATATGTATTGTCATAGTGTCTCCCAGTGTTAGTTCTCCCGCAGCCGCTCTAAAGAGCTGACTGGGGCAGACTGACGCTGGTTGAAATCCGTCTGGTAGTGAAAAGCTCCTTGGGGATGTAGAGAAGTGTTTGCAGAGTGGGGATATGTTCGCCGGCGAAGGGCCCTTGTGCGATGCACAGGACGATCGTCTGGGGGGGATGTGTTCGCTCTGCAAAGACATTATCAGTTTAGCGCATGTACGCTTGTATCACCCCTGTGTGCCTGATCAACACATTTGGGGGGGGAGCGTGGCATGCACCTGCAGATAATCTCCCATCCACACTGGATGGTAGTATAATCTGGGTATGCGTTGTTCTCTGTGTGTTATGGTTGGACAGTGTCCATGATTTCAAACCAGCTATTGTCTAGCTGAAGATGATAGCTTCCAGGTACAGGGGGCGGGAAATCATGCACGCTGCCCCCGCCCAGACACACCCATAATACTCCCCTAGTCATTGTTCATTGGTTGTTGTTTAACCCCCCCCCCCCCCTGTTTTAAGGAATGTCTGTGCTTGATTGGTCGATTGTGAAACCAGCAGGCTATATGAATAAAGATTGCTCCGAGGTTCAGGTCAGTTGGTCGGGCCATGGATCTAAGAACATCAGGATGGTGATTATGTCTGTTTATATGGGGAAATGCGGGAGACACGGGTTATTTAAAGATGCATTATACCAGACGGCTGAAAGGGCGCTTGATAGCACAAGAGTATAGTGTTTTTTCTACGACAAGAGGACTCCTTAGCAGAATTAACTAAGACTAAAATCCAAAACCAACAAAGAGATTTCTAGTGCAAGATGTTAAGGAAAAGGCAGAACTTCACATTGCTAATCTACAGTACAGGACACCAGACTTCATAGATTAGCATAAACTAGGCTGAAAGCACGAGCTTCTAGATCCTCTCAATCCAGAAGATCAATATTAAGTGAAAAGCTAATATCATATCTATCAACTTTTGAAGTTGAGAATGAAGGACACTTCAGGGGGACAGTGACCTGCTGTGCACCTAGCTAGTCGCAGCAAAAAGTGGGTGCGGTTAAAAGGTGGGTGTGGTTAAATCATGTTGGTTGGGAGGAGACAATCTGGTATGCCCTGGGTGCCTAAACCACTACCTCCTTTAGCTGCAGAGGCAACTCCTGGGGGTGTATGCTTTGCTACATAGCAGTGGCATGAATTACTACCTCTGCTGAACATGACCCAATCAAGTGAATGGCCCTGCTCTGCAAGTGCCCCTCAATTGCGTGCACTTCACACAGTTGTAGCATGTCTCTTTAAATGATCTCTGAAAAGCAATCCAAATGGTGATAACTCTTCAGAGACCGAAGTGAGCAAACCCTTAATTATTATTGTTTTTTAATTAGTATTTTTATTATTTTTTTTTACAGTTTTTAGAATTTAATTTATTTTATAATTTTTTTTTATCATCCCTGTTGGGGGCTTTGGTGAAATATCAGACCCCTTATGACACAGGTTTGAGACATAAAAAGCGATTGAGGACACAGGATCTCAGTTCCTTTCTCTGCAGCCTCAGCCGCATTGGACAGTGAATAAATGGGAAGCGCTCTGTGCTGAGCAGGGAATTTATTCAGGCACTGGGCTCTGGGATTTAACCTGGATCTGCAGGACACTAGGATGTCAATGAAATCTCAGGATGGTCTTGCCCACTCCAGGACAGTTGGGATGTATGTAAATGAAGCCCACGCAAAAGTGGCAGGAACTAAAATAGGCAAAGATAGAAGCTCAAGTAAAAACCCAAAAAGGATTCTCTAAAAAGGCAAAAGCAGCTGCCCTGGCAAAGTTGAAAGTCCTTTAACAAGCAACATGAGAAAGTACTAATACAGACTAGTAACAATTATATGAAACCTTCTGTGCTAAAACACTTATTCCCACTGAAATAATAACGTCTAATTAACAAACCCCCAGCTGGTATATTGAATAATGCCAAACCTTCTTGAAACACATGAAAAATGTTAAATCATAAATGTAGCGCTTTTGATGAAAATAAAAACTTTCAATCACCAAATAGAGACATCATGTAAATATATCAAAATCTTCTATATGGATATTAACGTAACATTACTCTCATGTGTTAAATAAATAAAACAGAATCCTTATACAGGTATATACAGTAACGAGTCCAAATCTTAATTGTATGCAGTGTTCATTTTAACGTGGTTCTAAAGTCAAATAGTTTTTTAACCTAATGCATTCTTAATGCACAGGAGGAGCCAAGTGTGCCGGTGGGGGACCCCAGAAGAGGAGGTTAGGGGCCGCTCTGTGCAATACCCTTGCACAGAGCAGGTAAGTATAACATCTTTTTTATGTTAGTATAAAAAAAAAATAACCATACAACCACTTTAATCGCATATGCAAAATAAATTAATTAAATTCTTCTGTTTCACAATTGAAAAGTATTTTCTTATGTCCAGCGAGTCTTCAATTCTAGTGCCTCTTCCAAATATTTCATCCAGATAAGTCCCCATCAACATTGGGAACAAGGTACTTTGCCAGTAAGGCATGTGGCATGTATGGTTCAGGAGATGGGGAGATATGGACAGTCTCTGCTCATTTTCCTGGCCAGCCAGACTGCATGCTCAGATGAGGATCTTTTGCTGATTTTTAGGAGGACCCCCACACAATTTTTTTGCCTAGGGTTCCCCTTCAAAATCTATAACAGATCTTTATCAAGAATAAGGGACTAGTATGGGTTTTTGGAGGGACCTCATGAGTTTCTCTTTATTTTGTAAACAATTTCTAAATGTCACTTCTGTAGCACATCCATCAGGTGTACCAATTCACGTGCAGGATTAAGGCATCCCAAGCATGTTATTTCAAAGAATTCTGTATTTTTAATGTTGTTAAGCCTTTTCAAAAATATGTTCTCTATATGGTCTCTATGGAAGTGCCCAGCTACCCATGCCTTTTTTTAACAAAAGCTTGCAAACAGTCCTTAAAAAAGGGCAGAAGAAAAATTACAGGATTCAGGTTCCATAGACTTAAGTGGGGTTTAGGCTCTATGTTTTCTATGTAATCTTTGAGATTTTGTCATAAAAGGACACATAACACCACATAATCTCAACACCTTCTCTGGGTATTATACAGGATTCATAAGAAAGGCTAATGGTTACATTATTATTATTATTATACAGGATTTATATAGCGCCAACAGTTTGCACAGCGCTTTACAATGTAGGGAGACACTACACCAACAGTACAATTCAAAACAAGAGGGTTATAGGAACCCTGCTCCTGCGAGCTTACAATCTAAGAGGGAGGGGCTGGTGAAACAAAAGTTAGGGACTGTGAGGGATGAACTGATGAGGGGAGTAGAAGATTTGTTTTTTAGCTGGAGGCAGGATAGGCCACCCTGAAGATATGAGTTTTCAGGGATCGCTTAAAAGTGGCCAGAGTAGGAGATAGCCAGACAGAATGGGGTAGTGAGTTCCAGAGGACAGGAGAGGCTCTGGAGAAGTTCTGTAGACGAGCATGGTAGGAAGAGACAAGGGAGCTAGAGAGCAGGAGGTCTTGGGAGGAGTGGAGAGGATGGTTTGGGTGATATTTGGAGATAAGATTGGTGATGTAGCTCAGGGCAGAATTGTGAATGGCTTTGTATGTTATTGTTAGTGTTTTGAATTTTATTCGTTGGGAAAAGGGAAGCCAGTGGAAGGATTGGTAAGGTGGATAAGTCTGGCAGCGGCATTCATAGACTGAAGAGGGGATAGCTTGTCCTTAATCAAAGGAAATATGCACATACCCTTGCCAACATTATCTGATTGTTTTCAGTTACCGGATGACAGGGAGAAGATATTCAAACTGGAAGCTGCATGTTACTATCCCCAATTAAAGAATGTGATTGACTAGATTCCTGTGATGGGTATAAATGCTGAGATCTTTATTTTGCAGGGAACAGATGATTTTAGAGTACATAAAGTGCTCAGGCAGTGCAATGGCCATGACTGGATCTTAGCTGGGTAATAGTGGGTGATGTATGTTTATACATAATGCATAAACCGTCTCTAGGTCAACTCCAGGTATTAAGAAATGGATATACAACTTATTTCAGACCATGTCCTCATCATTATAAAGTGAAGAAGAAAAATATGGAAATATTGCTGGTACCCTTTGGCCCCCCTGATCTTAGGAAAACTCGGGGAGCTCAGTGTTTTATACTACATGTGATGATAATAAAATAGCCCTGTCAGTTGAAGACAGTAAATTAAATTACATAATAGACTATTCATTTTTCAAGGATGAGCCTAAAGCCTGGTACACACTATTATTTTTTTTCCGTTCAACCCAGCAGGGCTGAACGAAAAAAAAAAACTGACAGCTCAGAAGGAGCTGCTGTACTAACGATGCGATGTTAGTAATGCGATCTTCCCTGCTGTGCAATTGTGCTCTGACAGTGGTGCGCCCCCCCCGCTTGGCTGAGAGTGCTGATCGGGAACCGATCGGCAGGCACGATACAGTAAACACGGGCCGAATGTTGGCTGGTTTCTATTGCACTGGCTGATGCCCCCAACATTCGGCCCATGTGTACTAGGCTTAACTGTTGAGTTGAGCCCTTACCCCTTCATGCTGCAAAACAAACATGAGCAGGCTTCATCCTGATTTGTCTCACTACAGCAAACAAACCTGGAAATGAAAGATAATTTTGTTGCCTATATGAAAAAAAATTTAAACAATGATCATGCTGGGCCAGCTTCACCTTTACAAGAACATTTGAAGTCCTGGTATTTCCCTTTCTTCAAAGTATATCACCCATGTACATTGAAAACAATTCATGGTACTATTTGACTTCAGCTCCATGTACGAAGATGTTTCCCTGAACAATGTTCTTCTCACTGGTCCAATGTAGAAACCTTGTAGGAGTACTCATGAGGTTCAGAAGAGCACCAGTAACCATTACAGCTAACAATGCACAGTTGTTTCATTGCTTTATTGTACTATCAGACCATAGTATCTTCCCTAGGTTGTTGTGGCACTATGACAATAACATTAAAAATTAAGGAATGAAATAACACATGAAAGTGCATGTCTTCATTGACAGTCCCTCACCTGCTGTTGTAACATATGGCCCTCGAAGGAATGCAGATGCTCAACACTTCATTAAGAGAGATTTCTACATGGATGATGGACTCAAATCTTTATCCACAGATGAGAAAAACATAACCTGCTCTAAAGGACACAAGGTACCCTTAGAGCAGTGCTGCTGTTATAAAGCCTTACAGCCTGGCAAACAGTAAATCTTAAGCCCCATACACACGGTCGGACAATCCGCGGACCAGGTCCATCGGATCATGTCCGTCGTACTTTGTCCGATGTTGGTTTTGCGTACACACGGTCGGACAAAGTTGTCGGAAAATCCGATCATTCTGAACGTGGTGACGTTTGTTGCCTACGACGGGACAACGTAGAGGCTAGTAGCCAATAGCTTTGGTCTTGTAATGTGATCTGAGCATGCGTAGCACTTTGTCCGGTCGGACAACCGTACACACGATCGGGTTTGGTGTGATCGGACCGGGTTGACGGCAAATCTTTCCAGCAGGAGATAAGACTTTGTCCGTCGGACAAACCGACGAACACTGTCCGATGGTGCATACACACGGTCTGATTTTTCAACAACATTGTCCGATCGGACAGAATCCATGAAAAAGTCCGACCGTGTGTATGGGGCTTTAGAATGGATGAACCATCTGTACAATGAAGTCAGGGTTTACAGTGGAACTTATGAAAAGACTTTTGGGTGACTTTTTGAGCCCGAGTGACCAAACTGCAACACAAAACCAACCTATTTATTTCAAAGTGCCAACACAGAATAAAACCTGCAAGTGGCTCTGTAAAGAGGGTGGGACTGATTACCCCTCTAAATGTAAAAAAAAAAGCATATGATTCTGCCCAAAAAAAGCCTTTTGTGCTTTTTCAAACAACAGAACGCTCTGGTGTGGGAGGGGCAATTGACAGTAATGGGGTTCTGTATCATGAGCGTTTGTGCGTTTCATGAATAACACAACAAACTTCGCTCACCCCATCATATGTCTGATCCCTGGGAGGAGATCACACATGGTCCGCTACAGTAATGGCCCCCACCCTCCCTGTCAGGTGCAGCGCCACCTCCTCTCTCACCTGTGCTCCCTGTCCTCATCCCACTCCCCGCACACAAAGATTTGCCTTTTTCGGCTGCTCATAGAGTGGATTACATAGACTCTGGAACGCTCTTTGAGCATGGCATTAGGCTCGATGATGTCATTGGATGAGCCACGACTCGTTTCTGAGCATGCGCACTGGTGATGGCCGGTCATTGCGCGCTCCTTTCTGAGGTTCGGCTGCCGGGGGTAGGAATCCAACGAATTAGCTTGAGTGCCCACATAGGTTCGCCATCGCTGGCCTATATGATCCACTGGGATTTTTAGCTCCCATCACCATAAAAGGCAAATCCTTACTGAGACTACAAAAGACTGTGACTCTCCGCTACCAAAGGACAAACAATTAAAATTGGAGTCCTGGAATCAGTCTCTACATGGGTGGGCCTGTGGCTGGATCAGTAACAGGCACAGAGCTCCACATCGACTCAGATGCCAGCAAGGTGGAGTTGGGGTACTGGTATGGGCTGGTGTTATTAAAGATGAGCTAGTTGGACCTTTTTCGGGTTGAAGATGGACTCAAAATCAACTCCAAAACCTACTGCCAGTTTTTTTAAGACACTTTCTTCAAGCATTGGTATAGGAAAAAAGTCTGCATCTACGTATTCGTAAATAAATAACAATGTTATCATTTGATACAATAATAAAATTGATGCCCATACAAGGGATAAAATAAATGATTAGCTAACGTGTTTCGAGGGGTTTCCTCTTCATCAGAGCCTTAAAAAACCAAACTGGTCTGCGTGTTATAATATTTATATATAGAGAGAGACGACTGGATGGGTGGTATAGCACTCCATAAGTAGTATAATCTTACATGCAGGTTCTCCTTGACTGTAGTAGTATTGTCTTCCACATCACAGCGCTCTCAGCACCATAGGGGGATATATACAGTTGTAGTCATCTATTAATAGTTATTGTTAGTCTTGAAGACCCAATGACTGATTCAGATGTTACAGCCTATGATCCGTGACTGGATGCCTGAGTCGTTACTGGGCTATCCCGGCAGTCCACCTGTTGTGATGTTGTGTGGTGTCCACTGCTAGGTGATGTGGAAGGCAATACTACTACAGTAAAGGAGAACCTGCCTGTAAGATCATACTAGCTATCGAGTGCTATACTACCCATCCAGTCGTCTCTCTCTATATATACATATTATAACACGCAGACCAGTTTTGGTTTTCCAAGGTTCTGATGAAGAGGAAACCCCTCAAAACGCATTAGCAAATCATTCATTTTATCCCTTGTATGGGCATCATTCTTATTAAGCTATCAAATGATAACATTGTTATATATTTACGAATACTTCCCCTAGTCAGCTTAGGCAGCGGGGCATGCATGATCACTCTACATTTATATCACCAGGAAGTACTACCACTAACAAGCCTCTGAGGGCTTCACAGAAAAGCTGTATTTATACTGAGATTAAATTACACACAGGTGGACTCTATTTACTAATTAGGTGACTTCTGCAGGTATTTGGTTTCACTAGATTTTAGTTAGGGGTATCAGAGTAAAGGGGCTGAATACAAATGCACGCCACACCTTTCACATATTGTTTTGTAAAAACTTTTGAAAATAATTTATCATTTTCATTCCACTTCACAATTATGTGCCACTTTGTGTTGTTCGATCACATAAAATCCCAATAAAATACATTTACGCTTTTGGTTGTTACATAACAAAATGTGGAAAATTTCAAGGGGTATGAATACTTTTTCAAGGCACTGTATGTCATTGTACTACTACCAGGCTACTTAGTGACTTGCATAATATACAGGGGGTCCCCGACTTACAAACATCCGACTTACAAACGACTCCTACTTACAAACGGAGGGAGACAACAGGAAGTGAGTGGAAATCTACCCCTAGAAAGGGAAATTCACTCCTGTAAGAGTTATTATGGGTAAAAGGTGTCTCCACTGATGCTTTATCACCAGTCCATGCTTCCCTAACAACCCAAAATTTTCAAAATCCAATTGTCATTGGGACAGAAGGTAAGGTGAAATCTTCTGAACAGGGGCACAGACAGCAAAACAAATGTTACAGGGGTGATAACCCTTCTCTATGTTATCTAAAAAAAACTTAAAAGATTTTTTGTCTGGAGCTACACTTAAAAAAAATGTATCTGTTCCGACTTACAAACAGATTCAACTGAAGAACAACCCTACAGTCCCTATCTTGTTTGTAACCCGGGGACCCCCTGTAACAAATAACATGCATTTTGAGATTGACTAATTGCCTATCCCAGCTCTAATGGCCTATCTCAGCTTGACTTCACTTACCTCGGGCTGAGCACTGGTGGAACATTGATACTGAATGCAGGAAGCTGGAGCTTACAAGGTCTTCCTCCATCACCTGCTGGGAATTTCCCTTTTTCCCCTGTAAGGAGGAGATCTCCAAAGCTCTTGTCTGCTCTCTTGGTGGGTGTTTTGAAAGACCGTGGTGTCAGTGGAGATAGCATTGGAGAACTGTAGGCTTTAGGCAGTTTTAAAGAGGAATCTACAGGACTGACACCCCTGGGACTCACTGGTAAGGGACATTTCTCATCATCTTCCAATTCGTCATCTTCTAGGATGGATGGCAACTTCTGAATAAGACCTCCATTGCTCTCATGGTCTAACTTGAAAAAAAAAAAAAAAAAAAACACAAGTGAATATTAGTGCATGTCAGTACCATGCCTATATATTATATTTTCTGTTTTCATAGAAGTCATCAAATATACATCTAAAAACATGATTCAAGCTCCGGCATCAGGTGTACTACACTTCTGAACTACTTTTTATGTTAAAAAGGGCCATGAACCACCTAGCAAAAGCTGAAAACATAAATTTTCACATTTAAATAGGTAATGTAAACCTGTACCTTGGCAATATATACAAAACATATGATGACAAAATGCACTTAGTGAAAAGTGAACATTCAACTGTTCACTAGATCTCAAGAGCGATACACTATATTACCAAAAGTATTGGGACGCTGTGGATCTCTGTGCAGGCCAGCCTAGTTCCTCCACCCCAAACTCGCTCATCAATGTCTTTATGAACCTTGCTTTGTACACTAGTGCGCAGTTTAGTTGAAGCAGGAAGGGGCCATCCCAAAACTGTTCCCACGAAGTTGGGAGCATGAAATTGTCCAAAATGTCTTAGTATGTTGACGCCTTAAGAGCTCTGTTCACTGGAACTAAGAGGCCAAGCCCAAACCCTGAAAAGCAACCCTACACCATAATCCTGCTCCTCCAAATGATTTGGATCATTGCACAAAACAAGGTTCATAAAGACATGGATGGGCAAGTTTGGGGTGGAGGAACTTGACCTGACCTCAACCTGATAGAATACCTTTGGGATGAATTAGAGTGGAGACTGCAAGCCTCATCCAACATCAGTGCCTGACCTCACAAATACGCTTCTGGAAGAATGGTCAAACATTCCCATAGACACACTCCTAAACCTTGTGGACAGCCTTCCCAGAAGAGTTGAAGTTGTTATAGCTGCAAAGGGTGGACAAACTCAACACTGAACCCTACAGACTAGATGCCATTAAAGTTAATTTGCGTGTAAATACTTTTGGTAATATAGTTTATGTGTACTGGAATTATATGAAGATCTTGACTTTCCTGTAGAAGATTGGCTTGACCGTGCCCCGTTTAGCCTTTTAAATCTATCACCTGACCCTTTATTGTGATTAAAATGTTCACCAATACAAAGGCTCAGGGGGTAGGAGGGCAGGTGGGATTGAAATTGGTTGAAAAGTTATAAAGTTTAAACTAGCCAGGTTTTTAAAGATTTATGTTAAGTAAAGAGCTTCCATCTTGTTTCTGCCCCATACATAGAAAAAGAGAATACTGTATTTACTGTATAACAAAGTCAAAACTTATAAATTGCAATTCGTAACAGCTTCAAAAGGACAACATAACAAAGAGTACAGAAAGCAGAAAAACTCTAGATTGTAATTTATTTTAATGGTGCAATATTCACCAGCCAGCACACAACCCAATGCTGAGTCTAGCCAAGCCACTTGTCAGTCAATGGTCATGGCAGAAAGTCCTGTAATATTACTTTGTCTGCTACTCAGGGTGATGTAAGCATGCATCAAAACTTCCAAAAAAGCCCCAAAAGCTGAGCAGGAAATTTAATGTTTCCCTTTGTAAAGAATAGGCAGCACAATCCTCTAACCACCACTTCAATTCTATTGAGCTGGTTTTCTACAATTCAGAATCAGTAGTTACTGCAGTAGGAAAAAGACGAAGAATCAGGTAGATGGTGGGCATCAGTGGACCACCGGTGAAAAAAGATGCTTGCTTCTCCTGAATGATAACCCATACATACTAGAAACAATAAGATACCTTATGTGTAAATGGTCATCACTAAGGCTCTCCTATAATATTCTGTATTGCTGCATACTGTATACACCAACAGTATTTATGTTCACTGGATTGATTCTTTTTTGGATCATCTCCTCATGTTAATGGAGGTGGTTGGATTAGGGGTGGTTCTTTTTTTTTCCTGATTGATTTGTTTTGTATTTTAATATCCTGATGATGATTGTTTTGTATTTTTACATCCTGATAACTCTTTGGAATACAGTCAAAACTCTAGAACATTCTATCAACAAAGAATAACTTCGGTCTAATCTTTAAATATACTTCCAAGAATCAATGTAGCCAATCTATGCTTTAGATTCACAAAAGTATGACATATCACTTTCCCAACTGCATTCTTGATTGTATTTTTTTTATTATACTGGGTTGACTTATCACTAAATAATAGGGTCTAATCGTGTCTGTACAATTACCTTCCTAGCATAGCGCCCTGCTGGGTCTGCTCAAACCATTCTTTGAACAGAGCCATTCTGTATCGAGCAATTACATCCCCACCAGCCTTTTGTGCTTTATTCTGGCAGTGGGTCTGTATCTATGTGTAAGGATTCTACGAATGCAGCTGTTGCGAACAGGAAGAAGCTGATGGGACTACATTTGCTGATTGCGCTCTGCCAGCAGACTCATGCTTAGGCCCAGCGGGGCATAAGGGAACTTGCTATGCCAAATAACCGCCTCATGATTACTTCCTTGCAAGTCAATACATCACAAGCAGCTCATTCTCCAACTTTAAAATCAGTCAGTTTATTCTGAATACTCCTTTTAGTTAACTGGCAAGTTTTTTCTGACTTTTCTTTAAATAAATGACCATGCACATCAAGAACCATTACAGCTAGAGTTCAAAAATATTTTTAAGAATGCTAGTAATTTGAAATTGATGTCATCTGTGACATTGCAGCAGAACCCTTCGTGACTGGGGAAAACTTTATACTGTGTACACAAGATCGGACCTTCCGGCGGACCAGAGTCCGCTGGACAATCCAACCGTGTGTGGGCTCCGGCGGACTTTTTCTTCCCAAAAGTCCAGGGGACTTAGAAAGAATTTTTGACTCAAAATTATCCGCCGGACTCGGCAGTCCAGCGGACAATCCGGCCGCTTGAGTGCTAGTCCGCGGGACTTTTGAAATGAACGGACTTTCCCCACACACGGAGTAAAGTCCGTTCATTTAGAACGTGACTCCAGGTAGACGGGACTAGTGAAGGAAGTCAATGCCGCCGCCTCGATCGGCGAGACTGACACCTTGCTAGCTCCGTCACCTGGTATGAATTTAAAGGGGTATCCCTACGCCAAAAAAACGACGTGGGGGTCCGCCCAAATCCATATCAGACCCTTATCCGAGCACGCAACCCGGCCGGTCAGGAAAGGGGGTGGGGACAAACGAGCACCCCCCCTTCTGAGCCGTACCAGGCTGCGTGCCCTCAACATGGGGGGGTACTTAGGGGAAAGGTACCCTGCGGACCCCCCACCCCAAAGCACCTTGTCCCCATGTTGATGAGGACAAGGGCCTCTTACCGACAACCCTGGCCGTTGGGGTCTGCGGGGGGGGCTTATCGGAATCCAGGAGCCCCCTTTAATAAGTACGATGTACCCCTACCCATTCACCTGGAAAAAAAGTATAATTAAAAAACAACACAAGTTTTTAAAATACTTTATTAGACAGCTCCGGGGGTCTTCTTCCGTCTTGGGGGGTCTTCTCGCCAGACTCCTCTGCTATCTTCTGCTAGCTCTTTTACTAGCGGAGGAGCCCGGCTTTCTTCTTCGTCGCCGCCGTCCGGGGGTGTTCTTCCGACTTTGGGGTCTTCGGATTCCGATAAGCCCCCCGCCCGCAGACCCCGACAACCAACGGCCAGGGTTGTCGGGAAGAGGCCCTTGTCCTCATCAACATGGGGACAAGGTGCTTTGGGGTGGGGGGGCCGCAGGGCCCCCCTTTCCCCTAAGCACCCCCCCCCCATGTTGAGGGCACATGGCCTGGTATGGCTCAGGAGGGGGCTCGCTCGTCTCCACCCCCTTTCCTGACCGTCCAGCTGCGTGCTCGGATAAGGGTCTGATATGGATGTGGGGGGGACCCCCATGCCGTTTTTCGGCTTACTTCCTTTGCTAGTCCCGTCTACCTGGAGTCACGTTCAAAATGAACGGACTTTACTGCGTGTGTCGGCAAGTCTGTTCATTTCAAAAGTCCGCCGGATCTAGTCCGCCGGAAAAGTCCGGGCGTGTGTGGGCAAGTCCGCACAAAAGTCTAAAGTCCGAAAAGTCCGATTGTGTGTACGTGGCATTAGAGAAAACTTAGTGACTGGGGGACAGGAGCTAAAAAAAACTGTCAATGGTTTAACATACCAGCATTTATCTATAACCAGTGGGTGTGCTACTATCAGGCACATCAGACTGACCATTATTTTTGGAGCATGCAAAAGCTGTTTTAGGATATGGTAAAGAAAAGTGTTGCCTGAACCATAGAATACATTGTCAGAAGGCCACCCAAAGCTGAACGTTCAAACAAATATTGTCTAAATCAGTGTTTCCTTTTTTTAGTCAAGGCACCCTTTAAAAATTATTGACAATCTCAAGGCACCCTTTAAAAATGATATACAAACTGTCTTGAGGCACCTGATTCTAAAATGTAAAAACTATTCTAATAGTTTTACATGATGCGGCAGAAGCTACAAGTCCAAGTAGGACACCCAATGTTAGGTGATTTATTCTTCCAAAACAAACACACTCAGCTAATGCAACCCCAACGCTGATGGAGAGGGGCATGTGAGGGTCAAAGAAGGATGCTATGCAGGCGACTGACATCCTCCTTATCAACTGATTATGCCATTGGTCATTAGGATGCCAGCAGCTAGAATGTTGTAATTGTGCACAATGAAAACCTGTAACTTAGTGTAACTAAAAGCCAGCCTTCATGCACACGTCAACTTGTATACAATTTTTGGGCAATTTTTTGTCATTTTGCCAAGGCACCCCTGAAGAAACCTCAGGGGACCCCAGGGTGCCTGGGCACACTGGTTGAAAAGGCTGGTCTAAATTCAAGAGGCGTATCTATTCTTATGTGGATCTTGGTGTGATTTGTGTATTTCTTCCAGATCTGTGAAGGAATCCAGCATGAAACATGCCTTTGTGCCATTGCTTCCTGTAATAAAGAACAATCACTGCTGCTCTATTTCCTTGTTCAGGGCTCCCCATGGGTTTGCAAAGACATTTTGTGGATATTGAAGGACTTCAGTGTTGAAGACTTATTTATCAAAGTGTCTCAAGAAGATACACTTATTAAACAATAAGCACAATCTCCTTTTTATTCTCCTATACTGAAAAAAAAGACTGGTATTAGGATATACCATCTCTTTTTGCATTATCCCTTAATATGGCCCAACATCAAACCAAAAATAGCATCTGCTGCTTTCTACTAATTATTGTAAGTCACCCTGTTAAACCTTAATGCATTTCATAAAGAAATAACTGAAAGAATGCAAACATATTTTAATGATATCAGCAAACACCTATTAATTAGCAAATTAAGGATGAATAGTTTCCCATTAGCTGGACTCAAGACACCTGCTAACTTTTACTTTTCCCTGTCAGCGCTGTGTGAAGAGCATATCGGAGTCTTAAATCAGTTAATTAGTCTAAGAGGAAATCCAGCAAAGCAAGTTTTATTTATAGCTTTCTCTCCCAGTGGGCTTTTGCCAACAGCGGCTGCTGCTGCTCCACACAGCTATAAATAGATGCGAGAGCTATTTTTAGCTTCAGAAAGACATCTCTGGGATACACTGACTTCCTCCATCCTCTGAAGGATTGTAAATTCAGGTTTATGCATCATTTTCTACTCTGCCATAATATTTATGCAGCACACAGTCATGACCAAAACAGAAGGCAGCCCGTTATAAATTAAGGCAAACGCATCACTGCATTCAAGCTCCCATTAGACTTTGGCCTGATATAGAATGTAAATGGATGCATAATTATTTCTCTGCTGTAGTTTTCTTGGTAAATATTATTTACTAAATTCTTCGCTCCATTTACAAATGGATCCATAATGATATGGTGCAGTTTTGCTGAGGGAAGGGATTATTCATTAAAAGTGGATTTTTGTGAGATCAGGAGCAGTGTAACTATATGTACATTTACCGTATAACTGTCTTCCATGTCAATAAAATCATAAATTTACTTCACTAAGGTTTTTGGTTATGCTTTTTTCTCAACCCCTCAATTCAAACCGCACTGTGCTCTCAGAATGCTCTCCCTCCCCCACATTACAGTTTATACTTTAAATGTTGAGAAAAAGCTTAAGCAGTTTTACCACATATTAAACATATGCATATAATTTAGTTATAAACCAGACAACTGTAACATTTTAATGAAAGCTAGTTTTTATCAAGGGAGCAGCAAGCGGCATGCAGATTACTAAACCTACAATGTAAACCTCCATAGTTTTTAGCCTACATCATCTGTTGTGATGGTACTGCCTTACACCCTTTGGCTTTGCAAGAAACGTTATCCCTTCTGGAATATCTTGAAAAATGGCATTCAATAAACTACTAACCTGGGTGAAGAACCAACCCCATATCTCCTGCACCTAAATTACTTTTCCTTAGCTGGATACAAATCATACTTGACCATTCAACTCCTTAATGTAGCTAGGGCATGCATTCCCACCTTCTGGTAAGACAACAATCCCCTTACCTTCCCCTTACCTGTGTCCCTAAAAAATGTTGAACAACAATACAGATTGACCTTGCTTGAATGAATACATTTCACAAACTTTACAAACTGCTCTATTACTCTCAAATTCATGGGAACCTGCATTGCCCTGCTCTCCTGGTGCAGTGTTAGACCTCAGAAATCAACCACCATTCCCACGGTCTTTACCTTACATACTGTATGTCATACTACATTGTCAATGATTAGAGCGTGATGTCTATAACCCACCCCAATGAAGAACCCCCCAAACATCTTCTCTCCTTTCCACTCTTGTCTTTCCCTTTCGGCTTTTGGATGATGCCTCCTGAATCAACACAGAAAGCTCTACTTTGAAAAAACTCAGATATCAGAGTTAATCATTTGTTTCCTAATAACCAAAAGCAACCAGATGCAGTCCAAACTGGTTTATTTTCTCAACCAGTTGCAGACCAGTTGCCGCAGTTAAACTGCGGCAAGTTGACTCGGCTGCGCGAATCGCCGTACCGGTACATTGGTCTGTGCACTGGCTTTTGCGGGCGCACACCTGTCCGCCGGCCACTCGTGATTGCGGGAAAGAGAGGCAGAATGGGGATCTGCCTTTGTACACAAGGCGGATCGCCGTTCTGACAGATGAGGAGAGAGAGAGATCAGCTGTTCCTAGTGATCAGGAACAGCAATCTCTCTCTACTTCCTGTGAGCCCATCCCCCTGACAGTTAGAAAGCACCTCCCTAGGAAACATTTAACCCCTTGATCACCACTAGGGTTAACCCCTTCCCTAACAGTGCCACTTATACAGTGATCAGTGCATTTTTATAGCACTGATCACTGTATTAAAAAGTGTCACTTAGGGTCAGTCCCACTAAAAATCGCAGATCGCTGCCATTACTAGTAAAAACAGTAAAAAAATAAAAAGTCCCTAAACCTTTCCCCTATTTTGTAGACGTTATTACTTTTGCGCAAACCAATCAATATACGCTTATTGCGATTTTTTTTTACCAAGAATATGTAGCAGAATACATATTGGCCTAAACTGATGAAAAAAAAAATTTTTGTATATATTTTTTGAGGATATGTATTATAGCAAAAAGTAAAAAAAAATTTTTTTTCAAAATTGTCGTCTTGTTTTTTTTATGGAGCAAAAAAAAAAAAAAGAGGTGATCAAATTCCACCAAAAGAAAGCTCTGTTTGTGGGAAAAAAGGACATCAATTTTGTTTGGGTACAGCATCGCGCGACCACGCAATTGTCAGTTAAAGTAACGCAGTGCTGTTGCGCAAAAAATGTCCTGGTCAGGAAGTGGGTTATTGACCAAACACACTTGCACACCCTGCTCTCTGTTTAAATGCGATCTCTGTATTGTACAGTTTATAGGATTGTACTTGATCAATGAGGCAGGGCCCTATCTATCTATCTATCTATCTATCTATCTATCTATATATATATATATATATATATATATATATATATTAGATGTACCAAATAAATACTGTGGATTCTCAATTCCAGGCAGCAGTTGGGGATTTAGGCTCATCTCCACATGTTTGCAGGGTATTCTTACATGCTTTTTGAAAAATCCTGTTTACAGAACTTAATAGCTCAAACTGAAAGATTCAGAGTGACTCATCCCTCATCTTGCCTGCCTGTTTAAGAAGGGACCTATGGTATAAACCCTTAAGGAACTGTGATTCCTTCCATAGTTAACCACTTCCAGACCACCGCACACCGATATACGTCCTTAATTTGAGGAGGAATATCGTTGTTATGGCAGCAGCTAGCTACCATAACCCCGGTATCCTCGTGTTCTGCTGGTGGTCTGCTACAAGATAAAAGTGGTCTCTGTGGCGTATTCGCCACAAGATCACTTTTATCGGCGCCCCTGTCCCACTGAGCTTGCGTGAAGAAGCAAACACATGCGTGAGTAGCGCCCGCATATGAAATGAGTGATAGCAATAATTCTAGCCCTAGACCTCCTCTGTAATTTAAAACATGCTACCTGTAGAATGTTTTAAATGTCAACTATGGAGATTTTTAAGGGTAAAAGTTTGTCGCCATTCCACGGGCAGGCACTATTTTGAAGCCTGACATGTTGAGTATCAATTTACTCGGCGTAACATTATCTTTCACAATATAAAAACAAATTGGGTTAACTTTACTGTTGTCTTATTTTTTAATTCAAAACAGTGTATTTTTTCTTAAAAAAGTGCGCTTGTAAGACCGATGTGCAAATACGGTGTGACCGAAAGTATTGCAACGACCGACCGCCATTTTATTCTATAGGGTGTTAGAAAAAAAAAGTATAATGTTTGGGGGTTCTAAGTAATTTTATAGCAAAAAACAGTTTTTAACTTGTAAACAACACATCTAAAAAAGAGGCTTGGTCCTTAAGTGGTTAATCATGAATTCTAATTGGTGGAGAAGATCTATAAATCTTGTTTTATAAAATCAAAGAAGAAGCCCCTGGTTCTCTTTCTCGTCTCGGGTGTGCCAGTTGCGATCCTAGGGAGCCCATCTCTGCTCCATGCATTGTCACCGAATGCCAGTGCACTCCTAGCACACTGACCGAGCTGTTACTGACAGCACTCAATTTAGGCTTCTGAGCAGGAGCCAGAAAAAGTAGTTGAGAACATGTGCGTGTATCTATAATTCAACATAGCTCTGCCATGAAAGAACTGTGTGTGGAATTGGCAAACAGATATCTGGCTGCTGGAAGAGTCTAGTTGTTCCTATCATATCACTTTTACAATCCATATCACTATTACCAATAATTGGTTCTTGGAGGACAAAGTTGAAGACAGACTGCAGCAGAGTTTTTTTTCACTGATTACGCACTAGTGAGATGTTTATAATAAGAACAGTTCATGTAAGATGGAGGTTTCAGAAAAAAAATGGTAAAGAAACGTGTTCTTATACCTGAAAAATTCTAAACAGTTTGTATAAAATATTTAATGTAACCTAAAAAAGTAACAATACTGCTGAAATTAAGTACCTATGTAAAAGCTTGTACACACAAACAGAAAATAATACGAAAAATAGTGATTTCTAAGCGATCGTACAATAATCTAATTGTTAGTACACAGCTTTCGAGAGCCAATCACAACAGTTCATCCAAAATTTTCCGATCAGTACAGTTGTCGTTCAAAAATACAATACAATACAAATACACTACAACACATTACTTCCGAAATGTTATTCTGTTGTACGACAATTTTCATAACTTTAGTAAACTCTTCATTTTCAATATGAGATTAGCATGTAAAAAAATGGAAGATCACTTGTCCAATAATCTCATTGTGTGTACCAAGCATTAGTCTTCAAATCAATTCTTGTGTCCCTGTAGGGCCCCCTGGAGGGCCACACCTGCACACAGAGCCTTAACTTCCTGCCAAGTTAAGATAAAGTCACACGCTCAGCTGAAACAAAGTCCTTTCCCCTGCCATTCAGTTGTAAAATTCCAAGGGTCCTACTGCCCACTGAGGTTAGCTAAGGCAGCTGACTGAATGACTTCATTTCAAGTTAGAAAGTTGTTGATGCACTGTATACAGGCAAGGCCATGAACCTACAGGACTGGGACAGATTTTTTTTAAATGTTGGTAGTTGATTGGAACCTTTTCTTTGCCCATGCAAAAAGTTGTCAGGACCCCAGTCTGAACCTGTGAGCTCTGCTGTGTCTAAATGGCAATGTCTCTTATTGCTGAGCCCCCTGTGATGCTGGACAGTACCTTGTCTGATCTATTGGAAAATCCTGCCTTTTGCCTTGTTCCTGCTGAACCGTAAACTCTTTGCTCCTCCCATGAACTTCCTGATTTAAGCCATGTCTCTGCACTTCCTGTTTCTCAGATTATTGTGCTCTTTCCAGCCAATATTTCGCTCTTGTCACTCCTGCTGTTTTCCGTATCTTTTTTACCACTTGTTACCAGCCTTTGGCTTTTTACTGACTACACTTCTGTTTATGCCTACCTGCTATATCTACTACTGGGCCCCCGGCTTGCTCATCTGCTTGTGAGGCAATCCTGAGCACCGGAATCTTGTACTAACATGCCGTAAAAACCTCCACGATCATGAACTCTGGTAAACACTGGTTAGTACAGTTAGACTCTGCACCTCGGGGTTGCCTGTGTCATCCTCCAGAGTAACCTGCTTTTGTACTTACCCAGAAGAGTGGGTGTTGAGGAGCACCCAGTAAAAAAGTAATGACATGTTTGTTCAAAATGTTTATTAAACAAAAGCATCAGGTGAAGCCAACGTGTTTTGGGGGGAAATGTCTCCCCCTTCCTCAGGGTTGGTAGCTTCTGGTAGTTCCCAATGTGATCTGTCTTAACAGTCTTACTCAAGCCTCAATACAGGTCACTTAATTTTGTTTCACCACGAGTTTTATCACACTGACTACTTCAGCCCTGGCGAAGGGGGAGGCATTTCCTTCAAAACTGGTTGACTTCACCTGATGCTTTTGTTCAATAAACATTTCAAAAGGACACTTGAGTGTCATGATCTTCTTGAGCATTAGTTCATTTGTTCATTCGTTTTTGAAGTAAGAATTATTACATTTTACAAAGCTGTCAGTCCAGCCCTATTACAAACACATTTGCCCATGCAAGGCAAAGTAAAAGGTTCACTTAGCTACCCACTCCCCCCCCCCACCAGCAGCATATTCTTACTCTCTCAATCCCTCACCACTCTGTTTACCAACTGGGAATGAGGCAAGAGAAGCCTGTGTAAGCATTCAATTATTTTTTTTCCTTACTTAGCGCCCTGTGACAGCACTGGGGCAATCACAGTGTCCCAGCTCACCTATACTGACCAAAGGAAGAGTGAGGGCATGCTTCTGGGGAGAGGAAAAAGAAAATTCATTGTAAAGACTAACAAAAGTATTGTAGCACTGTAGCATTGTGCTGGTATGAAAAGGAACTTCTAAGTGTTGTTGAATGTCCATAAATTTACAGGTCACATTCCTGAAAGTGATCAATTACAAGTGCAAGTATTAGTGCAACAACACTAACTAATAGAATGTTGATGAAGGTAGTTTGAACTCACGTCTGTCTCGCTGCCTTCTCTGAGGTTGTAGGTGAGGTCATGCTGGATCTCAGAGATAAATTTGTGGGAATATTCTGGGTAGAGTTCAAGAACTTCTCGCAGACCTTTCAGACTGATGTACTGCAGATCACAGTATGTTAGTGATTTTACGTTGGCGTTGGTTTTAATTACCCGATTTTTATTGAGATTATCTGAGCCAATCAAATCTCCCTTCCCTGTAAAATTCACAAAAAAATGTTAGGATTTGCAAATACTTGTTTGAAAGAAATATTATTCTGTGCATGTCCCCCAGATACAGTATGCCCAAATATGCTGGCTAATTAATTCAAATATCCTACAATTTCAGAGATATAACTGTTAAGGCTTGCATGAGTTTCCCCAATCATGTAATTCCAATATATTATAATTTTTGCCTTCTATGAGCTAATAGCACAGGTTGTGTGGCACTAAAAACTATCATGTCCCATATCTCCCTATATAGTATCAAAATTGATTGAAAAAACGTCCTACTACACAAGACAAATAAACACGCTTTGTACTAGGACAGTGATGGCGAACCTTTTTGAGCCCGAGTGCCCAAACTGCAACATATAAGCAACCTATTTTTTTCAAAGTGCCAACATCCATCGCCATGCAGCACATCGCACATCTCATCACACTGTAAACTTCTAGCACATTATGTATTGGCCTTCAGCTCACACCTCTCTGTTGTCCAGCCACATCACATTAGTGAGCTACAGCACATTATACATCACCATGTAACACACCTCCTCACCATGCAGCACACCCCTCCATGCAGCTAATGGCACACTCCATCACACATCTGGTCCCCCCTCTGCAACTCGCCACTCCCTCCCTCCTCTGCTATGGTACGGCAGTGGCGCAGTGACTCTCATGTAGCCAGTCTTGCTCCCTCTGCCCATACACACCTCTCCTGCTATCACCATAGCACAGAACATGCTCACGTGGCGCAGCTCATCACCGGCCGATTCGGCCTCATCTCTGGGCTTTCTCACCAATGGAACGAAGCAGGACAGTGTGGGGACACTGGGTGCTTTGTTCTCCTAGTGAAGTGTGAGGAGCCTGTGTTTGCCCAGAGCTTCTGAGTGCCCACAGCGAGGGCTCTGCGTGCCAGCTGTGGCACGCGTGCCATAGGTTCGCCATCACTGTACTAGGAAAATTACTACATTAGTCACAGATGCACACATTTAAGTTAACATGTAACCTGTCTCTGATGGTCAGTATGGGTGAACAGTTCGGGGCAAACTTTCATTGTTCGTGGAACATCTGAACAAACGGGTCATTCGACAAACATTTGTTGAATGTATTTCCTGACTCCAGTAGGTTACAGTGTTGTGGAAAACGTAGTTTTAAATCTTCTGTTGGTCAAGAGAGGAGCGTTGGAGAAGGTGTCCGTCTAAGTAAAGCATTTTGGAATTATTTTAGTCCTCTTCGCCCAGGGCTGTCAGCTTCCATATCCCATCGACAGCATCTGCATCACATGGTGGAAAATTACCTCGGGGCCAAAACAGAGATGGAGAGCTTTCCAGCTTGACGATCCACTGACTTACTGGGTCATGAGAATAGACCATTGGCCAGAACTTGCCCAGTATGCTATTGAGTTGTTGGGCTGCCCTGCATCCAGCGTGCTTTCAGAATTGGCATTCAGTGCTGCAGGAGGTTTCGTTAATGATCATAGAACGCATCTGTCCACAGACTCCGTGTACCGTTTGACTTTTATAAAAATGAATCAGTCCTGGATTACCAACTATGAAGCCCCTGATGCCGATGTCACTGATTAAGTCTTTTTGGGATGTGGAATCTCTGCAGGACTTCGAGGCTGCCTAGCTTTGAGGGTGTTCAATCATTTCATCTGGAAGAATGTTCATGGGCACAATTAACACCCAAAGACCAATTTTTCTGCACCTGTTTGACAGGTGCATATCATTGCAATTTTTTTTGCCTTCATCAAGAGCACCTCTATAGGGTTACAGTGGGATGGCGCCCCCGATACCCAAAGAGTGATTTTTCAGCACCTGTTTGACAGGTACATATCATTGCAATTTTTTACAGCATGGCCAATTCTTGCTTTCATCAAGAGTATCTCTAGAGGGTTATGGTGGGAAGGGGCCACCGACACCCAAAGACCAATTTTTCTGCACCTGTTTGACATGTGCATATCATTGCAATTTTTTACAGCAAGGCTAATTCTTCTTTTCATCAAGAGTACCTCTATAGGGTTATGGTGGGAAGGAGCCGACACCCAAAGACCAATTTTTACGCACCCATTACTTCTATCCAAAGTCAAAGTGACACCAGAATGTTTCCAAAAAAATTCAAATTTGGTTCCCAGTGCACTACATTGTGGCCTCATCATACACACTGGCTCCCCAGCTGTTGATGAGCAAAATGAAGGCAGCTTGCAGGGAAAATGTCAATATTTTTGGCTTTATGAATGCAATTATTGCTGCAGCAGATTCTAGATATGGTACAGATCTGCCACGTTATAGGTAGACTAAGGGGACCCCCCAGGCACTATATTGGAAGGAATTCTTCATTTTTATGCTTTCACTTTTTTAAAATCAAAAAAATCGCTGCTCATTTAAAAATGACGTTTTTCACAAACTTTTTTTTAATTGATACATGTCCCCCGGGGCAGGACCCAAACCCCTATAACCATTGTATACCCAATGACTTGCATATAAGCCTTCAAAATGGGCACTTTTGATTTTTGACATTCGGGTCCCATTGACTTTAATGAGGTTCGTTATTCGGATGCAAATTTCTTGGTGTTCAAAAGTTCTGGTGCGAACAGAACAGGGGTCCATTTGGCCCATCCCTAATTGACAGCCAGTAGTACTAGAAGTAGAAGGCAAGTATAACAGTTATTATGCAGTAAATAAGCGGTACTAAAGTTTTAAATGTTTTAACCATGAATCAGACTGAGACAGAAGTACAGTTAAATCTCACTTGTTTAATAATAATAATAAAAAAGGTGAACAGAGTAAACAAAGTCAAAACATAGCCAAAGTTCAGGAACCGGAACGCATAGTCAGACAAGCCAAAATGTCAGGGAGCCAGAGATAAGCGTAGTAGAACAGCAAGCAAGATCTGGAGCCAGAAGGAATGTCAGCCAAGCAAGTCTTTAACAGGAACACAGGAGAGCATCTCTAGAGATGTGACCAAGTCGAAGGCAGAGATCATATGGGCTGGACGGCTTAAGTAGGCAGGACTGACGAGCAGGATATCATCAAAAGGTGAGTCACTGTGGAGAGATAGGAGCTGGCAATTAGCCGACAGCTGAGCAGCCAGCTCAGAGAAGGAAGGGCTGAGCCCAGCCCTAACAGCCCCCTCCTCAATGACCCCTCCCCCTAGGAGGACCACCAGGCTTGAGGGGAAAATGTCTATGGAAATCACGGAAGAGGACAGGGGCATGTATGTCTGAGGATGAGACCCAAGAGCGTTCCACCGGACTGTACACTTTCCAATTCACCAGGTCCCGTATGCGCCCATGGAACCTACGGGAGTCAACAATGGACTGTACTTCATACTTCTCATGGTTCTCAACCTGTACATTGTGAGGACGAGGCACCGAGGTGGTAAATCGGTTGCAGACCAAAGATCTTAATAAGGAGACATGAAATACATTTGAGATATGCATATTAGAAGGAAGGTCTAATGCGTAAGCCACTGGGTTAATCCTGAAAAGAATACGGAAAGGCCCAATAAACCGAGGTGAGAACTTCAGAGAGGGAACACGAAATGTTGGAGGTTGCGAGATGACAGCCAGACCCTGTCCCCACCCTGGTAGGAAGGCGCAGGCAGGCGTCTGCAGTCAGCATGGAGACTGTACCTATCATTAGCATGTCGCAAAGCCTCCTGAACTTGTGCCCAAGTGGAACGAAGACCACGGAGATGCTCCTCTAACGCAGGAATACTCTGCGGAAAAACATGGAAGGTTGGAAACCATAGTTCGATATAAACGGGGACAATCGGTAAGCAGAATTCAAGGCACTATTGTGAGCAAACTCCACCCACGGTAAGAGGTCTGACCAGTTGTTATGATGGTCATAAATATAGCAATGTAGGAATTGCTCCAAAGACTGTCTCATTCTGCAGCCCCATTAGACTGCGGGTGATACGCAGAGGAGAAAGCAAGCTGAATTCCCAACTTTGCACAAAAGGCTCCCCAGAACCGGGAAACAAACTGACTACCCCTGTCCGAGACAATCACCTTGGGTAGCCCATGTAAGCGAAAGATCTGCAGAGCAAAGAAGTGGGCAACTTCTTAAGTGGAATACAATGAGACATTTTCGAGAACCAGTCAACCACCATAAGGATAACTGTGTTGCCCTGGGAGTTTGATAACTCCACAATGAAATCCATAGACAGATGGTTCAGGGCCTCTCTATCATTGGGTATGGGTTGTAAGAGGCCCACTGGGCACACACGGAACAGGCAGCTATGAAGGCAGTTACATAAGCACATAGACTAGGCCACCAGAATTGTTGGGAAAAAAAGAGTTGATTCTTTCCAGGGTGGCCAGCAGCCTTGGGAGAATGATAAGTCTGGAGCACAGAAATACGGAGACTCTCTGGGACAAAGCAGCGGTTACAAGGTTTCTCAGGAGGAGCATGAACCTGAGCAGCAAGAATTTTGTCACCCAAATGAGAAGTGAGACTGGTGCGAACCGTAGCCAGAATACAATCAGGAGGAATCACAGGAACCCGAACCAACTCCGCCTTGGAAGTGGAGGAAAATTGTCATGACAAAGCGTCAGCCCTTACATTCTTAGTACCGGGTAAGAATGAATGTTCAATGTAATTGAAACTAGACAAGAAAAGAGCTAAAATGATCGCTAACAGCTCTCTGTCACCAATCTCGTAATAGCACTCTGCAGGTGATTTCTTGGAAAAGTAGCCACAAGGATGCATAGTGCTCTCAGAGGTAGGACGTTGAGACAGAAGGGCGCCAACTCCAGTCTCAGAAGCATCAACCTCAAGGATAAAAGGTATCGTAGGATCAGGATGTGCCAACACAGGAGCAGAAACAAAGGCAGCCTTGAGACTCTCAAAGGTCTTAATGGACTCTGGAGACCAACACTGTGGGTTACCGTCCTTTCTGGTCATATCAGTCAGGGGTTTGACCAGAGATGAGAAGTTACGAATAAACTTCCGATAATAGTTGGCAAAGCCAAGAAAACACTGCAGAGGACATAAACTGTCCACTGTAGGACTGCTAAAAGTTTCTCTGGGTCCATTGAAAAAAACAGGAATTTAACCTGTTCACGATTCGCACTTCTCCAATTTACAATAGAGATTGTTTTCTCTTAGTTTCTGAAGCACACGACAGACATCTGTGTGGTGGCTCTCCGGGGACTTGGAAAACATGAGGATATCGTTGAGATAAACTATCACACATAACTGCCACAAATTTCGGAGGACATCGTTAATAAATTCCTGGAAAACTGCTGGGACGTTACAAAGGCCAAAAGGCATTACAAGGTACTCATACTGGCGTGTTCTGGTATTAAACGCAGTTTTGCACTCATCGCCCTCCTTAATCCTCACGAGATTGTATGCCCCTCTCAAATCAAGCTTCGTAAAAACCATTGCTCCCTTGAGACGGTCAAATAATCAACGGAATCGGATAGGCATTCTTAATCGTGAAACAATTGAGACCCATATAATCAATACAAGGTCTCAGATCACCACTCTTCTTCTTCACAAAGAAGAAACCAGCACTAGCAGGAGATGAGGATTTGGGGATGAATCCTCAAGAAAGTGCATCTGCAACATACTCCTCCATGGCCTTATCCTCCAAGTCCAACAAATGGTAAACCCGGCCACAAGGGGGTATGGCACCAGGTTGAAGGTCAATTGCGCAATCATACAACCGGTGTGGAGGCAAACTACTGGCTTGACCTTTATCAAAGACATTGCTAAAATCACTGTACCCCTCCGGCAGGGAGGAGAGAGAGAAGAAGTGCACAGGACCTTGGCTACCTTCTGGAAGCATGTCTTACTGCATTGTGGCGACCAGGAGAGAACCTCAGCATGGAGCCAATCAAAAGAGGGGTTGTGCCTCTGTAGCCCAGGATAACCAATAACCAGCGGAAACTTAGGTGAGGAAATAACTTGGAATTGGATTATCTCATGGTGAAGAGCCATGGACAATGGAAAACAGTCTCATGAGTCACATGGCCAGGCTGTAGAGGTCTCCCATCAAGAGCCTCAATGGCAAGTGCAGTGTCACGCAGTTGCAGTGGAATCGAGTGCTTCAGTACAAAGGCAGCATCAATGAACAGGCCTGCAGCCCCAGAGTCGATTAGAGCCTGTATCTCGATGGACGACTCAGCCCAAGAAAGGGTAACCGAAACCAGGGGCTTATCCTTCTGGATAACTGGGGACTAAACAACACCACCTAAGGTCTGTGCTTGACAGGACTTCAAGGTTCGGGGGTTCCCTGGACGGGTAGGACAAGACATCAAAAAGTGACCTGCCTGGCCACAATAAAGGCACAATCTCTCCCTCCTCCTAATGGTTCTCTCATCCGCAGAGAAATGCATGAAGCCCAAGTGCATGGGTTCATCTTCACTGACCTATTCGGTACCATCAGGCATTGGAGGTGAGGGAGGCAAGGGTGGGACTGCAAAGCTCGGAGACAAATATACAAGATTCTGTCATCAAGCGTCCAGAAATCTTGCTATGGTTTCTACAACTGGTAAATGTATTACCCTCAATTATTTTTTTTCGGACTAAAACCACAATTCCATTTCAAATCTTACAGCAGATGTAGTCACTAGTTGTTGTCTACCAATGGAACCTCAAAATAGTAATAGTTACATTTGTTCTTATTGGCACAAGCTAAATTGCAGCCCACATGTTTGTCTGCTTGTTATACAAAAATGTAATTATAAATGCTCACCCAAAATGGCGAGAACAGTGTTGTCCTTCAGCACCTCCATGGATCCAGAGCAAACAAAATATATGGCTTGTAAAGCGTCCCCTTGTCGGATCAGGTATTCTCCTGGTGCACAAAAGGAGGTTTTGATGCTGAGAGATAGAGAACGTAAGCAACCACGGCTGGCAGACTCAAAGATTGGCAGCTGGAGGATCTCCTTGTTAAGGTGCATGGCTATATCAGCTCTTAACTCATCAGGAAAATCTCTAAGAAGCTGCAGACATAAAGAGACAAGGATGTTACACAACAGTAGATTATTAATTTATTGGGCTTTGTGAAGGGGCTTAGTGGTAATGAGTGAGTCACAAATGTTCCCTTCCCTAAAGATGATTGTGGCAGAGGGAAGACAAACTGTTTTTTTGCTGACTATGGACAGGGAAGAGATCAAGCAGAACAGGAGCTTGCTGCTTAGGGTTGGAGAAGAAAGTAACATAGAGGCTTAATAGGTTCCACTGGGAAATTATGCTTAATTTATCTGATTTGGGAGAAAAGAAGGCAGATTGGCAGCTGATGGTGGACCAGGGAAGGCAAAGTGGGAACTGAATATGGTATGAAAGAGGGGAGAAGCAGAATCTGATTTGTAGAGTATGGGGAACTAATCATAGATTGGAAAAGGTGGGGGAGAAAGGCAGAAAGGAAGGTGATCGGGATCATGGTGGTGGTGGGGAGGGGGGTTGAGAATGGAAACTGTGTTGATTTGTGTTTGAGGTTGCAGAGGGAGGCAGAGCAAAAATTGACTGTGATAGAATAAAAGCAGAAGAGCAGGTAATCATTATTGGGGTAGGGGAAGAGGAAGGTGAATTGTGAATGGTGGCAGATGTAGGTGACAGAAATTTTACAGACAGGTGCAGAGGCGTAACTAGAATCTTCAGGGCGCTGGTGCAAGAAACCATGAAGGGCCCCCACCAGGGGCATTGCTAGGTCTACAAAAGATCTCGGGCTAGAGCCCATAGCAGCGAAGTAAAGAAAGTAATACGCTTGGGTAGGCATACACATGTATATAATATACGTGTGTGTGTGTGCATATGTATAAAAAAGAAAAAATATGGGCTGTATGGGAAGGGTTGAGTGGTATGGGAGGAGAGGGTGGAAGAGGAAAGGGAGTGGGAGGGGTATCCTCCTTTTTTTTTTTTTTTAATTTATTTTTATTAATTTTTTTTTTTTGTTTTGTTATGAATGTTTTTGTGTAGGTAATTCTATTTGGGGTATATGTATATGTATTGTAAAAAATTGGTAAATAAGAAAATGTTGAATAAAGAGGTAATGTTAAAAAAAAAAATATATATGTATAAAATATTGTTACATAGCGTGGATCCCCCCTTACATCAGGATCCTCAGAGAGCCTCCCTACTTACATTAGGATCCCCAAAGAGTCTCCCCCTTAAATCAGGGTCCCCAGAGAGCCCCTCCACCCATCAGGGTCCTCAGAGAGCCCCTCCTTACATCAGGGTCCCCAGAGAGCTACCCCTTACATCAGGGACCCAAAGAGCCTGCCTTTGCATCAGGGTCCCCAGAGAGCTCCCCTCTTACATCAGGGTCCCCAGAGAGCCTGCCTTTGCATCAGGGTCCCTGGAGAGCCCCCCTCTTACATCAGGGTCCCCGGACAGCCCCTTCCTTACATCAGGGTCCCCAGAGAGCCCCCCTTACTTCAGAGTCCCCAGAGAGCCCCTCCTTACATCAGGGTCCCCAGAGAGCCCCTTCCTTATTTAAGGGTCCCCAGAGGGCCCCCCTTACATCAGGGTCCCCAGAGGGCCCCCTTACATCACGGGCCCCAGAGAGCCCCCCTTACATCAGGGTCCCCAGAGAGCTACCCCTTACATCAGGGTCCCCAGAGAGCTACCCCTTACATCAGGGTCCCCAGAGAGCCTGCCTTTGCATCAGGGTCCCCAGAGAGCCCCCTCTTACATCAGGGTCCCCAGAGAGCCTGCCTTTGCATTAGGGTCCCTGGAGAGCCCCCCTCTTACATCAGGGTCCCCAGACAGCCCATTCCTTACACTAGGTTCCCCAGACAGCCCCCCTAACTTCAGGGTCCCCAGAGAGCTTCCCCTTACATCAGGGTCCCCAGAGAGCCCCTCCTTACATCAGGGTCCCCAGAGATCCCCTTCCTTACTTCAGGGTCCCCAGAGAGCCCCCCTTACATCAGGGTACCCAGTGAGCCCCCCCTTACATCAGGGTCCCCAGAGAGAGCCCCCTTACATCAGGGTCCCCAGAGAGAGCCCCCTTTACATCAGGGTCCCCAGAGAGCCCCTTCCTTAAATCAGGGTCCCCAGAGAGCCCCCCCTTACATCAGGGGCCACAGAGAGCCCCTTCCTTACATCAGGGTCCCCAGAGAGCCTCCCCTTACATCAGGGTCCCCAGAGAGCCTCCCCTTACATCAGGGTCCCCAGAGAGCCTCCCCTTACATCAGGGTCCACAGAGAGTCCCCTCCTTACATCAGGGTCCCCAGAGAGCCTTCCTTACATAAGGGTCCCCAGAGAGCCTCCCCTTACATCAGGGTCCCCAGAGAGCCTCCCCTTACACCAGGGTCCCCAGAGAGCCTCCTCCTTACATCAGAGTCCCCAGAGGACCCCCCTTACTTCAGGGTCCCCAGAGGCCCCCCTTACTTTAGGGTCCCCAGAGAGCCCCCCTTACATCAGGGTCCCCAGAGGCCCCCCTTACTTCAGGGTCCCCAGAGAGCCCCTTCTTACATCAGAGTCCCCAGACAGTCACCCCCCTTCCAGAGGTTCCACTGTACCTGGCTGGTCTCCGCTGTGCACCTTGGACCCCCAGCACATCTCTGTACCCCCCCACCTGGGGGAGGTGGGAGGCAGCGATCTCTATGGTGTCCACTGGCCGCGGGATCTCCCTGGGGCTTGTAGTTCTCTCTCGGACTGTATCCACAGGAGTGCGGAGGGGCCTCTGACCCGGGCATGTATCATCAAGAGTATGGAAGCAGAGCGACTCACTGAAGAGTGAAGCCGTTACATGCCGGGTCAGAGGCCCCTCTCCACTGTATACATTCAGAGAGAGAACTACAAGCCCCAGGGAGATCCCGCGGCTCGCCTGCACCATAGAGCTGCCGATCGCCGCCTTCCACCTCCCCCTGCATGTTAAACGGACAGCCAGGGGTGCAGGGTGAGATGCCGGGTCTTGGGGCCCCC
Organism: Lithobates sylvaticus; assembly: GCA_028564925.1. NCBI lineage: Eukaryota > Metazoa > Chordata > Amphibia > Anura > Ranidae > Lithobates > Lithobates sylvaticus. Next base: position 104,330,508 of record CM053031.1, on the reverse strand, counting down.
CCACAGTGACAGAATGGCAGGCCCTATAGTTCAACCACTGGACAGGTGGGAAGTAGCAGAGCAATGCTATGTTTTGGTTCATAGAATCACTGCTGTGAACTTACTTAATATCTAGCCACTGTATGAAGCATTATTCCTTTTCCATCGGAGCCAGTTTTGCAGATAGTTTTGGTTGGGGAATTGTGAGATGTAGTTATGATCAAGCTAAAGTGTGGACTTCCAGAGGACATAACTGTGACAGAGGTTCGTACATACAGTACACCGCTGGGAGAGCTGAAACATAGGGGCATGCAGCAATGCATATCTCCCAACTGTCCCTGATTTTAGGGACTGTCCCTGATTTGGAACACAGACCCTCTGTCCCTCTTTTATCCTTTGTCCCTCAATTTGGTCTGATCTATAAAAGTTGCATATAAAATGCACTTTTTAATCTTTCAAAAAGTGTTTCCAGTACTAAACCTTTCATCCAATTTAGATGAAGCCAGTTTAAAGAAACAGAAGTGTTAAAAAAAAAAAAGCACTTGTGGGTTTAACGACATTTTTTTTGTATAATTCTCCTTTAAGGGGTCGTGGCAGGGGTGTGTCCTATGTCTACATAATTTTGGTGTCCTTTGTTCCCATCTCAAAAAGCTGGGAGTTATGGCAATATGAACACTTATAAGGGAACAAAATATGTTCAGGAGGAAGGGACGCTGGTGAGAGAAAAATGTCTATGCTGGGACCAAAAACACTGTTGAATGAACTATGTCTATGTTACTTGCAGCACAAAAGTTCAGAAGAAATTAGGTCTGAGAGCTAAATGCAAAAATGTAAAGTCTCCCGCACTGCAAATAAATGTGCTTCATGTGTTTACTGTGAACATAGGGGGTTATTTACGAAAGGCAAATCCACTTTGCACTACAAGTGCAAATTACAAGTGCAAAGTGCACTTGAAATTGCACTGAAAGTGCAGTCGCTGTAAATCTGAGGATTAGATCTAAAATTATCATCCAATCCCGTGCAAGCTAAAATGCTGTTTTTTTTTTTCCTTGCATGTCCCCCTCAGATCTGGAGCGACTGCACTTCCAAGTGCACTTTCAGTGCAATTTCAAGTGCACTTTGCTTGTAGTGCAAAATGGATTTGCCTTTCGTAAATAACCCCCACAGTCAAACATAAGGTATAAGAAACCAGTGTTTCAGGGGACTAATAAGGTCTATAAAAAGGTCTATAGCTATGTTGCCTTGAGAAAGGAACCGTATTAGGCCACTGAAACATTGGTTTCTTATGCCTTATGTGAGACTGTCTTCACAATAAACACATGAAACGTGTCTATTTGGAGTGCTGGTAACTTTGCATCTTTGCATTTGGCTTTGGCATGGTACCACCCATGGCATTCACTTTGAGTACCCATCATTACAAGGTTCAGTACCGTGGGGAGTCTATCTACTTTTTAGACTTTATAGATCTGAGAGCTGGCACATATACTTTGCTGACATATTCAGTCCCAGTGCCAAAATCATCCAGTATTAAAAGTGGAAGAACTACCTTTCTTCATACTACACAGAAGGGATTGAGCCTCAAAAGTGCTGTGAGATCAAGATCAAGGCATGGACTTTGCTGCATGCACTGAGCACTTACTGCAACTCTATATGACATCCTCCACTGAAAACAATATACAGTATATATATATATATATATATATATATATAATACAAACACATACTTCAGAAAAAAAGATTGTACTGTGTGTTTAAAAAAATCATAGAAGGGGGGACTAAGCAAATGATGCTATCTCCCAATGGGGATTCCAGTGCATTTGTACTGACAGTATGTGCTGGCAAACCTGAATAAATGACCCTGTGAAAATAAGAGAATGTTTACAGGTCTACGTGTCTCATTGGGGCTTTTATATCAAATGGAGGAGTTACTTTCAGTGTGTTTTTAGAGAATAACAATAGTTGCTTCTATTGTACTGAGATATCCACAGATACATGCAGCCTCCGGCAATAGAAGAGGCTATTGTGTCATCTTCAATGTGAGCGGTGGAATTACATGGCCTCAGTGTGCCAAGCTTTTCTTCTTATTTGACAATAGGAGTCTTCTGTTATCAAGCATAGGATTCATCTGGAGTAAAACAAACATCAGATGATCTGATATGACCTCATGCAGTCCAGGAGACACCAGAAATGACCTAGCTCATAGGACTGACTCCAAAAGGCAATCCTAACAGAACCTGGGCTGTGAAGCTTTATGAAAAATCTTTACTTTATGTACACACAGACACAGAAAATCCTTACATGGATACATCTTTATACTAAAGAACATTATACTCACTATAATTTTTTTTATTGACGCTTACTTTTATTCTTATTGCTTGTTTTACTTTATTTGCTGTTTTATGGTCTAATTTTTTGATGTGGATAATGTTATGGTTTATATTTTTAGGTATTTTATTATGTTGTTTTTGCTCTGCAATAGCATCACTATAGGCTGTTTAGTTTTTATATCATTTTAGGTTTAGGGATCCCCAAGGTTAACGTAATTGCCTTTACAGTTTTGTATTTTCTGTAGAATTGTTTTCTAAACATCTCCATAATATGCTAGTTCTGCTTACAAGTATTCTACAGTGGTACATAACACACTTGATATCACAATAAAATTAAATATATCTGTGCTTTCACATTCAGTGAAAAGGATAAAACAGAAAGATCAATACAAAATGTCAAATTAACTGCTAGATCCTACAGTACTGTAGCATCCTCTAGCTTTTCGCTTTTTTATTTTTGAAGAGGAACCACCCAAACAATAAAAAAAATTGCACCAATTTACCTCATTAGCATCAATGCCATTATTGACAGACCAAGTTGTCTGGAAACACTCGAGCATTCTTTGCTTGAGCTGGATAGGCATGCGATGTACTCGTATGAAGTCCTTCAGGTCTTTTGTACGTGTGTGGTATAGAGACCTACGTGAATACATCCTCTGAATGATGGCTGTGACGTTTCCAAATACAACAGCATGCATGAGAGCTAAACACAAAGGAATGGAAGATTAATAGCCGATTAAAGATGATGCATTACAGCCTAGATAGAAAGGATAACTTTCCACAAATATGTGGCAGTGTTGAATTTTAAGTCTGTTAACTTGCTGCACATTTTCACTGGCGAGTTGTACACTTGCAGAGCACTTGAAGCACAAGTTCTAGTTGACACTTTTGCAATTTGTAGCAAATTTGTGTGGCAAGTCTCTTGCAAGAGCAAAGTTGGTGAGTCTACAGCAAGAACTATGCAAGTCTACAGCATAAAAAATTAGCCACAGTGACCCCTGTGGTGGAATGACTATTGTACAACATAACTGAAACAGAACCTACCGCAGACTTGCAGAATGTTTTCAAAGAAAGTTGATCTGGAGTCAAACAATTCAGACTTTCTGCAATTGAGCAACAAATTTGTGAAGCCTGGCAAACCTAGCAATAGCTTAGCAAGTCATTTTCAAACTTGCAGAACATTTGCTTCCTATCTGGGAGAGCAGCATTATCTAACAACATGAAAAATGTAAGTGATTTAATTTTAGCAAAATCAAACATGTATCTTTCATGTTCTGATAACTTTACTTGTGCCACCATGTCACAAGGATATCTACCGTATTTTTCGCACCATATGACACACCTGACCATAAGACGCACCTAGGTTTTAGAGGAAAAATATTCTGAACCAAATGATATCCTAAAATATTTAATATAATGCTACTACTATAGGTGGGTGGTGGAGACACAGTAATACCACCCCCTATCAAATCAGCTCAGCTACACTATACCTGGGTGGTGGTGGTGGACACAGCAACCTCCCCCCTTCCCAGATCAGCTCAGGGTGACAGGGCAGACACAAATACCCCTTCAGCCTATTCTATTACAACAGCTCAGGGGACTGGGCAGTGGATACCATGCCAGCCCACACCTCCCACCCCTTTATCATCAGCTCATCTCAGGCAGTGGAGGACACTGCTGCCATTACATTCCACAACCCCCTCTGGCTGGCTTGATGGCTGGCTGGCTCGCTCGCTGGCTGGCTGTCTCTCAGCCTCAGATACACCCAGGCAGCAGCTAGGAAGGAGGACTGGGGACATAGTTTCCAGCAGCAGCTGTCGGTGGAAGGAGCAGGAAGAAAGACTGGACCAGACCACAGCGCAGGGGGTGTTCCGGATGAAAAAAAAAAACAGCCAGGGCTCTTGCCGCCGCTGGATGGTGTCACATATGGCGGGTGTCAACTGACCTGGGTGCGGACCCCCACTGACCCCCACTGAACGCCACTGACCCCCCCATGTTTTAGCACCCGGGGCAGACCGCCTCCCCCGCTCCTACTTGGTATGCCCCTGAGAGGATCCGCCTCACATCCTGTCCTCACTCCTTCACAGAGAAGCTGAGCGCCAATATTCTGATGCGGCGGCAGTGATGGGGGGGCGAAACCTGATCAGTATTCGCTCCATAAGACGCAGGGACATTTTCCCTTATTTTTTGGGGGGAAAAAGTGCGTCTTATGGTGCGAAAAATACGGTATTTGTTAGTCATGTGGTATGGGCCAGTCTAAGGCTTCATTCAAGGTAAGTTCTACATGGCAGGTAGATGGATGAATACTTTACAAGGCATTTTATTTCCATGCAGGACATCTGTAGGAGATATATTGGAGTGAGCTCCCTCACATGCATAAATATGGATCACGTTTGGCTTTAGGCTTAGCAACACCGTCAATTTCCATCGAAATAATTCTATAGTTATTCTTTTACCAAATTTGGGAAAAAATGGTAACATGATTACCATCAAATCTGTGGTTTATTCCCAGAGGTGTGTTATACTATGATTAGCATACCTCACCTTGGATAATCCTTTGTGTATTTTAGGTGTATATGTACATACATGCTGTATTAACAGCATTGCTAAACTCTGATTGATACATTACTTGCTATCCAGCAGTACTTGATATGAGTCTTTCCAGGGATTCCAAGTCACTGAGAATAAGACAGTCTGTAAATGTTAACCCATTTACGTAAATGTCTGTTGCGGACCGTGGCGGTCCGTAAAAAATAGCCTTCGGCAGACAGAGAATCCTTAAGGGACACCAGCCAAAGGTTCTCCAAGGATTGTGAACTCTATAAAGTATTAAATGGCACATTTAGTTGTCTCACACCACACAGATAATGTGGTACGTATGTCTGTTCTCCTAAAAATTACTTTTTCTGCCTGACAACTGTCAGTCTTTCTTTCCAGAAGAAAAAAGTTGTAGAACAAACTCTCTGTTTCTATATTAATGAGGATTGGGAGCCAGACAAAGTAAACACTTAGGCCCCATACACACTATCAGATTTTCTGCAGATTTTTGTCTTCAGATTTAACAAAACCATGTAGTGCAAGGGCCTGCCTGATTGCATACAAATTGAAACTCTAATGGATGGAAACAGTCCGACGGAAAACCTTTCTATCGGATTTTCCGATCGTGTGTATGCAATTCCGACACGCAAAATTCCGACGCATGCTCGGAAACTATTCGACGCATGCTCGGAAGCATTAAACTTCCCTTTTATAGTGCAGTTGAACGTGTTGTATGCCGCGGTGTTATTGACCGTCGGAATTTGGTGTGACCGTGTATAGGCAAGACAGTTTGAGCAAAAGTCCGTCGGAATTCCGACGGGAAAACCATCGGAGCTTTTTCCAACGAGAATTCCGACCGTGTGTACGCGGCATTAAGGTTTTTTATAAACTCTTAAGGCATATTATATGGTTTTGGTAAATCTGAAGACAAAATTCTGCAGAAAATCTAATAGTGTGTATGGGCCTTGAATGAATAAATGAATGAATGATTTGTATAGCACTGCAACTGAATCGCCTCGAGGCCTTTACAAACTGCACTTTGTTATTCTTTGCACTGTCCTTTTAAATAAGCCAGTATGCATTTTACTATGAATCAAACACTCTTTTTCAACAAATTTCATTGACAGATACATTTTTTGCTCATAAACTAGTAAGGAAAAAGCATGCTATGTAGTTGTGTTGCTTTTGTTTTAATTAGGCATTTTGGCTCAGAAGATGTAATTCTTAATTTCTTAATTCTTAAGGCCTTTCAATGAATGGCAAAATCATAAAAAGACCTTCCTCAAAAATCTTGGAAACTGAGTAGTATAACAAAAAAAATAAAAAATCTCAGTTGATGCCAACATTCTCTTTCACATAACAGTATCCGTTTTCAGTGTTTTGAAACATTTATAATGTCTGACTTTGAAAAAGTGGGAGCTCAAATTGCTTCAAAATAGGAACAATTTCTACATTTACTTTTTCTACAATAGAGCTTAAATCTGTCTAAATGGCAGATTGGAATTCATAGTCAGGTTCTAGGACTCTTATCTACTTTCAATGTTACAGCATACAGTGTTTTTTGAAATGGATGCCTGCATCTTCTCAAGTGTAGAGACCCGAATGTTTACGTAAATTGTTCCTAAATGTGAATGACAAACGTGAGAGAATTATATATTTATTCTGTGTTCATAAGTACGTGAAATGGGATATTGGCAACACTGAATTTCAACGCTGCATTAAGCATGATCCAAGTCTGAAAGTACATTTTTAAAGAACTTTTAATCTGAAGTTTTTTTAACCCTTCAGGCCTGTGGTCCTCAAACTACTGCTTGTGGGTTGGTTATAGACAGACACTTGCTGTAAACCAGCCCCTGCAAAGCCCCACAGGCAGAACATTCTTATATTATGTCAGAGGAAGCCACTGAATACCAAGCCAGTCTCCACTTCTGTATCTTAGGCACTATATGGCAGAGTGATATCCTGCCAAACACTGCTTTTATAGTTCCGGCTATGATGTCATCCAACTAGTAGAGGAGCAGCATAGGGCTAGCAGCTTATTAAAATAAGTGCCTCTGAACATGAATGTTGACAATAGTGATAGGACGCAATTCTTCCAAATTACACCAACAATGGGGCACTATTACTCCCTCTGACACCAGCAATAAGGCAAAAGGCAATATACACTATATTACCAAAAGTATTGGGACACCTGCCTTTACACGCACATGAACTTTAATGGCATCCCAGTCTTGGTCCATAGGGTTCAATATTGAGTTGGCCCACCCTTTGCAGCTATAACAGCTTCAACTCTTCTGGGAAGGCTGTCCACAAGGTTTAGGAGTGTGTCTATGGGAATGTTTGACCATTCTTCCAGAAGCACATTTGTGAGGTCAGGGACTGATGTTGGAGAGAAGGCCTGGCTCGCAGGCAGGCGTCCCAATACTTTTGGTAATATAGTGCATCTCCAACTGACAGTGAGGACATTTATTACTCCCATTAACAACTTATGTAGGGGCAAATTATTTCCCGTGTTAATCACTAACACCAGGGCATTTTTTTACACCCACTGATGTGGGGCATTTTTTTTTTTTTTAAGCCAATGACCACAATCACTGGGTTATTTTTTACCCCTACTGATGCGGAGGCATTTATTACTCCCATTTGACCTCTAAAACAGGGACATTTTTTACTCCTACTGGTCACAGTAGCAGCCATGCATTTTGTCAAAATCCCTGAATTTCAGTGAAACTTTAGAGAAACTAAAACTCTCAGTTTCGCTCATCCCTAATGCAAAGGCCGATACTTTTTTACTACCAGTGTCCGTGATTAACAGCAATTTGTAGCTAGCAATGTAATCACTAGAGCCGCTGGTGATATCTCTCTTTTTTATTTATTTTTTGTCGTTCAGGTCAACGTTGTACTCCATCATTACGTTAGCATTTGCTGCTACCAACTGCTCCCTAGTGATCTGTAGCTGAGCCACAGAGGTCAATACAGAACGATTATCGCTGGAGAGCATGTAAGGGAGATAAAATATTGCACATACGATACTTAAACATGGAGGGTAAGCAATCACCATAAAATGAATACGCTTGTGATTCCATAGAAAATAATTCTGATTTTCTTAAAATACTATAAAAAAAATATTGCTGCTACAAAACTATCATTGTGACATATTGCTTACGTTTTGATAATGATTGCAGATCATACTACCCAACAGTCATTTTGAGAAAGCACATGCCTAGGGTAATATCTTTTCAGTACAGAGAAAGGTAAGAATCTGCAGTAAACTATGCTTACAAAAAAACTTACAATGTACACAGTTTACCTGGAAGGAATTCTTTTTTTCGGAACAGACTGAAGTTTCATTAAGTAAATCATACTCGAAATTACAAAATCAATGAATCACCAACAGCGCATATAATTTTACCGTGACACAATCCTATGTCTGTTTTTTTTTTTGTGCTGTGGATATTATTACTAACAACCAGACTGGCCTATAAAGGATTAAAACATTTTTTTTTTTTTTAAAGGAAACCGTAAACCTCTTGAACTGAGAAAGATTATTCTGTTTGACAACTAATGAGACAGCGCAGATGGACTCTGTGCTAATTCTGTTTTCCTACATGACTATTCAAGGTTTTTATGAGTATTCTTCCTCCAGTGATACCGCGCTTCTTGTCACATTGCTTTCCCTTGATTGCTTTGCCCTTCTTGCTGTCTTGTACATTTTCATGACTTGTATGTCTGTATGTGATTATTTTTATGATCTGCAAAACATTTATTTCCTATGCAAACCAACCTTGCTTGACTTGTAGAGGACAATAGCAGTAAAGTGGACTTCCAGGCACATAAAAAAGACACACATTAATAAAGCTCTGAAAAAGAATAAATTTATTATATTTATTTATTTTTTCAATTAGTGTAAATACTTGAATTTAACTTGACTCAGCCTCTTGCAATCTTCTGTATCAGACAGGGAGGTGGTGGGCCACAATGGGAGCAAATCAGGTGTGCTACATATTGTTCACATGTGCGGTCAAGAATGAAAAGACTCATATCAAGGACTGCTGGATAGCAAGTAATGTATCAATCAGAGTTTAGTAACGCTGTTATTACAGCATGTATGTACATAAGCACCTAAAATACACAAAGGAGTATCCAAGGTGAGGTATGCTAATCATACTATAATGCCGCGTACACACGATCGGAATTCCGGCCAGAAAAAGACCGATGAGAGCTTTTCATCAGAAAATGCGACCATGTGTAGGCTCCATCGGAATTTTGCTGGCCGAATTTCCGACAGCAAAGAATTGAGAGCATGTTCTCAATTTTTCAGACGGAAAAGGTTTCTATCGGAAATTCAGATTGTCTGTAGCAATTCTGACGCGCAAAATTCCTACGCATGCTCGGAAACAATTCAACGCATGCTCGGAAGCATTGAACTCGGCTCATTGTAGTGTTGTACGTCACCGCGTTCTTGACAGTCGGAATTTGGTGTGACCGTGTGTAGGCAAGACAGTTTGAGCGGAATTCCGTCAGAATTCTGCGGGAAAACCGTTAGAGCTTTTTCCGGCGAGAATTCCGATCGTGTGTACGCGGCATTACACACCTTTGGGAATAAACCACAGATTTGATGGTAATCGTGTTACCATTTTCCTGCCAAATTTGGCAAAAGAAAACTATAGAATTATTTAGATGGAAATTTACGATGTTGCTAGGCCTAAAGCCAAGCGTGATCCATATTTATGCATGTGAGGGAGCTCACTCCAATATATCTCCTACAGATGTCCTGCAGAAAAATACAATGCCTTGTAAAGTATTCATCCTTCTACTTGCCATGTAGAACTTACCCTAAATGAAGCCTTATGCCGCGTACACACGGCCGGAATTCTAGTCGGAAAAAGTTCTGATGGTTTTCCCGTCGGAAACTGTCTTGCCTACACACGGTCACACCAAATTCCGACGGCCAATAACACTGCGACATACAACACGTTCGACAACACTATAAAAGGGAAGTTTAATGCTTCCGAGCATGCGTCGAATTGTTTCCGAGCATGCATCAGAATTTTCCCTTTTGGAATTGCATACACACGATTGAAAAATCCGATAGAAAGGTTTTCCGTCGGAAAAGTTAAGAACAGGTTCTCAATCCAAAGTCCGTCTGAAATGCCGACAGAAAAAGACCGATGGGCTCCCATCGGACTGTTTTCATCGGAAATTCCGACCGTGTGTACGCGGCATTAGACTGGCCCATACCACATGACTAACACATAGATATCCTTGTGACATGGTGACACAAGTAAAGTTATCAGAACATAAAAGATACATGTTTGATTTTGCTAAAATGAAATCACTTACATTTGTCATGTTGTTAGATAGTGCAGCTCTCCCAGATAGGAAGCAAGTGTGCTGCAAGTTTGAAAATGACTTGCTAAGCTATTGCTAGGTTTGCCAGGCTTCACAAATTTGTTGCTCAATTGCAGAAATCCTGCATTGCATGACTCCAGATCAACCTTCTTTGCAAACATTCTACAAGTCTGCTGCAAGTTCTGTTTCAGTTATGTTGTACAATAGTCATTCCACCACAGGAGTCTCTCCTTCCACAGAGAGCAACAAAAAGACCTCATCACTGCTGCTTTTCTTTCCCTGCTCAGTTACAGACTGGAGAGGGGAAACAACATTACTCTAACCCTTAAAGCGGTATTAAACCCAAAACCAAAAATATAATATTGTGCAGCTATGATTAAGACCCACTGAGGGTCGATACGCGTGAGCCTGGAGTATTGTATGTTGTAGACATGTGCAATTCGTTTTGTTTTTCGTTTTTTTTCATTATTTTCGTTCGTTCGTTTTCGTACGAATGAACGAATCGTTCGAATCGTACGAATCCGAATAACGAATCATTCGAATCGTACGAATCCGATTAACGAATCATTTGAATCGAACGAATCCGAAAAACAACGAAAATCTGAAAAAAACTAATTAGAAACAACGAATGTACTAATGAAGAAAATCCGAAAAACGAAAACGAACGAAAAAATTCGTACATTCGTAAATTTTTTTTTTTGTTGAATTGGTAATTTTCCGTGTCCCTTACAATGGTGCTGCTAAACGTGCTTCGAATGGATTGAACAAAAAAATTCGTACATTCGTAACTTTTTTTTCGATTCGTAACTTTTTTTTCCGATTCGTAACTTTTTTTTCGATTCGTAACTTTTTTTTTATGATTTGTAATTTTCCGTGTCTCTATTGAACAAAAAAATTCGTACATTCGTAACTTTTTTTTCGATTCGTAACTTTTTTTTTCGATTCGTAAATTATTAAAATGTAATAATAGCATACACATTACATAAAATTATGAATTATGCTCCGATTACGAATCTACGAATGTTACGAATCTATGAATAAATACGAATGCGTCCAAAAATTAAACTAATGAAAATACGAATCAACGAAAAAATACGAATGTACGAATTGTTACGAATACGAACACCGGCGACTTACGAATGTACGAATCGTTACGAATCCGAACACCGACGACTTACGAATGTACGAATCGTGACGAATCAGCGTAAACGAAAAAAACGAAACAAAAAGAAACAATTTTTTTCGGAAACGAAAAAAACGAAACGAAAATAAACAAATTTTTTTTTGTTGTGCACATGTCTAGTATGTTGTATTCCCTCAAGTAAATAAGGTATCGCAAGAGCTACAGCGGGTGCTGGCTATATGCATTTAATATTGTGCAGCTTACCAATCATTAGATGTGGTGGTTGCATAAGGCCCCTTTCACACGTGCGGACCGTATGTCCGTTTTTCATCCATCCGTTTTTGGATGAAAAACGGACATACATGCACCCCTATGGGATAGCGGGTGTCAGCGGATGAGCTATCGTCCGCCTCTGCTATTGTCCGATTCTGCAGACGGAGGAAAACCCTATTTTTCCATCCGTTTGCAGAGCGGATCGGATGAACACGGACAGACGGTCCGTGTTCATCCGATCCCCCATATGGGAGAGCGGAGAACTGACAGGGCGGTCCCTGCACAGTGTGCAGGGACCGCCCTGTCATCAGCCGGCTCAGCGGGGATCAGCTGAGCGATCCCCGCTGAGCAGCGGATCTTCACGGGGCAGATCAATACTGATCCGTCCCGTGTGAAAGGGGCCTTAGTTTTAGTTTATAGGCTTTAATCTCCTCTGTTTCCATTTGCGGTAGCTGCATTGTTAGTCTGAGGGGAAGGTAGAATGTATTAGCAAATTTAGATACAATAACAAAAGTCAAACTCCAGCTAACACTTTAAAAGCTTACAACAACATTTTTATTCTTTTTGGGATAAAGGTTTTACATAAATAAATAAAAGCTGATCACTATAAGCACCCCTGTCAGTGTTAAATGGCATGACTCAATCCTCTTACTTATACATCTGCAGGGAAGCTTGTTCTGTTGAAAAACAACAGACTTACTGGCAAGATCACCAGGTTGAACTAAAAGAAAGAAAGCCTAAAAAAAGAAAACAAATGCAGACATCACATCTAAGAATTGGTAAGCTGCAATATATTAAATGTTTGTTTTTGGGTTTAACACTGCTTTAAATGTAACAGAGAAAATGGTGTCATTCACCTGCCTGTACAGTCTAGCAGGACAGTAAGGCCTGATTCACACCTATGCATTTTTTAGTGCATTTCAGATTTGCAGAAATATGCTACAGTCCATTTAACATGGTTTCCTATGGGTCACATTCACATCTGTGTATTTTATGGCAAGGGCCAGGGACTTTTTTCTGGCTTTTGGTTCCATAGACTTCATGGAACCAAAAATGCGTATTGAAAAATGCAAAATGCACCTGGAATATGCAAACTGCAATCTGCATAGGTGTTAACCAGGCCTTAATCCCAGGACTAGACAGACAGAGATACAAATACTTTGGAGCATACAACTTCTTTTTAGCTGTTTGCCTGGAGTTAAACTCATGAACTTGAACATTGATAGAGGAAGACATCTTCTTGGAACTTACCTCCAATTAGCATGGTGCAAATGGAGAAGATCTTTTCTGCATCGGTGTTGGCAGATACATTTCCAAAGCCTACGCTAGTAAGGCTGCTGAGGGCAAAGTACAAAGAGGTGATGTAGGAACTCCGGAGGGAAGGTCCACCAACCAGCTCCACAGTTGTTTGGTTGATTAAGTCGCTACTATTGGGGTGACTGCTGGTATTTACTGACAAAACATATCGTTGCACTAGAGTGTATGGCATTCCCAGACGTTTAGAAAACTCATGTAACCATCCTTAAAAAATCAAAAGAAAAATGATTCCATCAGTTACAGAGAAACATGTGCAGATTCTGCTGTCTAAAAAAAACTTGCTATAGGAACAATTCCATTAAGGAATTACACATGCTATATTTTTGCTAGAGGCTTACACCATGAATTGTATAAATATTCACTTTAATTAATCATGATTGATTTGAATATTTAGACAATTTATCACATGAAGATTCTGAAATCTTTTAATAAATACGTCTCTTTATTAATCAACTGATTTTACCAACAAAACATTAAATTGTTGAGTTTTGCAATACTTTGTAAGCCGCGGTCAACTGACAATCATTATCACATAGCTTATCACTCTTTAGAATAGCAGTTGCTTCTGGCTGGTGGCTGTGGTTTTATGAGATGTCTATTGAAGAGATCTGGAAATTAGGTCATTTGAGGTGGAGGTAAAATAAGGCTTTGTGAGATAAAGCACCTATTGAGAAGTAAAGTATTATAGTGGTTTGCATCTAGTTCATGCAACATGCATGTTTGTGAATTGAACATTTTGATCTTCAGATGACAATTGTAAGTAAACTGGCCCTTATGCTATTTATTTTTCGATAATTTTAGATTTAACTAGTTATTACTAAATGGGATATACCTTCTACCCTTAAAAAAAACATATGAAACTCAATGCTTACTAAAAACTGAAGCATCACACCACAGATGGACAATATGTAGACATCATACTGTCTTAGGTAACCCAAATGACATTACCTTTTTGAATAAGCTCCGCCCCATGTATCATGTGATTACTTTAGCAAACACTAATGCTAAAATGTGTTATTGAAGGTGACATCTTGTCTGTCTTATGTATACAGTGCTATTTTTAACTGTACAGAAACTGAACAAGAGGGAGTAAAGATGGTTATATAAAAAAATAGCCTTCTGACTCCCCTGAATATTCTCTGACCTCTTTTCCTTCTTACAGAATGTAGCCACAATTGTCCAGGAATTGGTAGAAAAGGGCAAAAAAAGACAATATACAAATGTTAAGGCGAGGTGCCACATCTCCTATCCTTGCTGCCTTAGGCACTGGCCCACAAGTTCTATTATGGCAAATACATACTTGTACCCATGCAAACTTTCACTCAATTAGGAGGAAATCATATCTAACTATTTATTTCCACTACCCCCAGAACTTATGCATTGCCAAAGCTGAGATTTACACACTATGGCCATATAATAAAAAAAAAAAAAAAGCCTTTACGATACTCCAAAAACAAAATATTCTTAGATTTTCTTTAAAGTCACCAATTTGTACGAAAATACAAGAATCTAATTTAAAAAATCCTGATGAGGTGGTACTATATGCACCAGTTACTACATAAATACTATCCAAACACTCCCGATAGTTGTTGGAGATGCCAGGCGGCCAGAGGAATGCTCCTACATATTTTTTGGGCTTGCCCAATGCTAAATCCTTTCTGGTCGACCGTACGAACCATCACACAAAAATTCACGGAACATAAGATCTCTGATTAGCCAGCCTTCTTTTTACTCCATGTTACCACGATCCAACAATATCAAAAATCTATTATGCAACATCTACTAAATACAGCCAAATCCTGTATCCCCCTATTCTGTAAGACACGTATGCCTCCCTCTATTGGGACTTGGTTACGCATAGTAGAAGATATTAATAAACTGGAGGACTTAGTTCTTACGCCGCAAAATAAACAGGAGAAGCATTCAAAGGTATGGAGGCTATGGAACATGTTCATTCTCTTAAGCCCCATACACACGGTCGGACTTTTTCATCAATTTGGTCCGATCGGACAAGGTTGTTGAAAAATCAGACCGTGTGTATGCACCATCGGACAGTGTTCGTCGGTTTGTCCGTCGGACAAAGTCTTATCTCCTGCTGGAAAGATTTCCCGTCAACCCGGTCCGATCACACCAAATCCGAGCGTGTGTACGCTTGTCCGACCGGACAAAGTGCTACGCATGCTCAGATCACATTACAAGACCAAAGCTATTGGCTACTAGCCTCTACGTAGTCCCGTCGTAGGCAACAAACGTCACCACGTTCAGAATGATCGGATTTTCCGACAACTTTGTCCGATCGTGTGTACGCAAAACCAACATCAGACAAAGTATGACGGACATGGTCCGACGGACCTGGTCCACGGATTGTCCGCGCGTGTGTATGGGGCTTTAGATGAAATAGGTCTCCTCGGATCTTAGAGGGAAAGTTAACACGAGACCTGCTTCAATTCACAGGAGGTACCAGTTCACTGCCATCGGGTTCCCCCCCTCTTCTCCCCCCTCCTTTTCTCTTATTCGTCCTCCCCCACCCCCTACTATTTTCTACTCTTCTAATTTTTTGGTCTTTCCTTTCTTACTCTTTTTTCTGAGAGATGTTTGTTTTCCTGTTTACTTGTTCCTAGGGATAATTAAAAAATACAGGGACCGAGCGGTTCAGACATGGCCTTCTGGAATTTACGTAAATCTTATTAACCAACAAAACGACACACTGACATTATCTGGTAGATATGCCGCTCATTTCACAGTTGTTTAGTATTATTGCTATTTCATTTACTGGAGCCAATTTTTGGAACATTTACTGTATGTGAAATGGACCATGACCCTTTTTCTTTTTCTATTTATGTCATTGATGTACCTGAACTGTTCTAAAATAATAATAAAACATTTTATATTTGAAAAAAAAAGACAAAAAAAACACAGTTTAAAAATGAAAATGAGAATTAATGGCTTAAAATTTTTTGAAAATACAACCATTTGCGATTAAGTAAGGACATTATCAATAAATCACCGCAAATGCAGCAATGCCGTGTACACACGAGCGGTTTTGCCGTTGGAATAAACTCTGAAGGTTTCTCCAACGGAATTTTAATGGAATTCCACTTAAGCTGTCTTGCATACACACGGTCACACCAAAGTCCGACTGTCTAAAACGTGGTGATGTACAACACGTACAACGGGACTAGAAAAAGGAAGTGCAATAGCCAGTAGCCAATAGCTTCCCTCTCGTACTTGCTTCAGAGCATGCGTTGTTTTTGGTACGTCGGAACAGCATACAGAGGAGCGGTTTTCACGATAGGAATTGGTTCCCTCTAAAAAATTTAGAACATGTTCTCTTTCTAGGTCCATCGGAATTTTCAACGTAAAAAGTCTGATGGGGCATACACACGATCGGTATATACGATGAAAAGCTCCGGTCAGACTTTTTCTGTTGGAAATTCCGCTCGTGTGTACACAGCATTAGGATATCAGCTGACTTTGGACTGCTCTGATCATCTTAAAAGAGCAAGGATAATACCAAATGACAGAATGATACTTTCTTGACATATTCTAAAATATACAAGTGGCCTAATATATGATTTTTTTTTGATATATAGATTTTTGTAATTCTTTTAAAGATCTAGAAGAAAAGTAAATCAATGGTGGTTTAATTGACAAGTCTAAAAAAAGAATTTGATGCACTTTAGAAAGGATTCCTTAATACTGAACTGAATGTCATTTCTTATCCATCACAATTAAAGGTCAGTATGACATTTTTTTTTTATAATGACTTTCTGCACTTCTTATGAATACTACCCTTTTAGACCAATTAGTATAAACATCAAAATAGCACCTACTGTGAATTGGAAGTATCAATAATCACAGTAGTTTTTTTTTGTCAGTATAAGTTAATTATTATATTTCTTTTCTAAAATAGATAGTGTATAAAAATTATTCTGTACAGAATGTGTGCAGAAAAAATGCCAGTACTATCACAAAACTGAAATAAATAGCAGCATCAAATTAAAGTGGATTTCCAGGGAACAAATAGTTGCTACATGAAATTACACTAATATTTTGTAAGTGTGACTATATTACCAAAAGTATTGTACTGAATTGTATTGAACTTTAACCACTTCAGCACCGGGCCATTTTACACCCTTCCTTACCAGAGCACTTTTTGCGATTCGGCACTGCGTCGCTTTAACTAACAATTGCACGGTCGTGCGACGTTACACACAAACAAAATTGACGTCCTTTTTTTCCCACAAATAGAGATTTCTTTTGGTGGTATTTGATCGCCCCTGCGGTTTTTATTTTTTGCGCTATAAACAAAAGAAGAGCGACAATTTTGAAAAAAAAAACAATATTTTTTACTTTTTGCTATAATAAATATCCCATTTTTTTTTAAAAAAAAAATATTTTTTTACTCAGTTTAGGCCGATACGTATTCTTCTACATATTTTTGGTAAAAAAAAACGCAATAAGCGTATATTGATCGGTTTGCGCAAAAGTTATAGCGTCTACAAAATAGGGATAGATTTATTGCATTTTTTTTTTTTTTTACTAGTAATGGCGGCGATCTGCGATTTTTTTTCGTGACTGCGACATTGCGGCGGACACTTCGGACACTTTTGACACATTTTTGGAACCATTAACATTTACACGGCGATCGTTGCTATAAAATTGCATTGATTACTGTGTAAATGTGACTGGCAGGGAAGGGGTTAACACTAGGGGGCGCTGCAGGGGTTAATGTGTTCCCTATAGGAGTGATTCTAACTGTGGGGGGAGGGGACTCAAGGGGAGGAGACCGATCATGTGTTCCTCCGTACTGGGATCACATGATCGGTCTCCTCTCCGCTGACAGGACGTGGAGCTGTGTGTTTACACACACAGCTCCACGGTCCCGCACGGTCCCGTTGTTTTAACGGGCAATCGCGGGTGCCCAGCGGACATCGCGGCCGCCGGGCACTCGCACCGGGTCCCAAGCGACGCCACGGGCACGCGCGCCCCCCAGGAGGCCAGGAATGGGAGGACGTCATATGACGCCCAACCAGGATGGGAGATCCACCTTGTGGGCGTCATATGACTATGGGGGCGGGTAGGGAAGTGGTTAAAGGCATCCCAGTCTTAGTCCATAGGGTTCAATATTGAGTTGGCCCACCCTTTTCAGCTATAACAGCTTCAACTCTTCTGGGAAGGCTGTCCACAAAGTTTAGGAGTGTGTCTATGGGAAAGTTTGACCATTCTTTCAGAAGCGCATTTGTGAGTTCAGGCACTGATGTTTGACGAAAAGGCCTGTCTCACAGTCTGCGCTCTAATTCATCCCAAAGTTGTTCTATCTTTGGGTAAGAAAGACATGCTCATTCGTTTATGGACCTTGCTTTTTGCACTGGTCCAAGTCATTTGTGGATGGGGTGTGTGGGTTGTTTTTCAGGGATTGGGCCTGACCTCTTAGTTCCAGTGAAGGGAACTCTTAAGGCGTCAGCATACCAAGACATTTTGGACAATTTTATGCTGCAAACTTTGTGGGAACAGTTTGGGGATGGCTCCTTCCTATTCCAACATGACCGCTCACCAGCACACAAAGCAAGGTCCATAAAGACATGGATGAGCGAGTTTTTGGTGGAGGAACTTGACTGGTCTGCACAGAGTCCTGACCTCAAACCGATAAAACCCCTTTGGGATTGGGCAGAGACTGTAAGCCAGGCCTTCTCATCGACATCAGTGCCTGATCTCACAAATGCGCCTCTGGAAGAATAGTGAAACTTCCTGAAAGTCACACTCCTTTACATTGTGGACACCCTTCCCACAACAGTTGAAGCTGTTATAGCTGCAAAGGGTGGACAAACTCAATTGTGAACCCTACAGACCAAGACTGGGATGCCATTAAAGTTCTTGTGCGTGTAAAGACAGTCCCAATACTTTTGGTGATATAGTGTATATAAAAGACTAGTACCCCTGTCAAGCTTTTATTGCTGTCCGTGCCTCCTCTGGGGTGATGCATCCATCTATTTGTCTTGGTAGCCATTGTCACTGAGACAAAAAGTGCGGAGCAATGCAAAGTTTTAAAGTTGTCATCAGTGCAAGAAATAAGGGCAAAACATTTAAGGTTTTTCTGATAACTTTCTAAGATTGGAGTTCCCCTCCTTTTTTTTATCATTCTCTGTTAAGTTTCCTTTTTTTTTTTTTTTTTTTTTCTGTTTACAAACTTTTTTATTAAGTACAAAAGGTGGTACAAAACCGACATGGCATAAGTAATATAAAAGTTACAGAGGGTCAGATATACACGTGGACAATATAACATACATAATAGTAATAAATTTTGTTATATAGAAAAAATAAAGACAGGTATTATGATCTTTGTAACAGAGATTTATACACGACCTTCAACTACAAGTTATGGAAGGGTTTATTGTTCTGAGTTAAAGAATTTGTTGCTATGTTCGAACCAGGGATCCCATTTTTTCTTGTATATATGGCTCATGTTCTGAAAGTTGTGATCAATTTTTTCCATTAAATTAATGTTACTAATTCTCGTTTTGAGATGTACTAATGGGACAGTTGATGATTTCCAGTGAAATGCAATTAGCCAGTGGATTGCTACACATATAGTGTGTATTAGACTCATATTATGGGTAGAGAGACCTACAATGGGAGAGAAGAGAAGGCAGTTGTGTAAGGTTAAAGTAATATTTTTTATCTGATATTTTGGAGGCAAATTTTTCTAATTGTTTCCAGATGTAAGTGATCTTTTCACAACTCTAAAAGATGTGTGAGAATGATCCAGTGGAGTTGCATTCTCTAAAGCATGATGGGGAGGAGGTAGGGAAAATTGTGTGAAGTTTAATTGGGGTATAGTACCATCTTGTAAATAGCTTTAAAGAAGTCTCCTTGATGGCAATGGATTTAGTGCATTTGTGCAAATTGTTTATACAATTATCCTAGTTAACAGCAGAGTACGTGAAGTTTGCCTCCTGTTCCCATTTAATCATGTATGGAAGTTTGTTTGTGTCTGTGTTGTTGATTAAATTGGAGTATACTTCAGAGATAAAACCTCGCTTTCTAGGTGACTTCAGACAAAGGTTCTCAAAAAAGGACGGGGGCTGTATATTAGTGGTTTGAAAATATGTATTGAAAAATTGTTTAATCTGGAGATATTTGTTGTGTTCTGTGTCAGGGATTTGGTGTTTAGAGTTAAGGGAGGAGAAAGAAATGAAATTTGTGCCTTCTATAAAGTTGAAAAGGGACGTAAGATTATTATTGATCCACCAAGTGAGGTCAGAAGGGTCTTGTGCAATTCGGTGGAATTTTGGGTCACCTATAAAGGATGCGTGTGGAGGAGTTTTGGATGTAAGATAAAATTTTTGGTTATACAATTTCCATAATTGGTATGACTGTGAGACTATTTAATTTAAAGAGTCTATAACATGGTTTGGAATTTTGTTTCCCCACAGTAAACCTGAGATGGAGAATGGCAAGATGGAAATTTTTTCAAATTCAACCCATGGAACTTTTGGGTTGGGGATGTGCCACTGTGCCATTTGAGTCCAATAGTCGATAGGTAGTATAAACAAAAATCTGGGAGGCCTAGCCCTCCATGTCTTTGGGATCTATATAGAATTAGTCTTGAAAGGCCCGGGTGGGAGTCTGACCATATAAATCTATTAACATCCGATTGGAATTTTGTGATCAGTGCTTTATTCAGTCTGATGGGGAGAGCCCTAAATAAGTACAAAATCTTAGGAAGTAACGTAATTTTTATTGCTGTGATCCTGCCCAAAAATGATATCTTGAGGGTGTGTAAAAGATTAGGTAGTGCAGTGTTAGGATGGGAAAGGAATAGTAACATATCGTCTGCGTACATGCTCAGCTCATATGTATTATTGTTTGTTGTATATCCTTTGATGTCTGTGTGGAGTAGTATTGCTGTAGCTAATGGTTCGATCGCTAGAGAAGAAATAACCCAGGGAGAGTTGATTTGCCAGGGTTGGTGCACGCTGCATGACTGTCTTGATGCCCTCTGATAGTATGCGGGCATAAACCACTGTGTCATTATACTAAACAGAAAGCCATAGAAAACACAGGAGTGAAGTTTGTCATGCTGGGTGGTGCCAATAGGACCAACAACACATCGCAATTCGAGCCATGTAGAGCAGGTTTAAAGCTAACCAATCAAATTAATACTAGGGAAGTGGGACAAGACAGTTGACCTGTTGGAGAAGTACAAATCTGTAGAAACTCAGTCAAAGAAACAACAAGTAAACTTTGTACACAATCTTTTAGTCCAGAGACCCAGCTCAGCACAGCCACACAACCCGGCAACACTAAGGTATTTCATATGAATGAAATATGACCACATAAATAAAAACGTATTCTCTCAAAAATAATTGAACAAAAGTTTTATTGAACAAACAACAACACTCAAGACCAATCTTTATTACTCTAACAATCTTTGTCCATTCTAATAATTCCCCTCATGTAATGTTCTTCTCAAAACAATATAAAGAGAATTTCCAAAAAATAAGGGGGGTATGAGGATCAGCTAACAATTAGAAAGCTAAACAAAACTAAAACTGAAAAGGAAAAAATCTCAGCATCTGAAACTTCAGAAAGTGTTGGATGTCTGGTTCCATCCACCAATCCCACGTCTCTACAAAACACAGTAGTGATGTAGGGGCAAGTGGAAGGAACCACATCATGCAATGGGTTACCAAGCATCTGACACACCCAAAGTGTGTCTGAAGCTGAATATTTCTTGCTGCAGTACAGATCAAAGATGTGTGTATTGTTCCGAGCTGTGTCTCAGTGTTGTGCCTTGTTGGGCACATTTTTATTTGTTGTTGTTTTGTCTTTGTTTGTTGTTAACATGAGAAAAAATTAAAAGTTTAATAAAATTACCCTTTAAAATAAAAAGACGTGGGGCGCAGGCAGCAGGACATTGCCTAGAATATTTTTTTTGTTTTCAAATATAGCGACAAAGTTGCTTTAATAAAATATTTAACTTTATATGACTGGCTCTCTCCAATAAATTTTTGTATTTTCTATAATTTGCAAAGCAGAAAATAACAGATATATTTGAATTGCTAAAATACACTTCTATCACATCAATTATTGTCATGTAATATCTAAATATTAGGATTGTAATCTAGCCATTAATTCTTGAAAGTGGAGAGAGAAATGGAAAATCTTTCCCTGCATTAAATAGTAAAAAAATTATTATTAGTTCACAACTTTTACAATCTTTCTGGGCTTTCTTCCAACAACATGCTGTGAATCGCTGCACTTAATTAGCTACTTATAACCTGTTCATAGGGTCCCAAGAGCTACACGTTTGTGAAGAGATGTCGATCTTGCTTCATTTCTTTCCTAGCAATGGGTTCTGGGCCAGAATATAACCTCCGAGCTAAAGAACTGTAAATTCTTAATAGGAGATGAATTATTTACTTGTTATATCAGGTGTTTATGCTATGGGTAGCTTATTTTCCATAGAGGAATGTTTTGTTATTTGGAATGTGCTGTAGGATGAAAGCAGCACGTATTTAAAATATACTTTTTTTTTACCATTTTACTGTTCAGCCATTGATTCATTTCAATTTAATGACACAGAACTCAGCAAAAGAGTCAACGAATGCTTATTTTTAATGGAATATTCCTCTTTAATCTAAATGTAACCATAGATGTGAGCAGACTGTCAATTGATCCTGCAGATTTTGACCAGATTGGGCAATGTTTTTCTTGCATACGGGTACCAACAGGCAGCAACAGACATTCTTTTTTGACTGTTTTGATTTGACTGTGTAGGAATTAGTGACTGGAATAGTGGGATCTTTTATTGTTAATGTTCCAAGCTTTATAGCCGCCTCCTCCCCTCCCCCTTCCTGCTCCTGCAATGCCCCCATGTATGGTAACATACCAACTCAAAGTGGTTGTAAAGGCACAAGGCTTTTTACCTTCATGCATTCTATTCTATGGTAAAAAAAAACTTCTGTGTGCAGCAGCATTGGCTTTTGGCAGCAGCCATTGGCTCCCACTGCTGTCAATCACAGCCAGTGAGCCAATTTAGGAGATGGAGGGGTGGGGCAAATGGACACACGGAGCCGCGGACCCGGGGACTTGCGCCTATTCTGGTGCACACAGAAGAAGGGAGGAGCCAGCAGTGCTGGCGTGGGACCCAAGAAGAGGAGGATCTGGGCTGCTCTTGGCAAAACCACTGCACAAAGGAGGTAAGTATAACATGTTTGTTTTTTATTTTTTTATTTTTTTAAACCAAGGCTTTAATATTGTGACAGACCTAGCTGGGACACAGGCTTTTGGAGAGAACTAAAAGCGAGCCTCTTGCCAACCCATTATGGGCCCTGGATTTTAAGGGGCACAGGGTGAAGGAGAACCCCACTATAATCTGTGCTAGGCAGATTCAGGGTTAATTAGCACATACAACAATAGGTGAAATACTCTTTAGAATCTGTGTCAAGACAGCCTAGCCTCATTTGCATTATACAAGACAACAGACAGGTGGCTGGAGTTGATGATATTAGCATCTAACATGTGTGAAGCTCGGTGACAACAAGTCTGACCTGTAGTGAAATCCTGATGGGCACAGAGTCATATCGGCTGATTAAAGGGATTAGTTAATTAGTTTATGTTAATTTGTTACAGGTGTATTGTTAGAGTAATATGAGCAGGAGGGGGGATCTCCTCTTCTACTTTATTATAAATACTGTCATTTTGGTTCTAATAAATCAGTCCATTTTTAGCACTAAGCAAGTCTCGTCTCGTTTGGTGCTTGGGAGCGGTTGGAATATCTGAGATCCATATTCAGACTGGGAGGAAGTGGTATATGACGAAAGCACTCAAGAGGAGTGTGGGAGCGTTTCGTCACAAATATCACTTTAAGAGTTGCAATGAATGGCAATGGGATCATGATCACTAATTTGATTGCTATTTAATAGGTTTGACCTCCTACAATTCACCAAGGCCAGGGCCTACAATCTCAGACATCTGTACTTCCATGTCCATTAGTGCAGCCTTACTTCTAAGAGATTACTTATGTTTTATCATTTACTTTATGTTTCCCCATCAGCTTAAAGTGCCAGGCTAATTATCATACTATAGAGCCACCCTGTGTCATAAGCTCAGGAGTACGGTTAATGGACATTCAAAAAACATTCACAGAACAAAGGTGTTGTCTTTGTTACATGAAATAAACATACAACTGGTAATTGACAGTTGATAGACAAAAGCTGTCAACTTTCATAGGGGTCTTACTGCAGACGGTGCTTTGAAATTTCTGCTCCAACAAAAAAGAAAAACAAAAAAAAAGTACAAAGTAAATAAAAAAATAATCGAAGACTTGAGCTTCAGGCTCCCAAATGATCCAGCCTATTTAGTTTGGATATAATAGAAACCTTACCCATTACAATAATTTCCTTGTATAAGCATACAATAATTTACTTATACTTACACAATATTGAATCATTTTTGACAATAATTATAATTATTTCGTTTTTTTTAGCAATAGTGATCTTCTTATCCACTTTTCAATCATGCCCAATTTATTAATATTGGTTTTACTCATGTCCCAGGCTTCCCCTTCTGTGTATACAGTATATGTAGTATAATGTTGAAAAATTAAAAGTAGCTTCTAAAATTGTAAGGGCCATTATATCAAAATCTAAAATGTTCAATTTAATGCATTGTAACCTAAATAAATATTACCTCTGCTTTCCTCTTCTCATTTTGACTACAAAGCCCACGAATTAGGACTGTCCATGACACCTGTAGCCCTATAAAATTCCTACATCCCTGGTGGCATACAGACAAAGCAGAGGCACCCTCCTCCCTCTCCCCGAAATGCATTGCCTAGCAACCCCAGAAACCTAAAAGCAGACACCAACATTGGAGATGTGCTAGCATGCTGCTGAATCTCATCTCCTGGCGAGCCCTTTCCTTCTTTTGTTCAGAATGTTCTTGGAATCCTGCCACTGACCACAGAGGTCTCTTCTCCCTGGCTTTCTATATGTACTACTTCTTACAAATTCTTGATAGTGCAATATTGTTTTTTTTCCTATTAAAATAGACTTGTTTAATACATGTGGTCTGTCTTCTTTTTTCATCTTTTAAAATAACAGCACACACTGCTATCCTTGAGAGGTAAAGCTGCACCAAACTTAAATATGATCTGTAACTGTTATTTTTATTTTCTGATGCATAGTTGTGTTGTGAATGTATTAATTACCTGGAATTTCCAAAGCTTTGTATCTGAAATATTTGATTGGTGTGCATTATGTGTAGGTACACCTGTGAGTTAGGCCACTGTAGCTACCGACACTGCAACATTACATTCAAGGGCCATGTAGTGGATGCTATGCAAGTGGGCAGAGCATGTTTTCCTAAACCCCTTTCCCAGAACAGTGCCTGTATTTCCAGTCCACAGCCAGACTGGTTTAATAGAAATTAAAACCAAAAACTCAAACATTTCCAAAAAACACCAGCTTAGCTCCAATACATCGCATTTTCTAGATGAGATTCTTACAAATGCCCATTGCTGACTGATTCCCTTTAAGTGTGGCCCTACTAGAGTACACAAAGCTAAAGAATTCAGATCAAAAGGCTTACTAAGTAGCCCTGGTATGTTTAATTAGAGCTGTTGATCTGATTTATTTGCATTAACAGACTAAATTCCTTTAAGTAATTCAATTTTCTTTCCTAAATTTTGATTACTGTCTTTGTATCCCTTTAATATTCTTCACCCATGCCTACTGAATCATCATTCTCATCTGCCTTAAAATATTGTTTCTTTTTTTTTTATTAACTAAAATGTTTATTTTTGTTCTAATAGCAATAAAATTACACGTTATATGTTGACCTCTCTCTAGTTTGAAACTCATTAAAATAATAAATAAAAAAGACCTGTTCAAGCTTAAATTCTCATGTTTATTAAATGTCCATTATTAAAAGGGATGTTCTTTATTTTTAGCTGCTAAATAAATTCAGGAAAGTAATATATTAAAGAATATTATGTAGTTCTGACCATAATAAATAATGGAAATATGTTAAAAACACATATTCTCTTTAAGGCCCCTTTCACACTTATACAACTTGTCCCACGATTTGGGACTGCAAAGTAGCATGACAAGTCATTCCCCATGATTTCCAATGACAGCCATTCATATTAGTACAACTTCAAGTCATTCCAACTTCAAAGTAGTCCCTGCACTACTTTGGTCCGATTTTGATGCCACTTACACAGGCATTCCCTGAAATTGCGGAGTGATCCCGTTAAAATCGCGCGACTTTGAAGTTGCACAAGTGCGAAAGGGGCCTTAAGCAAAACTAGCCCTGTTTTACATTTTTCTTTGACATGTAGGCTTTTTTTATGATAGACATAAATGATTCTCCCTGTCTGTTAGTGTTTATATGTGTGCATATGCAGGAGTTATATCATCCTGACCCCGCCAATCAAAATGGCCAAAGACTCCAAACTCAGAGGAAGACTGGGTAAAGATGAAAGTGCCAGTGGTGGAGGGCAGTGCAAACATCACACTGCTGGAGGGTATCACTAGATTAGTGTGCCATAATATTATGTCAAAAATCTCCTGGGGCCCACATTTTTTACATTTTTACTGCCAGTTAATTTCTGCTTTAAGGAATAAAGACAATTATTCTGTGACATAGAACAAATTTTCAGGCAAAGCAACGTATTCGTTTACAAAATGCATACATCACCAAGGTTTTGGCTGGTTAAAAAACACTTACCTATGCAATACCACCTAGCCAATAATTTATCAGGGATTCACAGGCTATAGTATATAGCAAGTTGTTCTTGTTTAGTTGAAACATGTTAACTGATTTGATTGTGTTCTGGTATATGTATTAAACTATTGATCCTTCTGAGTCTTCACTAACGGCAGCTCTAATATTGCATTCTACATCAGTAGACTCAATCAGTGGCGGAATTATAGGGGTCGCCGAGATCGCCATGGCGACCAGGCCCCTTGCTGCAGGGGCCTACTCTTTGATAGGAGGGGCGGCTGAGAGGAGCTCCCCGATCGTCAGCTGATTCCCAACTGTAATCGGCAGTGTGCAGGGAGCTCCTCACATTAGCCGTGTGTGCTCTTTGTCTCCCCCTACAGTGCAGTACACGGCAGGAAGAGCCAAGGTAAATTACTGACTTTTTTTTAATAAGACTATCTGCTGTATGTGTGTTTATATGTGTGTGCATGCATGTGTGTGTGTGCATGTGTGTGGGTGTGCATGTGTATGGGTGTGTGCGTGTCTGGGTGTGGGTGTGCATGTGTGTGTGTGTGTGTGTGTGTGCATACATGTGTGTGTGTGTATACATGTATGTGTGTGTCTGCATGCATGTGTGTGTTTGTGGGTGTGCAGTATGTCTGTGTGTGTGCATGATGCATGTATGTCTGTGTGTGCATGTATGCATATGTATGTATGTGAATGTGCATGTGTTTATCAGTGGCGGTGCGTCCAAAAGGGCGCACAGGTGCTGCCCCCTCTCTCCAGCCACTCCCTCTATAACCAATGGATAGATTTATGCATAGCATAGCATGAATCTATCCATGACCACCGCTGCCATCCCCCATATTTAGGTGTCCGGTCCCTTTTGGGGCGCCGGGCGCCTGAATTACAGAGGCTGGGGGGGGGTTTTGAAGCACCTGATTAGAACCATCGCCTCTCATAGGCTTCAAAATAGGTGAACTGCGAGTGCCATGCTTGGCGCTCACAGTCCTCCTAGGTGTGTTAGAAAAGTGAATTAATATTCACTTTCCTAACACGGAACCGCCTCTACACCAATCAGGTGTACGGGTCTGTTACCTGTCACCTGATCGGCTGAAACGATAGGCGCAGCTATTGGACGCCTATCAGGAGGAGAGGACGGGAGATGAGGATGGCAGGAGAAGCATGGAGGACCCCGCTCGTGCCCGTCACCCGCTGCCCCACCAAGACAGGGTAAGTGCCGGGCAGACGGGGAGCGGACGGTTGGGATTCACAGTGGTAGCATTTGATGACACACTGCCAGTATTTGATGACACACTGGCAGCATTTGATGGGCACACCGGCAGCATTTAATGGGCACACCGGCAGCATTTGATGGGCACAGTGGCAGCATTTGATGGGCACAGTGGTGGCATTTGATGGCACAGTGGCAGAGCTTGATGGGCACAGTGGCAGCATTTGATGGGCACAGTGGCAGCATTTGATGGGCACAATGGCGGCATTTGGTGGCACAGTGGCATCGTTTGATGGGAACACTGGCAGCGTTTGATGGGTACACTGGCGGAATTTGATCGGCACAGCGGCAGAGTTTTATGGGCACAGTGGCAGCAATTGATGGGCACAGTAGCTGCAATTGATGTTTTTTTTCTGAATTTTTTAGTTTGCTTGCGCCCCCTAAAAATTTTGAGCACCAGCTGCCACTGGTTTATATGTGTGTGCATATGTGCATCTATATATATATATATATATATATATATATATATATATATATATATATATATATATATATATTATGTGTGTGTTTATATATGTGTGTTTGTTTACATTTATGTATGCACATTTTATGTAAAATGCTGTTCCTCTGAAAAGCGATCCATGCTCAGATCGCTTTTCAGAGGCATTTGACATCCAGTAGAGAGGCAATATGTTGCCTAATGACCACCTGTTTTAACCCCTTAAATGCATCATCACTATGCTGCAAATGCATGCAGTGCACACAGTTGCAGGGGGGTTGCAGTGCAGCCCCATTCACCTAGGGGTATACTTGAAGGGTGCCCTGACTGGAAAAAGATTGTGAAACACCTACATAGAGGAACCGATCTCTCCATTTTCCTCCTGCAGCTGCTGAATGCCTGTGGGGGGGAGAGGAGGAGAAGTGGGGGGAAATGGAGAAATCGGTTCCTTTATATACAGGCACCCACTTGTGACTGGGCCCTGGTGTTCCGCCATCGGGCTCGGAGTAAAGAGCTCTCCATGGTTTCTTGCATAGGGGCCCTGAGGGTTCTAGTTACGCCACTGGACTCAATCCTATTCCATAGCTCTTAAACAGTAAAACATCCTTATTGGATACTAATCCCTTCACCAACCGTAGTGGAAAAAAGGGACATCCCGCATTCCTGACCATCTAGCCTCTGCTGGTGTCATCCCCATGCCATTTTTTTTTTAATTCTGTCATATGATTCCCCTTAACCACTTCAATGCACTGTATTATATACTCTGCACTGACTGCACTGTGTATAAATATATATACTAGACTGCCTGTACTGTATATATAGTCTACACTGACTGCATTGTGTGTATATATATATATATATATATATATATATATTATTAAACTGCCTGCATGCCACTAACTAACCTGCCTAATCTAGCTCAAGTTCTCTCAATCTCTTCACGTTATGACACTACACACGGCTATCGCTGTAAAAAGCAGCCTTATATAGTGTGGGGCGTGGTCTCCTGAGCCATGATTGGCCAAAGGCCAATCATGGCTCTCCCAGAAGATCGCACTGTGATTTGCCAAAGCATGCAGGTCAGGTGCATTCTTTGGCCAATCAGCAGCTGTCAATGCACTGCAATCTCGTAGTGCATTATGGGTCGTTCCATGGCGTTCAAATTTGCCTCAAATGCCCCATATGTTCGGTTTGCTTGCGGACAAACAAACACCTGATGTTCGAGTTGAACTTACGACTCGATAGTAACTCCCTAAGGCTTGATTCTCACCTATGCATTTTTAGTGCTTTTTGCATTTTGCAGATTTGCACTACAGTCCATTTACCATGGTTTCCTATGGAAAACGTTTGTTGTGAAAATCTCCAAAATGCAAAAAAGCACTAAAACTGCATAGGTGTGAATCCAGCCTAATAGTAACCAGCAGCTAATACTACTGCCAGATAGAATTGACCAACTCCATCTTCAGTAAACATATGGGAATTCAGATGTTTGTATTCTGCAGGCCTCCGATGTGTTCTCCTAGCAAACCTTCAAACATAACAGGCTTTGCTTTTTTCTGCTGCTTGAAGATAATTTTGGCATAATTGCAAGCACAGTGCAGCTGTGTGAGCAACACTGATAGCTGTTCTGCTATTAGGAAGCAGGATAATCAAAGCCATTAAAATATATCTCGGGCCCTTTTTTCTAGACCTTTACAATTTGTGACTTTGTTCTACTTTCAAGTTAATGTAGAGCTGGTCCATAAAACTAAAATAGTTATTGACTTCACACTGGGCAGCAGGGATCTCTGAGGAAATTTTGTTCAGAAGTAATGGATCAGTGCTACAGACGGGCTGAGCACATTTTCAATAAATAATGCATAGATATATAATCACAGTGCTGCAAAATGTGTTTTCAACTGAACATTAAAATGTATAAATTGGATGCCCCGTGAACAATATGATTGATTCAAAGAACTAGGTTTATTCTATCTGTGTTGGTGTGGCTAAACAATATGATTAATTGTTCCATGTATCTTCTCCTTTTATGTAATTATTTCTCCTTTGACAGATTTCATATGCCCCAGTGCAAGCACATAAAGTAGTGAGTTAACCTTTCAAGGTCTGTAAATTACAGGGAATGCTGTTATAACCAATGATGTCTAAAAGAGAATCAGATTGTCTATTGTGATTCACCTACTTGATATCAACCAAATTACAGGCATTATAAAATAACTTGACACGTGACTAATAAGTTATGCCAACTGTTCTAGTAGGATGGGTGGGCTGTGTTTAGAGAAGCATACAGTATATGGTCTATATATGTGAGCTGCTGTTATTTTACATAAATGTGAAAGAATAATGCAACAATTAATTATGATCATCATATGTTTATTATAATAATGGTATACAAAGAAAAAGAAACAAGGGGGGGTTTAGCCAGCCTGACGGACTCTCTCGGCACCTGAACAAAAACGGGTATTTCGTAGTATATATTTCATTCATTTATTAGAAAAAGTTACACAAGGTGATATATACAAATTATTGAAAAAGAAAAATTAAATATTTTTTACAAAGGTTAGCCATCATATACAGATATACATCTCGACACTACTAGTCTCATTTACAGAGTTTCCATGCTGGATAGAAGATGGTTGACGCGTTTCGCTCTTAGCTTCATCAGAACCAAAAAAGATCCACAATTTTTCTGTCTGTATTATAATCATAAAACAGTGAGAAATGAGAGTTAGTCATAGATGAGCCACAAAATATCCCACTATACCATATCCAAAATGTGCCTGTCACTGTTCACCCAATCTATGGATATTTAGATTCGTAGCCCACCTAGTAGGTATATCTTGCTAATTTGCAAGGTATCCGGTATGTACAGATCTAAGTTCAATTTAAAAACCTTTTCCTGGGGAGGAAGTTGTCATCAGCTTTATTCATTCATAGCAGTGCAGTTGCTGAAAGAGAGAAGTCAGGGAGAGGGAAGGAAAAAAAAAAAAAAAAAAAAAAATATATATATATTTTGTTATAGTTATTTATTTATTGCTCCTCCTAATTATTTCATAGCATATTAGTTATATGAATAGTGGAGTTAATACTTACATCTATCCTAGTGCTGATACTGATATGTATACAGCTATATTGGACCCCCTCGTTTATTGGATAGGTAGAAAGGGAATGCCTGTGTTGTAGCTCTAAGGGAGATGGACAAAGGTAGAGCGGTCAGTGTTAGAGGTATTAGACCCGTCCTAAGGGGTTCAGGGTGAAGAAAGTCCTACCTGATCAGGTAGATTCAAGGTTTAAATAATTTGATCGAAGGTCCAGGTAGGGTTTAAACATGCCTTAATGACATTACCCGTTACTACAGGACCTAGTAGATAGAAAAGGTCATCATTGCAAATAGCAGCCCAATTGTAAAGAAGATATGCTTAGGCTGCTAGAAAGGTATATAAGGGGACCTGTACCTGTTTCAGTCCAGTGAGCCTCCTCTGGGAAGGACAGCCTAGGAGCACTTAGACGGGCACCCCTCCAAGTTGGGGAGCCCTACGTCAGGTCTAATAAAGTCAATAACGAAGAAGTAGCTTTAGACACTTATTTAAGGTCAGTGCTATAGCATAGAAATAGACCATAGAGTAGTAAAACATACCTATAAGCCAAAGATAGAGCATGAGCTGCCTTCCCAGTACTTCCTCTGTCGGCTAGTGAGTGAGAATGCTGTTTAAATACTGCCTTTCCCGCCATGCCTAGGCGGGCACTTAATTAGCTGCAAGCTGGCTCAGCTGGAGCCGAGGGCTAATGGTCCTATGTTTGTGTGCTTTACTTACTAAGTCCGACGTGTTCAATCAGCTGCACGATAGATCAGCTGGAGCGGTGGGCTGGTGATATCCTACGTCAGTACCCGTTGATTCTCAAGGCTACAGTGCGCCTGCGCCACCTGGGAATCCCCCATCAAAGTGCACAATGTCAATCAGGCCGAACTGTGTGATATGTAACCACGCCCCCCCGCCGTGACGAAAAAACGACGAGGGGCAGGGTCTGCTGGCAGCTCAAGAAGGGCGCATGCGCGACTTGGGAAGCCCAGTTCCCGGTGCCTTACGGCGCCAGCCGGGAAGGTCAGCACTGCGTACTGTCGAGGCCCCCTGCCAATGCGCAAGCATGGCAGAGGGGCGGAGTCACCATTCCACCAACGGAAGAGCGAGTGTCCCCGGGCGTCGGAGTGACCAGCCACTCATGCGCAGTTGCATAAAGTGAGGAAATAACCTCCACTGAATATAGTAAAGGCATAGATAAATATAGAGAAGTGAACATAGAAGATTGATTCTAATTGGGAGTACTTCAGCCTATACAGAGAAGGGACAGGATAAAGGAGGGATAGATAATCTGATTTTCCTTAGTTCTAGAAAATTGAATAGTAAATTAATAAAATATTTAAAATATTAATAACAACAAAAAATAATAAAATAAAATAAAATAAATAAAATAAAATTAATTAAAGATAAAAAAAAAAAAAAAAAAAAAATATATAAAAATAAATAAACAAACAAAAAAAAAACAAAAAAAAACAAAAAAAAAACAAGAGGAGCCCCTGGCCTGTCACTTAAAGCATTGCCATATATGGGCAATAGAGGAGAAGAGGGAGCCGATGGTCGGTCCCTCCGGAGCCACCACCGCTACTCCCCCACCGTGGGGGAGAGAGGAAAGGCTAGCCTAAGCTAACCAAATCCCCCCAGTTTGTATCCAGACCAGAGGGAACCGAGTAATCAGCAGCCATTCTTCTCCATATATATATAGATATAAATAAAAACATAAGCTTATATGACCATAGGGAGAGACAAATAATTGAATAGATTATATTCCATAATGATGGTTGACACGCACATTTGGACACGATATATAATGGGTGTGACTCCCCGTGAATATAACCCCCACATACTTACATAAATATTACTTCCATTGTGTCTCTATGTGTATGATTTCCATATTGTTGATGCCAACCCATACATATAAAATATTTACAGACAATATTAGTTATATATAAAAAATTGCAAATAAAATTGTGCTTGAGATATTCTTGGGGGCTGATAACTCATTCAAAATCCTGTCCACATATAAGGGATACGACATATATGGTTCTACTTGCTTGGACATAACTGGTGTTCAAACTATAGTTCTTTAGATATCAAATTAGCTTATCCCTCATAAGAAGGGGCGAAAACTAAGCGAGTCATTGAGACCTGGGGCCTGGGTGGCATTTAGCTTGAAGATCCACCTTGCCTCTCGTTGCAATAACTTTTGGTCGATATTTCCCCCTCTGGGGTCCTCATTGACTTTTTCCAGGGCTGTAAAACACACCATAGAGGTGTCGTTTTTATGATATAGAGATACATGCCTTCCGATTGGCGTATAAAGGAGGTTCTTTCTGATGTAATAGATATGGTCATAGATTCTCCTCCAGAAGTTTCTAAACGTCTTTCCGACGTAGAATGCTCCACATCTACAGAAGGCTATATAGACTATACCCTTGGTCTGACAATTGGCTGAAAATTTAATATTATGCATATCACCAGTAGGGAGTCGGAAAGATGAACCCTCCAGTACCCAGTCGCAATAGTCACATTTAAGGCATCTGGACATTCCAGGGTGGTCCATATCCACCTCCAGGTTTTCCTGGAAATGGGTATGCACCAGCCGGTCCTTCAGAGACTGGCATTTTTTGTAGGTAATCTGTGGAGTCTCTCCTATGTATTTTTTTACAATTCTATCTCCTGTGAGTAAATGCCAGTGTTTACCTATAACCTTACGTATATCTTCATAGTTATTAGAATACGTGGTAATTACTCGTGTCACATTTGACTGACTTTTACCCTTGGTCTGACAATTGGCTGAAAATTTAATATTATGCATATCACCAGTAGGGAGTCGGACCACTTTTCCCCGGACTCCGTCTTTTTACTCACTACCCAAAACTCACAAAAACATTAACAAACCCCCAGGACGCCCGATTATATCGGGAATAGGGGCAAAAACGGAAAAAGGCAGTAGACTAGTAGATGCATTTCTGCGTCCATATGTTACACAATTACCGTCATATTTGCAGGACACCTTGGCATTACTAAGGGTCCTGCATAACAAAAGGGTTCCTCCTAATTGCTACTTAGTAGCCATTGATATTGAGGCCCTCTACTGCAGTATTCCACATAAATTGGGAGTACAGGTAGTAAAGAGCTTCTTCGAGGAAAGTGACCCAATAAGAAGACCATATAATCGATTTGTTCTAGAATTACTGACACATATTCTTACTAAAAATTTTTTTTCGTTTGATGGCTCCCACTACCTCCAGGTGCAGGGCGTAGCAATGGGGACATGTTGTGCCCCATCCTACGCCAATCTGTACCTGGGGGGGTGGGAGCGGTCACTTTTTTCCAGTCCTGATGTATCGATGTATCTGGCCAG
Source organism: Lithobates sylvaticus (assembly GCA_028564925.1). Lineage (NCBI taxonomy): Eukaryota > Metazoa > Chordata > Amphibia > Anura > Ranidae > Lithobates > Lithobates sylvaticus. The sequence continues at coordinate 104,295,712 of CM053031.1, read as the reverse complement.
CATTTTATGCTGGCACAGATACATCGATGACATCTTTATGGTGTGGAATGCAAGCCTGGAGGATCTCCATAAATTTATGGAACAAATATCTGTGAATGACTTCAATCTAAAATTCACAATGGAATACAGTTTGGAAACCCTGCCCTTCCTTGATCTAACCATAATCAAAAATAGGGATGGACACATTACGACCTCTCTATACAGGAAAAAAACTGCAGGGAACACTATCCTCCACGCAACCAGCTCACACCCCCAGTCCCTAATTAGGAGCATTCCATACTCTCAATACTTACGTTTGAGAAGAAACTGCTCCACAGAAACCACATTCAGAGCAGAAGCCAATTTATTACGTGAACGTCTGTCAGCTAGGGGCTATAGTAAAACAATTCTAAAAAAAGCCTTTAAAAAGGCAATAGAGAAAGAAAGAATCGATCTACTCTTTGGGGAGCGACATAACAAAAGTCAGTCAAATGTGACACGAGTAATTACCACGTATTCTAATAACTATGAAGATATACGTAAGGTTATAGGTAAACACTGGCATTTACTCACAGGAGATAGAATTGTAAAAAAATACATAGGAGAGACTCCACAGATTACCTACAAAAAATGCCAGTCTCTGAAGGACCGGCTGGTGCATACCCATTTCCAGGAAAACCTGGAGGTGGATATGGACCACCCTGGAATGTCCAGATGCCTTAAATGTGACTATTGCGACTGGGTACTGGAGGGTTCATCTTTCCGACTCCCTACTGGTGATATGCATAATATTAAATTTTCAGCCAATTGTCAGACCAAGGGTATAGTCTATATAGCCTTCTGTAGATGTGGAGCATTCTACGTCGGAAAGACGTTTAGAAACTTCTGGAGGAGAATCTATGACCATATCTATTACATCAGAAAGAACCTCCTTTATACGCCAATCGGAAGGCATGTATCTCTATATCATAAAAACGACACCTCTATGGTGTGTTTTACAGCCCTGGAAAAAGTCAATGAGGACCCCAGAGGGGGAAATATCGACCAAAAGTTATTGCAACGAGAGGCAAGGTGGATCTTCAAGCTAAATGCCACCCAGGCCCCAGGTCTCAATGACTCGCTTAGTTTTCGCCCCTTCTTATGAGGGATAAGCTAATTTGATATCTAAAGAACTATAGTTTGAACACCAGTTATGTCCAAGCAAGTAGAACCATATATGTCGTATCCCTTATATGTGGACAGGATTTTGAATGAGTTATCAGCCCCCAAGAATATCTCAAGCACAATTTTATTTGCAATTTTTTATATATAACTAATATTGTCTGTAAATATTTTATATGTATGGGTTGGCATCAACAATATGGAAATCATACACATAGAGACACAATGGAAGTAATATTTATGTAAGTATGTGGGGGTTATATTCACGGGGAGTCACACCCATTATATATCGTGTCCAAATGTGCGTGTCAACCATCATTATGGAATATAATCTATTCAATTATTTGTCTCTCCCTATGGTCATATAAGCTTATGTTTTTATTTATATATATATATATATGGAGAAGAATGGCTGCTGATTACTCGGTTCCCTCTGGTCTGGATACAAACTGGGGGGATTTGGTTAGCTTAGGCTAGCCTTTCCTCTTTCCCCCACGGTGGGGGAGTAGCGGTGGTGGCTCCGGAGGGACCGACCATCGGCTCCCTCTTCTCCTCTATTGCCCATATATGGCAATGCTTTAAGTGACAGGCCAGGGGCTCCTCTTGTTTTTTTTTTTTTTTTTTTTTTTGTTTGTTTATTTTTATATATTTTTTTTTTTTTTTTTTTTTTTTTTTTATCTTTAATTCATTTTATTTTATTTATTTTATTTTATTTTATTATTTTTTCTTGTTATTAATATTTTAAATATTTTATTACTTTACTATTCAATTTTCTAGAACTAAGGAAAATCAGATTATCTATCCCTCCTTTATCCTGTCCCTTCTCTGTATAGGCTGAAGTACTCCCAATTAGAATCAATCTTCTATGTTCACTTCTCTATATTTATCTATGCCTTTACTATATTCAGTGGAGGTTATTTCCTCACTTTATGCAACTGCGCATGAGTGGCGGGTCACTCCGACGCCCGGGGACACTCGCTCTTCCGTTGGTGGAATGGTGACTCCGCCCCTCTGCCATGCTTGCGCATTGGCAGGGGGCCTCGACAGTACGCAGTGCTGACCTTCCCGGCTGGCGCCGTAAGGCACCGGGAACTGGGCTTCCCAAGTCGCGCATGCGCCCTTCTTGAGCTGCCAGCAGACCCTGCCCCTCGTCGTTTTTTCGTCACGGCGGGGGGGCGTGGTTACATATCACACAGTTCGGCCTGATTGACATTGTGCGCTTTGATGGGGGATTCCCAGGTGGCGCAGGCGCACTGTAGCCTTGAGAATCAACGGGTACTGACGTAGGATATCACCAGCCCACCGCTCCAGCTGATCTATCGTGCAGCTGATTGAACACGTCGGACTTAGTAAGTAAAGCACACAAACATAGGACCATTAGCCCTCGGCTCCAGCTGAGCCAGCTTGCAGCTAATTAAGTGCCCGCCTAGGCATGGCGGGAAAGGCAGTATTTAAACAGCATTCTCACTCACTAGCCGACAGAGGAAGTACTGGGAAGGCAGCTCATGCTCTATCTTTGGCTTATAGGTATGTTTTACTACTCTATGGTCTATTTCTATGCTATAGCACTGACCTTAAATAAGTGTCTAAAGCTACTTCTTCGTTATTGACTTTATTAGACCTGACGTAGGGCTCCCCAACTTGGAGGGGTGCCCGTCTAAGGGCTCCTAGGCTGTCCTTCCCAGAGGAGGCTCACTGGACTGAAACAGGTACAGGTCCCCTTATATACCTTTCTAGCAGCCTAAGCATATCTTCTTTACAATTGGGCTGCTATTTGCAATGATGACCTTTTCTATCTACTAGGTCCTGTAGTAACGGGTAATGTCATTAAGGCATGTTTAAACCCTACCGGGACCTTCGATCAAATTATTTAAACCTTGAATCTACCTGATCAGGTAGGACTTTCTTCACCCTGAACCCCTTAGGACGGGTCTAATACCTCTAACACTGACCGCTCTACCTTTGTCCATCTCCCTTAGAGCTACAACACAGGCATTCCCTTTCTACCTATCCAATAAACGAGGGGGTCCAATATAGCTGTATACATATCAGTATCAGCACTAGGATAGATGTAAGTATTAACTCCACTATTCATATAACTAATATGCTATGAAATAATTAGGAGGAGCAATAAATAAATAACTATAACAAAATATATATTTTTTTTTTTTTTTTCCTTCCCTCTCCCTGACTTCTCTCTTTCAGCAACTGCACTGCTATGAATGAATAAAGCTGATGACAACTTCCTCCCCAGGAAAAGGTTTTTAAATTGAACTTAGATCTGTACATACCGGATACCTTGCAAATTAGCAAGATATACCTACTAGGTGGGCTACGAATCTAAATATCCATAGATTGGGTGAACAGTGACAGGCACATTTTGGATATGGTATAGTGGGATATTTTGTGGCTCATCTATGACTAACTCTCATTTCTCACTGTTTTATGATTATAATACAGACAGAAAAATTGTGGATCTTTTTTGGTTCTGATGAAGCTAAGAGCGAAACGCGTCAACCATCTTCTATCCAGCATGGAAACTCTGTAAATGAGACTAGTAGTGTCGAGATGTATATCTGTATATGATGGCTAACCTTTGTAAAAAATATTAAATTTTTCTTTTTCAATAATTTGTATATATCACCTTGTGTAACTTTTTCTAATAAATGAATGAAATATATACTACGAAATACCCGTTTTTGTTCAGGTGCCGAGAGAGTCCCTCAGGCTGGCTAAACCCCCCCTTGTTTCTTTTTCTTTGTATACTCATTAGGACGAGGTACCACCCATAGCTTTCTTCATATAATTCTTATAATAATGGTATGTTTGTTTTTGTTACCAAGAACACAGCCTCGCTCCCCAGAACCTGGCTGTACAACAAATATCTACAAAATTGGGTCTTACACAAAGGCATTAACTTTAGAGATATGGCATAACCTATGCCATACTACTGTTCTATGGTGAACATCCCGATTGGCTGCATAGGTTCGGTTTCCAAACAGTTTGGCAAATCTTGCTTTAGATTTGAAGTTTACGAACTTTGCAGTAAACACTATTGAAATCTATGGAGAACAAATGTTGTTATTAAATTCTGCCCATGTGTATGGCTATTAAGCATGCTATTGCCAAACAAACAGTATGGGAATCCATAGGGGCATGCATCAATGCCAATATCTGTCAATCTCTCGATCTATAGATATAGATAGTTAGGGAGAGGGAGCAACAAAGAGCGATAGATAGATAGATAGATAGATAGATAGATAGATAGATAGATAGATAGATAGATAGATAGATACAAAAGACAGTACCTCTACCTACAAGAATTGTCAGCTCTTCCTAACAGTTCCAATACACTCTGACAATATGGCTGATGTAGGCCCATTCTTTTATAGAAAGGAGGCTTCGTTATCCATTCCTTAAAATGTTTGGCTTATGACCTGGTAAAGGGCTATGCATTGCATTATAGGTTGCTCTTCATATCTGGCAGCAAACCTGCAAAATTTTCAGCCAACTGTTTGTCATTCACAAACTTGCAGATTTCAGAGATTCAGGGACACATGGTATCAGTGAACCCAAACCCCATACCTAATTAATACTACATACATTTGGACCTTGGTATTAAGTGTAAGTATCAGATTTCACTTTTTAATTTTCTTTGGCATTGGACAGAGGTATATGAAATGACACCATATCAAATATTATTATGCTTAGAATTTGCTTTCTGTGTCCCAAAATATTAAGATACTGTACAACTGGTCTACACTCACTTGGGCATGGGCATCCCTGAAAATCCTAAAGTGGCCTTACTGAACCTGAAACCTACAAAATGCTGGATTCTACTTGACCTAAGAAGCAAGGACCCAAACCCAGTTGCCCCTCCTCCCTCCTCTCTTATCCAGACTCTTCCTATTAATCCTTACCCCTCTTGTTCTTCTCCTTGCTTGTTCTATTTTCACTTGCTTTACTCCTTCTCTCTCTGCACAACCCTACTAATAGTGATGGGCTCGGGCGTGGTAGGATAAAACCCGCCAGGAAGCCGTCACTGTACACTGCCAATCATAGGCAGTGAGGCATTTCCTGACTGGCAGCAACACATACATATGCTGCCTATGATTTGCGGTGTGCATTTTCCGGCTTTCTGGCGGGTTCGATTCGAACAGGCCCGAGCACATCTCTACTAACTATAGAGTCTACAACTTTACTCTAAATAATCAATCAAAATTCTGGGGTGTTTGTGTTGCAGGTTAATTGATAACACTTCAAGGGTGTATATTTTGAAGCTGAGGCTCTGCATTTTTTGCCTCTAACCTCTTTCTAGTGAACTGTCATCCATACTGCAAATCACAGCAGCTTCAATAGAGAAGCTGTGCACATAGAGACAGTTGAACATTTCCTTTTTAGCAAGCCTTCCCAACATCACACCAACTTTAGACCAAATTGCCCAAACTGAATAATGTGAGCACGTTGCACGGTAAGAGCAGGAAATAAAATTGAAGATATACAACACAAATAAGATATTTTTAGATCTTCTTAGAGTTTAGAGTAATCCATTCCAGCAGGGCATAATGGGAGCACATAAAAATAAAGGTAATTGTAAGGCCAAAGATCCCATAGGTTTCTGGGGCAGAGAGCAAATGGAAAAGAGGAAAAGATCAGGTAAAAGGTCTCATGGAAAGCCGTGCAGTATGCAGGGCGAACATGGGGGAGTATGAGGGGAATGCTGTGTTATTTTTCAGGTTGCTATTGGCTCCAGCAGGCTAGCAACAGTACCTGATTGGTGGAGGCAGTGGGTGAGCTAAAAGCCAGCGAAACCGGAGCATTTAAGGAAGGGACCGTCCGGCCGTTAGCCCTCTCTGAAACAGGACCGGGACTCCCACCCCCCCTCCCTGTTTATTTGTTTATTCAGCTCTATATTCATCATAGTCATGGTGTTGGTTAGTGGGGGATTGTCATCCAGCTTTGTCTGGATGGACGCTGTGTAATGAAACAAAAAATTGAATTTTGTTGGGTTATAGCCGAAATGGCTAAATATTATTTAATTTAAGGTTACCCCTTGAACAACACCAGGGCCAGTTTTTAAAATCCAACAATAAAGTTTTGTTATAAGGAATCAATTGTGTCGGTATTTTATGTTATGATAATGACTCCTTGATACTAGCCCATGCCTTTAATTTAATGTTTTGTGATAGAAAAGTGTTGATTCTTTTGTGTTTGGAATGTCATTTTCCACTCACCAATCTCATTGACATCAATCTCTTTCTGCCCAATGAAGTACCAAACACATGCCATCCAATGGGCAAGTAAAGCAAACATGGACATGAGAAGAGTGAGCACCACTGCACTGTACTGAGAGTACCGATCCAGTTTCTGGAGCAATCGAAGGAGTCTTAATAGACGAACTGTCTTCAGAAGATGAACACCGAAATACTAAAAGAAAAGAAATAATATGATCTAAGTACTAGTGAATTTACAGATGCAAATGAAAATGTTAGAAGAACTGATAAACAACATCTATGGTCAGTAAAATAATTTGTGGCAGCTTTGATTGTTGTTTTGTTTTCCAAATTGACTGTGACAATTAAAACTTTTTAAATTTGTTCCTTGAACTGTGCTTTTATTGTAAGTAGTTCAGTGTAAACTTTACTGATTACTAAGCTCACTCGATTAAAGCTAATGCCCTTTGACATTTTATGGTAGTCATGCATAAAATATAAGTCTTTCTACTAAGGAAAAAGACCACATAAATGTTCTCAGTTAGGATAATGAAGCTACTTACCACATTGACACTAAATGCATAGAGCAGGTCAAAAGGTAGGGCAGCAATGAGGTCCACAAAAAACCATGTGGTTGCATAGTGCACACAAATAGAGCGAGGGTCATATACCACTTGACCAGATTTGCTGACATATGTTGTACGGAAATTCAACAAAATATCTAGGGAACAAAACAAATAAAAAAAGAAGGATTAAGAGAGATTATAGCAAACCCAAATTCCACAGTAAGGTTTATCAAGGGTTTTTATCTTCAGGAAATAGCAATCGTGATATTTTTAGTACTGTTTTGTGATCTTAATGTAAACAGTAAGTCCCCTTAAAATTAATTCTTCCAAGTTGATTAGAGACAGGTTTTATTCATTGCTGGGCAAAATGGACAGTGCACCAAGTTGACCTTAACTCTTTACTAATGTCATTAATTAAAAAGTAAAAAAACAGACAAGACAAAATTATTCCATAGGTGTTTACAGGACACATAGGCCCTCTTTTTCTGGGTGGCTTACTGTATGTGTCCCCAAAATGTCAGTGAAATGATGACTGTTTTGTACTTTTGATCCAAGTAAAGCTCTGGCTATTTTCTCACATGGAGATCATGGCCTCACTATTTACCATGCGTCCTCCAGTATGAGGCATTAAAGGTATTAATGCAGGATGGATTGTTTATGGGTTAGGTATTTTGGTGCCCGTGTTCCTGTTGTGGAGATCCACTTTTTATTTGTCCTTGTGACCATTAATTTTGTATATACAATTTTAAGTTGTCACCAGAACAGGAATATTTTCCAGTGGGACGCTTGTTCAGATGATAACTGTCTAAGCCCCCGTACACATGGTCGGAAATTCCGACCATAGAATCCGATTTTTTCAGACGGATTTTGTCCGAAACTGTCGGACAAAGTTGTCGGAAAATCCGATCCTTCTGAACGTGGTGACGTTCGTTGCATACTACGGAACTACGTAGAGGCTAGTAGCCAATAGCTTTGGTCTCTTAATTTGATCTGAACATGCGTGACACTTTGTCCGTCGGAATTCCCTACACACGATCGGAAAAAGTCAGATCAGATTTTGTTGTCGGAAAATTTTCGATCCTGCTCTCAAATTTTTTCCAACGGAAATTCCGACGAAAAAAGCCCGCTAGAGCCCACACACGATCGGATTTTCTGACAACATAATCCGATCTAATTTTTTCCATCGGAATATCCGACCGTGTGTACGGGGCATTAGAGGTTATATCTGCAACTTTGGAGAGATTTCCTCTCATCCTTTTAATTGGGCACACATGACAAAAAAAAAGCTGATACTGACTTTAGCCATTTCCTACTTTATCCAAAAAGAAAATGCTTTAGATGTACTTTACTCTTTCAGAAAACTTAACACAATATTTTTGCACTTGTGATAAATATACTGTACAATTAGTTCTAATGCAAAAGTCTGTCCAAGAGACCAGAAAATGAAAGGTGATCGTAAAAGGTCTCATTCTCTTGATTTCCTTCTGTCAAAATGTTTGCACTTACAGGCAGTTACAAACAAGTTATGTAGGATTATTCTTAAAGGCTAAGTTCACATTTGTTCACTTTTTTTTCTAAATTCCAGCTTCCCTATGTACCAATATAGAATGTACTTCTTTTGCAAAAATAAAACAGCTTTCCATTTATTCTACACACGCTTACCTCACTGTCTTCATGGCTGTTTAAAAACACTACTCTATTACTTCTGCCTTACTTCCTGGACAGACTATAGGTCATGACACAGGAAAGAGTTGACCAGCTGATCTGATTAGCACACACCCTGCATCATCTACCCTCAGCTGGTCATGACCTAAAGTCTGTCCAAGAAGAAAGGTAGAAGTAATGGAGCAGTGTTTTTAAACAGCCATGGAGACAGTAAAGTAAGCGTGTGTAGAATAAATGGAAAATAAATACTATGGTATATCTGTACATAGGGGAGATTACATTTATATAAAAAAAAAAAAAGTTGATCAAAGGTGAACTTAGCCTTTACGTTGAATTTGTATGCAAGTTGGAACAGGTAATTTTTGTAGGTGTAACTCCAGCCAAAAAAAAATTGTTTAAGTTTTTTGGATAGCATAAAGGAAGTGTTATCACCCCTGTAATGTTTGTTTTGCTGCCTGTGCCCCTGTTCAGAAGATTTCACCTCACTTTCTGTCCCTGTGACAATAGAATTTAGAAAATTTGGGGTCTGTCATGGAAACAAGGATTTGTGATAAAACTTCAGTGGAGACATCTTTTCCCCACGATAACTCTTACAGGAATGAATTTCCCTTCCTAAGGGTAGATTTCCTCTCACTTTCTGTTGTCGCCCTCTGTTTGTAAGTATGTGTCGTATGTAAGTCGGATGTAGAGTATGTAACTCAGGGACTGCTTGTATCCTCAATCTTTTCTTATGCAGCTCCCCTATCATTCAGTGTTCCACAATAGCCTTGCAAAGGTAATGCTTTAAGACCTTTTTTTTCTGACAGCTGTTTTCTAATAACTCATTCCCGTTGTTATTAAATAGCTGCCAATTTTTTCTAATTCTAAATTCAGTTTTCCCTCTTACTGACTTCTAAAAATATAGCATTCCCAAGTAATAATTAACAAGATGTCAGCAAATGAAACATGGACCATGGTATTAGGCCGACTGTGATTAAAAACGGGAAAATCTTAAATACATTTTCCTCCCTGGGACATTGGTTCCAGAGCTTACTTAAATATTTAGATATAGCTTCTTTTGTGAATGAACGTCGACATGAGAATCACTTAGCTCTTAAACTGACATGCTAAAAGGACAACGCTACAGGGTTCCAGCTTGCCTGCAGAACAGATATTTAATAAATGATAATGTTGTCTGTTTTTACAAAATAAACAGATGATCTGGCCAGCAATTCTAGCTTTCATTAGGAGAAATGCCCAGGACTGGATACACATCCAAACAAGCCTTTAGATGTGATATATTAAGGCAGTTGTTGGAAGAATATGCAAAACATGTCCATGTATTGCCAAGCACTGCCAGAAACTGATTTCCCATGTCAATGTGACAAGAAATTTAATTCTATGTTTTTAGAAAGCAAAGTGTATGCACTCTGGAATATGTATACATGCTATCAAGAAACAGCCCAATCCCTATACAGTATCTCACAAAAGTAAGTACACCCTCACATTTTTGTAAATATTTTATTATATTTTTTCATGTGACAACACTGAAGAAATTACACTTTGCTACAATGTAAAGTAGTGAGTGTACAGCTAGCGTAACAGTGTAAATGTGCTGTCCCCTCAAAATAACTCAACACACAGCCATTAATGTCTAAACCGCTGGCAGCAAAAGTGAGTAAACCCCTTAATATTTTTATTTTGTGCTAATAATAAAAACTTAGAAGAAGTTGTACCCAAATCCATTTATGCCAATATAACATTAATCAAATAGCTTTCATAAATAAACATATAGATGCTAGGTGTGCTAGGAATACTAAAATCCACAAAAATGAGCAAATAAACCATCTCAAAATGTAATTAACATGACTGCACTAAAAATCCCCAAAAATCTAAAATGCTCCTCCTTTTCTTCCAACACAACACCAAATGATTCCTTCACCAACAGCCGTGCAGTTTGCTTACCCTCCTGGATCTCTAAAGCTATTTGAGGTCAATCAGAGCTTTTTTGAGGGTAGCCTGTATTCCCAGCTTGATTGTCACATTAAAGATCCTTCAAATAATCACACCAACTTCACTCAACTTTCTGCTTCCAATAGAGGGTAATGGTCCTCATAAAAGAATACAAAGGTATATCTAGTGCTCTCCATATGGAATCGCCATTTATTGTTTAAACAAATTATTGCACTCAACTATTGGTAGTAAGCAGACACATCTCGTATTATCACAGTGGCATTCACAGTAATACAAGCAACTCACTCCTCCAACTGACTGACAAGATGGCTCTGCCCCCTTGCGTGATGACGTCACCATAGCTGTCTGCTTTATGCGTTGCATCCTCAAGAAGAACTTCTTCAGAAGCTGGCAGTCAATCAGAGTGCACCACCATTTACATAAACCGCTCCCGGTCACTAAGCAACCACTTGTAAACAACCCAGTCAGCACTATTTTCCTGAAGTTTACCTCCCGGACAAATGACCAGAAACATGGAGCTCAGATCTCTAAAAATATCAAAACCCCAATCCACAAAAAAATATTATATATATATATATATATATATACACACACACACACACACACACACATAGTATATATATATATATATACCAAATCTTATAAACTTCTTAAAAACACCCTAATACTATATGTTATAAAATAATGACAAAATTCTGAAAAAATATATATATACATACATATAAAATTTCTTTCACAAAGGTTAGAAAACTCACAATACCCAACTGTTCCCCACCAACCACCTCTACACAGGGGTATAATCTAAACACGTCCAACAAACATTGTTGGCTACTTAGTGTGTATATCAATACTGAACCTAATCTACTCTAACCAAAAGTTATCAAATCCTCATCGAATAACAATAGTGGTGGGACCCCAACCCCAAAAAAGGGGGGGTTACCAATACCACTCACCTAGCAAGGATAGCATAGCTAACACAAAATGTAATAGTCTTTTGGACTCATTAGAACAGAAAACAAAAAATAACCTAATTGTCCCATTATTATTTATAAAAACCTTAAAAAGAAACTTTAAGCATTACTGAAAAAACTATTTAACTCAAAGTCCACATTCTGATCTCTAGGAACTAAAATTATTAAAGACGTCATACTTTCTGCAGCCCTTTTTAATGTTAAATACGTGCTCTCTCATTCTGACCCCTAGAGCCCTAGATGCCCTTCTAATTAATATATTGAAGCCCACATTGTCACTCAAATATATACAGTATACCACTCTTTCTGTCCCACAAGAAACAAAGTCTCTTATTTTTACTTTCTCGTTTGTGGTGGTTATTTGAAAACAGTATCTTCTTCTTATATTCTATATTTCTGCTGGGGGTGAGTTGTTAGGGAAACAAAATGTGTCCTGCTTCTAATGGAAAGTGTAAATTATGAACTCAAGCAATGAGGTATGGTAAAACTCTAGTCTCTGGTGGTACACTTGCAGGTTCATCTCTCACTTTGCCTTCTGCCCTTTACGTAAAACTCCTAAACTTCTTTGGATATTTTTTTAATTTCTCAGGGCATCGTCTCTCTTTGTATGTCCCAGTGACAACAGAAAATGAATGGGAATCAAAAATTTTACAGTTATCACCAAAAATAGGATTAAAAGGAAAAATTTCCAGTGGAGACACCTATGACAACTGTTTAGGAGGGAATTTGCTTCATTTCTTGTTGTCTCCAAGATAGGAAGTCAATGTTAAACTCCTCTACAGAATGCAAATAAACAAAAAAACTGACAAGGGTTTTAGCATTTCATGCTTTAGGGCTTTAGATTTAAGTTATTAAACGTGATCTGTGCTGTTATGGCTACTGGGTTTCATTTTTGATTTGTTGGTCCACTATCCACAAATGGCTTGAATATTGGGAAATGCCAGAATACTCTCAAAAATGTGTTAGCTATTGACATTTTTCAGATTTATATTAAATTCTAGGGATTATTGCAATAACTCTAAAACTCAAGATGTAGCGTGATGATTTTTGTCACTGCAGGACCTTAGCTTTAACTAAGCAACTTTCACACTTTTTTAAAATACCAACTACACTTATATTGTTACTGTATTTTTTTTTCTCTTCGATAACCTCCTGTCATCGTCTTAGTATTAACTGCGCTAGTGATTTGCTTCTGGTAACATTCAGCTACTTTGCAATTAATTTATCAAAAACTGTTTTAGTTTTGTTTGACAGCCGGCCTTGTATAATGTTAATGGTAGCCAGGGTTACTGCTCAAAGGGCTTGGGCCCTTTATTATTAGCTGCACTAAGCTTACAAGCCGGTTCATGATAAAAAATGTCTTTAAAGAAATGTATGCTGTTTTGGGTGTCAAATAGTGATGAGCCAAACTTCCCTGGGTTTGGTTTAAGCAGGGTTTGGTGAACTTCAAAGAAGCTCAGATGCTGAAACTGATGCATCCTATGCATTAAGGTGAAAAAACACCTGGCAGTCACCAGCCCCCCAGCCCACCCATTTTAGTTACCCGAGCCCCTTCATCTCTTCAGCGAGGATGCGCTGTCCTTCTCTCCACGTGGTCCCGGCTCTTGATTGGATAGATTGATAGCAGCACAGCCATTGGCTCCCGCTGCTGTCAATCAAATCCAATGACGCGGGCGCCGGGGGGCGAGGCCGATTGCAGCAATCATGTCTGTGGACGCAAAAGATGGACTTGGGAGCGTGCCCGCAAGGTAACCCCCTCGGGAGAGTGCGTTACCTGATGAGAGGGAGGAGCCGCGAGAGCCGCCGGAGGACCCCAGAAGAGGATGTTCGGGGCCACTCTGTGCAAAACAAGCTGCACAGTGGAGGTAAGTATGAAATGTTAAAATTGATCCTTTACAATCACTTCAAGCAAAAAAAGGTGGTTGATGGTGTGACTGCTAGATGCAAAAGAGGGATCCTGAAGAAAGGATTCATCCTTGTAAGAGTTTGAAAATGTAAAATTAGGTGAGAATGTTTCTCCATCCCTCTTGGCATTAGTAACATATCACCATATGAACTTAGGGCTTGTTAGGGCTTGTTGAAAAAAGCATGGCCAAATGAAGATGAATGAATGCTACATATTTTGTGTATTGTGTGGTCCCATTCATATCTACTGAATGGGTCTTGCAAAATGTCAAATGGTAATCCCATATTACATGATGAAATGTGTTAAGCCAATGACAATTCACTTTGCTATATTCTAATTCTAAATTGTATTATTCACACAGAAAGAAGAGGCGTTATATGATTAAAAGCTAACTGTTTGTTATTTATTGAGCTGACTGTTTATTTGAGGTGAAATTACAGGTGAAATGAAACGAATCAGAAGTTTGAGTTTAGTAGGATAACACCATACATAGCTAAAGGAGATCCATCAAGGACTGAACCTAATTAATTTCAGAAAACAGACACCACTTTAGGGACTGACAAAGCAATTACTAAATCTACCAAATATAAGAAAATAAAAGCGGGTCTGTCTAAATGCATTTCTAACCCTAGGTCTCAATAAAAGAGTTCTTATATTCATTTGATCCAGCTGTATTGCCGGCTCTTCTGAACAGTATTATGATACAACTTGCAGGAGCTGAAGTCTGATCACTGGCATCTCTCATTTATCCTGATTGGGTTTAGGATTTGAGCGCAGTGAACTTTTTTTACTTTGGTGGGGAAAAAACAAATAACCTGCAAATATAAAGTAATCATTCTCTGTGTTAAATTGTTACATTTTGTCAAAATGTAACTAAAGATACAAGATTTTTTAAGAAATTGCTCAACTGCAAAAATATGTAACGCGATAAAGCTTAAACAACTTTGGATCTCATTAAATTTCAGTTTTTGGCTGAGGGCCACAGAAAATAAATTTGAGGGTCACACACTAAAAATTACAAGTTTGATATGTCTGATTTACTAGTGGGAGACAACACTGAATGTCAATGAAATGTCAACCATTTTAACAGCCCATAAATGTCTGTGGGCCAGTTGCTGGGCTGAAACGATCACTGAGCATTAGTGAATGCAGTGTGTGGTAACAAGTTTCTGTTATATACTTGCAAACATAGTATAAAAGAAAGAGTTAAAGCGTTTGTTAACCCCCCCAAAAAAATCCTGTTCTTTTAAAGCATGTTATACAACAGTGCTTGTGCTGTGTTATTTGGCCCCCCTACACCTGTAATACCTGGCTGATCCTGCCTGGCTATACCCTCCCCCCTGTACGCTGACTCCTATATATCAGGGCTACTGAGCCCTGAGGCCGGAATCATCCGTACGTGCCTCCGTCATCCGCAGCCTGCTATCTGTCTCCTCTGTGCTCTCTCCCCTCTCTGCCTGTCAGCTTGTGACAGTGCCTGCCCCCTCAACTCCTGCTGCTCAAATAACTTTCACATCTTCATACTATCCCCTCTGTGTTCTAATCCTTTGTGACTCTGTGTGAGTGATTTATAAAAAAGAAAGTCTGCTATACCTCATTTCGCTCTTCTCAGCGATCATATGATCGGCTGGATCTCTCTCTTTCTCCTCTCTCTCCGAGTGATGTCAGTGGGGGAATTTCGGCCCGACCACTGCATCTATCAGATGGGGAGAGAAGAAAGCCAGCCGATCATATGATCGCTGAGAAGAGCTGTGAAATGAGGTATATTTATAAATCACTCACACAGGGGAACACAGAATTAGAACACAGAGGGGATGGTATGAAGATTATAAACCACTTTAATGGCTAATAAAATAGTAACTGGTATTTTAAACTTATGACTCTTATGACCATTTCTGAAAACTGCAGACCCCTGCTTTGTATCAAGATGTGTAAATTAAAGTAACTTGCTCCAAAGTAAAGAAATATTTCTCTGCTGCAACTAGTGCAAATGAGTTTCCTCATGGTACTTCTCATTTACTCAGTGGCAGTACCTTGCAAGCTGAATAAATATCTACAGTTACAAAGTTTGTTCATATCCCCTGATATTCAGCACTATGATAAAGTCAATTATCTAAAAATACGACACAGAGGTGCTAATATAAATGAGGGGATCTTGTAGCAAATTGTAGGTCCTGATTTCCATCCTTCAACCTATGGAATAGTTAAAGGCCCAGTAGAGATAACAATATACTATGCACATCATAGATAATGAGAAAATGACTAGATACTACTAATATTACTAATACTAGCATAATAATATTTGTACAATATCAGAGATGTACCTTCACAATCCATGTAACACTCACTTGTACTATTTAGTGCTAGCCTACAGCAACAAGCATCAATTCTCTCAACCCTCATACCCAAGATTTGTCATACCAAGCATGAAAAGGATTTCAACAAAGATGTCGCTGACGCTGGGTGGGCTACGCGAAGAAGAGTGTTCATCCCAAGCAGCAGCAAAGCAGACATTGTAGGGGACCGTCACAGCAACATAGAAAGTGGCCAAGAGAATCAGCCAGTCCCAGCCAGCCTTAAAAGTGCCATAGTGCAGGAGAACGAAGCGTGACTTCTGGATTGCAGCAACTTTGTATTCTGGGATTGTGGGCTTGTCACCAAACACATTCTGCAAAAAAATATAGAAAAAAAGAGAGTTAATGTGACAGGTAATCATATTCTTGTAACTAGGGCAATAACAAGAAAAAAAAGCTCAACTTTAGACAAACCGCTAAATACACAGGTGAATACATATTGTCACACAAAGTGTGAATACACAAAGTCATTGTACTTGCCAAATGATTTGTATTTCTCTCCATCTGGATTTACATAGACCTACCATGCAGCACAGTCAGGCAGATGACAACCCTTTCTCTGTTACAGTTATAGACTGTAGAAGGAAAAAAGTGGTGTCTTTTTTCCACCCCAGGCTGTTGGCTGGGCAGTCAAAAGCAGCAACAGACTAATCTTTGCTTAGGCCCGTGTTAATGATCTTTTGTTTTTTCCAAACACATTTTGAATTCTCATACAAGTTTATAGGAATGAAAACACCACTTGAAGCATTTAAAATGCAGGTCAGAAGGAAGTCAACTGCAGGTAAAATGCTCTGGTCAATGAATTCTGAATGATCCCAGAAGCATATCAAACTGATGTCATACAGATGCCATTGAGACAAGCCTGAAGCATATGGACACAGGCCCTTATTCTGCTCTCTTCCTATCAGCAGGTTCCTTGTCAGCACATTTTCATGCATGACACCTCACTTGATCCCAGTCCTGCCCCTCCCTCTCCCCATCGAAGTGCTGTTGTATAGGGGGTTGCAAAAGTCTGATATCAAGTCAAATTTAGATGTATTATTGAAAACAGGGTTGCAATCATTTGTTCCTTTATGATCTCTCCAGCATTCAGCTGTTTTCCAAAAAATGGATGTTCATAACCCATTTTCTCAATTGCAGCATAGTCAATATAATACATGAAAGATGCGGAAGAGGTTGAAATAAATGTATTCTTGTCAACCCCAACCTTGAACAAAAGATTCTTGATCTATGACTAGCCACCTAGTAAATTAAACCACTCTTTTTCTAGGATTTAAGTAGGGTTCTTTTGACAGAGGTTTTGGCATCATGCTCACAATATTTTTATCTTACTGCTGGAAGATCATCATTTATTTTCCAACACTATCATCCCCATGCTTAACGGTCTCACTACCTCTTTCAGGGGTCTGCCCAGAGCTTGACACCAAATTACAAGCAATCTGAAATATTGCTTCCTCTGGCAAAGTGTCCATAAAGAGGAACTAAAGTCTAAAATGCATGTGTGTATATAATTCTTTTATTTATTTAGTCTACATAGAGAGAAAAACCTTCCTTTCAAGCATGTCAATTGAAGTCTCTTATGGCTGTAGCAGCTTTAAATTGCACATACCCCTGCATATCAACTTCTCTACACCAATTTACTCTGAGATGGGCATTTTGCAATATTTGTTTCTATAAGTTTAGGTTTTTCCAGGGAGTGGAAAAGGGATGGGCATATTCCTGGCTTCAGTTTCAATTTAAAGTGGTATTAAACCCAAAATAAAAAAATATTATACAATATATATATATATATATATATATATATATATATATATATATATATATACAGAATGTATGACTTTTTAAAAATGGTTATTTGTTGATTGCAAATTTTTCAATATAAAACAATGCTATATTTAATCAAATTAGTTTAACCGCTTTAGGTTGGCGGCACAAGATCCGGCTCTTATGGGTAGGGTGCGCACACACAGTGGGAGCCCAGCCGACATCCGCCGATTGTTCAGTACACAAGGCAGATTACCGTTCTGACAGGAGGGAAGGCCTGGAGCCTGTGTTCCTGCAAAAATATCATGCCTGGGGGTCCCCTTAGTCTGCCTGTAAAGTGGCGCATATGTGCGATTTGTAGAACATGCTGCAGCAATAATGACATTTCTAAAGGAAAAAATGTCATTTAAACTTGCTCGTGGCTGTAATGTATTGCCTGCTCCCACAATATAGATGAAAAATCTATGAAAAAAATGGCGTGGGGTCCCCCAAAAATCCACATCAGACCCTTATTCGAGCATGCAGCCTGACAGGTCGGGATCGGGGGGACAAGCGAGCGCCCCTCCCCCCTCTTGAACCATACCAGGCTGCTTGCACTCAACAGGGGGGGTGGGTGCTTTGTCCCCATGTTTGTTCAAAGCACCTTGCCCCCATGTTGATGGGGACAAGAGCCTCTTCCTGACAACCCTGGCCAGTGGTTGTCGGGGTCTGTGGGCGGGGGGCTTATCGAAATCTTGAAGAATGGGTATCATTGTACCCCTACCCATTCACCAAAAAAGTTAAAACCACAAGAGATAGTTTATGACAATTCCTTTATTAACCACTTCAGCCCCAGAAGGATTAGCCCCCTTAGTGTCCAGGCCATTTTTTGTGATA
Source organism: Lithobates sylvaticus (assembly GCA_028564925.1). Taxonomy (NCBI): domain Eukaryota; kingdom Metazoa; phylum Chordata; class Amphibia; order Anura; family Ranidae; genus Lithobates; species Lithobates sylvaticus. The sequence goes on along the minus strand of CM053031.1, from coordinate 104,277,304 downwards.
CAGCAATTTAACTGACAATTGCGTGGTCGTGCGACGCTGTACCCAAACAAAATTGACATAATTGTTTTCCTACAGATAGAGCTTTCTTTTGGTGGTATTTTATAACCTCTGCGTTTTTTATTTTTTGCACTATAAACAAAGAGCGACAATTTTGAAAAAAAAATACATATCCAAAAAACAAATATATAAAAAACTAATTTATTCATCAGTTTAGGCCGATATATATTCTTCTACATATTTTTGGTAAAAAAAATCCCAATAGGCGTATAATGTAATGATTGGTTTGCGCAAAAGTTATCGTGTCTACAAACTTTGGGATAGATGTATGGACTTTTATTATTTTTTATAGTTTTTACTGGTAATGGCGGCAATCTGCGATTTTTAGCGGGACTGCACATTGCGGTGGACAAATCTGACCTCCAATTTACACTTTTTGGGGACCAAAGGACGATTATGGCATGGATTGTCCAGGCCATCCAACAGGCTTACAGAGCTGAGGGCTTGGCTTCTTTGGTGGTGGTGACCCAGGAGTGTGTCTACTTTCTTGGCGGATTCACCGCATGTGGTTCCCAATGTATTCTGTAGGCCTTGTGATCCTTGATCAATACATTTATGGCACATTATTGTGTAGCGCCTGCTTCTTAATCCTCAGTTTATTTTGGTTTGAAGGTCCTGTCTGTTAATGGTACAAAGGGTGTATGGCTAGTTATTTACCATATGTATGCTGCCATGGGGTCTGTCAGGAAAGCAGAAAATTTCCTATCAAATACTTACCATAATTTTCCTTTCCTGATGGACTCCATGGCAGACAGAGTGTCATGAGTAGGCTAGTTACAGAACGCGGCCTCTGGCTATGAGCAAAAATGTATGGGAGTGGGGTTAGGATTGGAGAGGAGGCAGGTTTAATTCATACGTATGCTGCCATGGAGTCCATCAGGAAAGGAAAAATACAGTAAGTATTTGATAGGAAATTTTTCATTTTATTTTCGTTTCATTTTTGTCACTGAAAACATACAGCTGCCGAAAATATTTTCCTTAACAAAATTAACACTGATGCCATTTTCACTGCCTTATGAATATGCCCATGTACCAGTGTCTGACTCTACAATTAATATTAACCTTGGATCTATCCCAGATGATGTTATTTTATAAATACCAAACATGTTATACTTACTGGCTCTGTGCAGCAGTTTTGCACAGAGCAGCCCCATTCCTCCTCTTCTCAGGTCCCTCGCTGGTGCTCCTGGCCCTTCCCTCCTGCCAAATACCCTCAAAACAAGCAGCTTGCAATAGGGGCACCCAAGCAGGCTTGCTCCCAAGCTGCTTTACCTGACAATTCACACACAGAGCTGTGGCTCGGCCCTCCCCCTATCATCATTGGCTTGCTGCTGTCTCAGCCAATGAGGAGTGAGAGTCCCCAGAGAGCTGAGGCTGGATAGCTGTTGCTTGATTGCAATGGGGCTCAGGTAAGTATTGGGGGGGGGGGGCTGCTGCACACAGAAGGTTTTTTACCTTCATGCATAGGCTGGATGAAGGTAAAAATCCTTGAGCCTTTAGAACAACTTTAATGTCTATGACAAGGATGAAAGTTCAGTCTTGTAAACTTCAAGCAGTATTAAACCCAACAACAAATAGTTGTTACATTTTAGCTCAACAATTCCTTGATATGGAAGCTGCATTTTTTTCTTTTTTTTTCAGACTTTTTTCTTTTATTTTTCACTTGGCGGTTCTGCCAATAAGTCTGTTATTTCTCAACTTAATGTAACAGACCAAGCTGTCCAGACACTGTAGCAGTTAGGGGGCTTGAACAAACCATAAAACAATGACAGGAGTGCTTACAACTATCAGCGTTTATTCATTTATGTAAAATTTTTATCAAAAAAGGAAAAAAACTGCTTATCAAAGTGTTAGCTGAAGTTTAGCTTCAAGGTGTTAGTCAAGTACATAAAAATCTACTAGTCTGATGCCCCGTACACACGATCAGACTTTCTGACAACAAAACCGTGGATTTTCTTTCAAAGGATGTTGGCTCCAACTTGTCTTGCATACACACGATCACACAAATGTTGGCCAACAATTACGAATGTAGTGACGTACAAGGTGTACATGATATCTCCATTACGAACGCTAGTTATATCTCTGGCTCGAAATTGATTCCGACGGACTTGTGTACACAGGATCGGAAAGTCCGACAACAAACATTTGTTGGTAGAAATTTTGCTGCAACATATACAGTATATACACACATATCCCATCAAACCAACTAACTTCTTTGGAATTTTGGTGCTCACTTGAACCATCAAAAGTGTCCATTAGTAAAAGTTATTTAATATTTACTATAGCTGTTCTTCTATACCAGTGTTTCCTAAACTATAGACGAGGACCCAAATGGGGCAATGGACTTACTTGTGATGGGTCACCAAATGATTGTGTACTAAACAAAGCCTGGTACTAATTTGATCCTAGATGTAGCCTATAAACAATGCGGTTAACAAATCAAGGAAAGCTTTCTAGGAAACTTAATAAATTCCACAAACAACACCATCAACCGTGAAACAATTAACTTATATGAATTAGAAATGGTGAAGAATTCTTGCAATGTGCTATAGGCCATTGGTTCCATGTTTGGCTTGATGTTGATAACAATTTTCTTCTTGAGTGTCAGTATAGTAATAATTTTCATTTTTGGGTTAAAAAGTTTAGGAAGCAGTACTATATACAGACTCCAAAGTGAGATTCATGTTTCTATGGGTCAAGTGGGCAATGCTTGTGGGCACCAAATACCAACTAAGAAAGAAGAAATTTTCATCTTTGCTGGACCAAAGTTGACTTTAGGGTAGATTGCAGCACATAAGTCTCAATATCTAGTGTCATTTTTTTGAAGAAAGCCAAAGGTTATTAAGTGCTCTAGGCTGCTGGAACAATAAGAATTATGAGCTGGGCTTTTACCAGTGTGTGTAACTACCAGGCTAAGGTGGTTTTCCACTTTCTATTCAGTGATAGCTGAACCACTTTAAGGTAAAAATCTATAGTGGTTCTTCAGGTATTTTTTTAATACTATTAAAAAATATATATTACTATCTATTCCTATTTGCACGCTATTAGAGAGTGAAGCTGTGTAAATACATAGCAAGTTTAGGAGGGAAGTTTCAGGAAAAAAACTTACATTTAAATGCCCATTAATGCAGCCTTGTCAGTGTCATTTGCAGCCTTGCATTGCAGCCTTGTTAGTCATTTGCAGCCTTGTCAGTCATTTGCAGCCTTCCATTGCAGCCTTGTCAGTCATTTGCAGCCTTCCATTGCAGCATGGTCTGTCATTTGCAGCCTTCCATTACAGCATTGTCTGTCATTTGCAGCCTTCCATTACAGCATTGTCTGTCATTTGCAGCCTTCCATTGCAGTATTGTCTGTCATTTGCAGGCTTCCATGTCATTTGCAGCCTTGTCAGTGTCTTTTTTCTTTTAAAAATGGCGCCGCCGAGATACAGAACGGATGTCCTGTGTATCTCGGCGGCGCTTGGTAGTTCTCGGCTATCTTCGGCCATTCTCGGCTATTTTCGGCCGTTCTCAGCTATTTTCGGCCGCACTCAGCCGTTCCCGGCGGCTTTTGGAAAGCCGAAAGCTGCCGGGAACGGCTGAGTGCAGCCGAAAAGGATGGCTGAAAATAGCCGAAGGTACCCGAAAGCCGCCGCGAACGGCAGTAAAGGTTACAAATTGCGGGGGATCGGCGTATAACACGCACCCCCGATTTTCCCCTGATTTTAAGGGGAAAAAGTGCGTGTTATACCCTGATAAATACGGTAGCCATAATTTCAACACACTATATATTTTAGGGGAAACAAACCCAACTGGTAGTGGCAGGAACACCCAGGAACAGTCCAAGCAGGTTTGCTCAGCACGTTTATTCAGCAAGGCAGTAAAGAAAGAATATGAGCCTCAGTCAGCTCACATATAAAAAGGCTTGTGCACATATAAGACTAATTAATGAGGTCTGGCTAACAGGTGAGCTGTGAACTTAGGAATTAAATCTTTATCCCACCTGAAGCTATGCAAAGCCTCCGTGTTTTAGGTCCCAGATCAGAACCTTTTAAATTTGAGAAAATTATTTATTTTCTTCATAAAGGACACAAAACCTGGATCCCTTCACCATGTGTAGGAGGGAAACCTAGGTGACACGTATAGGTGTGTGCAGCCTATTGTATTCTAAACAAGATAAAAGCTGCACTGCAAGGAATAATACAATAACATAGCAGTTAGCACACAGTATATGACAGGGATATGCAATTAGCAGACCTCCAGCTGTTGCAGAACTACAACTCCCATGAGGCATAGCAAGATTCTGACAGCCACAAGCATGACACCCAGAGTGTCATGCTTGGGACTTGTAGTTTTGCAACAGCTGGAGGTCCGGTAATTGCATATCCATGGTATAGGACATGTTATATAAACCATACAGTGATATATAAGTGCAGCACTACAAATGACATATACATCAAAATAAATAAATTAAAAAGTCAATTCTATATCTAAAAGTGTCCATAATAAATCTACCACTGTGAATGCTTAAGCAAACCAGACGCCGAAAATTGTAGTGTAATTATCTCTTTAAATCCAAAAAACACTATGGGGTTGATTTACTAAAGGCAAATCCACTTTCCACTACAAGTGCACTGCAAGTGCACTTGGAAATGCACTTGGAAGTGCAGTCGCTTTAGATCTGAGGGGAAAATCTGAAATGAGGGGAAGCTCTGCTGATTTTATCATCCAATCATGTACAAGCAAAAATGCTGTTTTTTATTTTACTTGCATGTCCCCCTCAGATCTACAGCGACTGCACTTCCAAGTGCACTTGTAGTGCAAAGTGGATTTGCCTTTAGTAAATAAACCCCAGTGTGTCCTTCACTGAATGAATACTCTGAGGCTTACCAGAGATTGTGTGACTCTCAGCTGAGAAGTCAAACGTTTGTTGTCATTATAACATTCAATCCCCATACAGCTCGATATATTAGATGGTAATTCCTTGTGCCCCTGATGATGTAATTTCTAACGAAACCCATTGGGTGGAGCAGGAAGCGGTGATGTCAATACGCATGCGCGCACATCACTAAGGATTCTGGATGTGGTCGTTTTAATCCGGCTTTTACATGAATGTTGATGTAAGTGTTTCTAACCAAATTTTAATAAAAGTTAACTGCTGGATTTACACTATTGCAAATGGTTTTGGTTCTATTTCATGTCACATACTCAAATGAGGTCTAGGACTGAGGAAGGAATTACCATGTGATATATCGAGATGTATGGGGATCAAATGTTATAATGACATGCACTGTTTTACGTCTCAGCTGAAAGTCACAAAATCTCTGGTAAGCCTCAGAGTATTCGGTGAAGGATGCAAGGTGTTTTTAGATTTAAAGTGGAAATTACACTACCATCTTATCTGTTGGGTTTGCTCAAGCATTCACGGTGGTGGATTTATTATAGACACTTAGGACTTTTGGATATGGAATTTACTTTTTAATTTATTTATTTTGATATATTTTAATATGTAATTTGTAGCGCTGTACTTATACATCACTGCAGCCTATTGTATTGCATTGTTTGCAGTTCAAACACACATGCGTGTGTATATGTATGTGTGTGTGCACAGGAAAAAAGTACTACACGCAGTACTTTTTTCCAGCGCAGGGCAGTCACCGCAGGCCAGCTAATAGAACTTTATGGAATGTCACTGTGTGACAATTAAATAAAGTTTGTTTAAAAAAAAAAGTGAACAGTGTGATGCACGGCAATTGGCACATCAGCACTGCCTGCACCGCAATGCACACCAGCCACTGCATTGTAATGCAGTGGCTTGTGTAATTGGACATTAAACGAGGCCTAAAATGAATCATCTCACTCAGGACCTGTGATTATCCATTATCATAATAATGATCACAGGTGCTGAGTGAGCTGTTTATGCAGACAGTGTTTGCACTGTAACTATTAACCCCTCTGTCAGGAGTAGTCATAGTAACCGGCACAAGCGACACACATATACACTGCCTATTACCCTGCCAGCCAGTACCTCACAATATATACTAATCTAATAGTATATATACACCATAGATCTCAGAAACATAAATTATAAAAATATGCATTAAGAAGTGTAATGCATATGATGTGAATATACTAAATATAATTTTTCTCATTCAACACGTGATATTAGGATTTTTATCTGTCTATAGACTTGTACCTACAGGTGTTACTGGGCTATGTTTAATTCAATGTAATATTCAGACCCACATACATCATCACACTCTGTAATGTTAAAATGGATTTATGTTAGAGTAAAATAGCATTACAGTTGGCAGAGACCATTAGTACCTATAATTATAACTGTCCTAGAAATGTCTCTTGGGTTGTATCCCTACTGAGGAAGAACTGAACTTCATATTACTTTAATTCCTAAGTACCTCAACAAGTTTATATCATTTTAACTATTTTAGCATCAGAAAACGGCAGCAGCGATTCTGTCTGTTGAGGGTTTAAACCAAGGATGGTAAGCAACTATTGGAATAGGGTTAAATTGAGTTATACCACTTGATAATTAAGCCCAGCATGCTGCATGCTTCTTATCAGCATGAGATGATTCTATTTGGAAGAACAATTTGCACAGTCTGATAAGTGTTCCTGTCTTTGTCTCCTTAGGTTATCCTGTGACACTATTACACTTACCTTTGAGCAGTGCCCATGCTAAATCCATTATTGGTTAATAGCAGACTCATGACAATAAATTTCCTTTACTAACTAATTTATGACTGTGTTGGTGATTTATAAAACAGCTTGTAGACACAGGATAGCAGTTGGGTCATGCATGTACAATCTGACTGGGCCTTCCACCCGCTATCCCCCTACCCTGCTGAGAGGGACTGGCATGGAGCGTTTGTACTGAAGCATACATAAACTCAAAAATAACAAACATAATCTATATAGCAGCTGACCAGCAGTGATGTAAGTAACTGAGTTAAAATAAACGGAGTTACATAACGCAGTTACTATAGAGGGTAACGAGTAATCTAACTGATTACTTTTCCCCTCATGGTAACGCAGTTCCCATTACTTGGGCGGAGTTACCTCAATTACATCTACTGCCACCATGCAGGTGCAGCACTTGCGCAGTACAAAGGACTACAGAGCTTACGAAAATTGCCGAACCTAAACAGCTCTGAGTGAACTCTACACCGCGCAGGCGCAGTTAACATGCAATTGTACGAGGCAATGCCATACGCTCCCGATGCTCGTGCTACTCTGCAAGGGGCGTCTATCGTGTAACTAAGGGGTGGGTCTAGTATTACTGTAACCAAGGGGCGCATTTATTATTATTGTTATATATCGAGCTCTGCCCATTAATTTAACATTCGCCCTCTTCTGTAGCCATCCGCCCCTTACACGATATAATAATAATAGACCCGCCCCTTGCTTACACGCTATAACAGATCTGCCCCTTGGTTAGAGTAATAATAGAGCAGCCCCTTGGTTACACGATATATAACAATAATAATAAATGCGCCCCTTGCTTACAGTAATACTAGACACACCCCTTAGTTACACATATAGAATATTAAAAAAAAGTCACAGTTACTTTGCTGCGTAACTAATTACTTTTCCAGTAGTAACTGAGTTACTAACGCAATTACTTTTTGGGAGAAGTAATTTGTAACTTAACTAATTACTTTTTTAAAGTAAGATGACCAACACTGCTGACCAGTCATTAGATGTAGTGGGTGCAATAGTTTCCTTTTTTCAGGCTTTTTTTTAATCACCTGATGTTTCTGCAAGTTACACACTTCCTGTCTTAAGGTGACAACACTCACTCACTGCACTGTATCTATAGAGGAGCAGCATTGTCACAGCTGTTATCACAGTCCGGCCAGTAGCTATAGGAACTGAAAGGTTCACACAGAAACCAGCAGGATAAATGCAAATGCAGGTCCGGTTCCCCTGGCAGGTGACAGGGGCTCGCCTGAGACGCAGGACGAAAATACTAACCGTTCTTCACCACCAGAACTGCTGATGGTGGAAATGGGTTTTCCTATGTGCTAGTGCCAGGTCAGTTTGGTAACAGATGTAGCACAATGCCTACAGGAGTGGTTTATCACCCATGGGTGCAATGTGTGCTGTGGGGGAGGTGGCACTGTGCTCTAACCCACAGGGCACCCATTGATGAGACAAAGCTGTGCCTGTCACCCTCTGGCTCCTGTCATGTTCGTACAGACACCACTGCCCTCTGGGAGATCAGGCAGGGAGCTCTCCAGCATCTTAGAACTACTTCCAGATGTATCAGAATTCCTGGGTTTGGATCTGGATCCTGACAAGCATTGTCATTGTAGAATGCTCTCCTGCTTCGGACTTCAAACACCACTACTCCTATCCTCATCCCCTTTACAAATGGGGGTGCTGTTTTGTAGTTTAGGGAGTATAGCTGTGAAAGCTGATAACATGGAGACTTAAGATTTTTTTGCATGGGCACTATAAAGCAGGTCAGGAAAAACGTTTTTTTTGTGTTGGTTTAAATGTAGAAAATATAAAAGATGTCAGGTATTTTTTTTTTAACATTATTTTAATTATTGTGAGAGATTCACCAAAACAGCAGTAGGCAGTCATAGAAGATAAGCCAATCGTTTTCCAACCAAATGTACAATGGTATACAGTGTGTAAGTAGTAGATACAGTCCAAGTAAACACAATGCCTACACAGTTTAAACATACACAGCTGGCTGGTACAGACAATATAGCACAGTGAAACCCATAATTTTTTGTAGTTTACATAAGGATGTCCCCTAGACATTACTATCCATAACAAATACCACAGGAATCAAAATATACCGCCCCTATTTAGATGCCTCCTACTGCGCTCAAGTGCTATTAAAAATCTTAACTAAAGCTGCCACTTAAAAAAGAAAAGTGTTTAGGTGAATTTACATACAAATCTTAAAACTCAAAAGACTCACAGCAAATAGTGGCGCTACAGTGTGTATCATATATCTGTGCAAATAATATAGTGCAAAAATATATCAATATAATAAACTAAAATCTATGTGTAAAATACCTCAACACACCTCTAAGTGCCTAGTGATAAATATAAACACAATACAAATCAAAATAATTGGCAAATCAATGAATTCAGTATGCCAATTAAATATAAGCGGAAAATTAAAGTTCAAATAAACCGCTGGTGAAAATTTGTGAAAAGTTCCATATATGAATTTTGAAGTGAAAAAAATCAATCAAATTCTTCTGTAATCTTCCACCACACCACAGTGATACGTGTCTCCTCTCCCAAAAGAAACACACTCACCAGATGAATATGCCCACACTTTCGTGATAGGCTACTGCGCATAAGGGTCCCTCCAAGGGGGTCAGTTGAATTTTCCACAGACCAGTTGTGTAACAGGTTAACTCCACATGTGAATAAAAGAGGGTGCTTCCAATAGTGTAAATCAGTTTAAAAACTTTAATTACAAATCACATAGAGCACTCTAAAAGATCCACTCACATTTTCCAAAGTAAAAACCAGCAGAGAAAATAGCAATCAGCACCGCACTGCACTGCAAGCTCAACTTCAAATGGCACACTGTCTGTTCTATGGTCACGGCGGACCCAAGGTGTATCATGCACAGCCTGTGTATGTCTCACCCTCTCCTCGTTAACCGCTTAGCCACGCCCACCTATGACCATCAGTAAGGAAAACATAGCACAGGGAGCCAAGGAAGGAGCGGGACGGTTTTGAATTTGATGTCCGGTTAATGAGGAGAGGGTGAGACATACACAGGCTGTGCATGATACACCTTGGGTCCACCGTGACCATAGAACAGACAGTGTGCCATTTGAAGTTGAGCTTGCAGTGCAGTGTGGTGCTGATTGCTATTTTCTCTGCTGGTTTTTACTTTGGAAAATGTGAGTGGATCTTTTGGAGTGCTCTATGTGATTTGTAATTAAAGTTTTTAAACTGATTTACACTATTGGAAGCACCCTCTTTTATTCACATGTGGAGTTAACCTGTTACACAACTGGTCTGTGGAAAATTCAACTGACCCCCTTGGAGGGACCCTTATGCGCAGTAGCCTATCACGAAAGTGTGGGCATATTCATCTGGTGAGTGCGTTTCTTTTGGGAGAGGAGACACGTATCACTGTGGTGTGGTGGAAGATTACAGAAGAATTTGATTGATTTTTTTTTCACTTCAAAATTCATATATGGAACTTTTCACTAATTTTCACCAGCGGTTTATTTGAACTTTAATTTTCCGTTTATATTTAATTGGCATACTGAATTCATTGATTTGCCAATTATTTTGATTTGTATTGTGTTTATATTTATCACTAGGCACTTAGAGGTGTGTTGAGGTATTTTACACATAGATTTTAGTTTATTATATTACTATCCATAGGCAACGCTTTAAAAGCCTTTACAGGTTACCACTTTAGATTTACAGAGGAAGTCTGGTGCTAGATTTGCTGCCCATCATCTGATGTTCGTGGTGATACCTCACATGTGTGGAATGATTGCTGTTTGTGCGCATGTACTTAAAAGCATTCAAAACACTAAGGTCTGTGTTTTTGAATGCTTTTGAGTTTTTACAAATGGAGCCGTTGACATCAGGGTAAACCAGATGTATTCTCAGGCCATCGCTTCTGGGTTATCATAGCAGGAAGCTGATAAAAGCCTCATTCCAGACAAACGGAAGTGAGAAGGAAAAAAGAATACGTTCGGGAGGTCACAGAGGATATTAGAATGAGGCCGAAAAACACAGTAAGGTGCAGCTTGAAAAAGCTCAGTACAGCTTTTTTTTTTTTTAATGAGCTAAAATACAGTCCATTAATTGTAATGTGCTTATGCACACAGGTGCGTGAACAAGCGCTGTGCATTCTTCAGTAAATTTTTTTTTTTAAATCTGCATTTTTGGTCAGTAATTTAAGCCTCATGCGCGCAAATGAATGCAAATACATGCGATTATGCACAAATGTGTGCAAATTTCCATTTACATATTGTGCAGAACAAAAACACAAGAACAAGTTTTCAAAATTTCCCCAAATGCATATGCGCGAAAATGTGTGCAAATGCATACAAAAAAAAAACTTCTGAAAAAGTAGATGGTCAAACAGGAGTATCGTGTGCAAGAGCCTAAAAAACTATTTTTTGAAAAATAGATTACAGGGCCATTATTAGTGGATCTGTATAGATTATTTTAGAGAAGAAGGAAATAGTTTAGTGTCACTTTAGGATGTTTTTTTCATTCTTTCACATGTGAATATGTGTGCCATAGAGACCTATATATTACCATGCAAAACATAACCTTGATTTTCTTTTTAAGAATTTAAAACTTTTCTATGGTAAAGCAATAAAAGAGCATTCTCCCCAGGTAGAGAGCTGGGCCCCAGATCAGTCATGTTAGAATCCATTGTCAAGAACTGTCTATTGTACAAAACATGTCAACACACCTGACAAACGCTTCACTCTGGACATAACTAGAAATCACTGGGCCACATGACAACGTTTTGATGAGGCCTCCATCAAGGTCAGGTGGAATGCAGCACTATTTGCACTGCTTGCTATTCACAGTGGTGGTCAAAAGTATCCACATAAATGTACTTTTTTAATGGCAGTAAGTGGTGGGAGGCCTACAATGCCCTGGTATAGGGTTCCTATTTTTATCTCTGGTAGCCACTATAATGGAACAATTATATGTTGTAGCCAGGCATCCAAAGGGGTCACTTTGCAGTCTCTAGGTAAAGCCAAGGCTACTTAGACATTCAGCTCATGAGTATGTGCCAAGCCGAGTCGGTGTATGTGCCAAGCCGAGTCGGTGCTGTTTACTAAAACAAAGATGCATCTCATTTGTGGAGAAGCTAAGTTGGCTCAGCTGGTTGGATCAATGTGTGGAAATGTAATGCTTTCCTACCCAGAACCAGCAACTGGAGCCATCTTTAACTGGGAGAAGAAACAAATTGATATAGTAAACAAGCACATTTTCCTTTACAATACCCTTTCAGGCACTGACGATTCCAGGTCCCTTCTCTTCCATAGATTTTTCTCAGGCTTCACTGGATGCTTGCTTGTTCCAGATTCTTGGTTCACTCACTAATTAGTAAAACCAGGATTAGGATGACAACCCTGGAGTCTGCACTTTTAAAAACTCAGCAGTTCTGACATTTCTATAACCACTTTAGGACCAGGCCTTTTCTGGTACTTTTTATTTACATGTAAAAATCTGTATTTTTTTTCTAGAAACTTAGAACCCCCAGACATTATATATTTTTTAAAGCAGAGGCCCTAGAATGTGTGTGTGTTCCAATTTTTTATGTCCAGCCTTATTTGCGCAGCGTTTTTTCAAATTCAGGTTTTCTGAGAAAAAAATATTTTTTGAATTTCTAATACACAAAAACACAATATAATGCCCAATTGTTTGGTAAGATATAAAAGATGATGTTTTGTCCAGTAACTACCAAACATGTCACACTTTAAAATTGCGAACGCCTGTGCAATGGCAGCAAATGGCATAAAACGTACTATCCATAGGCGACTCATTAAAAGCCTTTACGTGGTTATCACTTTAGATTTGAGGTTAGCTGTGATATTTAATTTGTGTGGGACAATTGCGTGTGTGTGGGACTAATGCATGCATTCACCTTTGCTCACAAGCATAAGGGGATGGGAGTGCTTTAAAACACTTTTTTAACTAATTTATTTAATTGTGTTATCATATTTACTCTGTCGCTTGAATTATTTTTTTAATCCCTTTTATTGTGATAACAGGGAATATAAATATCCCCTTTGATAGCAATAGGCAGGGACGGGTACTCTTTGTTAGACCCCAGATGTCTACTCTACCCTTAAAAGCATTTGATCACACAAGATCAAATGCTCTCCCTTTTGAAATGGCACTGTTTACATTCAGGGACACCGGAAGTGATATATGCTCATAATTTCCGGTTTCCTATACCATAGAGGCGATCAGAGCCATTCCAGTCTCTGATTACCTTTATGATAAGCCAGTGGAAGTGCTAGCTGGTTGCTCGGGTCTCCCGCTGGGACGAGAAAACCGCAGAAGGAGGTAGAAGCGGGAACGTCCCTTCCCGCGGCTTGTAAAAGCAATCCAGAGGCTAATTAGCTGCTAGGATTGCTTTTACAAGAAAAAAGACTGTCAGCTCTAGAAAACAATTTTGAGATGATGCCTGCAGCTGCAGGCATTATCCCAGTATAACCACTCAAACTCCAGCGACGTACCTGTACTTTCGCTGGAGCTGAAGTATAATCACAAGTCCACTTTTGGAAATTGATTAATTTAGCAGTGTTTCAGGTAAGACATGTAATTACAATAAAATTAAAATAAAGTTACAAATAAATTACTCAACATAATTATTACAAGGTTTCTAAAGTGGTTGTAAAGGCTGAGGGTATTTTACCTTTATGCATTCTATGCATGATGGTAAAAAAAAACGTCTGTGCGCAGCAGTCCCCCCAGCCCCCCTAAGACCCCTTTCACACTGGGGTGGTTTACAGGCGCTTTAGTGCTAGAAATAGCCTCTGCAAAGTGCCTGAAAACTGTCTGAAAACCGCCTGAAAACCGACGTTCCAAAAAGTCCTGCAAGCAGCATCTTTGGGGCGGGTTGGGAGCACTGTATTTAGCGTTCCCAAAACACCCTGCCCATTGGAATGAATGGGCAGCACTTTCAAAGCTCATTAAAAGCAATTTGAAAGCGCTGCAAAACTGGAGTTTTTAACCCTTTTTTTAGGTCAAAAGCACCGCTAAAACAAACAAGGCTTTAGCGCGAACGGACGAGTGGCTCAGTGTGAAAGGGGTCTAATACTTACCTGAGCTCCCTCTTGATCCAGCGATGCGCACAAGAGCATCGGAGCATCAGAATCTTCTTCCTCATTGGCTGAGACAGCAGCAGGAGCCACCAACAGACAGCCAATAAGGAGATAGGGGGGCCAGGGCCCAGCCTTGGCTCTGTGTCTGAATGGACATGCAAAGCAGTGGCTTGGAAGCGTGCCTGCATGGGTGTCCCCATTACAAGCTGCTTGTTCTGGGGGCACTCGACAAGAGGGAGGGGCCAGGAGCACCGACAGGGGACACAAGAAGAGGAGGATCTGGGTTTCTCTGTTATTTTTTAAAATAACACTTTAAATGTAATAGAAAACATGAATACATTGTTAGGCAACACTGAAAATAAACATGATAGAGGATATACATATGAGATAGGTTACACATGACTTTATCAGACTAAGCAGGCAAAGCCTACAGAAAAAAAGGAAGATAAATTTAAAGCAGGGATGTGAATTAAAAGATCGATGCTATATAAAGGAACATATTATAAGCATAAGATGATCAATGCTTGATAGTTTTTATGTAACTTTGTTAATAGAACAAGATTATTGGAAGTACAGATTTAGAGCAAAAGCTTCAATAAAAATCTATTCCAATGCTTTGCATCTCCGTGTAGAGACCTAAAATATTGACATTAATAATATATACCATCGCTGAGGAAGTTGCCAATAGTCCTGTCCAACTGATACTCCCCATGATTGGCAGAATAAGATGTAGACACTGTCAAGTGATTTATTTTAACAGACGTTTAAGTTATTCTTGTGAAATTAGAATGTGGCACATGGAAAAGCCAAGTCCAGCAACGTCTGGAAAATCAGATATTAGCGAGGTGCCTATTAACATATTTTTTCTTATTTACAAAGCTTTAATATTTTTATGTACTTGGTGTTAGATATTTTTTATAGTTGTAATTCAGAACAGAATTGTAGTCTAGTGGCTTTTTGTAGGCCACACCAGTGCAATCGGTACCTTTTTTGAACAAATGCTGAAAAAAGGCACTTGCAGTACATATACAGTTTCAACTGCTCTGAGTAGACTGAAAGAATTTTAATGAGATAAAAATAAAGTCTTATAGTGAATTACTAAGCAGGAGAAACTGATTTTAGGATTCTATTTCTATGTATATATCAAGACCCTTTCAACTTGATCACATTTATAATGAAGACCAGTGAATATTTTGGTAGACATGCTTCTTGTCTATTCCTGTTTTGGATAAATCAATGGGCAGAGCCTGACCTTTGCATTTGGTCTAGAAAAATATATGCTATCATTAAGTCCCTGTTGGTTATGGGTAGACATATTACTACCTAAAATCAATTAGACAGTCTTCAAAGCTAACAATCTAATACTTCTACTGCAGGCATAGATGTGAAAAGAACAGTTTAATTGAATAACAGTGCCTTGCAAAAGTATTCACCCCCTTGGCATTTTCCGTGTTTTGTTGCCTCACAACCTGGAATTAACATGGATTGTTTGAGGATTTGCATCATTTAATTTACAGAACATGCCCACAACTTTAAACATGTTTTTTTTTATTGTGAAGCAAACAACAAAAGGACAAAATAACAGAAAGGGTCAATGTGCATTACTATTCACCCTCCTAAAGTCAATACTTTGTAGAGCCACCTTTTGCGCTATCACAGCTCCAAGTCGCTTTGGATAAGTTTCTATGAGCTTGCCACATCTTACCACTGGGATTTTTGCCCATTCCTCCTTGCAAAACTGCTCCAGCTCCTTCAAGTTGGATGGTTTGTGCTTGTGAACAGCAATCTTTAAATCTGACCACAGATTTTCTATTGGATTGAGGTCTGGGCTTTGACTAGGCCATTCCAACACATTTACATGTTTCTCTTTAAACCACTCAAGTGTTGCTTTAGCATTACTCAACAAGACAATATCTGTTAGGAATACTGGAGAAGCCTAGGTGACCTAAAAGAAGAAGACTAGAGCAACTGCATATGAACAGATGGAAAGTACTTGGAGGCCTGGAGTAGAGAGGCTAAAAGAAAATTTACCCTTCTGAGTCATAATTTCTAGACCTACAGTAAAGACTAGAAGGGTGAGACATATAGTCACCATATTCTGCTAGCAGTTATGTCCAAGTGTATATACACAAAGTAGGCAAACTGTAAGTACACAATATGCTATACCACCAAGAAAAAATACATTGCACTGGCAGGCAGTGAGGCAGTCTATGATCTTTTATTATGCAAGAAAAAATGTCTTCCTAATCTGCCTCTTTCTATTCCGCGGCGCTTCCTCCTTTTCGGTGAGTGGCCCCGTTGCCTTCTGGGACATGTGCGTGTCCCAGAAAACAACGGGGCCATTCACAAAGAGCTGCGCGACTCGCGCATGCGCAGTAGGAAACGGGCAGTGAAGCCGCAAGGCTCCACTGCCTGTTTCCCTTTGTTAAGATGTAGGCGCCGACAGTCGATCCGATGGACGGATCGGCCTCAGGGCGGCCGACATCACGGGATCGCTGGACAGGTAAGTGTACTTATTAAAAGTCAGCAGCTACAGTGTTTGTAGCTGCTGACTAAAAAAAAAAAAAATTCTTGGCCGGAACGCCCCTTTAACAGATGTCTCTCCAATGGGACATAAGGCAACAAAAAAAAAAAAAACCTGACAGGTTTCCCTTTCCCTTACTCTATCCATTGCTGGCAGTCAACAATATAATCTGTTGGTGGTGGCTTGAAACCTCCTGGCAACCCTGCCAGTTCAGACCACCGCTACTGTAGATTACATTTGGCTTCCATCAAACAGGCAAAAAGTCTGGTTTTCAGATGAACGCATTCTTACCTTGAGCTCATCCCTACTACTATCTAATTTTAGCCACAGGTGGCCTTAACTATACCTCATTATTGAGGCCAGTCACTCCCTATATGCATTAGAAGACAGTGGGATTGTTTTACTAAAACTGTAGAGTGCAAAATCTAGTGCAACCATACACAGAAACCAACCAGCTTCCAGTTTTTTTTTTTTTTGTCAAAGCTTAATTAAACAAACTGAACATAAGAGCTGATTGGCTACCATGCACAGCTGCACCAGATTTTGCACGTTCCAGTTTTAGTAAATCAACCCCAATGTGTCTTTTGTACGTTTTTTTTTTGTCAACACATAATAAATGATTAGACCTCTTGACTGAGTATGGGACTGACACCACTCTTTACCCTTAATTAATGCAGCCCTCCACTGGTTGCAGCCCACCTGGTGTTACTTGCCTTCATTCTTGACCCAGCTGTCTTCATTTTGGGAGTTCAGCAGACTTGCATCACAAACATTCTCATTGGCTCATCTTTCCTCCTCATTGGCTCATCTTCAGCCTACCCATGCACACCAAGGCCCCATGTATTCCTATGTAGAACTGTACTCATGACAGTCTCCTTTGGTCCTTCAGAATAAGGTTCTACCCACAGGAATAAGGTTCTACCCATAGCGCACATGCTTAGGCTGCAGAGAACCTGGCAAATAATTTGAAGCAAAGCTGAACATTACCCTGAGGGGCTGCACAGTGAAGATAACTAGATTGAGGGCAAAGGTTAGTGTCAGGAACATGGTGCCAGCCATCAGGCTAATACATGCTGCCTAGCTAATGCACCTGCGCGTAGGCATAGATGTGCGCATTTCTATGAGCATAAAAGACAGACTGCAAGTACATAATTACCAGTGCATGCATGTCCACTGCCACCAAGTGGCCTGCTTAAACCTGAACTCTGCACTGGTTCTTTGCTGTATGGTCTTTAGTTTTGTTAATATGATCCAGTTCCTGATATACATCATTGATCCTGTTACTGACTCAACTTCCTCTCTGACCTTGCTTTTGGATGACCCTTGTCTGCTCATGTTCACAGTCTGCCTCCACTACAGTTCCTGGCCTGGACTACTGCCCATGCTTTTGCCTAGTGAATCTATACCTTGCTGTCCAAGTTTTGCTGAATTCTGCCTCTAATTCTGCTAATGTCATGGTGTCTTTCCATCCGGCTGTCACTTGACCAGGTGTGGGGCCTGGCTGGTATTGGCATCTTCATAGTGCATTACCAACTGTACCTCTGCTCGTCAGATACCGGTGTTCCCCAGTTCCTGCTCTACACCATGGCACTTGTACCTTTCCTTTGTCCTTGCAGACCCTGTCTCAACATCCAGGAGTGCATGGATGTTAATGGTGCAAGAGGTCACCCTCGTCACTTGGGTTCTACATAAAGGTACATAACAGATATATGACTAAAATGGCTGCATTCATCAAATTACAACTTGCACCAAAGGCACATGCATTCAATAAAGTAGAAGTCTAGGCACTACAACTCAGACCTTTTAAATCCTGCCACCCCCTAACCCCATCATGTTACATCCAGAGAAGCACAAATTGCAATGTAAATACCTTTTTTTCTTCATTTTATATGAGGTCACATGACCATAAAGCCCTGGCTCTTGTGTAATGTGCAAGGCTGATAATGGGGTGGAATTCTCCAAGGCAATGACATCACCCATATGAATCCACAACTCTAGACCTCATTGGAGGAGGAGATAGTCTCCTCTCACCAGCTGCACATCACACAGAGGGACTGTGCCTTTTCTTGTCTTGTAACCAAGTTAGGGGAAAAATGTGCTTATAATGCAATTTATGCTTCATTGTATGCAGTGTAATGGGAGGCAGTGGGGTGGCAGCATTTTAAAGGTAGGAGTTTAGTGGCTAAACTTCTACTTTAAGGTGAATGTCTTCATTAAAGGTTAACGTTTACTAATGGTACAATTGTCCTTTAACGCTGTAATTAGGGTACAGCATTTTAAAATTTATTAAAATAAGTTAGTTAATACATAGGGAAAAAAACATATTTTTTTTGCATTTTTTCAGCTTATACTAAAAAGGTATTTTTTAATAAGATTAAAACAGTGTACCAAATAACAGCCTTATATCAAAAAATTAAACAAAAAATAAATAAAATCACTCCTGCACCCCTGGATGATGTCCTCATCAGATGAAACACATCATTTGGAGCTACAGCTGTGACATAATCACGCCCACCAGGGTGCTGACTGCGCTTATCTGGTTTACATGCTGTTTTTGACATGCCTTCGTGATTCGTTTTTTATCTTAATAAATGCTGGTAATTTATATTGCTACACTTCTTTGCATTCATCCCTCCCTGAGCTTCATTTGCAGACTGCCTTGGTTATTTTGGAAACCACCGTTCCTGAGCCCTGGATTGTGCCATCCATCCCAGTGAGATTTCTCGCTAGAACTCCATCTTTGGGGTCTTACCTGTTAGTATGCGGCTAGTGAGTGGGGTGCGCACCCGGGTGTGAAGTGATGTATACACACACAGTATCATTTGATTTGTGTGTCATGTGAATGGACTGTTTTGTACTGAGCAAATATTGATGGATTGTTTTCCCTGTGCATTTTTTCTGTATAAATTTTATAAAGTTTAAAGAGGAACTGCAGTCTGCTCACATAGTTTGTAATAAAAACATCTTTGCCATTCTGAAGCTTCCCTCCAACCACTTTGCATAATATTTTATAAATACTGTGATTCTGTACTTGCCAAATATACTGCAAAAATCTCCATCCACTGAGTCTGGCTGCAATAATTTTAACTGTGGGCAGCTGAAGCTGTTGCTTGTTCACTTCCCGGATTTACACAGACAAACAGAGGCACACCTCCAGCTCTGCAGCTCTCATTGGCCCTCTTATGACTTATCCCCCCTCCCTTCCTGGCAAACTCTCACAAGAGTGAGAGAAAGAGACCTTTGCATGATGTCATAAGCCTAGGCTTTTTTCTAGACAAGAAACAGGAAGTGGGCTGTATAAGAAATTTACTGGCAGAAAAAAATGTTTTACTATGCAAAGTTAAAACAACAAGGGAAGAAGATTTAATAAATGGAAAGATGAAAAAATTACTGAGTTCCTCTTTAAACACTTTGTGTTTTCATTTGATTGTAGTAGTCATGCACTAGTACTTTACCTGGATAGCGCAACACTTTATGTTTAAAAGCCTTACAGTATTTACCCCCCCCCCTGGCTTTTTACCTATTTTGTTATATTACAGCCTTTAATTCAATGTTTTTTTAATCTGAATTATATGTGATGGGTCAGAACACAATAGTCTAAGTTGGTGATGTAAAATTAGAAAAATATATACATAAAACTATTTTTTAGAAATAAAAAAATGATAATTGGCATGTGCGTATGTATTCACCCCTTTGTTATGATTCCCATAAAAAGCTCTGGTGCAACCAATTACCTTCAGAAGTCACATAATTAGTGACATGATGGCCACCTGTGTGCAATCTAAGTGTCACATGATCTGTCATTACACATACACACCTTTTTGAAAGGCCCCAGAGGCTGCAACACCTAAGCAAGAGACACCACTAACCAAACACGTGATAACCAAGGAACTCTCCAAGCAAGTAAGGGACAATGTTGTTGAGAAGTACAAGTCAGGGTTAGGTTATAAAAAAATATCTAAATCTTTGATGATCCCTAGGAGCACCATCAAATCTATCATAACCAAATGGAAAGAACATGGCACAACAGCAAACCTGCCAAGAGACAGCCACACATCAAAACTCACGGACCGAGCAAGGAGGGCATTAATCAGAGAGGCAGCACAGAGACCTAAGGTAATCCTGGAGGAGCTGCAGAGTTCAACAGCAAAGATTGTATTATCTTTACATAAGACGACAATAAGCCGTACGCTCCATAGAGTTGGGCTTTATGGCACAGTGGCCAGAAGAAAGCCATTACTTTAAGCAAAAAAACTAAATGGCACATTTTGAGTTTTTGCGAAAAGGCATGTGGGAGACTCCCAAAATGTATGAAAGTGCTCTGGTCTAATGAAACTAAAATTTTACTTTTTGGCCATCAAAGAAAACACTATGTCTGGTGCAAACCCTACACATCACCCAAAGAAAACCATCAGCAGTCGGGACTGGGAAACTGGTCAGAGTTGAGGGAAAGATGGATGGTGCTAAATACAGGGATATTCTCGAGCAAAACCTGTACCACTCTGTGTGTTATTTTTAGGCTAGGACGGAGGTTCACCTTCCAGTAGGACAATAACCCCAACACACACTGGTAAAACAACACTTGAGTGGTTTATGGGGAAACATGTAAATGTGTTGGAATGGCCTAGTCAAAGCCCAGACCTCAATCCAATAAAAAATCTGTGGTCAGACTTAAAAATTGCTGTTCACAAGCGCAAACCATCCAACTTGAAGGAGCTGGAGCAGTTTTGCAAGAAGGAATGTGCAAAAATCGCAGTGGTAAGTTGTGGCAAGCTCATAGAGACTTATCCAAAGCGGCTTGGAGCTGTGATAGCCGCAAAATCTGGCTCTACAAAGTATTGACTTTAGGGGGGTGAATAGTTATGCACATTGACTTTTTCTGTTATTTTGTCCTATTTGTTTTTGCTTCACAATAAAAAAATCTTCAAAGTTGTGGGCATGTTCTGTAAAGTAAATGATGCAAATCCTCAAACAATCCATGTTAATTCCAGGTTGCAACAAAACACGAAAAATGCCGGGGGGGGGGGGGGGGGGGTGAATACTTTTGCAAGGCACTGTATATGTCCCTAAAAAATTATAAAATGATGTATGAAAATTAGTTGTAGAACTATTGTCAAGTTTTCAATGCATCCTGATGCTGCTAAATATGCACTGGGTACCAATAACCTCTGAGCTCAAAATGAATCAAAAAAAAAAAAAATTGTATGACCTTTTTAGAGCAGAATTGTTGTTTTTCTTGCAATCACCTCATCGCAACCAATTCTGAAAAGTCTGTGATTATCATTCGCTCTTCAACTGAACATCAATTTCAGTACTTTTTTCCCCTCTCAATACAACCAGGCATTTTCATTTGAAAGGAAATGGGAAAAAGACAAGGACTCTATCTCAAAATGTGCTAACACTGCAGATGTATGAATAGTTATTTCAGGTAGGTACATTTTTACATTACATTAGTAAACATAGAAGTGATGAGTCAGGTGGTACATGCAAAACAAAACACATATTTCTGTCTAAATTTCAAAGTAATCAGCAGACTTGTCAGGATGTTTCAGAATTAACAAGGAGGAGATGCATTTAGATGAAAAAGGAAAGCTCCCTTGGTGCTAATGAGATCCTCAGAATAGCCCAGCTCACATACAGAATAAACATCCAAGCTTCCATTTACTCCAGTTAAGGAGAATCCCTGTCATAGCAACATTAATTGCATGATCTAAAAAGATACAAATAAATGAAATTCAAAAGATATGTTAAATATAAAAGTAGGAAATTTCCACCATATACTGATTACTTTATCAGGAGGTGGAAAGATATGTTTATCTTCGCACCCCAAAGTAATACAAAACCAGATAAAATCACACTTCACTTGGATCAGTAAAGCATGTCGGCTTTATCTAAATGCATTATGCTTAGGAGTAAAAAAAGTATCTTCTTCTTGCCACAAATAAATGCATCTGCTCTAAGCTGCAATATGTCATTTACTATCTGGTCTCTGGCCACTGGGTGCATTATGTGTTTTTGACATCATTAGAGAATGCATAGCATTGTTTTCAGTTAGACATATCTTATCAGTGAGATTAGAGGATCAGTAGAAAACAATATCTGTGTGTGTGATGTGCATAATGGTAAGTGTACATTACATTTAGCTTATTTTTTTTCCATGTGAAGTATATACAAAACACCTAAAGGTTTTTCTTAGAGTGCAGTTAATAGTCACAGGTAAAAGTGTTAATAAGGGGCCCAGTCTTGGCTTGTATTTTAATTCACCTCTATGTTTATAAAAGAAGGCATTTTCACTTTATCACCTTAGTTTATAAACCTTTATAACCCTTAGTTTATTCTGCTCCGCCTTCACCACCCCAGTAATGAGTTGGTAGACTGCCTGCCTTTTGATCTCTACTGTAAACACAGAGTAGGCACTCAGGATAAGGACAGAGCAGAGTGCAGAGACCCCAACATGCCTTTTCATTGTTTCTCTTGTGAAATTTGAGAAGAAACAGCTCCACATTGCCTGCAGCTAGAGAGGTAAGTGATGGCTTATTTTAAAGTGTTAACAATATACAAATATTTAAAAAATCCATAGTAAAGTTCACAGAATGAATAAACAATATGCAAAGAGTTACACAGAGGAGTATCAACAGATAGAGCCTCCGTGCATCAGTGCCTTTAGCTTCTCTAAAATGAGTTTCCTACTTTATAATTAGTACAGCAGCAGCTGGATGGCAGAAGGTAGGAAGTGGAGGCCGTGACTTTGCGACGACTCAATGTGACGATTGCGTTCCACGAACAGGAAGTGACCTACCAGGAAGCAAGCGGTGGACGCTGCTTCCTACAGACTGTGGCGTTATTAGGAACACCCGTCAAAACTTGCTTTTATAGATTTTATTTGTGCTGACTGATGACTTTGTGTGAAATACTTCTATTGAATAAACGAAAAACGGAATATACTATTGGAGCCTTTTTTCTGTCCGAGAAACCAGTGGAATCTACATGATACATGGTGACATGTGTCTAGATGCTGAGGTCAGCAGTGGTATATCTATCCATGCCTGATATATCCATCCCTTTGGTGAGTGTGAACCCCGAAGGGGAGTGTGACTCACAGACTTCGGTGTGGGATACTTATTGTGTGACATATCAAGATTTTCATCTGTGGTTTCTGGGACTTTTTTCACCCTGTGTGTTGTATACACATATAAAAGTATCATAGACTTTGTGATATTAGTGCTGCTATAACGATCTTAGACACCTGAGCCGATCTTGTGCTAGTTTTATTGTTATAATTTTTTATTAGGAAGTAGAGCAGGTCTGAATAAAGGCAGACTCCCATCCTCTTCTGAACGCTGGTGGAGGCCCCGGATGCCATTCACCCTGGATCACCATCTAGCTTTTC
Organism: Lithobates sylvaticus; assembly: GCA_028564925.1. Lineage (NCBI taxonomy): Eukaryota > Metazoa > Chordata > Amphibia > Anura > Ranidae > Lithobates > Lithobates sylvaticus. Next base: position 104,253,538 of record CM053031.1, on the reverse strand, counting down.
TTATTTGTGCTATTAAATAGAGGACTCTGGAAATGCAGGATTTAACAATAAAATAGGGTGTCTTGATCTGCTAATCTGATGAAGGTGTTATCAAAAATGTTGGAAGTGCTATAACACACCCAAGCACACCTCTGGTGCCACCCTTGCACAGGACCCCTCTTCAGGTGGTGCCCACAACATATACCAGACATACCTTGCCCTGGATACTCCACTGCAGCTACAGAAAATTACATCATGTAATTGACAAGTATACAGAGTTATGCATCTGAAGCTTCAGAAAGAGAGAGACAATGTACTATGGTGGCTGCCAAACGCATCCAGCAATGTTTGATGAGCTGTGTGGTACCATTCGTCCAGATGGCCATGCTAAATGATTTGTGGATGAGCAAACATTATTTATGTTTGTGAAATCCATTTGGCACCATAGCACACAGATGTGTGACTTTGGCGCACCTAAAATGTTATAACACCCCCATGTTTCTAAAAACTTACTGAAAACATTGATTAAAACACTCCCTAAGCCATAAGCCATATAATAACACATCTAATTAAAAACACATGATTCCCAAATCGCCATTTCAGAAACGGGGCGATTTTCTTAAAAAATGATGTGCGTAAACAAGCCATTCTGTTTTTTACTGGCACTGTATGGAAACACAATTGGGGAATTTTCTTAACAGTGTTTGTGCAGAATGCTCTTTGAAATCTAATTTCCTTTTTGTTAAATGTCCTCAACATTTTACCCGGAGGTTTCAATAGTGTTTGATGTCATATTTTCGGCATCCACAGCATTTTTCTTTGTTTCATCTCTCAATGAGTCTTAAATAGTTGGTGGTAATGGGGCCATACAGCTAAAGCCTTGCTCCCACACAACAAGGCTTCCCTTCATGGGCACCCAACAGTAGCCCAATCAATAGAAGTACAGAAAGGAGCACCAGACCAAAAATGGATGAAAGAGTCCAAGCTCATTTTAATTGTCGATAAATGAGTCATACAAAACCTGCCAATGTGTTTTGAGGGCAACACCACTCCCCCATTAACCAGGCTCAACACAGGATAAAACCTGCATGAGGCTGTGAGTAAAGCCCGGTACACATGATCGGACTTTCTGATGGGAAATGTTGGATGTCAGACTGTTGGCAGACAATCCGACCATGTGTATGCTCCATCAGACAATTGTTGTCAGACTTTCCGCCAACAAATGTTGGCTAGCAGGTTTTCAAATTTTCCGCCAACAAATGTGTCGGATTTTCCGACCATGTGTACACAAGTCCGTCGGACAAAAGTCCAAAGTACAAACACGCATGCTTGGAAGCAGAAGCGGTCGATCTTGTAAACTATTGTTTGTAATGGAGAATTAACATTGGTGACATGGAAAATTATGAAATCTCCAAATGCAGCGCACAATTCTCTTCTTCTTTAATGGGATAATAATGAAGATGCTTTGCTGGTGATACTGATGGAGTTATTGCAAACACATTTTCAAAGGCTTTTTTTTTCTAGTGATATCAAGAATAATATTATTATGTTTTTTCTTTTACTTTGTGCAAGTTACCACAACACCATTATCCCCTAATTTTTAAGAACAAAGATACAACTATGTTGGTGTCCCTTGTCAATTTTACATTGTATTTTTTAAAATGTATCTGCCTACTCCCAAAATGTCATTTGAAGTAAAACACATATCCAAGTATTATTCTACACAAGTTTTTTATTGTGCATTAAAAAAAAGAAAACAAATAAAATTAGACATGCTATCTGCCAATAGAATTTAACCAAAAAGTGCATTCTATGCATCCAAAAATATAGAAAATATACCAAATCAAATCATTATTCAACCAAAAAAATTATGTCAAAGCAATAACTCCAAGGCCAATAATAAATAACACGTTATCTCCTCTGATTCTGCAACATGTCTGGTTGACGAACGGCCATTCAGAAACTAACTGAAAAGTAGAATCAACAATCACCAAACTTCTAACACGAAATTAGCAGAAGGAGCCCAAAGGGTGGCGCTAAAGAGCTGAAAAACCACGTAGTACGTCTAGTACGTCACTACGTTTGTAATTGTTTGCCAACATTTGTGTGACCGTGTGTATGCAAGACAAATTTGAGCCAACACCCTTCGGACAAAATTGCATGGTTTTGTTGGCCAACAATCCGATCGTGTGTACGAGGAATAAGAGCTGAAAGGTGCAAAACACCTTCAGGTTTCCATCTGTTTGCTGTACCTTAATTGTTTGACATAAAAAATGTTGTATCAAGAACCCGGAGTGCTCTGAACATGATGTTTGTTTGGTCTGACAGAATAAAACTTGGATAGACTCAGAAAAAATAGTGACCCTACAGATCTATATCAGAATCAGTATTAAATGCTTCTCGTGGAGTAACTGTTGCTGTTACACTATCACACTACACTGGAGTTAGGCTCGGTTCACATATTTGCGAATTGGATGCGTTTTGAACCATATCAGATTTTTAGTTTTGTAAACCAGACCGGATTTCAATGGAGGCAGTTTCTTTATACTGCCTAGGATTTGACATATTGACCTTAGATCATTGCCTCTCGTATTATATCTTTTTTTGAGCACTTTTGTACCTTAGTTTGCACATTATTTAGGTTATAGCGCAGCACTGCCTCTATTTTACATTTCTTTTGGGTTTGGCTATTTCCTTCAGTGTTGCAGCTTTATTTTAAATGCACATATTTAGTTAGCGCGGAAATATCATTTTATCTTATTAACCGCTGAATAGAAACCGCACTGAACCCTGCAGAGAAACCAGCCTCTTATACTGTATATATGAACCGAGCCTATACACTTTAGCATGCTAGGAAAGGAACTTATATATGGTATATTATTAAAATATGTTGCCACTCACGTGCAATTTTTTTTTTTTAAACGGCACAATTTAACTTTTGAGGTTCAAAATAAGGTAACATTTGCTTTAATTCATTCACTGTTTTTATATATACAAAATGCTTGAAAATAGTTGGAATTAGCTGGTAATTGCATAATGTGTGACCAGCATTACAGACAAAATCTTCTAAAACACTAAAGTAGTATTAAACCCTCTGTGTTATTTTAGCATAGCACATTTAGCACAATAAAATGAACATTCCCCAGTAAACAATATGTTAAAATTTGTACACCAGCACTTATAGTTTACAACTTTCAATGCTGCTGCTTCCTGCTTTCTCAGCACTGCTTGCCTGAACTTCCTGTCTTTTTAGCACAGTGTTAACAGTGGATAGTGCAGCCTGGAATCTGTCTGTCAGCTTGGAAAAGGAAGGGGGGATAAGGAGCAGGGGAGTGCTTTGACATACTAGGCTACGGGGCTTTGTGTTTCTATTGCTGCACACAGCGGGGAGAGACATAATTCACTACATGCAAATGTAACTCCAAAGGACATTGCAAGAGAAAGGAGACACCCAGAAACAGTAAACCTGTGGCAGCGGTCATGGCAGTAGATTAAACTGGAACATAGGCAAGGATTAAAAGATAAAGAAGCTGCATACTCAGTAAGTGATTAAATCAGCTGCTGCAAGTGCTTAACAAATCTGAGGGTTTAATATCACTTTAAGGAGGCACTTATTGATTAGTTAGCCACAACTGCAAGTTTTGATATTGGATTAAAAATCAATGTGTTAAATCTAAGCTTAAAACCATAGGAAAAGTCTCAAAAGCCAAGAAACTGCCTTGACTTAGCATGAGTAACATAATATTGTGTGTTAAGCTCGATCTAATTAGCAGATGCTTACTGTGTCAAACACTTTTAGAGCAGAGGTCTATGTTAATGCTTTATAATGGAAGCTAATGTAAGACTGTGTTCATTAAACTTCTCCTAAGCCCCAGTGATGAAATCTTGTGTCAGGGAAATGGTAAAATGCGTGAGCGGATGAATTTTTTCTGCAGGAAATCTAAAGAGGGAGAATATTTCATGTCAAGAACCGAGAGGAGAGATTAAAGGATACATTTTGCAGGCTACAAGTAATTGTAATTGCGTAAGAGACTTTTAAGATAACAATTTAATGATCATTATCACAAAATAACAAGCATTATGTGTGTCATGGTCAGACTTGGTATGAGCACACTGCTACTTTATGCTAAGTAACAGATTTTCTCTGAAAGTGTCTTAATTCTTTTTGGAAATAAATACTGATCCCAATTGAAAATGTTCTACTTTCAGTTGTGAAGAAACGTTGCTTAAAGTCAGATATGTAATTGTAGTTCCCAACCTTTGTTTTTTCTGATGTACATCAATGTCTTAATTAAGTGAAAGATTCATCTGAGTTAAATTAGCATGTTGGTGATCTTTATTTCTACATCCTGAAATTAACTTGTGGAATGGTTAGCACTGATAACTGAATCTGTGCTTAATTTGGGTTGGCAGTTCTTGATTGAAGGTTTGAGCAGTCTGTCTTTATTTCAGTAAAATGTTAAATTGGTAATAAACTCTGTACTACAACCTGTACATACAGAAAAGTATCTGTAGGCACTGTGAATATCTCCTTAACGTGCACAGTTTAGGAAATATTCAGAGTGCATGCAGCCAATGACATCTCTTACAGCGCCGGACCTTCAGAGCCCATGCCGAAAATGGCGTCTCTCACGCACATGCGCAGGAGTGACTTCATTGCGCCTCCGGCCACTCATGTAGCTGGAGGCCGTGAACCCTGAAGGAAAACCGGGGGGAAGATGTTAGCCATCTCAGCTGTGACATTGCGGAGCTGGAAGGCTTCGTTTTATGGTAAGTCTATCATAATGTGCTACTATGCGATGCATAGTAGCACATCATGACATTGCCTTGGAGGGATTTTTTTTGTAAGCATCTGCAGTTTACTATCACTTTAAATAACCGCAGAGGGCCAAAGCACTGCATTGGACAACAACACATAACAGGGAGTACCCAATTTTTGTGTATTACTAACAAGCTTGTACTGAGAAAAATACATTGCCTGCCAATCCCCACCTCCCTCCCCCATATATACAGTACACTAGTCCTTTGGCTATATGTAAATTCAATATCTTGTGTATAATTGACCTGGAACAAGCATGCAGGAAATTGAGTGGATGTGAAGTCAGCACTTTTGATCTGCATATTTGTTCTGGGTGGTAACTTAGAAACTACTGAAGCCTGTGGATCAGTATGATAACCAATGTAGCCAGGGTCGGCTATTATGCTTATAATTTAGAGACATTTTCTGTGTTGTTAATGTGGGGTTGGCCCCTTCTAGTGTTTGCTGGACTCTATGTGTTAATTTCCTTTTTCCTGTGTGAGGATGTAGAGCAAAGCATCATGGGACATGTAGTTCGGATTGCTGAAGTGACTGTGCCAGCAGCACTGATTTGACCTACAAGGAACAGAATGCTGAGTGAACAGAACAGACTGCTGGGAGAGGATATAAAAGGGGCTGGCGTAGCTTAGATCAGTCTCTCTGGACGCCATTTTGACTCTGCCAGCAGGAGGTCTGTGTGACAGGGAGTTTGCTGATGATTTGTGGCCTACACAGCGAGAATTGCTTCTTCAGTGCAGTAGACCGGAGGGTGTTCCAAGCGCCTGCAAATCAGATTCCAGTGGGCTACAGTGTGGTGCAGCTGATGCCATAATCCAGAGCCAAGATACAGAGAGAGAGTTCCGGCTGGAGTCTTCTTATCATCTGCACCGTTATCTAATCCAACTGAGTTCCAGAGTGGTGAGTGGGCATAGCCCAATTTATGGTTAAGGACATCAGATGACATCTTTAGGATCATAAAAGAAGGAAGTTATAATACTACCAGGATAAATCACAGCTTTGCTAACTTTGCTACACCTTGCCTTTTTGGATTACTTTATTTACAACATAAAGAGGCTAGCTGAAGATATCTGGATTTCAAGGAATATCCTTTTTCACCTTTTTATCATCTTCTCCCCTCAGCTGCTCTAATTACATTGAACTGCTAAAGGAAGCCATCATATTGAATATAATATTGTTTACTGTATACTGTTTCTCCACGTTGTGCAGGATTTGCTGGCCTGTGAGTTGAGCAGGCAAAAGGGAGAGATCGGTCACATAAGATATAGTGTCAAGAGTCTACTCTCCTGTTAACCTGTTCACATAGGTTTCCGTGATTGAGTTAATACTTGTGTTCATTCACTAAGAGGACTTTACACCAACATATATTGTGTTTATTTGATAAGTTTGAACTAAAGGGTATACAGGAGTGTCCATTACTGACAAAGTTGATAAATATATATATCTTGTGTTTTGATAATACAGTAAATATATTTTTGAACTATTTCCTTAATACTGTGAGTCTCCATTTACTACCACAGCTGGTGACATGAAGGAACCCAGGGTGTCATAGGTAAGGAAGAATTTGCAGAGTCGAGGTAATCAGTGGGGTACAGAGTCTATTAGCAGCCCCTACAGGGGTACGGCTACACCAGGTAACTCGTTTTAGGTGGAGGAGTCAGCAATGACAGCCCACATGTTTCTATCAGTAGTTCATTTGATAAGTTCCCTGGCCATCACACTGCATTGGATTGCTCTAGCTTTTGCATCCTGAAGGCAGCCACAGTTGAATTGTTACTTAAAAATTAATTACTGAAAAGAGCATGCTTCTGTCTTAAAGAAAAGTTATAGCCAAAGCTTTTTTGGCTATACTTCTATGGATCACAGGAGTGAAGTTAGTTCTGCTTTAGCTAACATCACAAACCTGGTCCAGGCTCTGAAAAGATCCTGACCATATGGTTGGGATCTTCCCAGAAGCCTGGACCAGCAGCTGGCTCAGCCTCTCAGTGAGACACTATTTTCTAGGGGGGGAGGGAAACATCACAAAGAAGCTTCATCAGAGGAGACATCACTGGAGTTGCTTGATCCATTTTGGACTTGGGAATGTTATAAATCCCTTGGAAGGACACTTTTTGGACTGGAACTTTAACTGTACATTTTGTTTATTTCTAGTGAGTGCTGTTTTTACTTCCCCATTGGGATTGTGGGGTTTTCTCACCTGCTTCTATAACCTTAAGGTAGTAAATACAAAAACCCCTGGTGCTCTGCATTTTTTAACCTATAAGTGCCCTTACTACAAGCCTGCAAACCAGTACATAAAACATGGTACTATACATCCCACAGCTGAAAAAAATTATAATGATACACCCTGTGCTGAAAATTTGGAACATAGAACTAGACAGAACATCTAGTTACGACAACATAACTTTTTATTGTCTGTACTCTATAAATTATTTGATGACCTAAACCATATCAGGAAATTAAATTCCGATACCTATGGATACCCATGAAAGAAACAAAGAAAGACAATTACATCCACAGTGATAACAATATTTCCTCATGTGCATGGAAATATAAAGGGAGGTCAAAAACACAATATATTCCCTGAATCTTAATTAATCTTCCCTTAATCATATAAAATGACAACATTTAGTGCACATAGATGCAATGAATTGATAATTAGGATTTAATAACTTACAACCCTCATAGCATATTAACTGAATAACAATCACAGAAGATGAAGCTGGAACCATACTAATTTGTCTTTGTAATACATTTTTGTGCATATATTAAATGTCTAATTAATACATACTATACAATGAAACTATACAATTTGCCACCCAAAATATTTTTTTAACAGTTATTACTAAATCTAGCCAGCCCTTGCAACCTGCAATCAGGCTGATATACACTGATTTTGGCCTTACGCCGTGTTTACTGGCATGCAGGATGCAATCAGGGCTGTACACATGCACCCGCACAAATGTCACATTAGGAGCAGTGGCTGTGACCAAGCAGCCGCTGAACCCTAGTTCAGGAGCCATGGACGATGTTACAAGGAGGCAGAAAAACAATAAGAAAAGATTTCATGAAAAAATAGATTACAGAGCCATTAAGTAGTGGATTTGCATGGATTTTGTTTTGGAGAATAAGGATATCTTTAGTGGCACCTTAATGTATACTGTACATTAGTGATGCACCGATACCAGTTTTTAAGGCCAATCCTTTTTTTTAATATTTTTTACAATTGACAATTTTTATTAAGTTTTGATCATTTCAATACAAAAATATAAGACACAAATACAGAGAGAAAAAAAAAGAGAAAAAAAAGGGGAAACGGAAAATAATAAAAACAAAAAAAAAATCAACAAACTTCTGTGGATAGCACAAATGCATCCAGCAAATATCAAACATGAAGCAAAACCGGTAAACAAAAGAGACTGAGATACGGCTCTGCAAAGGTGAGAACATAATACAGAAGTAATAACTATAAGCGGACCTCAGTCATCAGTCAAACATACTAACAGGATAGTAATTATCCTATAATTGCGTGGCTTGCATATCCAGGGATAGAAGAGAAAAAAAAGGGGGGAGAGAAAAAGAAGACAGAGTGTGTAATAAAATAAATCCAACCAGCTAGACTTGTCACTCCTGGGCTCTGTACAAATTCGCTGCATAAGGCAGGGGGAAGCTCAAGCAATCAAGGGGGATCTACCCGGAGATACCAGCCCTCCCATATCGCCGTATGTTGAGCCACCCGATCATCCTGGCCGGCCAACATAGATTCCATAAGCTTCACATCTTTAATTCTGGCATAGAGATCTTAAAGTGTTGGAGGATGTCACTTTTTCCAGTAAAGGGCCACTAAACACCTAGCCATTGTATATGTGTGGCCAATTTTTTTGCTAGCCCGGGGATTTTAGGAGGAAGAAGGCCAGTAGAAACAGCCTAGGGGAGAAGGGAATATCTACTTCAAACAGCCGATGGAGAAGCCCCTGTACTGAACGCCACTAGGGCTGAAGAAATGGGCAGTTCCAATAAATATGGAGTAGCGTGCCCCAGTCTTGAAGACATCTCCAGCAGCAGTCCAAAGTTAATGGGTATATGGCGTGTAGGCGAGATGGTGTCATGTACCAACAAAAAAGCACCTTATAAGTGTTCTCTTTAAAAAAGTGTACATATAGAGCTCTTAGCCGCGCAAGACCATATAGTTCTCAATTGTTCAGGAGACAGTTCCTCCCCAAGATGTTTCTCTTATTTACGCATATAACTATGTTTCCCTAATGAAACTTTGTCAGAAGAATTTAGAATTTTATATATGTCCAATGTCAATCCTTTCTGTGAGGGGCCAGATAAAACTAATCGTTCAAATGGGGAGAGTATGGAGAACTGAAGACTCGGGGGTAAAAGTAAGAGCACAATGCCATAGTTGAAGGTACCCAAAGAAAGCAGTACGGGGGAGGTCGTACTTAGTTCTAAGTTCGTCAAAGGATAGTAGAACCCTAGTCACCGGATTCACTAGGTGTCCATAGTGGAAAAGATTCTTCTGTAACCAAGGTGAGATCATCTGGTAGGTTAAACTATGAGGTAGCTTAGGGTTGTAGAAAGGATGTGACCAAGGAGGCCTCAGATTGACTTGAGGTGCTACGATTCAATTGTTTCCATATAGTACGCATCAAGTTCATAGTATGTAACAGAGAAGTGGAAGGGACATCAGCATTAGTGTTCCACAATAAATTGTTCGGGTGGATGGGGGCTAGCCACAGTTTGTCTATTTGGGTCCAGCGGTTATAGGCCAGAAGAGTAACTCAGGATGAAATAGCTCTCAATTGGGCAACAAAATAGTAAGGGAGGAGGTTTGGGAAAGCCAAACCCCCCTCGTTCTGAGAGGCATAAAGTATTGAGCGGGCTATGCAGTGTTGTTTATAGTTCCACGTGAAATTTAACCACTTAAGCCCCAGACCATTTGGCTGACCAAAGACCAGAGCACTTTTTTTCGATTTGGCACTGCGTTGCTTTAACTGACAATTGCGCGGCCGTGCGACATGGCTCCCAAACAAAATTGATGTCTTTTTTTCCCACAAATAGAACTTTCTTTTGGTAGTATTTGATTACCTCTGCGGTTTTTTATTTTTTGCGCTATAAACAAAAAAATAGCAACAATTTTGAATAAAACGCATTATTTTTAACTTTTTGCTATAATAAATATCCCCCAAAAATACAAAAATATATAAAAAAACTTTTTTTCCCCTCAGTTTAGGCCGATACGTATTCTTCTACATATTTTTGGTAAAAAAAAATCCCCATAAGCGTTTATTGATTGGTTTGCGCAAAAGTTATAGCGTTTACAAAATAGGGGATAGTTTTATGGCATTTTTATTAATAATTTTTTTATTAGTAATGGCAGCGATCAGCGATTTTTTATCATGACTGCGACATTATGGCGGACAGATCAGACACTTTTGGTGCGATTTTGGGACCCTTCACATTTATACAGCGATCAGTGCAATTAAAAATGCATTGATTACTGTGTAAATGTGACAGACAGTGAAGGGGTTAACCACTAGGTGGTGCTGTAGGGGTTAAGTGTGTCCTAGGGAGTGATTCTAACTGTGGGGGGGCTGTGTGTGACACATCACTGATCACCGCTCCCGATCACAGGGAGCTGTGATCAGTGACAGTATCACTAGGCAGAACAGGAAAATGCTTGTTTACATTAGTATTTCCCCGTTAATCCTCTCCGTGAGACAATCGCGGGTATCCCCACGGACATCGTGTCCGCGGGACCCGCGATCACGTTCACGAAGCTCCCGGCACGCGCAAGCTACTTCTTAAAGGGCAACGTACAGGTACGTGATTCTGCCTGTACGTGCCCTTCTGCCGACGTATATCATCGTGAGGCGGTCGGGAAGCGGTTAAAAGATATGTCTGGAGTTTTCTAAGCTGTACCGATGGGATGGGCACTGGGAAGGTCATAAAGCAATACAGTAATTTAGGTAGATTGGTCATTTTGACCAGGTCAATGTGTCTCCATTTAGACAAGAGAGACCGAATTTTCGCAAATAGGGGTCTAAAGTTTACGTCATATAAAGATTTGTATCGTGGCGTAAGGTGTACTCCCAAATATTTAATGGAATGGCGTCACTGCTCAAAAATCCATTACACAAGTGAGTCATATGTGGAAGGAAGGTCTTGTAATATTCGTAAGGAAGACCTTCAGGGCCTAGGGCCTTGTTGTTTGACAGGAGTTTCAGAGTCTCAGAAATCTCCTCTTCAGTTATTGGAGAGTTGAGAGACTGCAAAGTCTTCCGCTGACAGGGTAGTCACTCCAACTTTAGTCAGGTAAACTCGAACATGGTTTGTGAAATTTTCTTGGGTTGGCATGTGCAGTGTGGAGGGGTTATTGTAAAGATCCAATAAATAGTCGCAGAGTAATTGGGCTATACGGTCAGGTTGGTAATGAAGGGTCCGAGTAGGATCCTGCAGGCCCTGAGGGGCCGACACATGAGTTTGCTCTCAGAGTTTACAGGCCAGGAGGGTATGGCTTTGTTGCCCTTATCATAATAAATCTGGCGTAATTTTTGAAGGGCCTTTTCGACCCTACCTATGTCTATGCTCTTAAGGACCACCCATAAGCGTATCATTATTCTTAGGAGACGAATGGAGGATAAGGATACAAGTCTAGATTCTAAGTACCGAAGTCTCTGTACTGTCTGCTGTCTCACTTGCTTTGTATTCTTTTCACAGGCAGTTGAGATAGCTATACATTACCCACTTATTACTGTCTTGTGTGCCTCCCAGAAAATTCCCGTAGAAATCTCTGGGGCACTATTCTCGACAAAGTACCATTTCAGAGCAGTTTCTAGCTCTGTCTTAGTTGCATTGTCTTTCAGATGAAAATCATTGAGCCGCCAGTGGCATTGTTTACCTTTGAGGTGTCCAGTTTGAGCTTTAGAAATATCGGGGCATGATCCGACCACGACCTAGGTAAGATGTCTACTTTAGATACTTTTTTCAAGTACTCGCCGATATCAATTAGCGCCACCTATTTTTTGATGTCCGGTCTGGGTATCATCTGTTTTAGTATCAGACCATTTGCACAAAGACAAGTACTTGTGTAAATGCATAGTATCGGCACTGCTACCGATACAGGTATCAGTGTTGTTGCAACACTACTGTATATACAAGCAAAACATTTACAGGTAAAGAGCAGGGAATATACAAAGCATAGTAAGCTGTAATAGCTAAGCAGTAACCACCTTTCAACTATCTAGCTCCTGAAAACTGACTAGCTTCTGTGTGATGCTTCTCTTTACACAAGATAACTACTTCTTAAATTTATATTACTGAACAATTCTGAAACTTAACAAGTGAGCAAATATTTTCTTAGTACATTCTTGTAGCTAATTTATTGTTTGAACAACAGTGTGTCATCTATAGACTTAGACAGAACATTTTATGTACAGTTACAACATATTTTACTGTAACGCCAAAACTATTTTAAACTTGTATTAAGTAACATAAAATTGTGGTTATTTTTCACTTCTAAACAAACTGGAAAATCATTCCTAAGCAGCAGCCAGTGGCACCATCACTAGAAACTGAACTCTGCATGTGGCCAGCAACATTTGTCAGCTGTGGTTGGCTGTGCATAAAACTAACACTAACACTAACTAACACTAACACTAACATGTGCATGTATCACAAATAACATTATTCAATAGATCTCACTATGCTCCCGAATACAAAACATGACGAAGAGGGCATGGGTGCTTTCAAACATTAGTTGTGTTAATTGGGGCATGGGAGACCAAAGCTATGAGGAAAGATTAACTGAACCAAATGTATTCTTCCTTGAGAAAAGGCATTTAATGGGGAATATGATCAAGGGGACACTCTTTGCTCCTAGATGATAAGAGATTTACCTTCCACATATGGAAAGGCCTTTTTAAGGTAAGTGCTATAAAAAACGTGGAATACAAATCCCCAAGAGCTGGTCCTAGACAATTCTTTATATTATTGATCCAATTGCCTTAGGGGATGAAAAAAGAAGCATTGTACGTATCTTTTTCCTTCCTCTGGATGAAATACAGGTTTTAGGGTCCTGAGGATGCAGGTTTATATTCATAAATTTTTATCTTTTGGTTGAATTTGATAGCTGTGTCATTTTCAATGTAACTATGCAACTATGAATCACTTTGGTGGATGTTGGCAGTCTGATTTTCTCATGAACTTCTGGTATTTCTTTGGAACTACTGCCATAGGATACCCTTCAGTAGTGTTGCCAGCTAGACCCCATCTGCTGTAATGTTTTGTAGTGTGAAACAAATGCAAGATCCAAAAGAGAAAGCCCAGAAACACTGCTAATAGCTAATGCAAGTGAGCAGAACCAGGAGCTCAAATGCAGAGATCTTGCATCCCCAACCTCTAAAAAAATGAAAGGGTGCTTCAGCCTGTTGACATCTGTAGTCCGCACTTGGACTACTTAAGGGCTCCTCTTCTGCCTTTTTAAGGAGTCTTGGATCAAAAAACACCAATGTGTCCTTAAACCCAGAACCTGTATTCATTATATCTGATCTCCCACAGTACACAAAAACTGGAAACTGCAAACACAAAAAATAGTCTGCTAAATACCTTTTCTCATCAACAGTATATAGCAGTCTTGTGATTTCCATCACTTCCTGGTGAAGCTTGTAGGAAGAGTTTTCATACTGCACTGCACTGTCCTGTGAGGCTGCAGGGCTCCTGACTCTCTGTCTAGACATGTCTGAACAGTGCTGATTGGCCATGTGCTGATCACATGCAGTATCCCAAGAAAAAAAAAAACTCTCTAGCAATACACACCAAAACTGAGCATGTGCAGCCTGACTCCAAAGGCTCTGTCTTATCTGGAGTTGTCCAGGGGGACAGTGCAGAGAGGGGAGGATCTGTGCATACAAGATCAAGCAGCCTTTTTACACAATGCAGTGGATTAACCCCTTAGGTTCCAAAGTGAGTATAACAAGCATGCTTTACTGTATATACACACACTGATTTTACTGTTCTGGGTTTAGTAACACTATTTTACAAATACAACAATTGCCACCAACAAAACCTAATGAAAGAGAGACTACCATTCATAACTTGTATCTTATAAAGAATAATCCCTGTATTCTGTACATCACTCAAGAACCAGGTGTGACATGGACTAAAGCAAAAAAGGTGCAATATTAATGCCTAAGTGCCCTTAAATATATTATACAACTGGAAGCCAAGATGACATTAAAACATTTATTTCCACCACTACTCGGATTGCTATTTGCTAACTGGATGGGTTTTCCATTCTGTTTTTGTTACTTTACCAGAAACACATATTATTTTCCCTCTGCTGACTAGATGCTGCAAATGCAAATGCAAATTGTAAATGTGGCATATACAGGTAAAGACACAGGAAATAAATTGTATGTTGAAAATAATAATTATTGCTCAACCAGTTAATTTTGGGATTTATTTTCATCAATGTCAATGGCTGAATGGAAGTCAAGAAGGGACAGGTGACATTGAAAGAAGAAAGGCATAATAAACATATTTTTCTCTTTTATTGTTCCGAACATATTTCACAGAAACATAAACTCTTCTAATTTACACATGCATGTGAAATGTCATGGCAAAAGCTGTAATTCAGAGCCAGAGCGTTATACCTTGAGTCATTCAGAGAGCTAACACAATTCTGCAGTACTAAAATAATGTTCCATAAAACTTTTTAAGCATGGTGTGTCAGTACATAGGCTGTTTACATTTACAAGTTTTTTTTTTTTTTTATCGCTTCTCAACTTTTGCAACATTTAAAAGGTCGATACTAAAAAGTGAAAAAGCACTTGTGCCAAAGATATTAAGCACAATACAGCAGCTACCTTAAATTGTGTGAAACACAATATAAAATGGTAATCATAGGCAGCAATTGTAAGATGATCGTAACATCTTATTCCCTTGTAGTGCTTATTTACAAAATGTAAACTACAGTGCAAAATTTGTGAATAATCCACACCCCCAGAGAAGTTTTCGGTATGCCCCACTCAAAATCATCCAGGTTGTGGGCGGCTTCCCATCTGCTTATCCTCATCGATGGCTTCCCGGCGGCTTCGGCGGCTTCCCGGCTGCTTTTTCTCCTCGGCGGCTTCCCGGGTGGCTACAGCAGCTTACCAACTGTATCTCCTACCGGCCAATCAGGTCCTAAGACCCGCTTTCGGAGGAGAAGCAGGAAGAAGCAGCGAATATTAGTTTGCTATTGTACCACAAGTGGCCCACCCATTTTGAAGCCAATTAAAGCCATGCATCTGGTGCCCTGCATGGAGATTAGGGGCTGGGTGCATGGAGATTAGGGGGGCGGCGCCCCTGCGTCCCACATGAGTGGCCGCCACTGACAAAATCCCTTAGGACAGTCTAAACTCGCCAGAATGTTAAGATAGAATGCGCTCAATATCATAAAACTCAGATTATTTGCTAACCTTGCTCTTCAGCCCAGGTTACCAGAACACCAGGTCAATGGTTTCTACAAACAATTGCCCCAAATGCTCTCTCCAGACCAGGTCATCATGTATCCATAAAAAATAAAGGAGGGAACTCATCACGTGAAAATCATTATTCATTTATTTGTTGAATACAAGAAAAGTATAAAACTCACATTTGTTGATGCCGTATAATCAGGCGAAACACGTTGGAGCGTGTCTACCAGTGGTGGCGTCAGATCCGGTTTATCTGCTTCCTGGTTCTAACCACTGAAACGCCAGCTTCTGAGTCATCTGTGTGGTTCGGCAGCACTCAATGGAGAAGTATCTTCTGTGTCTTTTGTGCCAGATTACAAGCTAATAGAGGGTCATACTGCCATTTAAAGCCTATTGCAGCCTAAGAAACTACCTTTAATTTTGGCTTCACTATTTACTTCAAAGCATCTACCCAAAATGGCAAAATTCGATAGAAACCTACAGGTTTTATTTACTAAAGAATAGAGAAGTGAAAAACCTCAGCTTTGTTCATCCCTGTTTTACCATAAACCTGTGGTCATACTTAAAGTGGAACTAAAACTTCCTATCCTTTCCAGCAAATGAAGCTGCCATCATAAGCCCCATACACGCGGTCGGACAATCCGAGGACCAGGTCCGTCGGATCATGTCCGTCGTACTTTGTCCGATGTTGGTGTTGCGTACACACGGTCGGACAAAGTTGTCGAAAAATCCGATCATTCTGAACGTGGTGACGTTTGTTGCCTACGACGGGACTACGTAGAGGCTAGTAGCCAATAGCTTTGGTCTTGTAATGTGATCTGAGCATGCGTGGCACTTTGTCCGTCAGGAATTCGATACACACGATCGGACTTGGTGTGATCGGACCGTGTTGACGGCAAATCTTTCCAGCAGGAGATAAGACTTTGTCCGTCGGAAAAACCGACGAACACTGTCCGATGGTGCATACACACGGTCTGATTTTTCGACAACATTGTCCGATCGGACAGAATCCATGAAAAAGTCCGACCGTGTGTATGGGGCTTTAGTCTCTGTTTTGTTTGTAGTTGTTATGGTGCTGCACATGTGATTAGTTATGGTATGTCATTTAATGGCTTGACAGTTCGGTTGAGAGCACAAGCAACTGTGGGGGAGATTTAGGCTGCTTTCACACTGGAGCGGTGGGGGCGCTGGCGGTAAAGCGGCGCTATATTTAGCGCCGCTTTACCGGCGTTTTAGCGGCGCATTGCGGCCGCTCGCGGGGTGTTTTTACCCCCCGCGAGCGGCCGAAAAAGGGTCAATACCGCCCGCAAACCGCCGCTGTAGCGGCGTTTTGCGGGCGGGTTCGGCGCGCTCCCCCATTGTTTTCAATGGGACCAGGCGCTATAGGAGCGGTAAATATACCGCTCCTATAGCGAGCTAAAGATGCGGCTTGCAGGACATTTTTGAGCGTCCTGCAAGCGCACCGCTTCAGTGTGAAAGCCCTCGGGCTTTCACACTGAAGGAACAGCAACAGCTGTTTCGGGTCGGTTTGCAGGCGCTATTCTTAGCGCAATAACGCCTGCAAACCGCCCCAGTGTGAAAGCAGCCTTAGTAAAACTGGAGAGTGAACAATCTGGTGCAGCTGTGCAAGGTAGCAAATCAGCTTCTAACTTCAGCTTGTTCAATTAAGCTTTGACAAAAAAAACTGGAAGCTATTTGGTTTCTATGCAGAACTGCACCAGAATTTGCAATCTCCAGTTTTAGAAAATCAACCCCTGTGACAGTTGTTATTCATGGCATGAAATTAATGTAACCGTTTTGGGAAAGAGTTAAGTCGCATTAAAGCATATATAAGCCCAAAAGAAAAAATATAAAGGCATTATAAACTTTCCTACCTGATTGGATGTTTTTCACCTGCATAAGATATTCATTTATCATGTAGTCTCATTGTGTGATTTGTTGGCCTGGAAATTTTCACATTCTGGTGTCAGAAGTTTCAGTTTGTGTTCAAACATGTTGTTGTATGGCACTGCACAGGTTAATGCATGTTTTCTGTCTGTAGTCTAAGAACTGACATGTCCTGTTTTTTAAACTATACATCTCACAATCCCTGTGTTTCTCAGGCTAGCACTAATGCAATAATTAGATCTGACAGACACAGACAGGGAGAGCAATGAAGGGAAGAGATGTTTTTTCATCACATTAGCACTCCCACATTTCTGATGCAACAGAGAAAATGGTGAGTCATGGAATGGACGCAGCATGACCTGGTTAAACAAGAAGTTGCCTGTCACTACAAACTGCAGCCACAACATGTGAGCAAGCCATTACAAGGTAAGGCAAAGAAGCAACACAGCGACTATAACTATACTAATACCTACCTAGTAAAACAACAAAAACCTATGAAAGTGTAAAATACCTTCAATACATTACAGCTTACCAATCCAAGTGTGGTGGCTGCATTACATTTTAAATTCAAATTTTAATAATAATTTTTCTTTTTCACCTGATGATCAAGCCAGTTACACAGTTCACGTTCTAGGAAGGTTCCACTCTTTGGAAGATCAATGGAGAAATCTTTGGATAGTAACACTATCAACTTGTGGATTGGGTAATGTTAGATGCACAAGCAAATTTAGATGGACTTGTCTAACAAATTAAAGTTGAACTTTTTATATTTATAATTTTTATTTCGCTCTTCGGCAAAGCACAGAAAGTAGTTTGCCAAACATGGCGGATCAATAGCAGTGATAAGGTACATAACAGTGAGAGCAACGAAAAACGTCAATACAATTTCGGAACGGTGTCATCTTGTACGTCTCTGAAACCATTAGAAATCCGATTACATGGAAAACAAAGCCCCTAGAACATATAATTCAAGACCACACAATACAAGTCCATTAGCGGCGGTCTGACCCTGGCAGGCTTAAGCCAAAAGAGCAGGGTTTTTTTTAAACCTAAATCATACCATAGATGGGGATCAGGAAAAAATTAGTAAGAAAAAAGGAAAGGGAGGAAAAAAAAGGGAAAGGGGTGGGGATAAAAGGTGCATGGACTGGTGCTCACCCAGAAAGCCGAAAGGCACAGAGTAGTTAATCATTACTGGGCTGGCGCTTGTACAACCTAAGAGGACAGGTACAAAGCATAGTCTCCTGAACACTGAAAGTCATGCCAATAATATCATGTTTTATTGAATTGTTCCTCCATACGTTTCATAGCCGATGTTAGACGTTCCATAGCTATTCATTGACCAACCGACGGAGGGGCAGCGTGTTTCCATTTTTGTGGGATGCGCACCTTAGGTAGGTGGATCAGAAGGGATCTCTTGAGTACCTACGTCTCGAGAGTGGGGTGATGTTTAGCAAGAATATATCTGGGCGCATCTCCAGAGATAGATCAGTAAGCTTAGGAATCAACCATCTGATATCTTCCCAAAAGGCTTGTACACTAGGGCACAACCAAAAACTATGTAACAACATGCCAGGTTCTTTTTGGCATCACCAACATAATGGAGATACAGTGGGATAGAACCCTTGGAGAAGTTCAGGGGTCCTTTACCAGTGGGTCAGAAATGTATATCCTGCCTCCTGGTATCTGCTGGACAGGGAGCAAAGAGCCCGATCCCTCTGCGCAGGAGTCAAGGCCATGTCTAAATCCCACTCCCATTTCTGGAGGAAGGGAGGAAAAAAGTCCTGGTGGTTTGGAAATCAGAGAATAAGACTAAAGTTGAACCTTAACCAGTTACAGCAACAGTTTTTTTTTCTTTTGGCATAAAGGTTATACATAAATAATGAAAAAAAATCTGACCATTGTAAGCATCTCTGTCAGTGTCATAGTTTGCCCCTGTAACTCTCTAACTGCCATTTTGTCTGGACAGCTTGGTCTGTTAAAAAAAGATGAAAAAATGCATGGAAAAAATACATGGACTGAAATGTTGAGAGAATGTAGAGAAGAAGGGGACAGCGCCAACTTATTTCTAATTAAATATTTATGTATCAGTGCTACTCTTAAAATGAGTGAAATATTAATAAAGATTCAATATTAACAAAAGGGCGCTAACTGATCAATCAAGTGAAAATACATAACAAAAAAATCCCATATGTAGCAGTGTCAATCAAAATAAAATTAGAAAGTCCATGAATATAAAATCCCAGAAAAATGATATATATATGTATAATGTGCACAATAAAATATGAAAATCAATAAAAATATTTAATTAAAATGATATCTTATATAAGTTCAATAATCCAAAAAAGCGGTGCTCCACCCAAAGTGGGATATAGAATGCGCTCACCAGATAAATTCGGCTAGCAAGTGACCACCAAGTATGGATAATATAGATGGAATTTCCTTCAATTGGTGGGTACAATCACTACAATACTCATCTTCTGTCTTCTCCCCACATTAGAAGCTCAGATGGATGTGACCAGCCAATAACCATCAAACATGAGTGAATAAATATAAAAACTCTTCAATCGATAGATATGGCCTCTGCAATAGTCAGCTCCTGTCTCCTTTCCCCATCAAAAGCTCTGCAAAATTGACTCCACCAAATGGCAGGTGATAGTGTTAAGCCTCATATTCACAATCAGATTTTTGGCCGGGAAATGTGTGATCACAGACTATTTGCTGACCGTTAGTATGCTCTATCAGACAATAGTTGTCCAACTTTCGGCCAACAATTGTTAGAAGGCAGGCTAGTAAATTTTCGGCGGACAACTGTCAGATTTTTGTATCGTGTGTACACAAGTCAGTCACACAGTCCAAAGTACAAACACGCATGCTCGGACTCAATGCTGACCAAACATGACATTAGCAGAAGGTGCCCAAAGGGTGGCGCTCAAGAGCAGAAATTCCACGTAGTACGTCACTACGTTCGTGTTTGTTGGCCAATAATTGTGTGCCATTAGTATGCAAGACAAGTTCTTGGCACACGCCCTTCGGACAAAAGTCTGACGCTCTGTGGCCAACAATCCGATTGTTTGTACAAGACATAATACTGCTTTTGTGCTGCACTTACATGTAAACAGTCCTGGAGTAAAGAATTCCTATGTGTGTGCGTCTCAAGCCTCTCTTCTATGCAATTCACGCATGCGTGCGTCATCAGGAAATGTGGCCGGTTCAGGAGGGATCAGATGAATTTCTATCCATCTCTGGGCAGGCTGTTTGTACACAAGTTGGTCCATTGGTTGATTTGTGTACAACCGGCCTGTCTTTTTTTCCCAGATCGATCAGTATTGGCGGCTATAGCCAGCAACACTGATCACTGTATTCTGACACAAGGTAAGGCTTCACACTGCCAGAAGGGCTCAGTGGGAAGGATTCCTCCATCCGCATCTAGTGCAATCAGAGCAATCAGCTAATTTTCTTTTTATTCAACCCACTGGAAAAAAAAAAAAAAAGAATAATGTATGGTCGCCTATTATACAGTAACCACTACATGTAAGAACTGGTAAGCTGCAATGTAATACATGTTTGCTTTTGGCTTTACATATGCTTTAACCTGTTGACGGCGGAGCGGTGCTGCTCTTGTGGCGGGCTGCCGTCATATGACGGCGCTAACATTTCGGCCACTAGGGGGCACGCGCCGCCACGTCGCTGGGGACCCGATGAGCGTGCCCGGCGGCCGCGATGTCCGCTGGGCATCTGTGATTGCCCAGTAACTGAGCAGGACGTGGATCTGTGTATGTAAACACACAGATCCACGTCCTGTCAGAGGAGAGGAGACCGATGGTGTGTCCCTTGTACATAGGGACACCGATCGGTCCCATCCCCCAGTCAGTCCCCTCCCCCCACAGTTAGAATCACTCATATAGGGAACATATTAACCCCTGCAGCGCCCCCTAGTGTTAACCCCTTCCCTGCCAGTCACATTTATACAGTAATCAATGCATTTTTATAGCACGGATCGCTGTATAAATGTGAATGGTCCCAAAATGTGTCAAAAGTGTCCGATATGTCCGCCGCAATGTTGCAGTCACGATAAAAATTGCAGATCGCCACCATTACTAGTAAAAAAATAAAAATAAAATAAAAATGCTAGAAATCTATCCCCTATTTTGTAGACGCTGTAACTTTTGTGCAAACCAATCAATATACGCTTATTGCGATTTTTTTTCCAAAAATATGTAGAAGAATACGTATCGGCCTAAACTGAGGAAAATTAAAAAAAAAAATAAAAAAATGGATATTTATAATAATAAAAAGTAAAAAATATTGTGTTTTTTCAAACTTGTCCCTCTTCTTTTGTTTATAGCGCAAGAAATAAAAACCACAGAGGTGATCAAATACCACCAAAATAAAGCTCTATCTGTGGGGAAAAAATGATAACATTTTTATTTGGGCACAGCGTTGCATGACCGCGCAATTGTCATTCAAAATGCAACAGCGCTGAAAGCTGAAAAATGGCTTGGTCAGGAAGGGGGTGTTCGTGCCTGGTAGGCAAGTGGTTAAAGCTCTTTTTGTGATAAAAAAAAAAACACAACCACAGTAGCTTGCATGCTCATTTTCTACAAGAGTACCCTGATATGCCTGAATATTAGGGCAGCTCTGATTATCATCTTAATAAATCAGACCTGCCCCCTACTGGTAGTGAAGCCTCCAATCTCAATGATGGGGCCACTAAAGGTAAGGGAGGGGGCAGGTTTGAGATGACGACTACAATGTCGAAGTATTCAGGGCTTTACACGCTGTACTAGTAAAGGAATCTGGTATGTAGGAACGTGGAGGTATCTGAAACTCAATGAGAGTAGGGGTTTCACAGCTTAAAGAGAATGTAAAGTATATATGATGTTTATTTATTTATTATGGTCAGAAAGGCAAATATAAAATATAGCCTTAAGCTCCTTTTCTTGTGCTTTTCAAGCTATCTTTGTGTGTTTTGCTGCAAAACAAAAATGAATAGCTCAAGCTGAAAATTACATGAACAACAACAGTCACAGCAGTAAACCCCCCACCTTCACTTTGTCTGTTCAGATGGCCCGTCTGAGGGATTCTGAAAGAAAACAGCAATTTTTGAAGACCCATCATGCTCTGTGTGTTTAGTCTCATTTATATATAGTAAAAAAGACACAAAACACTGGTTTAAAAATGCATAAAAGTATACAGTATAAAAGTATTAAATATATTTAAAAAAAAATATATTTATATATTATAATGATGTGATCGGTCACTGTATCATAAGAAGAAACATTACATCTTTAGATATTGATCATCTAAGTACATTCTTAAAGCTTTGAAAGTTTTTTTTTTTATGTTTAAACTGTACAGTTTCTAAGAAAACTACAGTTTAAAACTCTATGAAGTCCAAGCTTTCTTTGAGAAATCGTAGGTATGGCCTGGCAACCGGTATAGGGTGTAGGGAGCTATGGGATACTCTGTGAAAGCTGAGTAATACAGGGAGGACAATCTTCACTGTAATACTACTTCATAGGACAGTTCCTTTAACAAAGGTCCAACAAATGGACAGCACCAGAGCACCTTCAGAAATGTCCCAGCTCGGGCATGCACTAGTATTGAGATACCAGGAAAAACAGTAGCAACAGTCACTAGGATCCCCTCACTCAGGTCTGCCCTCACAATGTCCCTGGGTACTTGGCTGCATTCCTCTAATACCAGGCAGATAATACCAGGCAGATAATTCCTCAGAGGATCTTCCAGACCAGTTTCTCTGTGAGATCCCTCACTTAGCTCAAGAGATTTTTAGCAGAGACAAGCCCCCCAGCTCTGTCACAGCTGGGACCTCGGTAAACACAGGTAGAATTTTCAGCAGGGCTGGGAACTTATCTTCCTGGACACAGACCAATCTGCCTCAAACCCCAGACTATTTATGCACTCTGTAGCCATCTACTGGTCACCCTTCCTCATGGATTGGCTGAGACCACATATAAATAAAATATTCAGTATGGTGATTTGCATCCTCCCAACCGACTACATTCTGGAATTCTCCAGAAAACAGGGGCAAGAAATCATGCCTGCAGCCTTCAGAACCCAGAACAGCCCAAAGCAATCACACACTGCTCCACTAGTTACAGTTTAGCCAAAAAAACTACATTTGCTTAGCTTTCCCAGCAACCTATCTTAGAGGGTGCTACCTCAGCATTTTTTTTAAAATATAACAAAATGCTTACCATGGTATATTAACAGACCAAACGGTAGCAAATAGTAGAAGTTAATTGTTTAGGTTTACAAACGCTTGAAGAGTGTGCAATAAAATCTGAAATTAATAATTACAATGCTGTAGATTCAATAAAACCACATACTGTGGAAAGTAATCCATTTATAGTTTTTCGCATAAGGGTAAATGCATAAAAACTGTCACCACAGGGTGGCACTGCAAACAGTGCAATGGAGTATACTATGCCAGGTCCAGTTTAGATAGTCAGAACCATTGCAGAAATGAAAGCAATGGACTTTATAGGCATACTTTAGACTAGCTCCAGAAGAAACGCTTTTTAAGCAGAAAAATAGTCGAGCAAGCCTCTTGAAAATCTAAAAAGCAGAATCTGTATTTTCTGAATTGGCCTTATTAACCCCTGATCTACTATTGTAGGGCTGTACCCTTTCAGGTTATTGTATGTGTTATATCATTGGGGCAATTGTCATATTTAGGTTTATTTCTGGCCTACCAGCATCAGCCTATCGAGTCCAGTTGGACTCTGGGCCTCTGTTCGGTCACTGGGTCTTATATGTTTTTTAATTTGTCTATAGCTCCAATATATTTCAATAATAAAATTTGTTAACTCTTTTAAAGTATGCCTATAAAGTCAATTCTTCAATGGTTCTAACTTTTCCCATAAGGGATTGGTAAGAAGTTTAAAGCGATTGTAAACCTCACTTGGTCATTTTTACCTACAGGTAAGCCTATAATATGGCTTACATGTAGGTAAAGTGAATATCTCTAATGCCCCGTACACACGTAGAGGCTAGTAGCCAATAGCTTTGGTCTTGTAATGTGATCTGAGCATGCGTGGCACTTTGTCCGTCGGAATTCGCTACACACGATCGGAAAAAGTCCGGACTTTGTTGTCGGAAAATTTGAGAACAGGAGATAAAACTTTGTCCGTCGGAAAATCCGACGGAAAAAGTCCGATGGAGCCTACACACGGTCGGAATTTCCGACAACATTGTCCGATAGGACATTACAGCTCTGGAGGGCTTCGTTCCAAGGTGAGTATTTCATAATGTGCGTATGCGATGCATACCAGCACATTATGCCCTTGCCTTGCAGGTTTTTTTTTTTGCAACATTCGCGGTTTACAACCGCTTTAAGAAGAAAGTACAGTAGCCAAAAACATTAAACTGGATTTCTGCTTCCGATGTCAAAGTACCTAAATATGATTTCCGATTGGGTACAGCAAATTTTTGTGCTTTGCTGCTTGCCTGTATGGTATAGTATAATATAATATATACTATAGTATACTATATTACAGTATATACTGTAATATAGTATTTGCCAGTTTTTATAGTAAATTCTCTTGATGACAAGATATTGTCTGAATACCAGTTCAAAATTGTTGGCTAATATCAGCTTTGATACCCAAGTCAGGGCCTTAGCTGTCAAACTGAAGCAGGCTCTGGCAACTACTGTAAATGCATGGGTAAATGTTCAGCAGGATGTGGATGTGCCAGGGACATTTTTAACATTCATATTTTTAGCCACCTGTATGTCCAAACTTTTGTTTTTGAACAAATTATAGAGATCTATTGATGATGAAGAATATTCACATCATCACAGCTAAGATGTATGTTAGTAACAATCCCTAAAATTTAGAAGGCTTATTAGAATTGCTTAATGTAACATACTGACACTGTATTCTTCCAGACAGTATATCAGATTGTATCTACCACACAAAGGTGGCTGGTGCATTTTAACCACTTAAGCCCCGGAAGATTTGGCGCCTTAATGACCAGGCCATTTTTTGCGATACAGCACTGCGTTGCTTTAATTGACAATTACGTGCAAAGTTGTACAAAAACAAAACTGACGTCCTTTTTTTTCCCACAAATAGAGCTTTCTTTTGGTGGTATTTGATCACCTCTGCGATTTTCTTTTTGCTCTATAAACAAAAAAAGAGCGACAATTTTGAAAAGAAAAAACGATATTTTTGAATTTTTGCTATAATAAATATCCCCAATTTAAAAAAAACAAGAACAAATTTCTTCTTCAGTTTTGGCCGATATGTATTCGTCTACATATTTTTGTTAAGAAAAAAAAAAGCAATAAGCATATATTGATTGGTTTGTGCAAAAGTTATAGCGTCTACAAAATAGAGGATTTTTTTTTTTTATTATTTTTTTTTTTACTAGTAATGGCGGTGAGCTGCAATTTTTATCGGGACTGCGACATTGCGATGGACAGATCGAGCACTTTTGCCACTTTTTTGGGACCACTAACATTTATACAGCAATCAGAGCTACAAATAGCCACTGATTACTGTATAAATGTCATTGGCAGGGAAGGAGTTAACACTAGGGGGCGATAAAGGGGTTGATAGACCTCCGGTCTGTCTCTGTGTGGAGCGATCACGGGTTGCCCGGGCAGACATTGCGCATCGGCTCAGTCATCGCGCCCCCTAGTGGTCTTAAAGCAGCCGATGTACAGCTACGACAGGTCATCTAGGGGAGCAAACCTGCCACAGTATAACTGCGGCAGCTGGTTGGGAAGCAGTTAACAACCCAGCTGTGAATCAATCATTTTCAGAAAATATTTTTCCCTAAAAGAGACTGATGAGTTTTGTTAATACATAAATCAACATTCTGCATTAATGCACTGAGCTTGCCTGTAGTTTCCGCTGCCTAAGACATGCCGGAAATTTTCCTTCATGTAAAATTCAAAGGAGGAAAAAGGCAGCTTACATTTTAATTTCTAGAACACGACTCCGGCCTTTTAGCAATTTTTTAAGTGGTGCTTCAAATTGTGTAGCGCTTACAGGGGACTGCGTGTTATGTCTGTTTCATTGTACTAAATAAAAAGTGTAAGCTTTTAGTAAACTTACTAAATCTATACACCATGATAGGATGGGCAGATGATCAGGCCTAAACCATGATGAGTATTCCATTTCTTATCCTTCTGTTAGATAAATAGTGCTTTTTTTTGTATACAGGTATATGCATCAGGCCAAAATGAGGCACAAATGAGGAGGAATGAGGAACAGAGGGACTTTGTTCCAAATCAGGGACAGCCCCTCAAAATCAGGGACAGTTGGGAGCTATGGCATTGGCCCTGTTGCTGAAACCTTCCCACTGTGAGATTCAGTGTTCAGGGTGCATGCGAGACACAAATTAAGGAGGATTTGGTTCAGTCAGGAAAGGTAAAGGAAGCGTTTTGTTTACTTTACAAAGCTTGTGCATTACATAGTAACTGGATTTGGTACGTGTTTAGACCAGCCTATTTCAACCAAGGTGCCTTGATATTTCTTCAGGGGTGCCTCAGCAAAATGGCAAAAAATTGCCTAAAAATTGTATACAAGGCGGCGGGTGGATGAAGCCTGCCTTTCAGTTACACAAAGCTATAGGTTTTCATTGTGCACCATTACGACATTCTAGCTGCTGACCTGCTAAGGACCAATGACATCATCAGGTAATATGGAGGACGTCAGTCACTTAGCATGCTTGTTTGACCTTCCTCTGCCTCTCTCCATCAAAATGCATGCCACACTTTTTAGATATTTATTTGTAAAAAAAATTGAAAACAATTTATCATTTTCCTTCCACTTCACAATTATGTACCACTTTGTGTTGGTCTATCACATAAAATCCCAATAAAAAACATGTACTTTTTTGGTTGTAACATGATAAAATGTGTAAAATTTCAAGGGGTATGAATACTTTTTCAAGGCACTGTACTTTTAACTCCTGAGAAGGCAGCCTTTAGCATATTAGACATTCCTGGCAAGAAGATTTGCAAAAGCTGCAGTTTCCCACTATTATCTCCCTTTTCGCTAAAAGTACAGTCTTACATAAGTAGATTGATCCTGACCCTCCAATGATTTCAATGTTTATAGAAAAGGTAACCTTTGTGTTCTATATGTTCTACACAAAGAAATCCAGTTTCAGAAATAAATTGGAATTTGGTAATCATTTATTCAATCCCTTACCTCTGAAACAAAAAAAAATCGATAGCACAATGCTTTAGATAGACTCAACGGTATTTAAATAGACTAACTGCAAACATATCTCCCATCTGTAACACTACACCCATAGGGGACCATTGGATTTTTGGGTCCTCCCTTACACACACAGCCAGGCAAAAATAATTTTTCAGCTTTCATACAGACTCGTGAATCAGTCCAGGGAATTTTTGTTTTGTTTTTGTTTGAGGGGTTAAACGTGGATGGGGAACTGTACAACCTCAATGGAACCTTGAGGACTTACTAATCTCTCTCTGGCTGCTAGTAAAAATGCTGTCCTCCCCTAGGATTGATGGTACAGCTAAGCTGATTGCAGAAGAGAGTTCCAATTAATGAATGCAGTTGCTACTCCATAGATAACTGCACCTGTCTTGAACCCAAGCTAGAGGTGTAGGATGGCTCTGATGGCTATGAACTAGCAGTCCCTTGGATATGGGCATGCAAAATATTGCACCTTGCTGCCCCCCTCTATCCAGGCCTGGGGTGGGATGAAAAGAAGTTACTCACTGAGTCCCTCTTTGGTGAATCCTGAGGTTCAAGAAGCTGCTGTACAGGCTTTCTGGTATACAGGCTCATCTTGACTGTGAGGATGGATTCAGCTAAGCTTAGCTGAGCCTGGAAAGGGTGTGAGACTTCAGCTGCTCCTTTTCTCTTCCACTGGCTCTCTCCTGTTCTTCCTTCTGCCCTTCTGCCCCAGCACAGGAGTACCCTCCAAGAAACAGGACACCGGACTCTGCGCCCTGACTGCCAGGCTCCCAACTATTGTATGTGTTGTTCCCCCACCTACTGGGCCTCCTCAGGGATTGGTGGAAACGCCATAAATATTCAGGCTACAGTTTCTGCTCCTCCACCCACTAGATTCTAGAACAGGGGTCTTCAAACTATGGCCCTCCAGTTGTTCAAGAACTACAATTCCCATCATGCCTAGTCATGTCTGTGAATGTCAGAGTTTTACAATGCCTCATGGGATGTGTAGTTCTTCAACAGCTGGAGGGCCGTAGTTTGAGGATCCCTGTTCTAGAACTATCCACAGAGCTTTAGAAAACATGGGGAGGCAACAGAATCACCGCCCTTGGAGCACTGCACAGTCAAACACATATTTTATTTTATTTTAGGTTATTCTTCAATAAAATAAAATAAAATATAGAAAAAAAAAAGTTACAGAGCTAAATGGTTTTATGCTAATGTGAAATTCTGAAGCTGCTTTTGTACCTGTTTAATTAAACACATAAACACTGTGAATTAAGTTAAGGTGACTCAAATGCAGACCCATCACTTTCTCAGACTTTTTCCTAAAATATCTCTTGCAAAAATGTGTTCCTACATTATTCAAGACAGCTGAACTGGATAATTTATTGGTGAATTATTCAAATGCCAGTAGGCATGGACAACTTTTAACCCATTTATTAGCAAAGTCGAAAATTCAAATGCCATCTGCTTAGACTAAATTAATACTCTCTTCAGATCCGTGGAATGTCAGTATAGAATGAAAATGTAAAACTGAAAATTAAATATTTTATCTTTCTTTAGCCTGGATCAACCATATCTAACCTTCTCCTTTAGGTCTGATTAAGGGCTGGTTCACACCTGCGGCAGCCCTTGCCATTCCTCTGAAAAGCAATCACTTTTCAGAGGGCAGTAAGGCAATATTTGCCAGGTAATCAGGAGGTGATACTGCCCACTGTTTTTTTTTTTCTTTGACTACCAAATGTGTTTTTTATATGTAAATATTGTGTTCCAACCATGAGCCAGGTATTTGGCCTCATTATTGAAAAAAAAAAAAAAAAAAAAGTTCTTACATCAGGTTGCCCATACAGGTAATTTTCATCAACACAACAGATAACAAAAATGCTAAGACAATTGGCTCACTCTTCAGCAGCTTGGCTGCTCTGCTCACTGGTCCCTCAGACCGTATCCCCAGCTCTCCTGGTTCTCTGGGTTTTCCTGGCTCACTCAGCCCACAGTTACAATTGGCAGCTGGATCTCTTGGCACCGCGGAATCTCTTACTCCACTGAGACTCACAGACTCCCTCAGTCCCCTGGACTTGCCTAGTTGCCTCAGCTTTCTCATTCTCTCAGACTCACTCAGCTGTCCCAACTCTCGGACTTGGAGCACACAACTGTCTCTTGATAGGGACACACCTCCCTCCCGGCTGGAGCCCTGCGCTATGGCCAAGCTTTATTTATAACGAGTGTGCACACCTGCACACTCACACAGTCTCTGGATCTCTAATAGGACCTGGGCACAGGATTGAAGGCTTTGTCCCACCAAAGACACTTTTGAAGCCTTCAAGCTCCATAATGCATTATGATAATGTTAATTAACACTATCACTAACCACCAATGGGAAGGGATGTTTAAAACAGCACTGCCACTAACCATCAATATAAAAAACACAATTTTGTTGCGCTAGGATCATATAATATTAAATCAAGAAAAAAATAAATAAATAGAAAAGCAGCTGACACAATATGCGAGGATAGCACAATAGATAATATAAAAATGGTGTAGAGCTAATAGGAACTGTATGATAGTCTAACGTGAGCTTTCAGTGCATGGTAGGTAGTAAATCTTGCAAAATCCACTTGTGAGGACACCGCCACCATCACCCAAACACACTGCCTCTTACCCTTAGGTAGATTAAACAAGCCTAGGTATTTTTCAATAACCGCTCCTGAGCAGCATGGGGGATAAAATCAGCAGCTCCTTCAGATAGATAACAGCAAGCCTAGATGCCTCTCAATGTCAGCTCCACAGCCGTATAGGAATGAATAAAACAGCTCCTCCGCCACATGTGGTACCCAATAGAGAGAGAAAACATTTCATAGTGCAAACATCCTGATCATCTTTTTATTGAAAAGTTTTAAAAATGGTTGCACTCACATTTCAGTAGTTAATAACAGGCAAACAGAGGAAACGTCCAGCGATTGCAAGCAGCAAAATGGACGCTGCGTCCTAGCACACAAGTCGCGTCACACGTCACCTGCTCCTCCCACTAACCATCAATACATCCTTGAGCACACTAATATTCTGTTAGTTGCTGATCTAAAAACTATTTCAAGGTTCCTCAAGGTCTCCAACATTTTGCCAAAGGTTCCTCCAAGGTAAAAAGGTTGAGAACGTCTGTTATGGTGTTCAGGTCTTCATAAAACAGGAAAAGAAACTGAAACAAATTTGTAAAACTTATCAAAAATATAAAACACGTAATGACTGTAAATAGTGATGCCTACAAGCCATAGGTATGAACATCACATATTCCACTTAGGGCTAGTTTACACTAGTGACAAAGACTGCATCTCCTCTGAAAAGCAATCCATGTTTGGACCACTTTTCAGAGGCGTTTCACAGGCAGTCAGGAGGTGATATGTCGCCTCCCACCACCAGTTTTAACTTCTTAAATGCCTCAATACTCACTAAAAATAGCGGCACTTTACCGCCGATGCACCCACCGCCCCAGTGTGAAAGGGGCCTTAGTGATTTTGAAATCTTTCTGGATATTTTAGGTAGTGTCATTCTGTGGTCCCTGGTATTACCTCCTCCTTTTTCTGCCTTGTCAACGCTGATCATCACATGATGGCCTATGGATGATTTTTGTCATGTTTGTAAATACACATGATGAAACAAGACATTTGTGCTTAGTCTGTATTTATGTAGATATTATTGTCAATAATTATTTATAATTTCTTTTTGTATTGTATACTTAGATTGTTTACCCACCATCAACCCCTGAAGAAGTTGGAAATCAGTTGCTCATCTCTTTCCAATAATGTGGTGATTATGCTATAAATGGATCTTCAGAAGACAATGATCTCATTATTTAGAATAATAGACAGGCAACATGGGGACTACGAGTATGGTGGTGTAGTATTTTTAATTATGTGTGAGTCTTGCTAGATCAGGCTTCAGTATCACTATTTTATGATTGCCTAAATAAACTATACTGTATGCTCTTTATAACTCTTTCTGGTACCTTAAGAGCCCTTATTTTCCCCCCTATATATTGTCTATACTTCGAATGCTGGTACCATTATACACATTGAATAATCTCAAGTCCATATGTAGGCAGGTGAAGTCTGTACTCCCCCCTACAAGTGACGCTCAACCAAAGCGGCAGTGCAAAAGGGGAAGGAAGTTGTAAGGAACTTGGTTCCTCTATGACAAGGGGACTTCTGTACAATTGGTCAGAGCAGCCATTTTGAGTCTTTTTAAGTTTGGTTTGGCATGCTTTATCTCGGTGGCTAGCATAGGGACAGAAACCCCATCTGACAGGGGTAGGGGCAGTGCATAGAGTCAGGGAAGGGTTCCAGAGCAGTAGGGACAGTTCAGGGACTATGTCTACCTCTCTCTTTTAAGGAAGCCTCCCTTTTGGGTGTGGACTGGCCAGTAGACTTTGCACAACTGAAAATTTTGTTTAGTTTCGGTTCGTTGTCATTCGAAAATACATAATTTCATTCTGTTATATTCGTTATGTTACATTAATTTGTTTTCGGATAATTGTTATTTCTGTAGAGTGACGATATACGTTATACTGAATCTCGAATCATGTCAAATTCATTCATTATATCCGCTATAATTTCTTTCATATTAGTTGAAATTCGATATTTATGTATGTATATATATTCGTGATAATGATTCGTAGGTTGGAAAGTCATTTGTTTATTGAATCTATTAACACACACAATGACAATATCTCTTCTCCTCTGCTTAAATACAATACAACACCCTTCTCACTCAGTTCTCATCAATGCACTTTGCCAGTAATCCAACCTCCAGCACAAAATTAATCAGCTGATTGGACTGTTATGCGGCGTACACACGAGCGGACTTTCCCGCTGGATTTTTCCCGCCAAAAGTCCGGCGGACAAAGTTTTAAGTTCAGACTTAAAATTGTCCGCTGGACTCGCGAGTCCAGCGGACAAACCCGCGGTCTGTGTGCTAGTCCGCGGGACTTTTGGAAATGAACGGGCTTGCCGACACAAGATCGGAAAGTCCGTTCATTTAGAACGTGACTTCAGGTAGACGGGACTAGCGAAGGCAGTGAATGCTGCCGCGCTAGCCCTGTCATCTGGTATGGATTTAAAGGGAATCCCTACGCCGAAAAAACGTCGTGGGGGTCCCCCCCAAATCCATCTCAGACCCTTATCCGAGCACGTAGCCCAGCCAGCCAGGAAAGGGGTAGGGACGAGCAAGCGCCCCCCTCCTGAGCAGTACCAGGCCGCGTGCCCTCAACATGGGGGTGCCCTGGGGAAAGGGGGGCCGTGCGGCCCCCCCCACCCAAAAGCACCTTGTCCCCATGTTGATGAGGACAAGGGCCTCTTCCCGACAACCCTGGCCTGCGGGTGGGGGGCTTATCGGAATCCGAGAGCCCCCTTTAATAAGGGGGCCCCCAGATCCCGGCCCCCACCCTATGTGAATGAGTATGGGGTACGATGTACCCCTACCCATTCACCTAAGGTGTAAAAGTGTAAATAAAAAAAACACCCAATTTTTAAAAAATATTTTATTGCACAGCTCCGGGGGTCTTCTTCCGTCTTGGGGGGTCTTCTCGCCGGACTCCTCCGCTCTCTTCTGCTCTTTTACCTAGCTCTTTCACGAGCGGAGGAGCCCGGCTTTCTTCTTCGTCGTCGCCACCGTCGTCTGGGGGTCTCGTTACGCCTTCGGGGGTCTTCCGGGGTCTCTTCTGTTCTTGCCGCTGTCGCCGCCTTCTGCGCCGTCTTCTTCCTCTTTTTCTTCTTCTTCTTTTTCCGATGTTGACTCGTCGCTGTCTCTGGCCGGAATGGCAGAGACACGCGGTGTTGTGACTTATATAGGGACAAGGGGGCGGGGTCACATGCTCAAGTCCCATGGTGACCCCGCCCCCCTATGATGTCACAGTCCCGGAGGATGCTGGGACTGTGACATCATAGGGGGGCGGGGTTACCATGTGACATGAGCATGTGACCCCGCCCCCTTGTCCCTATATAAGTCACAACACCGCGTGTCTCTGCCATTCCGGCCAGAGACAGCGACGAGTCAACATCGGAAGAAGAAGAAGAAGAGGAAGTAGAAGAAGAAGACGGCGCAGAAGGCGGCGACAGCGGCAAGAACAGAAGAGACCCCGGAAGACCCCCGAAGACACCCGAAGGCGGAACGAGACCCCCAGACGACGGCGGCAGCGATGACGAAGAAGAAAGCCGGGCTCCTCCTCTCGTGAAAGAGCTAGGTAAAAGAGCAGAAGAGAGCGGAGGAGTCCGGCGAGAAGACCCCCCAAGACGGAAGAAGACCCCCGGAGCTGTGCAATAAAATATTTTAAAAAAAATGTGTGTTTTTTTTATTTACACTTTTACACCTTAGGTGAATGGGTAGGGGTACATCCTATCCCATACTCATTCACATAGGGTGGGGGGCTGGGATCTGGGGGCCCCCTTATTAAAGGGGTCTCCTGGATTCCGATAAGCCCCCCGCCCGCAGACCCCGACAACCAACGGCCAGGGTTGTCGGGAAGAGGCCCTTGTCCTCATCAACATGGGGACAAGGTGCTTTGGGGTGGGGGGGCGCACAGCCCCCGTTTCCCCAGGGAACCCCCCATGTTGAGGGCACGCGGCCTGGTACGGCTCAGGAGGGGGGGGGCGCTCGCTCGTCCCCACCCCTTTCCTGGCCGGCCGGGCTGCGTGCTCGGATAAGGGTCTGAGATGGATTTGGGGGGACCCCCACGCCGTTTTTTCGGCGTAGGGATTCCCTTTAAATCCATACAAGGTGACGGGGCTAGCACGGCGGCATTCACTGCCTTTGCTAGTCCCATCTACCTACAGTTACGTTCTAAATGAACGGACTTTCCAATTGTGTGTCGGCAAGTCCGTTAATTTCCAAAAGTCCCGCAGACTTTTTCCCGCAGATTGTCCGCCGGAAAAGTCCGGGCGTGTGTGGGCAAGTCCACACGCTCGGAAAGACCGGCGGACCTCCGCTATAAAGTCCGGCGGTTTGTCCGCTGGACTAGGTCCGGCGGACAATCCCGCCGGAAAGTCCGAGCGTGTGTACGCCACATTACATTTACTTTGAGTTGATCTTTTGTTTCATTAGATCTTTAACAAACTACCGAATCATGTCAAATTCATTGGTTATATCCATTATAATTTCTTTCATATTAGTTGAAACTCAATATTTATGTATGTATATTGATTTGTGATAATGATGCGTAGTTTGGAAAGTCGTTTGTTTATTGAATCTATTAACACACACAATGACAATATCGCTTCTCCTCTGCTCAAATACAATACAACACCCTTCTCACTCAGTTTTCAGGAATGCACTTTGCCAGTAATCCAACCTCCAGCACAAAATTAATTAGCTGATTGGACTGTAAGATTTACTTTGAGTTGACCTTTTGTTTCATTAGATCTTTAACGAATTACCGAATCATGTTGAATTCATTTGTTATATTCGCTATCATTTCTTTCGTATTAGTTGAAATTCGTTACTCCTTTATTCGGACATTCGGATGCATCCGAATGTCCGAAAGATGCAAAATTCGGCCGAATTTCGATTCGTTATGAAAAGAATTGCACATGTCTACTGGCCAGGCCAAATTCCACTCCTCATTGCAGATGCTGTCTGCATCTTCAAGTCCTCAGACCGCTGTCACTGTTTGTAAGTGGCTCCAGACGAGTGTGTAGGTAGGTGCAGTCTATTTTTCCCACTGCAGGTGGAGCTCTTCTGCAGCGGCACTGCAGTTGAAGAGGAAGTAAAGAGGAACATAGTTCCTCTATGGTTTCCTGGGTCACTGGGGAAGCATCCAATTGGATGCTGTCAACTCATGTGACTCTTGCAGCCAACTTGAGTCAGGCAGAGCCTAGTTAAAGACCTTGGTCCAAGGTTTGGCACACATTTGCAGATTCGTAGAGTTGGGACTGGTACCTCACCTGGTAGGGACAGAACTAGCAACAGGGAAAGATTCCTGACGAGGTGGGAAAGCCTAGGGCTCACAACTTCTCTGGATACCTGCCTGTTTGGGCACAAGAGGGCCAGGCTGCATTGTTCAGGGGACATTTATTTTTTAGATATTTTTTGTTTTTTTAATAAAGGTCAAAAACTGGTGTTGTGTTTTTATTAACTTTGACTTTTTTTGTCCCCAACCTTTCCCGGCCTGCCAGGCTGCTTGCTTGGATAAGGGTCTGGTATGGATTTTGGGGGATCCCAAGCCGTTTTTTAAAAACAATTTGGCGTGGGGTTCCCTTAAAATCTATACTAGACCCGAAGGGCCTGGTATGGATTGGGGGGGACCCCACACAATTTTTTTTCTGAATTTGTATTTGCCAGCAATCTTACATTCTGATGAGTCATCGGTTGTTAAGGACGTGGCAGGTGGCTTATCAGCCCACTCCTTAACCACCAGCTATTCTTCACACAGCAGAAAAATCAAAAGCAAAGTGTTGCACTGTTACTCCATAATCAATACATATAGTGTGCACAAAAGTCCATCTATTAAAATATAGTAAAAAAAAAAACAAGAGCAAAATTCCAACTAAGAGTCCATGAAGTGAACTTAAAAGAAGTGTCAATCCAATTTCAATCGGTGCAGACACCCGGTGCTCCCCACAGGATAAGTATGATAAATATATCTGCTTACCAGAAATTAAGACCTCCCACAGTCTAAAAGCACTTCAGTGAGCATTCACCCCTCACTACAGGTACAGTATCTCAAAAAAGTGAGTACACCCCTCACATTTTTGTAAATATTTTATTATATCTTTCCATGTGACAACACTGAAGAAATTACACTTTGCTACAATGTAAAGTAGTGAGTGTACAGCTTGCATAACAGTCTAAAGTTGCTGTCCCCTCAAATCAACTCAACACACAGCCATTAATGTCTTAAACCACTGGCAACAAACGTGAGTACACCCTTAAGTGAAAATGTCCAAATTGGGCCCAAAGTGTCAATATTTTGTGCAGCCACCATTATTTCCCAGCACTGCCTTAACTCTCTTGGGCATGGAGTTCACCAGAGCTTCACAGTTTGCCACTGGAGTCCTCTTCTACTCCTCCATGACAACATCACAGAGCTGGTGGATGTTAGAGACCTTGACTATATGGCTCCCTCGTCTGTCAGTCATAGTGCCGGTCAAGCCCAGGTTCAATCGCAGCCGTTTACCAACATAGGAAGCGGTGAGAAGAGACTTGCGCTGTACTGCAGATGCTATCTATATGCTGTTTCACTTGTGTTATCATGTAAGCAGTTATTACCATGTGTGTGAGCTTTTAATTGAATAAACAGTATTACGCTATGCCAGTTCCCCCCTCTTTCTTTGCATCTATGAACATTGGTTGAAAAGGTGATCTATCCGGAGATAAGAGCTCGGTGCAAAGCTGAGGTGATTACAGTCTTTAGTGCCTAGTATACTTACACTGTGTTGGGAAGATCAGATCAGATCTCATAGTGTATGGAGATACAAGGCCCTTTTTATACTGATGTCTGGTGAGTGCATTACCAACAGGGACTTATTATGCACAAGGTGTTGGTGATGGTATCCAGATAAGAAACCTATTCCTGGTTGCTAAGGGTTACGGCGCACATCTTTGATCTTTTATATCAATTATTTGAATGTAGACTTTTTTTTAATATATATTTCACAGTTGTTTGATCCTTCCAAGTACTTTTTCTCTTTTGCACTTTATATTGTATTCATTTATTTTAATAGTGCTGTTAATGCTTTAATGACTCTTTTGTTCTTTTAGCATATTTTATTGATCCATTTTACTTATAATAGCTGCTGGTGTGCATTTAAACTATTGGTCTGATTGAGCGCTTGGATCAGTAACACTTTTTTGGTTTACATATATTTTATTCATAATTGGGAATACATTTGGAATACCATAGTAGGACCTAAGAAGGCATGTAGTCTGAAAGTCACATGCTCACGATCAGGCATTAGTCACTCTTGTGATAAAATGTGACCCAGAAATGACAGCTGAGTTTGCCCCAAGCAGCATTAGAAAGATCATGTTTCATTTGTGCAGATTCAATATGATTTACCACAAATTTTAAGGTAATTGTCAGAAAGATACAGAGTTGGACAATATAAAATGATGTCCAGATAGCACTGTGCACCAGGTACGTTACTGAGGACTGAAAACATCTGTCTTTGAAAACAACTGGGCACTGAAGCTAATCAATAAGGTTTACACTTGAAACAGAAGAGGCTCTCATGGGTAATATATTCTGTGAGGCCTATAGTTTTCTTATTCCTGCAAAGCTTGATGATATGCACTTTGAAGATCCAAGAAAAAAATGTAGCTCCTTTGAATTTTGAAGATATTTCTTCAATATGTGGAAAGGGGTGACTATAAATAACAACAGCTTTATTTGGTTCACAAAGGTCAAAACACAATCTAATACCTCCTGTTTTTTTCATTGTCAACACAATAGGAGATAGCCGTTCAGATTCATTACTTTTTCAATCACATCTTGTTCTAGTAATTCCTTTATTTCGTGGAAAACAGCTTTTCTTACAGAGAAGGGTAGATGTCACAATTTTGGATACACTGGTTTCACATTTGATTGCACATTCATTTTGTGTACAAAGTTCTCCGCAAAAGCCCACTGAGGTGTTGCTGGGTGGTTTAACTTAGGAAACTTGTAGCATAGGAGCAACTGGAGCTGTTGTTATAAGAACATACAGGGTACATAATGTTCCAATGCTGACCCACATGAGATCTACAATCACTGAATGTACCTGGGTACCAGCTCGGGCCGCAACTGCAGTGAATGAAAATGAAAGACAGAAGTAGCGGCACTCCAACGTTTGTGCAAATAAAAAGACAAAAACACACAGTTACAGGACAGCCAGTAAATGCATTTCACACGTCAGTGCTTATTTATTACTGACTACTCCATGGACACTCAAATACTTAAAACAGCAAGCTGTCAGGTGAAGTCAGTCAAAGGAGAAAAGAGCTCCATGGTAGTTAACACAATTAACCAGTTGAGGCGATTCAGTTCGCATTTGCAGCGCTATACAAATCATTCATTCATTCATAAAAACCAAATACATTTGAAAAAGGAAGCAAAATATCCAACAGTGAAAGAAATGAAAAAAAAATACAAATACACAAATTACAAGCATGTGTAACTATAAAGAATATAGCAAATAAAAAAAAAGAATAAACAAAATGGAGCTACAAAACAGCCACCAATAGACTGGGTGACAAATATTTAAATATTCAAACAACCGTCCAATAATTAAATATATGAGGTTGAAAAAATATATAAACATATATTTACACATATGCAAAAATATATCAAAAACAAAATGATTCAGTAATAATCCCAAAGCAAACTCTTATTCTTTCCACATCCATACCGCGCTTATGTAATAAAAAACACTAGGTCAAATGAAAGAATATTAACATATTATATTATATACACATACAGTGGTGTGAAAAAGTGTTTGCCCCCTTCCTCATTTCCTGTTCCTTTGCATGTTTGTCACACTTAAGTGTTTCGGAACATCAAACCAATTTAAACAATAGTCAAGGACAACACAAGTAAACACAAAATGCAATTTGTAAATGAAGGTGTTTATTATTAAAGGTGAAAAAAAATCCAAACCATCATGGCCCTGTGTGAAAAAGAGATTGCCCCCTAAACCTAATAACTGGTTGGGCCACCCTTAGCAGCAACAACTGCAACCAAGCGTTTGCGATAACATGCAATGAGGCTTTTACAGCGTCCTGGAGGAATTTTGGCCCACTCATCTTTGCAGAATTGTCCTAATTCAGTTACATTAGAGGGTTTTCGAGCATGAACGGCCTTTTTAAGGTCATACGACAAATTCTCCTGCGCTCTGGTGTCTAGTCTCTTGGTTCATAAACAAGTATATAAGTGTAATTCCTCAAGGTAATGTCCAAAATCTTGCAGCCCTCCTTTGAACAATGGGTGTTCACAACACTACGGAAACAAGAAAAACAGAAGGGCGCACCGACCCTTGTGCATTACCACTAAAAAGGTTTTATTAAAATATATAAAAACAGCAAAATGACTACTCACAAACGAGTACACGGTATAGGCAAAAACATGGATGGATGCACACGTCCACTGCTTTCAGTCACAATTCTTAAACACCGGGAGGATCTGATGGTTCCTCAGTGAATGGCTGACGCGTTTCAGGGGAGTACCCCTTTCATCAGAGCCTACAAGTGGGCGATGGTCTTGTCTCCCCCCATTCTATTCCACTCTCTTCTTTTATGGGGTAAATGGGTGGGCGTGGTCGGGCACTTGACCCCTCCCCCCACCCCCTCCTCCTCATAGGCCCTCCCATACAATTAGACAAGGATGCATATGGATGTGAACGGTACCTCTATATACAATGGTCCTCCAATATATTCCCCAAGCCCCCAGGGCTTCTCAGGACATGAAGGGTCTACTCTTCCTGTCCAGGTCCTTAGCCGGCGTGTTCCCGTGAATCCCTTCAATAGCTGAATGGCTGGCGACTCCGATCCGGAAGTGCGGGTGTATTTGCGTTCCACCCGCGACTTCCGGTCGAACCACGCCTCTTTCTCAAACAGGCCAAAGCCTTATAGTATTATAACCGGCCATATCCCGGAAGCGCGGGTGTGTTTGCGCTCCACCCGCGACTTCCGGTCGGAACACATCTGTGGCCAGTTTGGGAACGAGATGTGGTCCGACCGGAAGTCGCGGGTGGAGCGCAAACACACCCGCGCTTCCGGGATATGGCCGGTTATAATACTATAAGGCTTTGGCCTGTTTGAGAAAGAGGCGTGGTTCGACCGGAAGTCGCGGGTGGAACGCAAATACACCCGCACTTCCGGATCGGAGTCGCCAGCCATTCAGCTATTGAAGGGATTCACGGGAACACGCCGGCTAAGGACCTGGACAGGAAGAGTAGACCCTTCATGTCCTGAGAAGCCCTGGGGGCTTGGGGAATATATTGGAGGACCATTGTATATAGAGGTACCGTTCACATCCATATGCATCCTTGTCTAATTGTATGGGAGGGCCTATGAGGAGGAGGGGGTGGGGGGAGGGGTCAAGTGCCCGACCACGCCCACCCATTTACCCCATAAAAGAAGAGAGTGGAATAGAATGGGGGGAGACAAGACCATCGCCCACTTGTAGGCTCTGATGAAAGGGGTACTCCCCTGAAACGCGTCAGCCATTCACTGAGGAACCATCAGATCCTCCCGGTGTTTAAGAATTGTGACTGAAAGCAGTGGACGTGTGCATCCATCCATGTTTTTGCCTATACCGTGTACTCGTTTGTGAGTAGTCATTTTGCTGTTTTTATATATTTTAATAAAACCTTTTTAGTGGTAATGCACAAGGGTCGGTGCGCCCTTCTGTTTTTCTTGTTTCCTTTTTAAGGTCATACCACAACATCTCAATAGGATTCAGGTCAGGACTTTGGTCGAGGCCACTCCAAAGTCTTCATTTTGTTTTTCTTCAGCCATTCGGTGGTGGACTTGCTGGTGTGTTTAGGATCATTGTCCTGCTGCAGAACCCAAGTTAGTTTCAGCTTGAGTACACGAACAGATGGTCGGACATTCTCCTTCAGGATCTCTTGGTAGACAGCAGAATTCATAGTTCCTTTTATCACGGCAAGTCTTCCAGGTCCTGAAGCAGCAAAACAGCCCCAGACCATCACACTACCACCACCATATTTTACTGTTGGTATAATGTTCTTTTTCTGAAATGCAGTGTTCCTTCTACGCCAGATATACTTGGACACACACCTTCCAAAGAGTTCCACTTTTGTCTCATCGGTCCACAGAATGTTGTCCCAAAAGTCTTGGGGATCATCAAGACGTGTTGTGGAGAAATTGAGACGAGCTTTGATGTTCTTTTTGCTCAGCAGTGGTTTTCTCCTTGGAACTCTGCCATGCAGGCCACTTTTGCCCAGTCTTTTCCTGATGGTGGAGGCATGAACGCTGACCTTAACTGAGGCAAGTGAGGCCTGCAGTTCCTTGGACGTTGTTGTGGGGTCTTTTGTGACCTCTTGGATGAGTCGTCGCTGCGCTCTTGGGGTAATTTTGGGCGGCCGGACACTCCTGGGAAGGTTCACCACTGTTCCATGTCTTCGCCATTTGTGGATAATGGCTCTCACTGTGGTTCGCTGGATTCCCAAAGCTTTGGAAATGGCTTTATAACCCTTTCCAGACTGATAGATCTCAATTACTTTCTTTCTCAATTGTTCCTGAATTTCTTTGGGTCTCGGCATGATGTGTAGCTTTTAAGGATCTTCTGGTGGACCTTACTGTGTCAAGCAACTCCTATTTAAGTGATGCCTTGATTGTGAACAGGTGTGGCAATAATCAGGCCTGGGTGTGGCTAGAGAAATTGAACTCAGGTGTGGACAACCACAGTTATAGTATGTTTTAACAAGGGGGGCAATCACTTTTTCACACAGGGCCATGATGGTTTGGATTTTTTTTCACCTTTAATAATAAACACCTTCATTTACAAATTGCATTTTGTGTTTACTTGTGTTGTCCTTGACTATTGTTTAAATTGGTTTGATGTTCGGAAACACTTAAGTGTGACAAACATGCAAAGGAACAGGAAATGAGGAAGGGGGCAAACACTTTTTCACACCACTGTATGTGCACATATTTACATATATACACATATGTAAATAACATTTTATAAATAGTCCACAACACTACTAGATGACCCCACCAAAGGATTACACTGGTTACAGGGACAAACCCCTAAGTGCAATCTAAAGGCAAAGCCAGTACCTCAAAACAAGAATTCCTAAAGGTATGACAAAGGCAGAAGAGATAATATACACTATATTGTCAAAAATATTGGGAGGCCTGACTTTACACGCAATAATGGCATCCCAGTCTTAGTCCACAGGGTTCAATATCGAGCTGACCCACCCTTTGCAGCTATAACAGCTTCAACTCTTCTGGGAAGGCTGTCCACAAAGTTTAACACTCCTGGACAGCCTTCCCAGAAGAACTGAAGCTGTTATAGCTGCAAAGGGTGGGCCAACTTAATATTTAACCCTACGGACTAAGACAGGGATGCCATTGAAGTTCATGTATGTGTAAAGGCAGGTGTCCTAATACTTTTTGTAATATAGTGTATGTATAATGCTGAGTAGAATTCTAAGTAACACACTGAAACAAAAGAAACATAAAAGAATAACAACAAATTAGATCATCCTAAAAGCCCATTGAGGTGCCGCTGGGTGGTTTAACTTTGGAGAACATTTTTTTTTAGCATAGGGGCAACTGGAGCTGTTGTGATAAGACCATCAATTGTAGATATAGTGCAGCAAAAAGATCCCAGCCCAGTAAAGAGGTGACTTTCTTTATGAAACAGAAATTCAGCTTTCACAAAAAGCACAGGTCAAAATATCCAGCCAGTTTCAGAGTAAATGCAGTAAGTGGTTCATTTGCAAAGTACTTCTGGTAGATTTCCTCAGGCAGTATAGAGAGAGCAGATCCTGCATCAAGTATCAGGATAATGGAGTAGCCCTTGTTAGCAGACTCGGTAGTAATCGTTGAAGTGCACAAACGTTTATCTAAAATGGAAGCATCACATTTACACTTAAAGTGGAATTCCAGGATCAATATAACTAACCTTAAACCTGCTCCCACCTCCGTCTTAACTCCTATACTAACTATCGTGTAGAAAGAAGATGCACATACTTATTCTCCTGCTGCTCTAGTCCAGTCACATGATCTCCCCATTGGCCAGCTTCAGGGGAGAGTGAGCCAGTAAATGTTGGAATGCCTTGGTTTTGACGTCAACATGAGTCTTACAATGGGGCATCCATTGTCACCTGTCCCTCCTCTCCCCTGAAGCTGCCACCGGGAGCTGATCATGTGACCAGACTGGAGCGACCTCACAATAGGTAAATATAAGCATCTTCTACAGGGTAGTTAGTATAGGATTTAGAAAGGGAGAAGGAGCAGTTTTGTTACATCAATACTGGAATTCCACTTTAAGTAACATCTGTGGCAGCAACTTCATAAACCTGTCTAGAAGCAGAAGTGCAGCAGATTTTTTTAGTGTCCCATTTTCTTGCATTTATGGCACTGTATATCCTTTGCAGGACATGCTGCATAGTTTGCAATGTGCTGTTGTGAATCACTCATGAAGCAGTACCTGTTCTGTGTATGTGCAGCTCTGCATTGCAGTTTAGATGAATCTCTTATTGTACATTTGTATTGGTCCTGAACATGTGCCTATTAGGAGGCAGATGTGAATTTACAAACGGTACAAGTACTGTGCTAGTAATCCCTTAACTGTGACTTCACTTCAACTTAAATAGTAACAGCCGTTGCTAGAGTTAAATAATGTTTCAGGAGCAATCTTTCTCTAATGTCGGAAAATATCTAAAACTCAAATAACACTCACAGCTGAATGGACCAGTGAAGTGACCCATCAGCTCCATTTTTTTCCCAGTTCTGTATAGCTCTGTATAGAGTTTCAGTTAGGGTTTGGTCACACTGTTGGAGGCAGAACAGCATCCAAAGCAACAGTGCCTTGAAAAAGTATGCATACCCCTTGACATTTTTCACATTTTGTCATGTTACAACCAAAAACTTAAATGTATATTTATGTGATAGACCAACACAAAGTGGCACATAATTGTGAAGTATAAGGATAATGATAAATGGTTTTCAAAATGTTTTACAAATAAATATTTGATTTGTATTCAGCCCCCCTGAGTCAATACTTTGTTGAACCACCTTCTGCTGCAATTACAGCTGCAAGTCTTTTTGGGAATGTCTCTACCAGCTTTACACATGTAGAGAGTGACATTTTTGC
Organism: Lithobates sylvaticus; assembly: GCA_028564925.1. Taxonomy (NCBI): domain Eukaryota; kingdom Metazoa; phylum Chordata; class Amphibia; order Anura; family Ranidae; genus Lithobates; species Lithobates sylvaticus. Next base: position 104,209,390 of record CM053031.1, on the reverse strand, counting down.
CCATTCTTTTTTGCAAAATAGCTCAAGCTCTGTCAGATAGGATGGAGTGCATCTGTGAACAGCAATTTTCAAGTTTTGCCACATATTCTCAATTGGATTTAGGTCTGGACTTTGACTGGGCCATTCTAACACATAAATATGCTTTGATCTAAACCATTCCATTGTAGCTCTGGCTGTATGCTTAGAGTTATCGTCCTGCTGGAAGATCAACCTCTGACCCAGTCTCAAGTCTTTTGCAGACTCTAACAGGTTTTCATCCATCTTTCCATCAACTCTGACCAGCTTCCCTGTCTCTGCTGAAGAAAAGCATCCCCACAACATGATGCTGCCACCACCATGTGTGGTATGTTCAGGGTAATGTACAGTGTTAGTTTACCGCCACACATAGCGTTTTGCTTTTAGGCCAAAAAGTTAAATTTTGGTTTCATCTGACCAGAACACCTTCTTCCACATGTTTGCTGTGTGTCCCCCACATGGCTTCTCACAAACTGCAGGCAGGACTTCTTATGGCCTTCTTTCAACAATGGCTTTCTTCTTGTAAATATTTCATAAAGGCCAGATTTGTGGAGTGCACAACTAATAGTTGTCCTGTGGACAGATTCTCTCACCTGAGTTGTGGATCTACAGTGGTGTGAAAAAGTGTTTGCCCCCTTCCTCATTTCCTGTTCCTTTGCATGTTTGTCACACTTAAGTGTTTCGGAACATCAAACCAATTTAAACAATAGTCAAGGACAACACAAGTAAACACAAAATGCAATTTGTAAATGAAGGTGTTTATTATTAAAGGTGAAAAAAAAATCCAAACCATCATGGCCCTGTGTGAAAAAGAGATTGCCCCCTAAACCTAATAACTGGTTGGGCCACCCTTAGCAGCAACAACTGCAACCAAGCGTTTGCGATAACGTGCAATGAGGCTTTTACAGCGTCCTGGAGGAATTTTGGCCCACTCATCTTTGCAGAATTGTCCCAATTCAGTTACATTAGAGGGTTTTCGAGCATGAACGGCCTTTTTAAGGTCATACCACAACATCTCAATAGGATTCAGGTCAGGACTTTGGCGAGGCCACTCCAAAGTCTTCATTTTGTTTTTCTTCAGCCATTCGGTGGTGGACTTGCTGGTGTGTTTAGGATCATTGTCCTGCTGCAGAACCCAAGTTAGTTTCAGCTTGAGTACACGAACAGATGGTCGGACATTCTCCTTCAGGATCTCTTGGTAGACAGCAGAATTCATAGTTCCTTTTATCACGGCAAGTCTTCCAGGTCCTGAAGCAGCAAAACAGCCCCAGACCATCACACTACCACCACCATATTTTACTGTTGGTATAATGTTCTTTTTCTGAAATGCAGTGTTCCTTCTACGCCAGATATACTTGGACACACACCTTCCAAAGAGTTCCACTTTTGTCTCATCGGTCCACAGAATGTTGTCCCAAAAGTCTTGGGGATCATCAAGACGTGTTGTGGAGAAATTGAGACGAGCTTTGATGTTCTTTTTGCTCAGCAGTGGTTTTCTCCTTGGAACTCTGCCATGCAGGCCACTTTTGCCCAGTCTTTTCCTGATGGTGGAGGCATGAACGCTGACCTTAACTGAGGCAAGTGAGGCCTGCAGTTCCTTGGACGTTGTTGTGGGGTCTTTTGTGACCTCTTGGATGAGTCGTCGCTGCGCTCTTGGGGTAATTTTGGGCGGCCGGCCACTCCTGGGAAGGTTCACCACTGTTCCATGTCTTCGCCATTTGTGGATAATGGCTCTCACTGTGGTTCGCTGGATTCCCAAAGCTTTGAAAATGGCTTTATAACCCTTTCCAGACTGATAGATCTCAATTACTTTCTTTCTCAATTGTTCCTGAATTTCTTTGGGTCTCGGCATGATGTGTAGCTTTTAAGGATCTTCTGGTGGACCTTACTGTGTCAAGCAGCTCCTATTTAAGTGATGCCTTGATTGTGAACAGGTGTGGCAATAATCAGGCCTGGGTGTGGCTAGAGAAATTGAACTCAGGTGTGGACAACCACAGTTATAGTATGTTTTAACAAGGGGGGCAATCACTTTTTCACACAGGGCCATGATGGTTTGGATTTTTTTTCACCTTTAATAATAAACACCTTCATTTACAAATTGCATTTTGTGTTTACTTGTGTTGTCCTTGACTATTGTTTAAATTGGTTTGATGTTCGGAAACACTTAAGTGTGACAAACATGCAAAGGAACAGGAAATGAGGAAGGGGGCAAACACTTTTTCACACCACTGTATGTAGCTCCTCCAGAGTTACCATGGGCCTCTTGGCTGCTTCTCTGATTATTGCTCTACTTGCCCGGCCTGTCAGTTTAGATAGACGATGTCTTGGTTGGTTTGCAGTTGTGCCATATTCTGTCCATTTTCAGATGGATGGATTGAACAGTGTGCTGTCAGATGTTCAAAGCTTGGGAAAGCTTGGGATATTTTTTTTATAACCTTACCCTGCTTTAAACTTCTCCACAACTTTATCCCTGACCTGTCGTGTATGTTCCCTGGCCTTCATGCTGTTGTTAATGCTGTTTGTTCAGAACAGCTGTATTTATACTGAGATTAAATTACACATAGGTGGACTCTATTTACTAATTAGGTGACTTCTGAAGGCAATTGGTTCCACTAGATTTTAGTTATGCACCGCACACTTTTCAGATATTTATTTGTAAAAAATGTTGATAACCATTTATCATTTTCCTTCCACTTCACAATTATGTGCCACTTTGTGTTGGTCTATCACATAAAATCCCAATAAAATACATTTACTTTTTTGGCTGTAACATGACAAAATGTGGAAAATTTCAAGGGGTATGAATACTTTTTTCAAGGCACTGTATATTTGGGGCAATGCTTTAGGAACAGTGGATAAAGTTAAGGCATGTATATGCAAGTCGTGGTATTCAGACATTGTGACTTTTACTAGCAGATAGCTGGACACAAGTATTTCAGTGATGAGGAGGAGGCAATGATTTACATCCAGTATGCTGGTGCTGAATCTGGCTGATCTGCCACATTTCTCTAATGCCCCGTACACACGAGCTGATTTTCCGTCGGAAAAATCTTGGATGGTTTTTCCGACAGAATTCCGCTCAAGCTTGGCTTGCATACACACGGTCACACAAAAGTTCTCTGAACTTTCGACCGTCAAGAACGTGGTGACGTACACTACGATGAGCAGAATGAAGTTCAATGCTTCTGAGCATGCGTCAAATTGTTTTCTGAGCATGCGTAGGAATTTTGCCAGTCAGAATTGGTACAGACAATCGGAATTTCTGATCGGAACTTTTTCCGACCGAAAAATTGAGAACCTACTCTTAATCTTTTGCTGGCTGGAATTGCGCCAGCAAAAGTCTGATGGAGCATACACACGTGGCTTTTTCGGACCAAAAGCTCTCATCAGACTTTTACTGGCGGAATTTCTGCACGTGTGTTCGGGGCATAACTCAGATGTTTGATTTTCTTATCTTTGATATTAACATTAAACTCACATAGAACTGTTTTACTATTGAGAACAACAATGTTATTTCATTTTCTGTCCCTCTAAACCCTATAGTAAAGGTGTAAAAGCCCCAATTTGCTCTTGCTTTGATTGACCAGAATCCAACATTCCACAGATACAGCAAAGCCTGCATTGAGGTGCTGCTGCTGGAGACCATGCTTCAAACTAAGAACTTTATTTCATGATGTCTGAATTGTTGTTAACAAAGAAACTGCCCGAGATCAAATTATAATTTTGCCCCGCAGGAATGGCCTCCACGAGTTAAAGCTATAAATATATGTCAAAGTTTACATACCAACCAACTTAGCTTACATTATTTAGCTTGAGTTTGCTCTTGTCCTGCTTTTGCAAATGCCCAGAGAGGTGATACAGCACGGCTCTGCTCCGTCTGCGGTTGGCATTGAACCCAGGTGGTCTGGTATCAGTGTAGATTTCCAAATCGTCATCCTCTGCGACATGAGATAAAAAAAGAATATGTGATATTATTATAATTTTTATTATTAGAAATGAGAAAATGTAAACACTGCTCTGTGAAGATTATCCAAATCCATTCCTTTAATTCAATCTACCAAGTTCACTTTTTTTTTTCATTCATATGAAACCAAACTGGGCTCCCCAAATACTACTGCATACATACACTGACTGGCCACTTTATTAGGTACACCTGTTCAGTTGCTTTGGAACACAAATTGCTAATCAGCCAATCACATGGCAGCAACTCAATGCATTTAGGCATCTAGACGCGGTGAAGACGACTTGCTGAAGTTCAAACCGAGCATCAGAATGGGGAAGAAAGGGAATTTAAGTGACTTTGAACGTGGCATGGTTGTTGGTGCCAGATGGGCTGGCCTTAGTATTCCAAAAACTGCTGATCTACTGGGACTTTCATGCCCATCTCTAAGGTTTACAGAGAATGGTCCGAAAAAGAGAAAATATCCAGTGAGCAGCAGTTGTGTGGATGAAACTGCCTTGTCAGAGGAGAATGGGCAGACTGGTTTGAGATGATAGCAAGGCAACAGTAACTCAAATAACCACTTGTTACAGCCAAGGTATGCTGAATGCCATCTCTAAATGCACAACACATCGAACCTTGAAGAAGATGGGCTACAGCAGCAGAAGACCACACTGGGTGCCACTCATGTCAGCTTGGTTTGGGGTGGTTAATGACATATGGACTACCAATGTGGTGAGGAAAACCAACAAACCTGTGATTCTGATGCTATGGGTATACCATCCTACTGGTAAACAGTAACTGTTAGAACAATGAAGTGAGCATGCTTTGTGCCAAACAAGGACTTGTCAAACTTTGAGCCTCCATGTCTATTTTCATCAACAAAACACTGAGATATGTATATGTTCTTAGTCCAGTTGATATTTTTTAGTAAAGCATGCCATTCAGGACAAGGAAAAACAGCAAAGCTCTTGAAACCGATTGGTACAGCACACCAAATACCCATTACAATAGCGATACATAGGTTTGATCCACCATTCATCTTAGGCATGCCAGAAGTTCACCTGGTGTTCTTGTGTCTGGATTGTGTCTGAATGCCCTCACCACTCTTCAACTACTTACTATTCTATAAGTCCTCCTACTCTCTTTTCAGTCACCAGGAGCCAGAGCTTACAAAGGGCTGATGATTCTCCTTATTCCAATATGACAGCACTGGGCAAATCTTCAAGCACTAGAGCTGTCATATGGAGTGAGTCACATGATCTTCCATATACAGAAGTAACGTGTATTTTATTAGCAGTGGGCAACAAAAGAAAGGTAAGTATATGCTGTTAGGTATTAAAAAATTCTGATACTACTGCATGGGAAAAGCAAAGATTTTGCCTTATAGTACAACCACAACCTGATCACTTCAACTCCCACCTGCTACATGTTTAACCACTTTATCCCCCTTTATGACCAGGCCATTTTTTTTGCGATACGGCACTACATTATTTTAACTGACAATTGCACGGTCATGCGACACTGTACAAAAATAAAATGTATGTACTTTTTTCCCCACAAATAGAGTTTTCTTTTTGTTGTATTTGTGCTATAAACAGAAAAAGGCAGACAATAAAAAAAAAAAAAACAATATTTTTTACTTTCTGCTATAAAACATATCAAATACATTTAAAAAAAAAAATCTAATTTCATCAAAAAATTAGGTCGATATGTATTCTGCTACATATTTTTGGTAAAAAAAATCCCAATAAGCTTATATTGATTGATTTGCACAAAAGTTATAGCGTCTATAAACTATGGGATATTTTAATTTATTTTTATTTATTTATTTTTACTAGCAATGGCAACGATCAGTTATTAGTGCTAAAAAATATATACTGTTACTGTACTAATGACACTGGCTGGGAAGGGGTTAACATCAGGGGCGATCAAAGGGTTAACTGTGTGCCCAGCTTGTGTTTTTCTAAACTGTGGGAGGTACTTTTACTGGGGGAAGACATGGGATCCTTGTCCCTGCTTTGCAGAGACAAAGGATCCATGCCTTCCCTCCTGTCAGAACGGCAATCTGCCTTGTTTATATAGGTAGACAGCCGTTCTGCCTCTCTGCTCGATCATCAGCAGGTGATGGTACCTGCCGCTGGGCTCCCGCTCACAGTGGGAACGAGCCGCCGCCGGTGGCATGCATGTGCGCCCCTACCCAGAAGAGCCAGATCACGTGTATTTACCTGATCTGACGCACAGGTGCCGTCCTTTTGCAGTAAAACTGCTATAGGAGGGACCTAAAGAGGTTAATGTAGCAAAATTGCCCAGAGTGCTGAAGCTGTGCCTTTAGGGGCTGAGCAGGTCTTCCATCCATTACAGCAGGGTTACTGTCCTGCAGCTGAGCACTCTAGTAAGGACAAGTAAGGCCTCATGCACAGAGGACGTTTTGCCAAACCTTCTAGAAGCCTTTCCTCCCGGGAGCAGCGTTTTGGTAGAAAATACTTTGATGCTTGTAAAAGTGTGTAACGCATTTAAGAGCATCAGTCGCTTGGGCGTTAATTCATTTAACGTTCAGGTGCTAAATGCACCTAGCCTTAAGGTGCATTTAGATGCATTTACAGGCATCAAGCATTTTTTTTCTGCCAAAACGAAAAAAAGAAAAAAAGATGCCCATAGGAGCAGCTCAAAAAACATCCAGTGCATAAGTGGCCTAAGAAGAGAGGATACCGTGGTCTCTAGTATACTGTGAAGGAATGGCATGTACTACACATTACAGGAGAACAAGGCAGAAAAAAGGCTTTCCTGGCTGTTAGGTTCTCTCATCTTAAGATCAGAGAATCACTCCTGTAATTAATCTCTAGTACTTTTTCTGTCATCTTGTGACATTCTTAATAGGATACATGCCCTTATTCTATTTCCTAGATAGCTTAGATAGCATTTATATACAACCACACTGTGAAGGTATGTCCCTCGGGATCAAACTCTCCTCATTCTGCCACTGGGACACATGAGCTTTTGAGGTTAATATAACAGATATACAGGGTCCCTTTATTGCTGTTTATAAAGTGTGGACTGTGCACACTGTGCCCAACTATGAAAAAAAAAATCACTGTATTAGTGCCCCTGATGCTTCAGTCATTACTTAAAGGCACATATCCAGAGGTCAATGATCCATAGCGTGACAAAAAAATCTCATTGTATCAGGACAATCAGTTACTTTGGAATGAGTTACACAGAAAATATCAAAGGTTATATCTTAGCTAATAATGAGAAGAAACTATGATTAATACATTAGCATTAACATCAAAATATAACTAAAGGTTCCTGTGTGACAGTCTAAATAAGTGCCAAATCCAGGTAGTATATGATGCAGAAGCATCAAAAAGTAAAAAAAAACATCCTTTAGCTCCCTGACTGAGCCAAATCTTCCTTCATATGTTTCCCGCTTGCTCCCTCTCCCAAACACTGCAGCTCCCAATGGGAGGATTTAAGCAACAGAGGCAGTGCTGTCATTCCAGAAAGCAGTGGGCAGCACGAGGTGTGGTCAGGTGCTGATTGACAAGCTACAGGTTTTGTGAATCGGCAGTCAAATACTGATAGCCTACTGGGATAGCCGGAAATTTCCCGCCTGCCCTGGGGGCCGCTTTGAGGCAGTGGCACCCGTAAAAAATATGGCTGCGGGCCCGGGCCGACATGTCAACTGCGCAAGCACCGCTCGGGAAATCCCATACACGCCATTTTCGGGCAGGCTTGTGTATGCGCAGTGACGTAGTTGCGCCGGTCGCTGGTCATTTTTAAATGTAAGTCAGCAGTGGAACTCGTCTCTGTGAGGTCTCGTCGGCTCATCGCAGCCGGATAAGACTGGACCCCTCCACAGCCCCTTACCACCTCCTGTTATTGCTCTTCAGCCTCTGACATCTACTCCTGTACCATAGAGGCAAACAATGAGGGAGGGTGTGAGACCATAGCGGACTCACAAATGCTCACATCGGGACAAGAAAGCTAAGAAATATAATGAATGAAAAAATGGTAAACTTTATTAGAAAATTCACGCAAACATCTTAAACAGTAAAAAGAGACTCCACAGGTGAATCATCCATCAAAACCTGTGGGGTCCTTTCTATGACAATACCAGATATACACAGGTGAAATAAATGGCTGTAGAGAAATGTGTAAAAAAAAGAATCACAACAGAAAAAACTAAAAATCTCCTCCTGTACCATGTCTGCAACCTCTGACATTTCCTCCTGTACCATGTCCACAGCCTCTGACATTTCCTCCTGTACAATGTCCGCACAGCCTCTGACATCTCCTGTACCATTTCCGCAACCTCTGACATCTTCTCCTGTACGATGTTCGCAGCCTCTGACATCTCTTCCTGTACCATGTCTGTAGCCTCTGACATCTCCTCCTGTACCATGTCTGCACAGCCTCTGACATCTTCTCCTGTACCATGTCTGCAGCCTCTGACATCTTCTCTTGTACCATGTCTGCAGCCTCTGACATCTCCTTCTGTACCATGTCCACAGCCTCTGACATCTCCTCCTGTACCATGTCCGCACAGCCTATGACATCTCCTGTACCATGTCCGCACAGCCTCTGACATCTCCTGTACTATGTCCACACAGCCTATGACATCTCCTGTACCATGTCCACACAGCCTATGACATCTCTTGTACCATGTCCACACAGCCTATGACATCTCCTGTACCATGTCCGCACAGCCTCTGACATCTCCTGTACCATTTCTGCACATTCTATGACATCTCCTGTACCATGTGTGCACAAACTATGACATATCCTGTACTATGTCCACACAGCCTATGACAACTCCTGTACCATGTCTACACAGCCTATGACATCTCCTGTACTATGTCCGCACAGCCTCTGACATCTCTTGTACCATGTCCGCACAACCTATGACATCTCCTGTGCCATGTCTGAACAGCCTTTGACATCTCCTGTACCATGTCCACAGCCTCTGACATCTCCTGTTCCATGTCCACACAACCTATGACACATACTGTACTATGTCCACACAGCCTATGACAACACCTGTACCATATCTACAAAGCCTATGACATCTCTTGTACTATGTCCGCACAGCCTCTGACATCTCTTGTACCATGTCCGCACAGCCTATGACAATTCCGGTGCCATGTCCACACGGCCTATGACAACACCTGTACCATATCTACACAGCCTATGACATCTCCTGTACTATGTCCGCACAGCCTCTGACATCTCTTGTACCATGTCCGCACAGCCTATGACATTTCCTGTGCCATGTCTGAACAGCCTATGACATCTCCTGTGCCATGTCCGCAGCCTATGACATTTCCTCATGTACCATGTTCACAGCATCTGACATCTCCTGTACAATGTCCGCACAGCCTATGACATCTCCTGTACCATGTCTGCACAGCCTATGACATCTCCTGTACCATGTCTGTACAGCCTATGACATCTCCTGTACCATGTCCGCACAGTCTATGACTACCTCCTGTACCATGTCCACACAGTCTATGACCACCTTGTGTACCATGTCTGCACAGCCTATGACATATCCTGTACTATGTCCACACAGCCTATGATAACTCCTGTACCATGTCCACACAGCCTCTGACATCTCTTGTACCATGTCCACACAACCTATGACATCTCCTGTGTCATGGCTGAACAGCCTATGACATCTCCTGTACCATGTCCACAGCTTCTGACATCTCCTCCTGTACCATGTCTGCAGCCTCTGACATCTCTCCCTGTACCTTGTCCACAGCCTCTGACATCTCCTCCTGTACCATGTCCGCACAGCCTATGACATCTCCTGTACCATGTCCGCACAGCCTATGACATCTCCTGTACCATGTCCACACAGCCTATGACATCTCCTGTACCATGTTCGCACAGCCTATGACATTTCCTGTGCCATGTCCACACAGCCTATGACAACACCTGTACCATATCTACACAGCCTATGACATCTCCTGTACTATGTCCGCACAGCCTCTGACATCTCTTGTATCATGTCCGCACAGCCTATGACATTTCCTGTGCCATGTCTGAACAGCCTATGACATCTCCTGTACCATGTCTGCAGCCTCTGACATTTCCTCCTGTACCATGTTCACAGCATCTGACATCTCCTGTACTATGTCCGCACAGCCTATGACATCTCCTGTACCACGTCTGCACAGCCTATGACATCTCCTGTACCATGTCTGTACAGCCTATGACATCTCCTGTACCATGTCCGCACAGTCTATGACTACCTCCTGTACCATGTCCACACAGTCTATGACCACCAGTGTTGGTCATCTTACTTTAAAAAATTAATTAGTTAAGTTACAAATTACTTCTCCCAAAAAGTAATTGCGTTAGTAACTCAGTTACTACATTGGAAAAGTAATTAGTTACACAGCAAAGTAACTGACTTTTTTTTTAAAATATTCTATACGTGTAACTAAGGGGCAGGTCTAGTAGTACTGTAACCAAGGGGCACATTTATTATTATTGTTATATATCGTGTAACCAAGGGGCTGCTCTATTATTACTCTAACCAAGGGGCAGATCTGTTATAGCATGTAAGCAAGGGGCAGGTCTATTATTATTATATCGTGTAAGGGGTGGATGGCTACAGAAGAGGGCGAATGTTAAATTAATGGGCAGAGCTCGATATAAAACAATAATAAATGTGCCCCTTGGTTACAGTAATACTAGACCCGCCCCTTACTTTTTCGGCAGGACACCGGAATTACACTACTGCCATCTAGTGGCAGTAGATGTAATTGTGGTAACTAAGCCAAAGTAATGGGAACTGAGTTACCATGAGGGGAAAAGTAATCAGTTAGATTATTAGTTACCCTCTAAACTAACTGCGTTAGGTAACTCAGTTTATTTTAACTCAGTTACTTACATCACTGATGACCACCTTGTGTACCATGTCTGCACAGCCTATGACATATCCTGTACTATGTCCACACAGCCTATGATAACTCCTGTACCATGTCCACACAGCCTATGACATCTCCTGTACTATGTCCGCACAGCCTCTGACATCTCTTGTACCATGTCCACACAACCTATGACATCTCCTGTGTCATGTCTGAACAGCCTATGACATCTCCTGTACCATGTCCACAGCTTCTGACATCTCCTCCTGTACCATGTCTGCAGCCTCTGACATCTCCCCCTGTACCTTGTCCACAGCCTCTGACATCTCCTCCTGTACCATGTCCGCACAGCCTATGACATCTCCTGTACCATGTCCACACAGCCTATTACATCTCCTGTACCATGTCCACACAGCCTATGACATCTCCTGTACCATGTTCGCACAGCCTATGACATCTCCTGTACCATTTCTGCACATTCTATGACATATCCTGTACTATGTCTGCACAGCCTCTGACATCTCTTGTACCATGTCCGCACAGCCTATGACATCTCCTGTGTCATGTCTGAACAGCCTATGACATCTCCTGTACCATGTCCGCAGCCTCTGACATCTCTTCCTGTACCATGTCCGCAGCCTCTGACATTTCCTCCTGTACCATGTTCACAGCATCTGACATCTCCTGTACCATGTCCGCACAGCCTATGACATCTCCTGTACCAAGTCTGCACAGCCTATGACATCTCCTGTACCATGTCCGCACAGCCTCTGACATCTCTTGTACCATGTCCGCACAACCTATGACATATCCTGTACTATGTCCACACAGCCTATGACAACTCCTGTACCATGTCCACACAGCCTATGACATCTCCTGTACTATGTCTGCACAGCCTCTGACATCTCTTGTACCATGTCCGCACAGCCTATGACATCTCCTATGCCATGTCTGAACAGCCTATGACATCTCCTGTACTATGTCCACAGCCTCTGACATTTCCTCCTGTACCATGTTCACAGCATCTGACATCTCCTGTACCATGTCCGCACAGCCTATGACATCTCCTGTACCACGTTTGCACAGCCTATGACATCTCCTGTACCATGTCTGTACAGCCTATGACATCTCCTGTACCATGTCCGCACAGTCTATGACTACCTCCTGTACCATGTTCACAGCATCTGACATCTCCTGTACCATGTCCGCTCAGCCTATGACATCTCCTGTACCATGTCCGCAGCCTCTGACATCTCTTCCTGTACCATGTCCGCAGCCTCTGACATTTCCTCCTGTACCATGTTCACAGCATCTGACATCTCCTGTACCATGTCCGCACAGCCTATGACATCTCCTGTACCAAGTCTGCACAGCCTATGACATCTCCTGTACCATGTCCGCACAGCCTCTGACATCTCTTGTACCATGTCCGCACAACCTATGACATATCCTGTACTATGTCCACACAGCCTATGACAACTCCTGTACCATGTCCACACAGCCTATGACATCTCCTGTACTATGTCTGCACAGCCTCTGACATCTCTTGTACCATGTCCGCACAGCCTATGACATCTTCTGTGCCATGTCTGAACAGCCTATGACATCTCCTGTACTATGTCCACAGCCTCTGACATTTCCTCCTGTACCATGTTCACAGCATCTGACATCTATCCTGTAGTATGTCCACACAGCCTATGACAACTCCTGTACCATGTCCACACAGCCTATGAAATCTCCTGTACTATGTGCGCACAGCCTCTGACATCTCTTGTACCATGTCCGCACAACCTATGACATCTCCTGTGTCATGTCTGAACAGCCTATGACATCTCCTGTACCATGTCCACAGCCTCTGACATCTCCTCCTGTACCATGTCTGCAGCCTCATACATCTCCTCCTGTACCATGTTCGCACAGCCTATGACATCTCCTGTATCATTTCTGCACAGCCTCTGACATCTCCTGTACCATGTCCACACAGCCTCTGACATCTCCTGTACCATTTCTGCACATTCTATGACATTTCCTCCTGTACCATGTTCACAGCATCTGACATCTCCTGTACCATGTCCGCACAGCCTATGACATCTCCTGTACCACGTCTGCACACCCTATGACATCTCCTGTACCATGTCTGTACAGCCTATGACATCTCCTGTACCATGACCGCACAGTCTATGACTACCTCCTGTACCATGTTCACAGCATCTGACATCTCCTGTACCATGTCCGCTCAGCCTATGACATCTCCTGTACCACGTCTGCACAGCCTATGACATCTCCTATACCATGTCTGTACAGCCTATGACATCTCCTGTACCATGTCCGCACAGTCTATGACTACCTCCTGTACCATGTCCACACAGTCTATGACCACCTTGTGTACCATGTCTGCACAGCCTATGACAACTCCTGTACTATGTGCGCACAGCCTCTGACATCTCTTGTACCATGTCCGCACAACCTATGACATCTCCTGTGTCATGTCTGAACAGCCTATGACATCTCCTGTACCATGTCCACAGCCTCTGACATCTCCTGTACCATGTCCGCACAGCCTATGACATCTCCTGTACCAAGTCTGCACAGCCTATGACATCTCCTGTACCATGTCTGTACAGCTTTTGACATCTCCTGTACCATGTCCACACAGTCTATGACCACCTTGTGTACCATGTCTGCACAGCCTATGACATCTCCTGTACCATGTCCACAACCTCTGACATTTCCTCCTGTATGATGTCTGAAGCCTCTGACATCTCCTCCTGTACCATGCCTGCACAGCTTCTGACATCTCCTCCTGTACCATGTCTGCAGCCTCTGACATCCTCTCTTGTACCATGTCGGCAGCCTCTGACATCACCCGCTAAAGTTTTTTTTTTTTTTTTTTTTTAGACCTGCAAGGGAAAAGGCATAATGAGCTAGTAAGCACCACATACTAGCTCATTATGAAATACTTACCTTAGAACGAGGTCCCAACATCTCGCCCGATCCATGCCGAGGGAGCTGACATGTTCCCTTGACATGTCTTCCATGTATCGCGGCTCCGGTGCTGTGAGCGGCCAGAGCCGCGATATTGCGATATTGTCACTCCCAGCAGGGTCTGCACGCGGGAGATTTCCTCCCGGCAGGGTCTGGTGTCTGCCGCGCTTTTTAGCCAAGAATCCCCTGTGCGCATGCGCCACTGCAGTCAGCGGCTCATTGCGAGGGGAATATCTCCTAAACCATACAGGTTTAGGAGATATTTTTTTACCTACAGGTAAGCCTTATTATAGGCTTACCTGTAGGTAAAAGTAAAAAAAAAGACTATACAACCGCTTTAAGGGAAACCCCATGCCAAAATGTAAAAAAAAAAATAAGGTATGTGGGCCCCCCAAAATCCATACCAGGCCCTTATCTGAGCATGTAGCCACGCAGGCCAGGATGGGGCATGCAGCCTAGCAGGCCACATGCCCTTAACATCAACTGTGGCTATAGGATTGTATGGTTGTTTTTTTGTTTTTTTTTTTATTTATAGGTTGAACTAGATGGACTTTTTTTCAACCTGACTAACTATGTAACTATGAGGGAGTGCTTTGCCCCCCCCCCCTTCCTGGCCTGCCAGGCTGCATGCTCAGATAAGGATCTGGTATGGATTTTTGGGGGTACCCTATGCCATTTTTCCATTCAGACCGTAACAAATTGCATATGTCTATGCTATATTATAGGAACATCTAGAAATATTAACTATGCCTAAGCTATAACATTTCCCTCCAGAAAAAATCAGTGCAGTGCTTGTATTTGAGGGTGTCTAGGCACTCCTGAGCCCATGGACTCATAAGTGTATATTCGCTGAGTGAGGTTCAAGGCTCTATTGTCTCTGACTGCAAATTTTAGTTATTTTCCCTCCGCTTGCCTTTTGTGGGCACAGCTTCCAGAACTCAGTTCCTCTTTAGGATATGTGTGCAACAGAATTCTTTATGTCTGATTTAAAATAATCAGGAAAAATCCTGCAAAACAGTTGGAATTTGTCAGTCACCGGCAACACTAAACTAAAAGAATGTTACATTTTAGTTTTATACTTGGTAGCCTACATTTGGTGTCTCCTACGTTGCCGCTGGAGACACCAAAACTTGTTTTCTAACTAAAAGTGCCAGGTATATATTTTAGGTCACTGCTACCTGGAAAAAGTAAAACTTTATGTGGAAAAGAATATTCTCCTTTTGAGTTAGGGAAAAAAAAGACACAGCACTGTATTTGACAGTCAGAAATAATGATATTATAATTGTACACACATATTTAAAATTTTACTTGGCTCGAGAGTGCGTGAAAGATTGAGTGTCTTAATAAGTCACTGAAGCTTGGTGCACAATCATAACTGGAAAAATGATCTGTTAGTATGCAACAACCTGAATGTCACAATATTTTTTGCATCAAATTCAGTCATTTTCTGTAGTTTTAGAACTTTTACAAGATATGGGAGACAGTGCAGTTACAATACAATTCAATACATGAGAGCCTTTCTCATTAGAGTTTACAATCTAAAGGAAGGCACAGGTAATACAAAAGGCATTAAAGTGGTTGTAAACCCTTGTTTACAACTTTATGTTACAGGTAAGCCTATATTAAGGCTTACCTGTAGCTAACAAGGATATCTCCTAAAATTGCACGGTTTAGGAGATATCCCTGTATTTGCATGTGCCGACGTCATGCGGCACATGCACACTTAAAGTGGGGTTGCGGTCAAAAAAACAAAAGGGGCTTAAAAATCATTAAAAAAATAAAAAAAAAATAATTGGAAAAAAAAAAAATGTTTTACTCACCTCTAAATGCCTGTTGCTAGGGGGTCCCTCGAAGTCTGCCACCTTCATTGCCCGGGCAAAACGTCACTTCCCCCTCGGCGCCGCACCTGTCACGTCTCCCAGATGACTGAGCGTCAAATCACGGCGCACGGCGCCGCTCGCGCATGCGCAGTGGGTGCCCGCTGTGAAGCCACAGCCGGGTTCCCACATTAGGAATGTCGGCGCCGTGAGCGGCTCGGGGAACGAGGGGGGTCCTCGTTCCCCCGCATCGCTGGACCCCGGGACAGGTAAGTGTCCGATTTTTAAGTCAGCAGCTGCAATATTTGTAGCTGCTGACTTTTAAATAAAAAAATTTTTTTTTTTCCCCAGGACGGAGCTCCACTTTAAGACAACTGAAGCAATGGCGCTATATGCCGATGCTTCAGTTGTACTGTCCTTCTCCCACGCGCATGCACGATGACGTCATCGCGGCTCTGGCTAATCACAGCGCTGGAGCCGCAATACCCGGAAGTCACTCTGGGACAACATGTCAGCGGTCAGAGGGGGAGACATGGACCCATGCGAGGGCTTCGATCTGAGGTAAGTAATACATAATTAGCTAGTATGCTATGCATACTAGCTAATTATGCCTTTGTCTTGCAGGGTTTTTTGTTTTTTCGTTTTCATGCTGAGGGTTTACTTCCTCTTTAACTGTGAGAAATTAACTTGTGTAGAAACTAAAAGTACAGTTTTTAGGCAGCGACGGCATGAATTTGTTGGTGAACAACACATTTTTTAACAGTTATGGAGACCAATACATTTTTTAGAAGATGTTTCTTGATGGATTTTGCAACGCACAAGTTTGATGCTCCACACAGGACTAGCAGCAGACTAGTTCTGTGGTTTTACAAGGACTTAGAGGAAGTATGTATCAATTAAAGCACTCATGCTAAACAATATTGATAAATGTCAAATGTACTCCGAAACAAAAAAATGATACATTTGTCTGTGAACTGACAAAAACTTGCTGATGTTTTCATCAAACAAATGGTAGTGAACAGGGACAAATCCAGGTGGACACAAAACATGTACACTATTATGAATTAAACTGATTGTAAAGGCAGAAGATTGTTTATCTTATGGCATTCCATGCATTAAGATAAAACAAATTCTGTGTGCAGCAGCCCCCCTCAGCCCCCCTAATACTTACCTGAGCCTCATCTTGGTCCAGCGATGTTGCATGAGAGTCTTGGCTGTCCAGGACTCTCCCTCCTGATTGGCTGAGACACAACAGTGAACACCAATGACTATCACTGCTGTCAATCAAAGTTAGTGAGCCAACGAGAAGAGAGAGGGGGCGGGGCTGAACCACGGCTCCGTGTCTGAATGGATGCACAGAGCAGTGGCTTGGCTAGGGTGGCCCGATAGCAAGCTGCTTGCTGTGGGGGCACTCGGCAGGAGGGAGGAGCCAGGAACACTGGCAAGGGACCCGAGAAGAGGAGGATCGGGGCTGCTTTGTGCAAAACCATTACACAGAGCAGATAAGCATAACATGTTTGTTATTTTTTAAAGAAACAAACTGAGACTTTAATATCACTTTAAAGTGTTACCAAATCCAGAACCCTGCATTCACTATATTTGGTCTCCCACGGTACACAGAACATGGAATCACAATTATTTTAGTAAATAAAACTGCTAAATAACTTTTCTCATCAGCAGTATATACAGTAGCAATCTTGTAAATTCTATCAGTGTCCGGCCAAGCATTGATTGCTTGTAGGAGGAGTTTTTATTCTGCTCTGACTGTCCTTTGAGACTGCATAACCCCCGACTTTCTCTCTGGACAGTGCAGATTGGCCCTGTGCTGATCACATGCACCCTCCCAAATAAAAACTCAAAAAAGCAATACACACCAAACTGAGCATATGCAGAGTGCCTCCAAGGCTCTGTTCTATCAGCAGATGGATTGGGGACAGTAAACAAGGGGAGGGTCAGAGAAGGCAGGATCAAACAGCCTTTTTACACAATGCAGAGGGTTAACCCCTTGTGTTCCACAGTGAGTATAACAAGCATGCTTTAGATATACAGACTCATTTTACCATTGTAGGTTTTGTAACACTTTACATTTATGATAATACTAATAATTTTGCAACAAGTTGCTAACTTCCTATCGTTAGTTATCTACTTTTCAGACTAATTTGAGTTTACTGTATATAATTACCTCAATTTTGTTCAGAAGGCCAGAAGACCTTCTGTACTCTCCATCACAGGCAGTGACTGGCAATACCAAAACAAGGTTTGAACTTGTTAATGAAGCACACAATGGGTGAGCAAGATTGTGTATTTTGAGGAGAATCAATAGCTGTAACATTGCATTAGCATCAGGCAGCCAGCTGAGGTCTCCGCAGTTTGAATAGGGGAGCGGAGGCTAGGGCCCAGTGGGAGGATTTTGCTGGAGAAACAAGACCCACAGTGTGCTAAATAAGGAGGACGTGCCTTCAGTCATGTCTTATATGTGATTTAGAAAGGTTTATGAAAGAGCTGAGAGAAAGTGTGACTCTATAAGAAGTTGATATATTTAATTTCATATTCCTACTTAGCAACCTGATTTAAAAAAAATCTGCAGAAGTAGACAATCTTTGGCTCATCAGCAATTTTGAAACTAGGATCCCCTATAGAAGCTACAGGAAAGCCACAAGTTGATGGAGTGGTACTGTAATGACCATGCTGAAGTGAAAAACCTGAAAAAGGTATATAAACAGCAGTGTTTGTCTTCTCTTCCTGTAACCGATATATAAGGACACCAATCTGTCTTCCATATCTGTGAGCCAGTTCATCCTTCCTCCTGGATGACCCAGTCATTTAGCGGGAGTGAACTGGCAGGTTATTGCTCACTGTGGCTATAATAATTTAACTGCCAGAAACTATAATGATAGTGTGCATACTGTAGCTCTGTTTCAGATTGGATTTTGTTCAGTACAGAGGAACACAAGGCATTGGTTACCAGAATCAGAGAACAGGACAGTGTGCATGGCAGCCATGGTGCTGTCCAAGACAATAGTTTTACATTATCTTATAGTAAAACTCTTGATGGTTATTGGCAACCATAGTGAAATACTAAATTGGGACTTACTTAAAAGTGCATCTAAAAATCTAAAACACTTTTTTTGGTTGTTTTAGATAAGATAGAGAAGGGTTAGTAACCCTGTTAGGTTTTTATTGCCTTCTGTGTCCCTGCTAGGGTGATTTACCCTCCCTGTTCTAAAGACCATTGTCCAAGGGCCAGAAAGTAAGGAAAAATCTAAAAATGTAAGTTACACAAGTATAATTATAGGCATTGCTATATCCCAAAATCTAGTGAAAACATATCAAACAATATTTAACGTTGTGATAATTGCTAATCCAAAGCATAAAACATATATAATCACATAATATGCAAACAAGGATATTAGAAAATGAAAAATGAAAATGATCGCAAGGCTCCTTTAGGCAGCTGTGAGATTCCCAGTATGATGAGCTCCAAGGTACTTCACCAGATATCTCCCTCATATAGATAGTATTAAATACAGGAGAAAGAAGACCCGCACATAGTGTAAAATCTTCAATACAGGTTTAATATGAACAAAGTATTGCACTTACATAAGTCGGTAAGTTAAAAGCATTTGAACAACAAACATCGGCCAACATCGCAGCAGGAAAACAGTACGCGCTGATGCCACCACATAGGCAATGCACTTACGCGTTTCGTCATAAGACGACAAAGCTTCATTTGGTGACTTAAGTAAGTCTTATAGTAATTTATGTAACTTGGCGACTTAATCTGACAGCTGCCTAAAAGAATTTTATGATAATTTTCATGCTCACTATTACTGCTCCTAGTCAGAGGGTCCTAGCTTTTTGGTAAGCTGCTCTGGAGCTTGTTTCACACATGTGATGGATGTTTACAGTGGTCTTTTTTTTCCGGGAAATCCTTTGTTTCAACTTTGCTTGGACATTTTCTTTCTGGTTTATTGGAGAACCACTTACATATTTGATGAACTGCAAGCACTTTTTCACACAAACTAATATCCTTATTTGCTTATTATGTAAATATATATTTTATGCTTTGGATTAGCGATTGTTACAAAGTTTATTATTGGTTGATACGTTTTCACTAGATTTTGGGATATAGCGCTGCCTATATTTATTCTTGTGTTACCATTGATGCCTGTTATACAGAAACATTAGGATATCTGCTTGTTCCTTTCCCCCTTTTTTTTTTCTTAATTTTTTTGTGGTAAGCGCGGTTTATCTTTCTTTCTTTCCAATAAATTTTTTTTAACTTGTCATAAGAATAGTGGGAAAGTCTTCCAATCAAGAAAAATCTTGAATGGTTTTTCAGACGGAATTCCGCTCAAGTTTGGCTTGCATACACACGGTCACACAAAAGTTTGCTGAACTTTCGACCGTCAAGAACGCGGTGACGTACAACATTACGACGAGCCAAGAAAATTAAGTTCAATGTTTGCGAGCATGCGTCAAATTGTTTCCGAGCATAGGAATTTTGTGTGTCGGAATTGCTACAGACGATCGGAATTTCCGATTGGAACTTTTTCCAACCGAAAAATTGAGAACCTGCTCTCAATCTTTTGCTGGCTGGAATTCCGCTAGCAAAGTCCGATGGAGCATACACATGGTCGAATTTTCCGACCAAAAGCTCTCATCTGTCTTTTGCTGGCCGAATTTCCGATCGCGTGTATGCAGCATAATTGAGAATTTCCCTCACTTTTATTTTCTCTCAGCCCCTGCTGTGTCTAAGAGACACAGTCTGAAATAAAAAAAAAAAAACGACAAGTGTTTAAACCTTTTCATACTCTATCTAAAACTTTAAAAAAAAGTTTGGGCTTTAGAAGTACCTACAAAAGTATCCAGCATTCGCCAAGACAAAATATTGTTACATAACTAATTATACATTATGTATTGTACATTCACCATCCTAGAGGCACATGATATGCATAGAGAACAGCATTTTATTTCCAAATCAATTTTCTCATTGGGTTATATAATGTAAAGTGTTAACACACTGTAGGATAGTTAGAACCAGACTACATGAAATAACATGATAGACTTTAATAAGAAACTTGCACAAATGTTCCATATGTAAGCACAATGAATATTGAAGGGTCGTTATACCCTAAAAGCAGAACACCAGCGAGCTGAAGCAGAGCAGCAGAGTGAGAAACAGCTGATGCTTCATTCGCGGTTAAACAGAATAGTACATGTTAAAAACCCAGCGGAATAAATGCTCCGCACTACTGCATCAGACATCCACGCACACCATTAATTATACACTCAAATACTTCATTATTGTAATGTTTAAAAGAAACAGTGAAATATTCAATGGATTTTAAAACACTGCCATATTTACTTCAAAACCTTTATGACCCAGTGTCTAGATGAGCAGGGTAAGGAGAAAAGCAAACCCTAAAATAAATGAATTGTTACTTTTTTCCACTTTTTTTTCCATCCAGATCAACCTTTGGACTTTGTTGGGTAAATTCAGCACTAATCGTGGAAAGGGGTATAATGGCTGTTTAGAGGTGGCATGTACTACTGTGGGGAGGAATTTTGTAGCACCAGTGAAATGTACAAATGAAAAACAAAATGAAAAATTATTTATCAATTCTATAAGTTGGTACAATTGGTGCAGTACAAGGGAAGAAGGGCAGTGAAATATCAGAGTAGTATGAATGAGTCAGACAAGAGGTCAAGTGCAGGGGTGTGCTGGAGGCGGGCAAGAGTGGGACCACTGAAGAAGAACAAGAGATGCTGTACAGGGGGGGGGGGGGGTTATCACCAGAGGTGGATGAACGTAGCAGTACAGAGTAGAAGGCCATGGAGGTGAGTGAAAGGTGCAACAAGAAACTTGGGTGGTTGAGAGAAGAAGTATGGGGGCACTGGGAGCAGATGCGAGGAGCAGTAGGGGAGAAAGTATAGGGGCACAGGAGGGCACATCCCTCTACTGATGCTATGCTGCACCATTCTTCGCAGCAGCCAGCAGGGGGAGAGCTAAAGCCACGCAAGCCCATAGACTTTTATGCAGAGTGGACTCCTTACAATACAAATCCCAATATGCACTGTGCAGTAGGAGGAGGGTAGATATTTTTTATTAAAGTGGTTGTAAATGTAAAGAGGTTTTTTAACTAAATGCATTTTCTGCATTCAGGTAAAAAACCTTTGAATGGTAGCTCCCCGCAGCCCTTCCCGAAATCCCTACCTGAGCACGATCTTGATTCAGCGCTGTGCACGTCTGCAGCAGCTCATTTTCCCTCTGACAGGCTTGGCTGGGAGCAGCAGGAGCTAGGAGCTGTCAGTCAAAACCTGTGAGCAGAGAGCAGGGGACCCAAGAAGGGGACGATCAGGGCTGCCCTTTTATTTATTTAATAAATACAAAAAACTCTTTACAATCACTTTAAACTGCCCGGGAAAGCTTTTCATCTTGGCATCCAGGGAGTTAGAGGGAGAGAACCTCTGTCTGGATGTTTGCCTGCCAGCGGGAGACTATACCGGCAGAGATCCAAGCCTAAAACTGGAAGACACTCTGGGACAGAGCAGCATTGCCCACATCACAGCACCTTCACTGCTGCAGCAGGGAGACTGAAACCACTCAGCCTCTGTTTCCCATCGCTGATCATTGGAGGCTTTCAGGTAGACACAAAGCCCCCCCGGACTTTTGGGTTTTTGGGTCCCGGACCCGAACCCAAACAATTTACTGTATTTTTGGGTTAGAGTTCGGTGTTCAGCGCTTTTTAAAAAGTTATCATCATAAAAAGTGTTTGGGAACCTGGGTCCTGCCCCAGGGGACATGTATCAATGCAAAAAAAAGTTTTAAAAATTGACGTTTTTTCAGGAGCAGTGATTTTAATAATGCTTAAAGTGAAACAATAAAAGTGTAATATTCCTTTAAATTTCGTACCTGGGGTTGTGTATAGTATGCCTGTAAAGGGGCGTATGTTTCCCGTGCTTAGAACTGTCCCTGCACAAAGTGTAATTTCCGAAAGAAAAAAGTAATTTAAAAGCACTCGCGGCTATAATGAATTGTCGGCTCCCATAATACAGAGAACAGTCATTGAAAGTCATTGATATAAAAAAATATGCGTGGGGTTCCCCCCAAATTCAATTACCAGGCCCTTCAGGTCTGGTATGGATATTAAGGGGAACCTCGGGTCAAATTTAAAAAAAAAATGACATGGGGTTCCCCCCAAATATCCATACCAGACCCTTTATCCAAGCACGCAACCTGGCAGGCCGCAAGAAAAGAGGGGGAATGAGAGAGGGCCCCCCTCCTGAATCGCACCAGGCCACATGCCCTCAGCATTGGGAGGATGCTTTGGGGGTCTGTGACCCCTCAAAGCACCTTGTCTCCATGTTGATGGGGACAAGGGCCTCATCCCCACAACCCTGGCCGGTGGTTGTGGGGGTCTGCGGGCGGGGGGCTTATCTGAATCTGTAAGCCCCCTTTAACAAGGGGACCCCCAGATCCCCCCCCTGTTTGAAATTTCACAAAGAAAGTGTAAAAAATTGTTAAAAAACACACAGACACCGTTGGGAAAAGTCCTTTATTAAAAAAAAAAAAAGATTCCAGCGGTGGTAATCCACTCTTGCTATCCAGTGATGGGTGATCTCTTCTCCGGGGTCCAGCGATGTGTGATCTCTTCCGATGGTCCAGGGCAGCGCATCCTGTCTCCATGGAGACACTGCGGGAATCCCGACATCCTGATAAGTTCTTAGTTGAGGAGGACAGGATTCACCCATCGCTGGACCCCGGAGAAGAGATCAGCCATCGCTGGATAGCAAGAGTGGATTACCACCGCTGGAATCTTTTATTTTATTTTTTTAATAAAGGACTTATCCCAACAGTGTGTGTGTGTGTTTTTTAACAATTTTTTACACTTTCTTTGTGAAATGGTAGGGGTACTTTTGTACCCCCTTACCATTTCAAACGGGGGGGTGGGATCTGGGGGTCCCCTTGTTAAAGGGGGCTTCCAGATTCTGATAAGCCCCCCGCCCGCAGACCCCCACAACCACCGTCCAGGGTTGTGGGGATGAGGCCCTTGTCCTCATCAACATGGGGACAAGGTGCTTTGAGGGGTCACAGACCCCCAACACTCAAGAGGTTGTTTACCTCATGACCTGCAAATGTGGTGCATTCTATGTCGGTAAGACTATTTATCATACGATCAATTACCAATTTATCAATTACGCCAAAGAATCAACGATCATATATATTCTACCAATGGCAGGATGTTAAGTCCTGTGAGCAGACACATGGATCTCTATCATAGATTCAATACATCCTTGGTCACTTTTTTAGTTTCATCAGTTGTACTGCAGAACCCCAGGGGAGGTGATTGGGATAAAAGGGTATTATAACATGAAACTAAGTGGATAGAACGTCTTAATGCCACACATTGGCCTGGCATAAATTAATTACAATCGTATAAACCATTTATGTGAATATCTACAGTGAGTTTGTTCTTTATATTGCCTGATATATGGTATTTACCACCTTATGTTACTGCTATACTTTTTAATTTTCCTGATGGGATTTCTGTGTTTACAACTTTATAATCTTTGTAGCAACTAATGTAAAACATTTTGCATTTTCCTTGGTATTCCATGCCTGCTCATATATATTCACCACCCAAATGCTATCTCACATTTTTTGCTTTATTAAGAACTTACCATATGTATATGTTTTGTCTTATTCATTTTGTCTGTTTTACCTATTTCAACTGTTTGACAATGTTTATCTGTCTCAGATGTGCAGGGGAGCTCATTATGGCATCTTTTCTTGCATGCTTCATGTGCTGTCTTATTATGATCTGAACTACTCCTTTGTGATACTGATCACCTTGGGTTCTATATTGGTCAATTTTTTGGCCCTGGCATATCCTTTATACATTATATATAATTACCAGGTGAGACTATTGACCTGATGTTCTTTAGCTATCCCTCTCTGAAAATCACTTATATATTAAGCCATTCTCATTGCTACTATATATATATATATATATATATATATATATATATATATATATATATATATATATATATATATATATATATCTTTCAGGTGGCTCGTTTGCCGATAAGCACAGTTTTAGCCTCAAGTAAAGATTTTAGCTATACAACATTTATTCAGCTTTCTTGCTACCTATGTTTTTTTTTTTGTATCAAGGTAGGCCTTGTTAGGTATCTTTTTGTGCTTTGTTGCACACTTTTTTTTATATGGTGTGAGCTGTCCTATCAACCATAGTTTATGCTTTTCTTTCTTTTGCCTATTTACTTTAGGCTATGCACCTTTATCATTTCTTTGGTGCATTTATATTAACACATGGCTATTTTGGCATGCCCCCACATATCACCTACTGCATACCTTGCATGCCTCATGTGTGGCCGCCCCCTGGTGCTCTCTTGGTGTTCCCTGCATTTTTTGAGATGTTATACTTATATTGTATATCATTACAATTGTTATTGACTGTCTTTTTCGCTCCCTAGAATGTTTATCAAGCTCCTGAAGAAGCGATTTTTGCGAAACATGTAAAGCTTTTTTGTATGTTATAATCTTTACAGTCACACATGCCTACCATGGCATAGTTTTGACATTCATGATCCATATTGGAGAGGTCTAGTTGTTTACTGCATTTATTTAGCAGTATTTTAAATGTTTTTTTTTTATGTATTAATTGTTTAATAAAAATGACTGTATATTTTCTATGACTGGTGCCTGGAAAGTAAATTGTTTCCATTTTTCTATTTAACTATTGACGTTTAGACTTAAGCTCCCACAGTTCCATCCTGTGTTCTAGCTTGGTCAACTTTTTGATTCATTTGTGGTCATTATAGGTTAGAGATCAATCTATCATTGCTCAAGGAACCCCTAGCAACTTCTGGAGGAACCCTAGGATTCCATGGAACATGGTTGAGAAAGCCTGATGTACACACTGCTTTTATTACAGGCTGAAGCCCATGTGAACAAGGAATACAAACTCCTAATATATTTTGTGCAGAGATAACCTTAGATGAACGTATTAGCTATACTTCATCACCCTACAGTCTATTCTGCATTTGTTCTTAGGTAATTGAAGTAGAGAAAAACAGTCACAAAGAATAACTACATTCAAGTGTCTCTGCTTAGTGAGTAAATCCCAGAATCCCCGGCACCTGCGTTACTCCTGACTTGTTTCATGCTGTTCCGTGTGCATGCATGATTTGTCCTGCTATGTGAAACATTGTGTTTGCATTCTCCCCACCCTCCTCCGCTGTCTGGATCATTTCCAGGGAACAGGTTGAATTCTGTAAAAGAATTCATCTAACATTCACTTGTCATTAAACAGCAGAGACAAAAACACAGCATATTGTCTTTTCAGGAAAACGTCAATCCCGGCTAACAAGGGGAATTTAAATATGACTCACTTGCCAGTAGTAGACTTGTACATAATATCCCTGGCAAGGCTCTGACCTTCATTCTCTTGCTGACTGCTGTCTCTCAAGGCAGATACTCCCTAAGGAGAATTTCTTGTCATGACAGTATTTCCATCATTGGAGTCAATTACACTTTTATTAACGCTATCACTGCTTTTTCTATTCAGTATTTTTAAAGGTAGACATAATAGGCAGTAGATTATTATGACAAATACAGAGTATTCAAACAGTTTGAGAATGTTGCAAACAACAGATAACATAAGAATAATATAGCAGGCATATGAAAGAAGCTTCATATAGATCATACTTTAAAACGTTGCCTCTTATTTGCCATAAAGGATAAACAGACCAAAAAAAAAGGAAGAAATATCACTGGTGTTTTACTTTTTTTAACCGCTTGCCGACAGTATAACCTAGATATACGGCGGCAAGGTGGCTCATCTGTACCAGATCACTAATCTAGTACCTGATCTGACACTTCTGAGTAGGGGGTGGGCGCCCGCCGCCGGCGACCTAGTCGTGCTGTGATTAAAACACAGCACATGCCGATCACCAGGTGCCGATCAATGGATTACCGCTGGCACCCAGCGATCATGATGAATTTACACATGACAGGGCTCTGGCTATGTAATCAAGGCAGAGCCCTCTCTTGTCAGCCAGAAAGTAATAGATTTTCTTTCACCACAAATCAGGGAATAAAATCTATTACTTCCCCTAGTGTTTTTTTTACAGCATCATACTTACCTAGGTGGATGCAGCATCGGTCCGATGTTGCATATGTCCCCCACCCCCTCTGCACTGAGAACCAAGCGATCAAACACCACTGACGGCTCAGTTCTCACAGCTCCCCGAGCAGAGAGCTGCTGACTGTCAATCAGCATCTCTCCGCTCTGCTTCTCCACGCTCACTGGAGCGCTGAGCTGTGGAGGGGCGGGGACCAGCCATCTCAGGCTCTTGGTGGCTTGCTGAGAAGCTGAGACATGTGTCAGTCCAGGCACTTGGCGGATCCAGACTTTATTGCCATGATGACGTGGTGCCTGGACTGACATCCGTGAAATAAGCGGACTTCAGCCCACTCTCTGCTGAAAGCGGGTGCAATAGGAATTGCACTCCTGTGACCCATAGGAGAAGCCTAGCCAAACAAGCTCAGGCTGGAGTTCTCATTTAACCATTCCGTTGCCCTAGATGTTTAACCTCTTCCCAGCCTGTGTCATTAGTACAGTGACAGTGCATATTTTAGCACTGATAACTGTATTAGTGTCACCGGTTCCCAAAAAGTGTCAGTGTCCGAATGTCCGCCGCAATATCGCAGTCCCGATATAAGTCGCTGATCGCCGCCATTACTAGTAAAACTAGTATCCAGTATACTCTATATCCCAGAGTTTGTAGATGCTATAACTTTTGCGCAAACCAATCAATATACGCTTATTGGGATTTTTTTCTATCAAAAACATGTAGCAGAATACAATTTGGCCTAAATGTATCAAGAAATTAGATTTTTTTAAAAAAAATTTGGATATGTTTTATAGCAGAAAGTAAAAAATATATATTTTTTTAATTGTTTGTCTTTTTTTTGAAAAACATAAAAAACACAGTGGTGATTAAATATCACCAAAAGAAAGCTCTATTTGAAGGAAAAAAAGGACATACAGTGGTGTGAAAAAGTGTTTGCCCCCTTCTTCATTTTCTGTTCCTTTGCATGTTTGTCACACTTAAGTGTTTCGGAACATCAAACCAATTTAAACAATAGTCAAGGACAACACAAGTAAACACAAAATGCAATTTGTAAATGAAGGTGTTTATTATTAAAGGTGAAAAAAAATCCAAACCATCATGGCCCTGTGTGAAAAAGTGATTGCCCCTAAACCTAATAACTGGTTGGGCCACCCTTAGCAGCAACAACTGCAACCAAGCGTTTGCGATAACGTGCAATGAGGCTTTTACAGCGTCCTGGAGGAATTTTGGCCCACTCATCTTTGCAGAATTGTCCTAATTCAGTTACATTAGAGGGTTTTCGAGCATGAACGGCCTTTTTAAGGTCATACCACAACATCTCAATAGGATTCAGGTCAGGACTTTGGCTAGGCCACTCCAAAGTCTTCATTTTGTTTTTCTTCAGCCATTCGGTGGTGGACTTGCATGTGTGTTTAGGATCATTGTCCTGCTGCAGAACCCAAGTTCGTTTCAGCTTGAGTACACGAACAGATGGTCGGACATTCTCCTTCAGGATCTCTTGGTAGACAGCAGAATTCATAGTTCCTTTTATCACAGCAAGTCTTCCAGGTCCTGAAGCAGCAAAACAGCCCCAGACCATCACACTACCACCACCATATTTTACTGTTGGTATAATGTTCTTTTTCTGAAATGCAGTGTTCCTTCTACGCCAGATATACTTGGACACACACCTTCCAAAGAGTTCCACTTTTGTCTCATCGGTCCACAGAATGTTGTCCCAAAAGTCTTGGGGATCATCAAGATGTGTTGTGGAGAAATTGAGACAAGCTTTGATGTTCTTTTTGCTCAGCAGTGGTTTTCTCCTTGGAACTCTGCCATGCAGGCCATTTTTGCAGTTCCTTGGACGTTGTTGTGGGGTCTTTTGTGACCTCTTGGATGAGTCGTCGCTGCGCTCTTGGGGTAATTTTGGGCGGCCGGCCACTCCTGGGAAGGTTCACCACTGTTCCATGTCTTCGCCATTTGTGGATAATGGCTCTCACTGTGGTTCGCTGGATTCCCAAAGCTTTGGAAATGGCTTTATAACCCTTTCCAGACTGATAGATCTCAATTACTTTCTTTCTCAATTGTTCCTGAATTTCTTTGGGTCTCGGCATGATGTGTAGCTTTTAAGGATCTTCTGGTGGACCTTACTGTGTCAAGCAGCTCCTATTTAAGTGATGCCTTGATTGTGAACAGGTGTGGCAATAATCAGGCTTGGGTGTGGCTAGAGAAATTGAACTCAGGTGTGGACAACCACAGTTATAGTATGTTTTAACAAGGGGGGCAATCACTTTTTCACATAGGGCCATGATGGTTTGGATTTTTTTCACCTTTAATAATAAACACCTTCATTTACAAATTGCATTTTGTGTTTACTTGTGTTGTCCTTGACTATTGTTTAAATTGGTTTGATGTTCCGAAACACTTAAGTGTGACAAACATGCAAAGGAACAGGAAATGAGGAAGGGGGCAAACACTTTTTCACACCACTGTACATTTTATTTGGGCACAGCTTTGCATGGCCGCGCAGTTGTCAGTTAAACTAATGCAGTGGCGTTTAGCAAAAAATGGCCTGGTCATAAAGGGGGGTAAATCATCCAGAGGTCAAGTTGTTAATCTATTTCTTTCCATATAGGTAAGTATACAGGCTAACTTTACTGGAAACTGGGAGAGTGACATTATTGTGTTTGTTGATCTAATCATTAAAATTACATAATCTAATTTAAAATTAATGAATGGATGTTATATTTTGGTGCAACAACATACTATGGGGCTGATTTACGAAAGCCGTGTGCCATCAGTAGAGGCGCACGGCGAGGCACAACGCACATTTTCATATTTACATATAACAGTGCGCCGGGAACAGAGCGCGAATCCCCCATTTACTATAGCGATCTCGGCGCACGGGAGAATGCAATCTGTGTGCCACTATGGACATGGCGCATGGCATCTTCAATTCAATATTAACAGAAGATGGCGGTGCCAATATAATGGGGTGATGTGAGGAAGTTTAGTAACAACTGCCCAAGTAACAAATATGCCCAAAACAGAATGAGAAAGTAACTTTTTCAGAGAAAGCTTGCTGTGCCTGCAAGTACATTTAGAACTGCGTGAGATCAGTGTAAGCAGTGCGCATGCGCAAGTGGCTCTTGCGCTCTTTCAAATGCGTTTGTTCACTGTGTGGCCAAAATCTTAGTAAATGTCAAGCAACGTAAATGCAATTGCGTTTTTTTTACGCTGGGACACTGTAACTGGTGTGTAGCGGTGATTAATGAGAATATGACTGTTGTGGTGGTGACCAGGAACATTAAAACTGGTGTGATGTAGATTAGGGACACTTACTGGTGCGAGTATGTAAAAAAATATATAATTTCTTATTATAATTCATTATATTTATATATTTTTTTTTTCAATTTGTTTTAATACTATCACCAGGACAGTGCAGTTTTACCATAGTGACACTGTACTACTCTAGGGGGGTTTGGGGTGATTTTTTTTTACACTCTACTTGCTTATTACAGTGATGATCACTGTAATAAACAATCAGTAAAAGACTATAAAGGTTTTTATTCATGAAAGCTTGTGTACCAGTGTGATGTTGTGATTGGTCACAGCTATCACATGGTACAAGGCTGCTGTGATTGGTCCTGGCACCATGTGATTACTGTGACCAATCACAAAGCTCACACAGTAGAAACAATGACATTCTTGTTTACTACTCTCCATCTGCTCGCTGTGATTGGTCACAGAGATCACATGGTCCAAGGGACATGCACAGTGGCCCAGTACAATGTTTGGTGATCAACTTTGTCGGGTGGACACAGCGGGTAACTAATTCCACCGCTGCACGCTCTAGAGAGTGGACAGGAGCAGGCGATCTGGGAGGACATATGGGTACGTCCACCTACATTGGCACTGCTCCTGCACGCCCATTTATGTATCATGGCCAGACGGGAAGCGGTTAAGGTGACGGTCATTGGAAGGTGGAAGTCAGCAAAGCTATACCTCATTCACTCTGAGGTAAATTACCTTGCAAAGTGTAACTTCCCTTGCAAAATGAACAGCCTAATTGTCTTTAGTAAATAAACCCAATGCTGGTCTTTTTGACATAACATTTCCACTTAAGACATGCATTTTGTTTATTATATGTTCAGTATGAATGCAAGGGGGAGTGACCCTTAGAATTCTGATGTAAGGGAGGGATGCTTGGGACCTTTATGAAAGGCAGAAGGGGGAATCTGGGGACCCAGATGTAAAAAAGGGACTCTGATGTAAGGTAGAGGGACTTTGGGAACCCTGATTTAAGGAGGGGAACTGTATAGGGGAGGGCTCTGGGGACTCTGATCGTAAAAGGGACCCTGATATAAGAATCATGATGTGAGGGGGAATTCTGATGTGAATGGGGGGGGGTAGTCCTAACTGCTGCACTCTGATCTGTCAGCCAGCTTGGCAGTGTGACTTTGCTATTAACCCCACCTGGGGGGATGCCATTTGGCATTATTGTCCTGGGCACCAGGTGACCTTGTCCTGGCACTGACTGCACCTCTTATGATGCTTCTTTATTCACTCAGCCAGTCAATGTGTCAGGGCTTGGACTTGAATGTGGGCCTTTGCTGTGTCTGGCAATGATTCTGCTCTCTGAGCTATCTGAGATGCTGGACAGCACCCTGTCTGATCCATTGGAAAACCCTGCCTTGTGCCTTGACTTCTTCTGAACCTTGAACTCTTTGCTCCTCCTATGAACTTCCTGATTTAAGCCATGTCTCTGCACTTACTGTTTGCCAGATTATTGTGCTCTCTCCAGCCAATATCTCACTCTTGTCTTCCCTGCTGCCGTTCATATTTTTGCTACCACTCTTTATCGACCTTTGGTTTGTTCCTCGATTACGCTTCTGCCTGATCCCAACATGCAAAAACGTGTTACTGACCCTTGGCTTATTTACTGTCTACGCTTCTGTTTGATCCTTACCTGATATATCCGCTACTGGACCCCGGCTTGCTCACTTCCTGGTGAGGTTTTTCAGAGGACCACGACCTTGTACTAACACGCAGCAAAACCCATCTCCACCATCAGGAGCTCTGGGTAACACTGGTTAGTACTTAGACTATGCACCTCAGGTGAGCCCACGTCTTTCCCCATGATAACCTGCTTGTATACCTATCCTGCTGATCGGTAGGAGTTCCCCTACTGCTATAGCTACTGGTCTCCGAGCCTGATCCCTGATCGAGACACAATGGGGTTTATTTACTAAAAGGAAAATCCACTTTGCACTGCAAGTGCACTTGGAAGTAAAGTCGCTGTAGATCCGAGGGGGACATGCAAGGAAAATAAAAAACAGCATTTTAGCTTGCACAGGATTGGATGATAAAATCAGTAGAGCTTCCACTCATTTCAGATCTACCCCTTAGATTGAGAGTGACTGCACTTCCAAGTGCAAATTGGATTTACCTTTCGTAAACAAGAGTCCAAGATCATGATCAAGTATCCATTATTCCAACTTTGCTGGCTACATATTTATTACAGGATGCCAGGCCTAGAGCTTGTACCTTCAAAGGTCAAAAATTATAACGTCTAGATTTTCTTTTATAACCTACTGTCGCCTGCTAACAGCTTAAAATAAAATACTAACAGCATTTTAAAAAGTACAAAAACTGGAGATACAAGCTGGGCTAAAGGCGGTACAAAGTTTAACAGCTATTTAAATGTCAACAGACATCTTCATATTCTAAGCAATACGATTTTGTGTAGTTATTACTATTGTGTTTCCTTCTAGCTGCTGTTCAGCAAAACTCCAGCTGTCGACTGCTCTTGCCTAGCATCTAAAAACCGAACTAGCATTCTGCTCACATGTTCTTACTTTGAACAATAGCATATAAAGCTTGTCGGCCAGTAAACATGATACATTAGCTGAGAAAGTTAAAGTTTGTTTTCAGCAAGAAAAATTGAAGGACCACTGTAGAATTGTCTTTAACTTGAGATGGAAGTCTGAACCCCTGTGTGGCTGCTTCAGATCAAATATACCTACAATCAATTAGCAAGATAAGCAGATATTCAGGAACTTGAAAAATACCAGTGAGCTATATGGATTGAAATGAGAACCATTCTGTAGAAGACACGCATAAAAAAACATCCAAACACCAATATGATATGAATGTAAAGTCATGCTGATTCAGAAAAAAAATGTTGCTTGGAATATTACTGAATTATTCCTCAAAACATTTTACACAGAACCTATTGGGATTTGTATCAGCACAGCTGATAGACTCTTGGGCTCTATAGACTCTTTTGAAAATGTATGTTTTGAGAATTTGGTGCAAGGCAAAAGTTTATTACTGACAGAGTTATTACATCTATGGGTGATATTGCAAAAGTCAACATAAGAAGCAGATGGTTGCCTTGGGCAAAACCCTGGCTTCTACTGGCTAAATGACAGCTCTAATATTCACATATGGTGCTAGTGAATCAAAGTATTTATGGTCTGGTGAATGCTGCTTAATTTCATTCAGCCCTGCCAAAGGTAATGTACTGTGGTTTTGTTCATATTTTCTTTTAATTATTATTCATGACTAAAATATCCTAATTAAAAAGTTTTTGCTGGGTAAATTTAAAATACTGAAATAATGCACTGCTCTGCGAATATGTAAGTAAACAGCCTTCAAAGCCAAAATTTGGAAAACTCCAAAGAAAATGGGACTAATATGAGAAGCCGTTGTTGAATGCAGGTGTTAGCATGGAATTATGCTATGTACAGTATGTAACGTATTGTATGCATATACCATACAGCCCAGTGCACAGAGTGCAGAGCTGAAAATAATGTAACCTACAGTCCAGGAGTCATAGAGTATATAACAACAACAATATGTATCACATAGCACAGCATACAGAGTAAAATGAGCAGGACTATATACTAGACATGGTACTATACATATTCCTGACAAATGCACCCCGTATGCTGTTCTCCACATTGCACATTCAAGATTGCTGCACTTGTAGCATACAGAGCACAGAGGTCAGGGTGCTCTCATGAATACTTAATACAAGCAGCCCCTCAGAAATCAATCTTGCTCCTTCTCCAAACCAAAATCTCCTGAAGCCATCATCCACTTCTTACTCGTGTACCCCTCTTCCACTGTTTACCTTTAGGCTTTCTGCAGTCCTCTTCCATCATTCATCTGTGCAAACCTACTCCACCACTCACCTTTGCACCCATCTTCCACAGCTCACCTCTGCACCCCACATGCAGAATCCATCTCTATTTCAATAGTTTTTTTTATTGTTTTTCACAAAGGGGAAAATATAACAATGCTTTCTGATAGCAAAGTGTACAGGTGTACAATGGAACGGTAAAAAGTTTGTATAAAACAATCAAAGACGTGCTAAAGAGCAAAATATCCTGCAATACACTGCTAAGTCAAGCATAATGCTCTTAAAGAGGAAGTAAACTCTGATGCTTCTTTTCATTTAGTCCTATATATTAAGTAATTATCAAACTATAGCCACTGTAATCCAGCCCAATCGCATTTCATTCATGGTTGTAACCCGCTCTGTAGTCAAGGAAGCAAGGGAGGGCTTATATCAAAATCTATATATTTATATCATAAATATATAACTATGTAACCAAATTCAAATACAGCACCCAATCACCCCTCTGTTAGGAAAGGAGGAGAGGATGCCATATAGAGATAAGTCTGAGTACAAAAAATACAAAGAAAGGGGTAAGAAAAACAGTACAGGAATAAAAGGGGGAAGAGTAAAAAAGGGAGCCTGTCCCCACCCAATCGCCATTCCACCATTATTCAGGTGGTAGCTATAGGTAAGACAGTAAAGGGTTCCAAATTTTGTCAAACAGTGATTACTTATCTCGAAGAGTACTAACAATTTTTTCATTAGGCATAATTAAAGTAAGTTTGCACTTTAACATGGAAAAGTCAACCACAGGGCTTTTCCAAACCATGGCAATCACTATCTTAGCTGCCAGGGATATAAAACAAATTAACGTTTGAGCGTGTTTGGGTACATTTTCGATTATTTCATTAAGAAAAGAGAGTAGATCCGGGACTGAACTGGTAGTCAGAAACTTCTAACTTTGGAGCATGTTCACCACACGTGTAGGACTGTTCCCACCCGACCACACTCCAAGGAGCATATGGGGAGGTATCAGCATACACAAGACTCTATTTCCTCACCCAAATCCCACGCCAATTAGGACACTTTGGTTGGTGTGCCAAGAAGTACCCTATACAACCCTTGTTGAACCACATCTTGGAAACATACAGCATCTCATAAAAGTGAGTACACCCCCCACATTTTTGTAAATATTTTATTATATCTTTTCATGGGACAACACTAAAGAAATGACACTTTGCTACAATGTAAAGTAGTGAGTGTACAGCTTGTATAACAGTGTAAGTTTGCTGTCCCCTCGAAATACCTCAACACACAGCCAGTGTCGGGACAAGGTCATCCAGAGCCCAGGGCAAACATGCCAAACCGCACCCCCCCCCCCCCCCCCCAGGTTGTGTATGGGTTAAATGCTCATTAATGCCTAGTACACATGATGAGAACATTGGACGAAAAAGTGCATTTGGAGTGATTGTCTGATAATTTGATCATTACTACACATCTTTCAAGAGCTGATTACAACAGTTCATGTAAAAATATCACAAAGCATAAAAAAAGTTCTTGTAAGATAAGAGAACAAACTACTTTCGTTTAAATAGTATGGTATTTGCAAGAAAAAAAATCTGCGCATATTCTGTAATGAAAGAATAAATTACAATACATAATTTATGAAGTTGCATTCTGTCTAATGAGAATTTTTGTAATTTTAGTAACCTGTTTTCCACATGAGACTAGCATTGAAAATAAGAATGTCTGATACTCTCATTTTGTGTATGGGCCTTTTATTCTAGGAGCAGAGGATTAAGGTAAAACCACTGCAACTGGCATACATGCATAGCTTTTTTTTTCATTCACCCTGTAGGCTGAATTATAAAAAACACTAAGGCTGTGTTCACACTTTTGCAAATTGGATGAGGGTTTCTCTGCATCCAATTCGCATGTCATGAGACTGGGATCGGCCCTCTATGGAGGCGGTTCACACAGGTCTGGGATGACTGCGGAGCGAATTGCACAGGAGTCCTGTGCGTCTTTTGGTCCATTTCAGGTCCAAATTCAGCCAAGAATTCGGACTGAAATCAGACCCGAAACGATGAACAGGGACGCACCGGTCCCCTCCTGTGAGCTGCTCCGTGCTGCAATGTGAACCCAGCCTAACAGATTCATCCATCCACACAAGAAATGTGGATGCATAAATCCCGTTTACAGACACATATTCTGACAGTGGGGACTCTTCTCTGTCAGAATACACTGATCAGCACTGCAGCTGATTAGCTGCAAGCCGCGGATCGAAAAAGTTTTTCCAGTAGTTCCATTCTACAGAAGCTGATCTGACGGGGGCGGCTTCTAACAGGCAAGGCCACACATAGATCAAAATTCAGCTGGTCTCTGCTGAAAATAACACATTTTGATCCGTGTATACACAGATTTACCTTATTCCTTGCTCCAGTGCTGTGACTGGTCCTCTGGAGTTTCTGGGTGAATTGTGAGTGGCTGTGGTCACACTCCAGCCTCATCATACTATACAGGGTTAATGTTCCTGTATGGTATGTGATGGTGCCTGGGTGGAGGGGGAGGGCACCGCAGCTGACTGGAGCAAGTACAAGTTTTTTCCCCCAGCACTGCAAGGGTGGACTTTTACACTTTGCTGGAGTTCGGCTGCATCACATCTACTGTTTATGGTCAAATCTTTGGATAGGTTAGGAATATACTGGGACATTTCAGGCTCTACATAGATGTATTACACACACACACACACACACACACTATATTTTATTAAAAGGCATGATTTTCTTTAAGATATAGTGTGTGTGTGCAATACATCTATATAGAGCCTGAAAAGTCCCAGTATATTCCTAACCTATTCAAAAAAGTTTACTATTTTTAGTAAACCTGCACTGCATAGGTCAGCACAGGTTTACAGCACAGCATAGCACAGTCTGGAAGGCACAACAGGTTGGGACTCACAGGAGGAGAAATAGCAGTCTGTTATCTTCAGTCTACCCGAGGAGAGAGGAAAGAGGAAAGCTCCGATGTGTGCTGGGCAGTGATGATCGGGGCTGCAGTGTAGTGCTGTCTGCCTGCTCCGCCCACCTGTACTGGAGCTCTTACTGTCCAATCCGGCCACCCAGCATGTCAGGGACCTGTACCGGGGAGTAGCCTGTAGTCCTTTGCGGCAAGGTGCGGGGAAGCCTGCAGTAGGTAAGGGCACATTCTCAGCTCTGCTTTTGGACAGGCTTTAGCATTACAGAGGCAAAGGGTGATGCTCCAGTGTTTAGGCGCCCCCTCACACACTCCGCCCAGGGCAGTGGCCCTTCCCACCCCCCCCTGTACTGACCCTGCACACAGCCAATAATGTCTAAACCACTGGCAACAAAAGTGAGTATACCCCTAAGTGAAAATGTCCAAATTGGGCCCAATTAACCATTTTCCATCCTTAGTGTCATGTGACTCGTTAGTGTTACAAGGTCTCACATGTGAATGGGGAGCAGGTGTGTTAAATTTGGTGTTATCGCTCTCACTCTCTCATACTGGTCACTGGAAGTTCAACATGGCAACTCATGACAAAGAACTCTCTGAGGATCTGAAAAAAAGAATTGTTGCTCTACATAAAGATGGCCTTCCCTGGCAAGTTGTACACTTGCAGAGCACTTGAGGTTCTAGTTGACACTTCCAATTCTCAGCAAAAGCCCTGCAAGTCTCAGCAAGAGCCCCGGAAGTCTATAGCAAGAGCCCCGCAAGTCTATAGCCAGAGTTATGAGTCTCCGTTTTTAGCAAGAAAAAAGAAGCAAGCAGCGCAAATCTATAATCTCACAATCTGGTGATAGTGAACCCACTGCTATTAACCTAATCCCTTACTGTACAAATGTGAAATATTTTCAATCCAACAATCATGTATAATTATACACTCTGTCTCATTGCATAAAATAATTCATCTATCATACAAAAATATTTGTTTATATGAAACAAACAATTAAAGTGCAAATAATTTTTGTATGATAGATTAATTATTTAATGCAATGACACAGAGTTTATCGCCCCCTGCCCTAAAGCACCCCCCCATGTTGAGGTCATGTGGCCTGGGATGGTTCAAGAGGAGGGGCGCTCGATCGTCTCCCCCTTTCCTGGTCTGCCAGGCTGCATGCTCGGATAAGGGTTTGGCATGGATTTTTGGGGGGACCCAACGCCGTTTTTTTTTTACATTTTTGTATTACCGGCAATGGCTTGTAGCCAGGAAAATAAATTTAAATGTCATTTTTGTTTTTGATTATATATCTCAGTTATGCTGCAGCAGGTTCTATACACGGTACAGATGCGCCACTTTACACGCAAACTAAGGGTACCTCCCCCCGGCACTATATTTGAAGGAAATTTTCATTTTTATTGTTTCACTTTAAGCATCATTAAAATCATTAAAATCACTTCTCCTGTAAATACAATCTTTTAAAAAAAATGTTTTGCATTGATACATGTCACCCAGGCTCCCATACCCTTTTTATGGCCAATAATTTGCATATAAGCCTTCAAAATGGGGACTTTTGATTTTTCAAGTTCTGGTCCCATAGACTTTAATAGAGTTCATGACTAGGGTCCGAACTTTTTCCACGTTCGAGAGTTCTGGTGCAAACCCAACTGGGAGGGGGGGGTGTTTGGCCCATCACTAAATGGTCAGTTCACTAGCATCTATGAGTTTTTATTACTGTTTTCCCTATATTTCTTTTTTGGTATTTTATTATTAAAATATTCAGTTCAGAAGCTTTAGTATTGCATAGTTGTGATATCCAGTGTTAATTTTGGCAGCAAATTTGGATTTATTTTTAGTCTTATGCCTTGTACACACGGTCGGACATTCAGACCACAAAATCCGTCTGATTTTTTCAGACGGATTTTGGCCGAAACTTGTGTTGCATACACACGATCGCACAAAGTTGTCAGAAAATCCGATCATTCCGAACGAGGTGACGTACAACACGTACAACGGGACTATGTAGAGGCCAGTAGCCAAAAGCTTTCGTCCCCAAATTTATTCTGAGCATGCATGGCACTTTGTGCGCTGGAATTCTATACACACGATCGGAAAAAGTCAGATCGGATTTTGTTGTCGGAAAATTTTAGTTCCTGCTAGAGCCCACACACGATCGGATTTTCCGGCAACATAATCCGATCAGACTTTTCCCGCCGGTGTTTTGACTAAAATGCCATTTTGGTTTTAGTCCCATTTTAGTCATCTGCAATTGTTTTCATTTTAGTCGTATTTATTAGACTAAATCTGTAGTAATTTTAGTCAACAAAAATGCCCTACATTTTAGTCGACTAAAATCTAATCGGTTTAGTTAAATTGTATTGCATTATTTAATAATTTCTCTATAATTTATAAACTTATTATATACTCCTGGACTAAAAAATTCTAATGTTATTATTTATGGTATTAAAGTTTGAACAAATTCACAGATACAGTATTAGCTGCTCTGGATGGTCTGAGGAGGCCTGTAATGCTCCATAGTGCTCTGGATGGTGGTCTCAGGAGGCCTGTAATGCACACATTGCTCTGGACGGTGCTATGAGAGGCCTGAACAGTGCTCTGGATGGTGGTCTGAGGGGAGGCCTGTAATGCACAGTGCTCTGGGACGGTGGTCTGAGAAGCCTGTAATGCTGCACAGTGCTGGATGGTGGTCTGAGGGGAGGCCTGTAATGCACACACTTACAGTGCTCTGCTCTAGATGGTCATGAGTCGGAACTCTCGTCTGGAGGACTGTAATCAGTGGCGTCACTAGGTTTAGTGTCACCTGGTGTGGTAAAACATGGTGTCAACCCCCCCCCCCCCCAAACCCATTGGGCTCTCTCCTGTCTAGCGTGCCACAGTGTAGTGAAGTATACAGTGGTGTGAAAAAGTGTTTGCGCCCTTCCTCATTTCCTGCTCCTTTGCATGTTTGTCACACTTAAGTGTTTCGGAACATCAAACCAATTTAAACAATAGTCAAGGACAACACAAGTAAACACAAAATGCAATTTGTAAATGAAGGTGTTTATTATTAAAGGTGAAAAAAAATCCAAACCATCATGGCCCTGTGTGAAAAAGTGATTGCCCCCTAAACCTAATAACTGGTTGGGCCACCCTTAGCAGCAACAACTGCAACCAAGCGTTTGCGATAACGTGCAATGAGGCTTTTACAGCGTCCTGGAGGAATTTTGGCCCACTCATCTTTGCAGAATTGTCCTAATTCAGTTACATTAGAGGGTTTTCGAGCATGAACAGCCTTTTTAAGGTCATACCACAACATCTCAATAGGATTCAGGTCAGGACTTTGGCTAGGCCACTCCAAAGTCTTCATTTTGTTTTTCTTTAGCCATTCGGTGGTGGACTTGCTGGTGTGTTTAGGATCATTGTCCTGCTGCAGAACCCAAGTTCGTTTCAGCTTGAGTACACGAACAGATGGTCGGACATTCTCCTTCAGGATCTCTTGGTAGACAGCAGAATTCATAGTTCCTTTTATCACGGCAAGTCTTCCAGGTCCTGAAGCAGCAAAACAGCCCCAGACCATCACACTACCACCACCATATTTTACTGTTGGTATAATGTTCTTTTTCTGAAATGCAGTGTTCCTTCTACGCCAGATATACTTGGACACACATCTTCCAAAGAGTTCCACTTTTGTCTCATTGGTCCACAGAATGTTGTCCCAAAAGTCTTGGGGATCATCAAGATGTGTTGTGGAGAAATTGAGACGAGCTTTGATGTTCTTTTTGCTCAGCAGTGGTTTTCTCCTTGGAACTCTGCCATGCAGGCCATTTTTGCCCAGTCTTTTCCTGATGGTGGAGGCATGAACGCTGACCTTAACTGAGGCAAGTGAGGCCTGCAGTTCCTTGGACGTTGTTGTGGGGTCTTTTGTGACCTCTTGGATGAGTCGTCGCTGCGCTCTTGGGGTAATTTTGGGCGGCCGGCCACTCCTGGGAAGGTTCACCACTGTTCCATGTCTTCGCCATTTGTGGATAATGGCTCTCACTGTGGTTTGCTGGATTCCCAAAGCTTTGGAAATGGCTTTATAACCCTTTCCAGACTGATAGATCTCAATTACTTTCTTTCTCAATTGTTCCTGAATTTCTTTGGGTCTCGGCATGATGTGTAGCTTTTAAGGATCTTCTGGTGGACCTTACTGTGTCAAGCAGCTCCTATTTAAGTGATGCCTTGATTGTGAACAGGTGTGGCAATAATCAGGCCTGGGTGTGGCTAGAGAAATTGAACTCAGGTGTGGACAACCACAGTTATAGTATATTTTAACAAGGGGGGCAATCACTTTTTCACACAGGGCCATGATGGTTTGGATTTTTTTTCACCTTTAATAATAAACACCTTCATTTACAAATTGCATTTTGTGTTTACTTGTGTTGTCCTTGACTATTGTTTAAATTGGTTTGATGTTCCGAAACACTTAAGTGTGACAAACATGCAAAGGAACAGGAAATGAGGAAGGGGGCAAACACTTTTTCACACCACTGTAGATGGGTAGTAGGGTAGAAACTTGTGTGGTGTAGGAGATGTAGCCAACATCCCTAGTGCTAACTGCTAAACATGGAGCTCCATGGAAGCCAGATGTTCACAAGGGTAAACGTCCCTCCTTCACATTTTCGTTTTATTTTAGTTTGTTAACGAAAATGGAATTGATTTTCGTCATAGTTTTCGTCAGTGGATGAAAACGTGGTGTACTTTTCGTTTTGTTTTCGTCACTGTAAAAAGGCCGCTAATGAATG
The DNA here is from genome assembly GCA_028564925.1 of Lithobates sylvaticus. NCBI lineage: Eukaryota > Metazoa > Chordata > Amphibia > Anura > Ranidae > Lithobates > Lithobates sylvaticus. Next base: position 104,167,744 of record CM053031.1, on the reverse strand, counting down.
TTTTCATTGATGAAATTAACACTGGCGATTTTGCCATTTTTTGAAATAGAAGTAAAAAATGAAAGCGAATCTGGCATCAGATATATTTTTAAAGTGCATGTGCCTTAGGGCACTGCTGGAACCTAGATGGTAAGGATTCATAAAATTAAAACAAATAAAGCATGTTTAAAGCTGTGGTGGGGCGGGTTTGAAGACTCGCTCACACACAGAAGCTGGCAGGCAGGGAGAGAGGGTGGTGGTGTTTTTATTTATTAACATGTCTAACCCACATGCACTCATGAAATGATAAGGGCTCTAATGAACCCCTAAACTGGTTCACTGGGGAGGAGGGTGACATCCTTCAGGCCCCAAGTAGGTACTGCAACACATAAACTACAACAAAAGAAAAGTTCCCAGCTCAACTTAACAACCAGTCTGCAACAATCGGAATTGTACTGTCTAACAGTTCACGTTAAAAACAGGAGTTTAGTTTGAACACATTTGGAAAAAACATCTGTAAGCTGCAGAGGCCATGACTAGGCCCCCCATTAGTATGCACAGTCCTAACTCATACATTTTGAGAGCCTCTATAATAGGAGCACATATATAATAATGGATAGATAATAATGGAGGGCAGGTATGCATGGAGGGAGCCCTGTTGTTTGACATGCATCACCCTTCCATGTGCTCCTTGATGTTAAGGCCAGTTGTAGGTTGGGACAGTTGCTTTTTGATTGTACAGCACATAAACTACAACTTACTGGCATTCACTCCTTGGCATCGTTAGTGCTGAAGAGCCCATTGCCCAACAGCATTGAATACTGGTGTGTTTGGAGGGGAACTCCTGTGTTTTTAAGACTCACTTCCAAGGCACCCCCAATTCTAAAGGAATGTGGGCTGGTATTAATATGCTGTCCCCCATACTAGGAAGATACAATCCTGCAAGCCTGGTCTGCCAAGATGGTTAGCTCTGGGTGTGGTGGGCCACGCAGCTTTTATTTTTATAATTTTCAAACCATTAAAAATATAATAAAAAAGTTAATCCAAGAAATGTTGAATATGCAACAATTTGACAGTTCAACCAGGCAAATTTTATTTTCTAACTGGTTGAGAGAATGCAGGGAAGGTAGCATTTACACTTTTTTTGTGGATACTACATTAATGACCTACTTCATTCATAAACAGATGTTGCAAGTGTTGCAGAATGTAATTTTTCCTGGGCTAATGTCGGGCTTTATATATATAGGGTGAATGTTGCGTAAAAGATTTTGGGTGAATTTTGGGTGAATGTCAGACATTTTACTCAATCTTTGGTAAACATATTTCTTAGTCAACTGACATTTACATTCAAAATATGTCAAAAATCAATAATATAACACATGTTAAATTCAGCTGTTTCCTGTAATAAAGCCTTTAGTGAATTCACCCTATAATTTGCTCTATCTATGTATCTTTTCATTCATCAAGATAACTATTTCTAAACAACAATCTGGACAGTGTAGTGTATAGAAAAACTATGCTAACATCTTGAGAGTTCAGCCCTTATATAATTTTGCATTTAGTCAAATTACAGGGTAAGCATTTCCAGAAATAATGAATGTGCCATGTGCGTAAGAAATAATGGCTGCTGTTATGCATTGAAAGAGACTGAGTTACGGTATATCATGAGCCCTGTATGGTTTTTAAGTATGACAAATTCACCACTGTAACAGCATATTGTTTAAATGAGCTAAGTGGGATGAATGCTTTGCTGTGCTTGCTATTTTGGACAGGATCTTTTATAATGTGAAGAGGAGGTTTCCAATTGTTTTTATTTTCTGACACACACAGCAAAAGCCAAGAAAAATCAAGTTATAAGTCAGAATAAAAGACTAAAAGGCGTGTATAATGTTATGTGCATATGTTGTCTCCATATTATAGTCAGGACTAAAAAGAAAACATATTCTATAGTGTTAGACAAGTAAATAAAAATGTTATAAATTTCATATTTTAGTCATCAGGTAAAGAGGATCTTCAGTCACTTAAAAAAAATGTAAAGTCAGCAGCTATAAATACTGTAGCTGCTGACATTTAATTAAAGGACACTTACCTGTCCATGGATCTAGGGCTGTCCTCACCTGGGTCAGTTCCTCGCTGGTCTTTGGGTCTCCAGCACCACCCTGTTTACTGTGGGAAGCCAGCTGTGACTCCTTACGGCTTCACAGCTGGCTTCCCACCACACTTGCATGAGTTGGTGCGCTTTGTGAACGGACCCGCAGCTTCCTGGGACCTGTGACCCAGGAAGTTGCAGTTGTAGGAGAGGAGAACTTGCAGTTGAATCGCCTAGGTGTTTTGGAGTAAAGAGTTCTGCTTTAAGCTGGTCATACACTAGTAGATTTTCTAACAAATGTTTGTACGTATTCATACAGCAACTCTTTGTACATTTAATGACTGAACAAATGTCATTCATTAGAACTTTGAAATTTTGTTTGCTTTTAAAATTCCATCCTGCTCCTTTGAATTTTCTTGTCACTGTTGTTGAAAATTAATGCTCCCACTAACAGTTAGAAAATCGAACAAATGTTCCTAAACCAAAAAATTTCTACTTATGTATGTCCGGCTTTATTTCAGTAACTTGTCCTTTGCGGATGACTTTGTCCAAGGTTTTAAAGGAGTAGGGCCTAAGCTCTTTTGGTCCTACTTCTTCTATGGATTGCACACTTTGCTCTGCACTCCTGTGATCCATTTTCAACCAACATGTGGCCAAAGTTTACTGTCGGCTGACATCACCGAGTTGGTCCAGGCTCTACATAGACCCTGCCTTTACAGTCGGGATCCACCTAGATGCCTGGACCAGCAGCTGGCTCAGTGGACCGCCGGGAGACTGAGCCAGTTGTTCCCAACCCCTCCGCAACCCAGTTCTCCAGTGAGCACTGGAGGGGCAATCACCGTCCCTCTGCTCACTGAAGACCAGGAAATGAGCTATCAGTGATCTTTGATCACTCAGTTCTTGGTCTTTGAGGCAAAGCATCCCAAACTTCTCTTTTAATGATGGGCAGGCTTGTCTGAAAGGAGCTGATTACTAAGGAGCTATCCCATAATGCTATGGGAATCAATGTTTTAAATATTTATTTATTGTAAAATAAATGAAAACTGACCCAAAACCATGAAATATTTCTTATTTCGCATGGGCTTCAGCTTGTATAAGAGGAGTGTGATGAGCAAGCTTTTACAGAGCATTTGCAGAGCCTTCGGCATGCATTTTTGACGCTATTAAAGTACCATTCAGCTCCAGTTTGTAAAAGTTGAACACTTCAAAGCTTGTTGAAAGTCTTGCTGAAAGCGCTGCAAATGCTTTGTAAAAGCTTGCTGTTCACACTGTTATTATACAAGCTGAAACCTGTGTGAAACACGCCTAAATGTAATTTTTCTCTTCAAGTACAACAGTAAGATAGTCGAATTTAAACTACTAAACTTAATAATAAAGCCTGTGGTCTGTTCAATCACCTACAGTGCATGCTGTTTTCGTAAGGAGAGATGGGGATCCTAATCTGGACAGCACAAATTACCTTAATTTACTCTCACCAGAACTTCTCTATTATACAGGAAGTATACGTATACAGTATACAGATCAGTTAGTTGGTAGCACATGATTGTATCTTCTACCATCTTTCATCCTCTGAATGAGGAAAGTGATACTGAAAATTCTGATCATAGGAAAGCTTACAAAAGCTAATGTGCTGGACATTTGGCTCTTCTATTACTCACACAGCCAGGCAACAGGAATTTTGCAATTTTTGCACAGACTTCAAGAACCAGTCCAGGGTATTTTGTTTTTTTTTTGTTTATTAGGGGATAAACTTGAATAGGGATGGGAAGTTATGGGATGCCCAGAAACTTGAGGACTTGATACTGTCTCTGACTGCTAGGAAATAATGTCACAATGTTGTCCTCCCATAGGATTGATGGATCAGCTGACTCAACAAAAAGTCCCAACTGTTGCAAGTGCTGCTCTGTAAGGAAATTCTAATGCATCTGGCTTATTTTGGATCCATGCTAGAGGTGTAGAATGGCTTTAACGACTGTGAACTGTCTCTAAGCTGTCTCCAGGTTATGGGCTAATAGAGTATTGCACCTTGTTGCCCCTCCTATGTCCAAGCTTGGGGTGTAAAGAATGAAAGTTACTCATTCAGTCCCTCTTTGGTTAATCCTGAAGTGCAGATGGCTGCTACCCTGCAGAACAGGCCCAGCTCCTGCTAGCCTAGGCTGGAAAGGGGTGTGAGTTTCCTGCTCTCTCTCTTCCACTAGCTTTTTCCTTCTGAGCCCGGGGTTACCCTCCAGGCAACTGGCCCCCCCTAGACTCTGCTCTCTCACTGACAGGCTCCAGAATATTTATGGCCTATGTGGGCCTTACCTACTGAGGAATTGGAGGACACTCCATAAATATTCAGACTTAGTCTTTGCTCCTTGACCCTCTAACTTCTGAAACCATCTAGCCAGTTCCAGAAGTGTGGGGGGGGGGGGGGGGGGTTAACAAGGACCCAGCCCTTGGAGCTCTGAACAGCACAACCCAAACAATTAACTCCAGCTCCTCTGATTGCAGAAGAGCTAAAACAAAATTTGCCTTCTCTGTACAATAAGGGTAGCTCCTACTGAAGGGAAATAAGGAAATGTTTGCCTGCCTTCAGATGTAAAAACGTTTAACCACTTTACGGCCGGCGCACGACTATATACGTCCTTATTTTGAAGAGGGATATCTCGGTAACGGCAGCAGCTGCTGCCACAACCGAAATATCCATCTCTTCAGGCGCCGGTCGTAATTCAGATAATGGTGGTAATCGCGGCGGATTCACCATGAGATCACCGTTATCGGCGGCGGGAGAGGTGCCCCCCCTCCCGCCGCTCTCCCGCGCCTTCCGCCGCTTACCGGAGCCGTCGGCAGCGGTGGAGGCGATCGGGACCTGTCCGTGGCTGGGTATAGAGACGAGTGAGGCTAAGATGGCCACCACCCGTCTCTATACCATTGCAGGGCGGAAGCGACGTCAAAACGTCACTTTCGCCCATACATCTTAAAGGCACATTTTACAAATGTCATTTTTTTAAATGACATTTTTTTTTTTTTTTTTGCATTTAATTCCAAATATAAGATCTGAGGACTTTTTGACCCCAGATCTCATATTTAAGAGGACCTGTCATGCTTTTTTTCTATTACAAGGGATGTTTACATTCCTTGAAATAGGAATAAAAGTGAGCCAATTAAAAAAAAAAAAAAAAACAGTGTAAAAAGAAATAAAATCAAGAAAAAAAAAATAAGATTTTTTTTTTTTTAAAGCACCCCGTCCCGACGCGCTCGCGCGCAGAAGCGAACACATACGTGAGTAGCGCCCGCATATGAAAACGGTGGTCAAACCACACATGTGATGTATCGCCGCGATCGGTAGAGCGAGAGAAATAATTATAGCCGTAGACCTCCTCTGTAACGCGAAACATGCAACCTGTAGAATTTTGTAAACGTCGCCTATGGAGATTTTTCAGGGTAAAAGTTTGATGCCATTCTACGAGCGGGCGAAATTTTGAAGCGTGACATGTTAGGTATCAATTTACTCGGCATAACATTATCTTTCACAATATATAAAAAAATTGGACTAACTTTACTTTTAAAACTTTTAAAAGTGAATTTTTTCCAAAAAAAGTGTGCTTGTAAGACCGCTGTGCAAATACGGTGTAAAAAAAAATTATTGCAATGACCGCCATTTTATTCTCTAGGGTGTTAGAAAAAAAACAATATATAATGTTTGGGGGTTCTAAGTTTTTTTTCTAGCAAAAAAATCTGTTTTAAACATGTAAACACCTAAAATCCAAAACGAGGCTGGTCTTAAAGTGGTTAATCAACGTGCTTCCTGCTGATGAAAAAGCAGTGGTCATTTGAATGCTTTTGCTTGGAAAAGTTTTTATTGCTTTAGGACAATTGCAACCGAAAGATCTCCATTGGATGAGGAACTACAAGTCCCAGTGTGCCTTGCCAGGATTCTGACTCCCCTTATCCATTCTTTGATGACAGAATATTAGTATCACAATAGATGTTTGTCTATTATCAGGCTAGGGATAGCCAAACATTGAGCTGAAATTTCATCTATGAAATTTCATCTATGATAAATACAAGCTAAATAACAGCACCCACGGCCATCCCTGAGAGTTAGCCTACATTCACACCTGAGCGTATTTCTAGTATTTATTATGGTTTTTTTTTGCAGGCAATTTAAGCGTTTTTGTACGTGTATAAAGTTTTAGGAGTTTGTTTCCTGAGCTGGGCAAGGGGAGGAGTGAGGTTCTATAGGGGGAGAGGTTTAAAAATGTGTGTACAAATGTGCACAAACTCACATATTGCTTATTTACAAGCATTTTTAATTGAAGTCCATGACAGAAAAATTTAAGAATAAGCTCATGTACTTTTTCAAGCATAGGGCATGGAGCATAAGATGACTGAGAGCACAAATGTGAACAGGAACAAGTAGAAAGAATAGGGTTGTGCACGTTGAGCGTAGTTAGGCATAGTCAAGTGTAGGGAAACAAGCATAAAAACACTCAAGTGTGAATAGGGACTTAAAGGTACACTATTATACCAATTAAAGAATTATAGTACTATATTATATATTCTTACAAATAGCCACTCTTAAATAGTTCTCTTAAAACTTCACATTTATGCATCAATTGTCAGCATACATTTTGTTCTGTCTATGCTATTATTGTGTAGGTTGAATAGCAATTTACTGTGCCTCACTTTGTGAATAAATCTCATTACTCCTTAAAGTTCTATTTCTCTGCTAATAACAAGGCAATCAGTTTCATCCACAATGCAAAATCTATTGTAATTTATTTTCAGTTCCAGACTATTATCTTATAACCGAAAGTTTCTACCATCTAAATTTAGACTGTTGGATGTTATCAAATATTTTTTCTGTCCCATACATCTGTTGCCAGTTTGGTGGAGATTGTAGTTTAATAAGTAAAGAGAAACACATAGGGATCAATTTACAAAAAATGGTGCATGCAGAATCTGGTGCAGCTGTGCATAGTAACCAATCAGCTTCTTACTTTAGCTCGTTCCATTAAGGCGGAGGTCCACCCTAAAAAAAAAAAAAAAAATTAAATAAAAAGGCTCCCAGAAATGGCTGTTGCTAGGCAGATCGTCCTAATCTGCCACTTCCTATTCTGCGGTAGTCTTCATTCTTCTCCTACTCGTGTTGTCTTCTGGGGAATGGGGCGCGCTGTCTTCTGGGACCTGTGTGTGTCCCAGAACACAGCCGGCCATGCGCAGTAGGAAACGGGCAGTGAAGCCGCAAGGCTCCACTGCCTGTTTCCCTTAGTTTGAATGGCGGCGCCGGGACACGATCTGATGGACGTATCGGCCTCGGCGGCTGACATCCCGGGTACCCTGGACAGGTAATTGTGCTTATTAAAAGTCAGACTTTTTAAAAAAAAAATGTTTTAGCTGGAACACCGCTTTAAGCTTTGACAATAAAATGTAGAAGCTGAGTGGTCATTTGTGTGTGCACCAATTTTAGTAAATCTCTACCATAGGGACTGATTTACTGAAGATAGGTTTTTGCTGCCAGTGAGGTTGAGAAGTGGTGCCATTCCCTCAATGGTAATGCCAAGCTTGCCCACTTATATAATTAGTCAGGCTTGAAAAAAAGACACCAGTCTATCTAGTTCAACCAATAAAAGGGGGGGGGGGGGGATCATACAATCCTATATACACAATCCTATACCGACAGTTGATTCACAGGAAGGCAGAAAACCCCAGCAAAGCATGATCCAATTTGACCCAGAGGGGGAAGAAATTCCTTCCTGATTACCCTAGAGGCAATTTGATATTCCCTGGATCAACTTTACCTATGAATGTTAGTACCCAGTTATATTTTGTACATTTAGGAAGCAATCGACTGAGCTGGCCAGAACCAGCTCTTGAGGGAATCTATTACATATTTTCACAGCTCTTACTGTGAAGAAACCTTTCTGTATTTGGAGATAAAATCTCTTCCTTTGTCCTTTGTGATGAGCTTAAAGTAAATAACTCAACACCAAGTTCACTGTATGGACCACTTATGTATTTACACATGTTGATCATATCCCCCCCCCTTAACCACCCGAGATCCGCGCTATAGCCAAATGACAGCTACAGCGTGGATCTGATGTGCCGGGACGACGTCTATTGACGTCGTCCCGGCAACGAGCTGCCTGCGCGGCCTGAAGGGCGCGCGCGGCGCGCTCTGTGATCCGCAAGTCTGTGAGACTCGCTGGATCACAGATCCGAGTAAGGGGTCGATCTCGACCCCTTACCACGTGATCAGCTGTCAGCCAATGACAGCTGATCATGTGATGATAACCGAGCCGGTAATCGGCTTTTTTTCCTGCTCGCACTGACAACGGAAGGAGAAAAAAAAAAGCCGATCACCGGCGGCAGTGAGAGGGACATCAGTCCCTCTCACTGCAATATGCCCAGGGTCCATGGTGCCCACCTTTTCTAATAAAAGTGCCCCAACTGCCATCTGTCAGTGCCCACAGTGCCATCTGTCAGTGCCCACAGTGCCATATGTCAGTGCCCACAGTGCCATATGTCAGTGCCCACAGTGCCAGTGCTGTACATCAGTGTCACCTACCAGTGCTCATTAGTGTCCCCTACCAGTGCTCATTAGTGTCCCCTACCAGTGCCCAGTGCCACCCATCAGTGCCCATCAGTGCCACCTATCAGTGCCACCTATCAGTGCTATCTATCAGTGCCCACCAGTGCCATCTACCAGTGCCATCCATCAGTGCCCATCCGTGCCACCCATCCGTGCCACCCATCCGTGCCCATCAGTGCCATCTTTGCTGTGCCCATCAGTACCGACTTATCTGTCCCCACCAGTGCCGCCTATCAGTGCCCACCAGTGCCGCCTATCAGTGCCCACCAGTGCCGCCTATCAGTGCCCACCAGTGCCGCCTCATCAGCGCATATCAATGAAGCAGAAAAATTACCTGTTTGCAAAATTTTATAACAAACTATTAAACATGATTTTATTTTTATTTTTTATTTTCCATCTTTTTTTATTTGTTTAGCAACAAATAAAAACCCCAGCTGTGATTAAATACCACCAAAAGAAAGCTCTATTTGTGGGGAAAAAATTGTAAAAATTTCATTTGGGTACAGTGTTGTATGACCGCGCAATTGTCATTCCAAGTGCGTCAGCGCCGAAAGCTGAAAATTGGTCTGGTCACGAGGGGGGTTTAAGTGCAAAGTAATCAGGTGGTTAAAGTGTTTGTTACCCCCAAAACTTAATATTCCTGATATGTGCCTGCTGTACCATTTACTTGTATTAGAAAGTATTCTGTTCTCTTTGTATTGCTTCTTTTGTGTGAAATCCCTGTTGTTCCTGCCAGCCCCTCTGCTTTCCTATTAAAGACGGACCACACTAAGCAGAAGAACACACCGTGGCCAGTTCTCTACCTATGCTGGGAACTCAGCCTGCTCCCCTCTAGTAATCAGACTTTTCCTGCCATCCCCCCCCCCACCTGCATAGCCTTCCATTGGGAAGCTCAGTGTACTGCTGATTCTCACCCCCCCCCCCCAGCTCTTATGTAGCTGAGAACAGAGGGAATATGATCACTTATAAAAAAGAGGAAAAAAGGTATTCATATCTATTTTTTATCTATCTATATCTATATATCTATACTCAAGTGTTTTGCCTTTCATTTTTATTTTAAACTGAATGGGTTCTCAAGAGAGAATAAATTCAGTTTCTCTAATCTTGCCTTATAGCTGAGCTCCTCCACTGAAATGCATATTCCACATGAGGTCTTACTAATAATTTATAATGGGGTAAAATGATATCTCTCTCTTTGGAGTCCATACCTCTCTTAATACAAGAAAGGACTTTGCTTGCTTTGGAAACCGCAGCTTGGCATTGCATACTATTATAAAGCTGATGATGTACCAGAACACTCAGATCCTTCTCCACCACTGATTCCCCCGGTTGTACTCCCCCTAGTATGTATGATGTATGCATATTCTTAGCCCCCATGTGCATAACTTTACATTTACAACATTAAACTCATTTGTCCAATTAAAGAGTGCATTGAGGTCAGCTTGTAAACTGGAGACATCCTCTAAGGGCGTTATTCAACTGCATAGCTTGATGTCATCTGCAAAGACTGAAATTGTACTTTTATTCCCATATTCTATATAATTTATAAATATAATAAAAAGTAAGGGTCTCAGCACTGAACCTTGGGGTACACCACTGATAACCTTCGACCATTCAGAGTAAGAATCATTAACCACTACTCTCTGAATTGAGTTTTTTTTAGTCAGTTTTCTATCTATTCACAAACTGATCTTTCCAAGCCTGTAGACTTTCCCGTACACATTATCCGTGTGTGGAGAACGCTTTTGCAAAATCCAAGTATACTATATCCATAGCCACCCCTCTGTCCAAGGTTTTACTTACCTTCTCATAAAAATAAATCAGATTTGTCTGACAACTCTTTCATGAACCTATGCTTTCTGCAAGAACTCATCTATGTGGTCTTTTATTAAACTCTCCAGTATCTTCCCAACTATAAGTTAACCACTTAAAATACCGGGCCTATTTTGGCCTATTTTCCTTCATGTAAACATCATAATTTTTTTGCTAGAAAATTACTCAGAACCCCCAAACATTATATACGTTTTTAGCAGACACCCTAGGAAATAAAATGGCGGTCATTGCAACTTTTTATCTCACACGGTATTTGCGCAATCATTTTTCAAATGCCTTTTTTTGGGAAAAAAAACAGTTTCATGAATTAAAAAATAACAAAACAGTAAAGTTAGCCCAATTTTTTTATATAATATGAAAGATGATGTTACGCCGAGTAAATAGATACCGAACATGTGACGCTTTAAAATTGCGCACAGTCATGGAATGGCGCCAAACTTTGATACTTAATAATCTCTATAGGTGACGCTTTAATTTTTTTTACAGGTTACCAGTTTAGAGTTACAGAGGAGGTCTAGTGCTAGAATTGTTGCATGTGTGGTTTGAGCAGCGTTTACATATGTGGGCGGGACTTGCATGTGCGTTAGCTTCTGAGCGCGAGCTACCGGGGACAGGGGCGTTTTCAAATTTTTTTATTTTTTTTTATTTTACTTAATTTTTTTTATTTTTACACTTTTTAAAAATCTTTTTTTGGATCACTTTTATTCCTATTACAAGGAATGTAAACATCCCTTGTAATAGGAATGTATGTGACAGGTCTTCTTTATGGAGAGATAAGACCCCACATCTCTCCTCCAGGCTGGAAAGCATGAGATCGGTAAAAAATTTTTTTACCGATCTCATGCTGACAGCCGCGATCGTGGCTTTGTTTACTTCCGGGTATCGGGCGTGACGTCATAACGTCGAGCCCGGGCCTCCAACGGTCATAGAGATGACTGGTGACCGGAAAGAATGATATCTGAATGATGCCTATAGCTGCACGCATCATTCAGATATCCCCACTCAATGTCAAGGACGTCATATGACGTCTTTGGTATTGAAGTGGTTAAACGAATGCTGTGTACACACGAGCGGAATTTCTGTCCGAAAAATCTTGGATGTTTTTTCCAATAGAATTCCGCTCAAGCTTGTCTTGCATGCACACGGTCATACAAAAGTTCTCTGAACTTTTGACCGTCAAGAACACGGTGACGTACAATATTACGACGAGCCGAGAAAATTAAGGTCAATGCTTCCGAGCATACGTCAAATTGTTTCCGAGCATGCATGATTTTTTGCGCGTCTGAATTGCATACAAACGATCGCATTTTCGTATAGGAACTTTTCCCGACCGAAAAATAGAGAACATGCTGTCAATCTTTTGCTGGCTGGAATTCCGCCAGCAAAAGACCGATGGAGCATACACATGGTCGCATTTTCCGACAAAAAGCTCTCATCAGAGTTTCGCTGGCGGCATTTTCGATTGTGTGTACGCAGCATAACCGGTCTATAGTTACTAGGTAAAGACGTTGATCCCTTTTTAAATATAGGCACCACAGCATGCCTTACACCAAACCAGTGGTACCATTCCAGTCATTAAAGAGTCCCTAAAAATTAGAAACAATGCCTTTGAAATTATTTTTTAGTATCTGTGGGTGGATGCCATCTGTTCTAGGTGCTTTATTTTTCAGTGTTCTGTCTAAATATTTCTGGACCATATCAATTTTGAGCCATCGTGGATCATTTGGGGCCGTGTCAATAGCATCCTCCTTATGGACATGAGCTCTCCCATGCTCCTTTGTATACACAGATTTATGCATCCCTACATGCCCTTGTTCTCCATGCTTGGTGGACACCTCTGATATGTGGATTAAAGTGTATCAATGGGTAAAATGTAAAATCATACATTAATTTCCACATTGTATTTCATCTATTTCTAGACTGCTCCAACAAATGCATTGTCAGCCCACAGTAGCTGTGTTTGTCACATTAAGAGGTATTTTTCTGTAGTTGCAGGGTCTTTAAAGAGAGACAATACAGGGAAATGATCATGTATTGCAGTGATGTATTGCATATGTTGTTTTCTTCTTAATTTTGCCTTGATATACAGTCCTGGTCCTAAAGGATATCTAAACTTAAGGAAAGAAATGCAATATATTATAACTTACCAGACCTTAGATGTGGTGGCTATAGTTGTCCTATTTTTTTTATGTTGAGTGCATTTTCATCAAGTTTAAAAAATACTTCGATGGGAGCTTTTTGTCGGAAATTCTGACCGTGTGTAGGCTCCATCGGACATTTTCCATCGGAATTTCCGACACACAAAATTTGAGATCTGGATCTCAAAGCTTCCGACAACAAAATTCCGATCAAGTGTACACAATTCCGACGCACAAAGTTCTTTGCATGCTCGGAATCAAGCAGAAGAGCCGCACTGGCTATTGAACTTCAATTTTCTTGGCTCATCGTACGTCACCACGTTCTTGATGTTCGGAATTTCTGACAACATTGTGTGACCATGTGTATGCAAGACACGTTTGAGCCAATATCCGTCAGAAAAAATCCCATGGATTTTGTTGTCGGAATGTCCGATCATGTGTACGCGGCATTACTGTGAGTTGAGCTGAAAGCATGATCATCCTGCTGTAAACTACTAATCTCCCCACTGCCAATGTAATGGAGATGAACAAATGCAGACATTTTTGAAGTCCAGGTGTAGCCATCCGAAGACAAGAACTGTGTTCTTGTATTTGCAGGATTAGTAGGTTAAAATGAAGACAAAAATTAGAAAATAATAATAATGCCACTGCATTAAAAGACTAGTAAGCTGCATCGTATTACATTTTTAAAAGGGGGGGTTAGATATGCACTAGGATCCTGGTGACCAAAAGTCATTTTGGGAATGACCTATCTGCATTGCATATAGTAGACCTGTATTTTCAATTTTCCCTATCGTAAAACTTTCATACCTATACTATATTAAAACTGTAATATGATAATGTCTATTGATAATTTAATTTTGTAAATTTGTTGTGTTCCATACCTATATAGATGGTTAAGTCATTGTGTTATGTCATGTTGATGTAATGTGGGCTGTCTCCATGGAGTATGGCAGAACTGTCCAATAACTACTGCCAGTCTATTGTCAAGGTCGAGTTTCTGCTTGATCCTTGGACAGCATAGAGTTTTGTCTGGCCTACAAATTAAATCTGAAATTCAGACTGATATAAAAAAAACTTGATATGTGTTCATCAAAAAAAAATCATTAAATATATTTTTATCATACAACTAGTTTATGTATCTGTATTTGCCATTACAAAAATATTCCTTAGTTTCCTGTACTGCAGATCTCACACCAGGATTGAGTGAGCGAACTCATTGGTGTACTGTGACTCATCTACTATCCAATAAGTAGGTTGGGGGGTTCTGTTCTGGACCAAGCATTGATGCCACTGTAGTGTATGTCCACAAAATTAGCTCTGCTGCCATCAAGTGTGCCTAGATCACAAGGTCATTTCAAAGTCATTGTTTCTAATTTTTGGGGACTCTTTAATGACTTGAATAGTACCACTGGATTAACATGGGGCCAATGTGGTACCTACAGCGCCTTGAAAAAGTATTTATACCCCTATACCCCTTGAAATTTTCCAAATTTTGTCACGTTGCAACCAAAAATGTAAATGTATTCTATTGGGATTTTATGTGATAGACCAACACAATGTGGCATATAATTGTGAAGTGGAAGAAAAATGATAAATGGTTTTCAAAATTTCTTACAGATAAATATCTAAAAAGTGTGGCGAGCATTTGTATTCAGCCCCTTTGTAGAACCACCTTTCGCTGCAATTACAGCTGCAAGTCTTTTTGGGTATGTCGCTACCAGCTTTGCACATCTAGAGTTACATTTTTGGCCATTCTTCTTTGCAAAATAGCTCAAGCTCTGTCAAATTGGATGGAGAGCATCTGTGAAAAGCAATTTTCAAGTCTTGCCACTTATTATGAATTTGGGTTTAGGTCTGGACTTTGGCTGGGCCATTCTAACACATGAATATGCTTTGATCTAAACAATTCCATTGTAGCTTTGGCTGTATGTTTAGGGTCGTTGTCCTGCTGGAAGGTGAACCTCCACCCCAGTCTCAAGTCTTTTGCTGACTTTAACAGGTTTTCTTCTAAGATTGCCCTGTATTTGGCTCCATCCATCTTCCCATCAACTTTGACCAGCCTCCCTGTCCCTGCTGAAGAAAAGCATGGAGGGTTCAGGGTAATGTGCAATGTTAGTTTTCTGCCACACATGGTGTTTTGCTTTTGGCCAAAAAGTTCAATTTTGGTATCATCTGATCAGAGCACCTTCTTCCACCTTCTTCCACATGTTTGCTGCGTCCCCTTCATGGCTTCTGGCAAACTGCAAATGCGACTTCTTATGGCTTTTTCTCAACAATGTTTTTTTCTTCTTGCCACACTTCCATAAAGGCCAGATTTGTGGAGTGCACGACTAATAGTTGTACTGTGGACAGATTTTCCCACCTGAGCTGTGGATCTATGCAGATCCTCTAGAGTTACCATGGGCCTCTTGGCTGCTTCTCTGATTAATGCTCTCCTTGCCTGGCCTGTTAGTTTAGGTGGACGGCCATGTCTTGGTAGGTTTGCAGTTGTGCCATACTCTTTCCTCCATGATGCTGTTTGTTAGGTTCTAAGGTTCTCTAACAAACCTCTGAGGGCTGAGATTAAATCACACACAGGTGGGTTCTATTTACTAATTAGGTGACTTCTGAAGGCAATTGGTTCCACTAGATTTTAGTTAGGGGTCAGAGTAAAGGGGGCTGAATACAAATGCACGCCACACTTTTCACATATTTATTTGGAAAAAATTTGGAAAACCATTTATCATTTTCCTTCCACTTCACAATTATGTGCCACTTTGTGTTGGTCTACCACATAAAATCCCAATAAAATACATTTACGTTTTTGGTTGTAACATGACAAAATGTGGAAAATTCAAGGGTTATGAATAATTTTTCAAGGCACTGTATATTTAAAAAGGGATCAAAGTCTTTACCAAGTAACTATAGACCTGTCAGTTTAATTTCTATAGTTGGGAAGATACTGGAGAGCTTAATAAAAGACTACGTGGATGAGTTTCTGCTGGAAAAAATTCCAGATCAAAGCATATTCATGTGTTAGAATGGCCCAATCAAAGCCGAGACCTTAATCCAATTGAGAATCAGTGGCAAGACTTGAAAATTGCTGTTCACAGACACTCTCCATTCAATCTGACAGAGCTTGAGCTATTTTGCAAAGAAGAGTGGGTAAAATCATCTCTAGATGTACAAAGCTGGTAGAGACACATGCAAAAAAGACGTTCAAGCTGTAATTGCAGCGAAAGGTGGTTCTACAAAGTATTGATTCAGGGGGCTGAATACAAATGAACCCCACACTTTTCACATATTTATTTGTAAAAAAAATTGAAAACCATTTATCATTTTCCTTCCACTTGACAATTGTGTGCCATTTTGTGTTGGTCTATCACATAAAATCCCAATGAAATACATTTACGTTTTTGGTTGTAACATGATAAAATGTGGAACATTTCAAGGGGTATGATTACCTTTTCAAGGCACTGTAACTGGATACTAACATTTATAAAGGCATGGATTTTTTCCTAAAGGTACAAAATATAACAGGGTACTAACATTTATAGGTAAATTTGATCCAGGAAATATCTGAATGCCTCTTGGGGGGATCAGAAAGGTTTTTTTTTCCCCTGCTGGAGCGAATTGGATTATGCTTTGCTGGCGTTTTTTGCCTTCCTCTTGATCAACTGTGGGTATTGGATTGTGCATATAGGCTTGTATCATTTTTTTCCCCCTTTTATTGGTTGACCTATATGGACTTGTGTCTTATTTAAACCAGACTAACTATGTAACTATGTAAGTTTGGCTGAACAGATTTACAAAAATGGTTCACAATACTGTTTGGTATTTCAACTGTGTATTTAGCTGCTTGGCTGGAGTTCAGCTTTAATTTTATACTCTGGCAAGTATGCCGTGGACAAAGTGCAGTCCCACTGTGAGCAGGCACTTAAGAGATGATGATTGAAAATGATTGTCCTGCCATGACAGATGAACTAACCAGGGAACTAGACGGTACAGTGACAGGAACAGGCTCAGACATTTACAAGTGTGCTTTATGAAGGAAAGAGATAAGTGCCAAGAGGATTTGATGCAGTCATATCTATGTGCCTTGTCAGCTTATAAATTGTGTGATTGTCTTCTGTGTATTTTCCATGGAATCAATAGATCTACAGCTACTACAAGAAATAGACTTCTTCAGCTAAACCGCTGATCCTCGCACCATCTTAAACATTCAGGAATGGTACACTAGGGAGTCAAGAGCTGCTAATCAGATTACAGATCATACTTGCCAAAGCAACACTGTCCCTTGCAAGTCTATTTTTAATGCTACCATTGTATTGTTCCCATGGCTGTAGCTGAGCCATGCTATTCACTGCCGCTTTACTATATTATTAGTACAATCATAACTTCATGATGACAACTTCAGTCCTGTCTTTTCTTTCTTTGAAAACACAGAATTAAGAAGTCACTTTTGTTTTGTAAAATGTTAAGCTAAAGTAAACATGGAATTACCATAATTGCTTTCTATTCAGCGTTTAATCATTAAAGAATGCTAAACTTTTAAATACATAGAAATAATGTATAATACTGTGTAAATCGCAGTAATAATGCATAATGGCTAAGAAGAAAATTGTTTTCTAAATTATAATTAATATTACTTAACAATAAGACATAATGGAGGAAGAACGGGGCATTAGGAAAAATTACCTGAATGCCTTTTCAAAGAAGTACATGGTGAAAATAAAGAGATCCGTTCTTAAAATAGGATTCAGGATAGATAAGCAGTTTATATGTAGGATGTTCTGTCTGACCCTAATATTTTCAACACATACATCATTTTTTATATATCATATGAGCAAAAGCTAGCATCTTTGGAGAACTAAAGGTAAAACTGCCTTGTCCTCTATCTTAACAACATTCATCTGAACTTTACATTTTCAAGGTTTGGAGGGTGTAGCTTTTGTAAAGATAAGCTTAAAGTTCTATTAAACCCAGGGCTGCCATTAGAAATCATGGGGCTCCATACAGCTTACATGATAGGGCACCCCCCTCCAAAAATATCAATTGATATTTTCATTAAAATGCCACAGCCGCAATGCTATGTTTCACAGCCATGGCAGAAAGTATACCCCATCAAACAAGACCAATATAAGTGAATAGCACTGCTCTGCAAGCGCCCCGCGACCGTGGTTGCGATGCACTAGTGCGGGGTTAAAACAGGCGGTGAGGAGGTATTATGCCTCCTCACTGCCTGTCAAATGCTTTCTGAAGAGCGATCCAAATGCTGACTGCTCTTCAGGAAGGAAATCCCATTTGAACAGGTTCTTAATTTTTTATTTTTTTTTAATCTTACATATTTTATTACTTTTTTAAAATTTTTATTAGAAACTATTTATTTATTTATTTTTACATTTCTCAACTGCCCTGTTGGGGGGGGGGGGCTTTGGTGAAATATCAGGGGTCTAAGCCTGAAAGTCTAGGACCCCTGATGTCACTTTTGAGGCAATGAGGATATAAATGCCCCAATCCCTTTCTCTGCAGCCTCAGCTGCACTGGACAGTGAATGTATGCTTTAGTAGTGAATGGACCAATACTCACTATCGCTCACTATGTTTATTCAGGAAAGGAAGAGGCCAATAAATAGGACATACTTAATGGCCCAGCACTCTACATCCTGAAATAAAACCCCTTGTGTACCCGCAGCAGCAGCGGGCAGGAGAAGAGAGGAGAGGAGGGAAGCCAGCAGCGCTGCAGGGGGATCCACAAGAGTCAGCAATAATAAAAAACAAGTACAAACTGCTGAATACAATATCAGTGGGGCGTGCAACACGTGGCTTTCTACACTGTCGGCAGCTTGTAACTTTACCCAGGAATCGGAGCGATCGGGGAATACCAGGGAGCGGTGTAAGTTTACACGCAGGCTGAACAGTACCAGTTGTGATGATTAACGCTATGTTTGTCACTCTTTTTGTAAGTGCATTTTAAAGGGTGGTGGGTGTGCCTTGGGAATACATTTTATAACAGGATTATGCTATGTAGCTTGTCCCCTTTTTTTAAAAAAAAACTTTGATTGGAGGAGGATTTTGCTCTTCGTGAGACTACATGCAAAACAAAGAGATCATAGATACAAGGTGCATTGTATTTGGAGATCTGGTGAGTTCATTACCTAAGGGGAGTGGATCTCACGAGGTGTGGTGACGGCATTTAGGGATTTCATTTCTCTTAATCATCCTTATGCGGATCAATGTTGTGTGAACTATTCCTGGGACACTAACATCTATAAGGAGCAATATACCTTGAACTGTTTATATACACGCGGTGCGAAATACACTGGAGGAGTGCTGCTAATGCTGTATTGATCAAATGTGATTTAAGTCATATCATTTGAAATAAAGCAGTACAGCTAGTCTTTCTGCTGGGCAGGTGCCCGGGCCCCCCTTTTGAACTGATGGGGCCTGCGCCCGGTACAGGAACGCCAGCTAATGCCTTATCAGTGGCCCTGGTTAAACCCAAAAGTAAATGTTTATTATATTGCAATTTACCAATTCTTAGATGTGGTGGCTGAATTATTTTTCTTTTTTTAGGCTTTCTTTCCCTTATTTGCTCCTGGTGATCTGGCCATGAGTCCTTTGTTTTTCAAAAGAACAAACTCTTTTGCAGATGTAGCAGTTAGAAACATGAGACAAACCATTTACCACTGACAGGAGTGCTTATAATGGTCAGCTTTTATTCATTTATGTAAAACCTTTATTTCAAAAGGAAAGAAAAAACGTTGCTGCTTATAAAGGGGGAGCTGGAGTTTGGCTTCTATGTTAGTATATTTAAATGTGCTAGTACATCCAACACTCCCCTACCCCCAGATTAACAATTTTGCTGACTAAAGGTGCCCCAGAGTGGAGACACTTTTTATTCAGGAGGTATTATTGACCAGGTCACCAGGTGAAAACAGAGGGAAAAGCATAAAAAAGAGAAAACAAATTCAGCCTAATATAATTATAGGTAAACTGTAATACCGCTTTAAAGATTACGTTTAGTGAAATACAACATTGTACAAAAGTTTTAGGCAGGCGTGAAAAAATTCTGTAAATTAAGAATGCTTACAGAAATAGAAATGTTAATGGTTTATTTTTTTATCAATTAACAAAATGAAACGTAAATGAACAGAAGAGAAATCCAAATCAAATCAATATTTGGTGTGACCACCCTTTGCCTTTAAAACAGCATCAATTCTTCAGTTCTTTTAGATACACTTGCACACAGGTTTTGAAGGCACTGGGCAGGTAGATTGTTCCACACATTCTGGAGAACTAACCACAGATCTTTTGTGGATGTATGCTGCCAAAAAACACACAATCTGTGGTTAGTTCTCCAAGATGTTTGGAACAACCTACCTACCGAGTTCCAGAAAAGGCAAAGGGTGGTCACACCAAATATTGATTTGATTTGGATTTCTCTTCTGTTCATTTACTTTCTATTTTGTTAATTGGTAAAAATAAACTTGAATACTTCTATTTCTGAAAGGATTCTTAATTTACAGCATTTTTTCACACCTGTGTCATGTTCATTGAAATTGTCAGTCCTGCTCCCTGGATACCCCACAGTGGAGATCTGTACTATAGCTTTCCGCAATGCAAGCTGCTCTATGAATGAAGGAGGTGGACTTCATCCACTTGTCCTCCATTTATACAGTGCTATTAATTGCAGACCGCGATAGTAAGGCTTTTATGAATTGAGCAGGAAGGATATTCAGCACTTTTGATTAGTGCCTGTGATGGGTCCGAAGGGTATCCAGGGAAGTAGAGGACCGAAGAATTCAACTAACGTGGCAGCCACCAGCACAAGGGACTATTTTCATTCATTGTAAGTAACATCCTGGTGCATAACTGAAAAGAAAAAAAAAAACACTAAACTTAAAGAGCAGCTCCAGGCTCCCTTTAGAAAAATTTAAATCAAAAGTCAGCAGCTACAAATACTGTAGCTGCTGACTTTTAATATTAGGACACTTATCTGTCCACGAATCCAGCGGTGTCCTTACCCGAGCTGATTTTTCAATCTCTCGGGCAGTGGCAGTCCATCCATATGCGCAGCCCCCTAATCCATGTGCCTGGCCCCTAATCCACATGTAGGGCGCCGGACACATGGATTTTAATGCATTTTTCTTTTTAAAGCACATTATTAGATCCTGAGGCTCTAATTGGCTTCAAAAAAGGCTGAGCTTGGGGCGCAGAGCACTGCACCTGAGCCCTCCCGCTTGTGTGACAATAGCAAATTATTATTCCCTATTGTCTTCCTGATTAACCTCCCGGCCAATCAAGAAGCAGGTCCTGAGACCCAATCATGTCTCAGGACACACTTCCTGTTCGGCAGGGTGGAGAATATCTCTCTGTTTGCTGCATCAGCACAGACTCACCCCACCAGGCAGACAATGTCTTTGGAGAGGGGTGGTCAGGGCGGCCCCGGCTCTTCCTTCCCCCTGCCCCCTAAGGTAAGGCATCTGATTGCCGTATTTAGGGCCGTCTCCCGTGGGGGGAGTAAAAATGCTCTCAGGTGCTGCCACCACCATCTCGGGTAAGGGAAACCAACAGTGGAGCCTTGCGACTTCACAGCTGATTCCCTACTGCGCATGCGCAAAGTGCGCTGAGCTTTGTGAATGGCCCAGCAGCGGGGGAAGTGCGAGCCGATACCTGTCAAAACCAGGTAGCCGCTTCCCCCGAAATGTGCCAAAAATGGCAGTGGAGGGGGGAAGGAGGCAGATAAACTGAGCTTCCCCTGTTGGGTGGACTACTTAGGAAGTCTACAGCGAAGATTAGCACTGTACTTTTTTTTTTTTTACTCATAAAGGATTTGGTGTGCATTTACAAATGTAATGTTAAAGTGTTACTAAAGTAAAATTTTTATGAAAATAACAAACATGTTATACTCACCTGCTGAGTGCAGTGGTATTGCACAGAGCGGCCCGACCCTCCTCTTCTCAGGTCCCCCAGCGGCAATCCTGGCTCCTCCTCTTCTTTGTATGTCTCCATAGCAAGCCACTTCCTATGGAGGAGTCTGCGCGCTCCCGAGCTGTGTGTCTATGGAGCCGCGCTCCAAAGACTTACACAGCGGGAGACAGACCCACCTCCACTTCCTCCTCACTGCATTTTATGGACAGCAGCAAGAGCCAATGGCTCCTGCTGCTGCTCAAGTGCTGCGTGAAGAGGAGGAGAGGATAGAATAGATGTAGCCATGCACAGTGCTGGATCTATTCTCCCCTATCTCCCCCTTCACACAGAAGAGGGGGGCACAGAAATAGAAAATGTTTTTTACTTTAACCACTTGCGTATCGCCCACCATAGATATACTGCAGGGCGGCCGCTCTGTGCCAGATCACGCACCTAGTACGTAATCTGACACTTTTGGGCCTGGGGCGCGCACGCGCCGTTGATGACCCACTCCCACTATCATTATACACATAGGGAGCCCAGCGGTGGGTACCGATTACACAGGACACAGGCAGATTGTCGCTCTGTCAGAAGGGAAGGCATTGATCCTGTGTTTCTGCTAAGCAGGAACACTAATCTTTGCCTTCCCCTAGTCAAAGCATGTCCCCCACAGTGAGTAAGCACAAACTAGGCACACAGTCAACCTTTTGATCACCCCTGATGTTAACTCCTTCCCTGTCAGTGTCATTAGTACAGTGAACAGTGGTGGCTGGTGGGGTCTTTTTTGGGGGGCAGTGCACTAGCGAACTAGATGGCGAGGTGTGGCCAGCGGCTCCGGTGTCCACTCCTCCAACAGATTCCACTGTGTGTCTTCACTCTCTTCCTCCTAAGCGCTAGGCATCCGATAGGATCGCCTGACGTTTTGGCCGACCCACTTCCTGATTGGCGGGGAGGAGATTTAGTGTGAAAATAGCAAATATTCATTCGTTATCGTCACACAACTGGGTGGGCCTCTGCGCCCGGAGCTCAACCTTTTTTGAAGTCTATTAGAGGCTCTGGTTCTAATCACGTATGTATTTTACCACTGATTACTGTATAAATGTCACTGGTCCTCAAAAAGTGTCAAAAGTGTCAGTTATGTGTCTGATTTGTCCGCCGCAATATCGCAATCCCACTATAAGTCGCTGATCGCAGCCAATAGTAAAAAAAATAAAATAAAAAATAAATAAAATAAAAATATTCCAGTTTGTAGACGCTATAACTTTTGTGCAAACCAATCAATATACGCTCATTGGGATTTTTTTTTGTACCAATAACATATAGCAGAATACATACTGGCCTAAATTGATGAAGTAATTAGATTTTTTACATTTTTTTTTTATTGGGTATGTTTTATAGCAGAAAGTAAAAAATATTGTTTTTTCTTTCAAAATTGTCGGTCTTCTTTTGTTTATAGCGCAAAAAATGAAAACCGCAGAGGTGATCAAATACCACCAAAAGAAAGCTTTATTGGTGGGGAAAAAGAACAAATGGCAGTGCTTGCAGATAAACTTGTTAGGAGTTATTTCCATTAATGTTACAAGGAGCAGAAAAGTAGGGAGAACAAATTAGGAAGAGAAAAAATTTGAGGAATAAACCTGCACAAAAACAAGGTAACAAGATTTGAATGGGTTTTCTCTGCGTTCCCACTGCATCTTAATCTTTCTTCACTAGGTTTAAAACTGAACCTGCCACTCCTTAACTTGCCCTTCTAATACATCCATATCAAACAGTGTAGGCAAAGCAGCTCAAGATGGCTTAACATACTTAAAAAAATGCACCCGCAAGTCTGAAAGAGCCAATCACAGAGATATTCTTACTTATTATCCTTTTGCAACATTCTAGTTGACAATACATAACAAGTATTTAATGAATAATAAGTAAATACATGTATATAGCATTTGTATATCTGCAGTATGTTTCTGTCTCTCACCTGTGGGTTTGTAGTTGTCAAAATTACTTTTGGTGTTTGAGATGTCTTTGTGGGAAGCCAAGAAAAGGACCACTTCACCCTTCTCATTTTTTATCGGAACTATATCAAGGAGGCACCAGAATGAACCACCTGCAAAAAAAAGTATTATAGAAAGTTACTCCTTAAAGTGTCATTAAATCCACGTCATTAAAACTTTCAATAAATGTTGCATTCATGCTGTTCATACTCACACAGTCACTATGGGATTCATTTTCTCTTTTTTCTGCCTATGTCCCCACTGCAGTTGGGGATTTTGCAGAGCAGTGTTGGCAGCTAGCGCACATTCTCAGTTTTCAGTGTATTTCTACCCCGAGCATTTCCTCTCTATCACATCTGAGTGTATACACAGTGGTAAATGACAGCCCATTTCCTCCCTCCTCCTCCATGTCCACTAACCAGTTAAACACAATAGGGGCGGGATATTACATGTAGATTGATGGAGGCTTCACCTTACTGTTATTCTAATGCTGGCCATACACTATATGAAAAATTGGCCGAAATGTGGTCATTTAGACAGCTTGTTAGTTTTTCGGCCAGTTAATGGGCACAAAATTGCTAATCGTTGGGATGTTTTTGAGCCAAAAAAACGAAGAACAAGTTTGTAAATTTTCTGCCAAACGAACGATAAATTGAAAGGTTAATGTGTTTCCCATCCGAACTGTCTGCACTAGGTATATGTAAAAAAAAAACGAACAAAAAATGCATTAATTTATGTCCACTGAATGATTTATCGGTCATTACATGATGGCACTATCACTTGTGCTCATGGCCCGAATGTTTGTTTTTCGAAAATGGGTTCTGACGATTTTTCGTATAGTGTATGGCCAGCATAAGACACAGGCTGGACGGACGTGGCACAGCCTGGGACTGGAAGAAATCCTCCATGCCATGTTATTGCCAAACAATAATAAAGATTTAATTTCAAAAATATATTTGTCTGACAATTTAAAACAGTTTATTGTTATTAATTATTTATTTTGAACATGTGACCAGTAGCAGAGGATTAGAACCTCCTAATGCTACTGTTTCCCTGGGAAAGATCTGGGCCATGTGACAACTGGATATCGATTAGGAAAAAAGTAATTTAGATTTATTTTTTTTAAATAAAGTTATTACAGTGCCATCATACACATACCGAAATAGAAGGGATAATGTAAATTAAATAGTGTGTGTTTAGTATCACTTTAAGTACAAAAATGTAAACCTATATGTGAACGTCATATAGGACCTTAGAGCTCAAATAAATAATTAAACTAAAAATACATACAACAAAGATATTGTTGCAAATAAGAAAGTCAAGGGCTATATTGTGACAGACAGTATACAGTGGTGTGAAAAAGTGTTTGCCCCCTTCCTCATTTCCTGTTCCTTTGCATGTTTGTCACACTTAAGTGTTTCGGAACATCAAACCAATTTAAACAATAGTCAAGGACAACACAAGTAAACACAAAATGCAATTTGTAAATGAAGGTGTTTATTATTAAAGGTGAAAAAAAATCCAAACCATCATGGCCCTGTGTGAAAAAGTGGTTGCCCCCTAAACCTAATAACTGGTTGGGCCACCCTTAGCAGCAACAACTGCAACCAAGCGTTTGCGATAACGTGCAATGAGGCTTTTACAGCGTCCTGGAGGAATTTTGACCCACTCATCTTTGCAGAATTGTCCTAATTCAGTTACATTAGAGGGTTTTCGAGCATGAACGGCCTTTTTAAGGTCATACCACAACATCTCAATAGGATTCAGGTCAGGACTTTGGCTAGGCCACTCCAAAGTCTTCATTTTGTTTTTCTTCAGCCATTCGGTGGTGGACTTGCTGGTGTGTTTAGGATCATTGTCCTGCTGCAGAACCCAAGTTCGTTTCAGCTTGAGCACACGAACAGATGGTCGGACATTCTCCTTCAGGATCTCTTGGTAGACAGCAGAATTCATAGTTCCTTTTATCACGGCAAGTCTTCCAGGTCCTGAAGCAGCAAAACAGCCCCAGACCATCACACTACCACCACCATATTTTACTGTTGGTATAATGTTCTTTTTCTGAAATGCAGTGTTCCTTCTACGCCAGATATACTTGGACACACACCTTCCAAAGAGTTCCACTTTTGTCTCATTGGTCCACAGAATGTTGTCCCAAAAGTCTTGGGGATCATCAAGATGTGTTGTGGAGAAATTGAGACGAGCTTTGATGTTCTTTTTGCTCAGCAGTGGTTTTCTCCTTGGAACTCTGCCATGCAGGCCATTTTTGCCCAGTCTTTTCCTGATGGTGGAGGCATGAACGCTGACCTTAACTGAGGCAAGTGAGGCCTGCAGTTCCTTGGACGTTGTTGTGGGGTCTTTTGTGACCTCTTGGATGAGTCGTCGCTGCGCTCTTGGGGTAATTTTGGGCGGCCGGCCACTCCTGGGAAGGTTCACCACTGTTCCATGTCTTCGCCATTTGTGGATAATGGCTCTCACTGTGGTTCGCTGGATTCCCAAAGCTTTGGAAATGGCTTTATAACCCTTTCCAGACTGATAGATCTCAATTACTTTCTTTCTCAATTGTTCCTGAATTTCTTTGGGTCTCGGCATGATGTGTAGCTTTTAAGGATCTTCTGGTGGACCTTACTGTGTCAAGCAGCTCCTATTTAAGTGATGCCTTGATTGTGAACAGGTGTGGCAATAATCAGGCCTGGGTGTGGCTAGAGAAATTGAACTCAGGTGTGGACAACCACAGTTATAGTATGTTTTAACAAGGGGGGCAATCACTTTTTCACACAGGGCCATGATGGTTTGGATTTTTTTTCACCTTTAATAATAAACACCTTCATTTACAAATTGCATTTTGTGTTTACTTGTGTTGTCCTTGACTATTGTTTAAATTGGTTTGATGTTCCGAAACACTTAAGTGTGACAAACATGCAAAGGAACAGGAAATGAGGAAGGGGGCAAACACCTTTTCACACCACTGTATATATGTATACAACATATATCTTTCTATTTATCAAGATTTAAAAAAAAATCTCTCTCTCTCTCTCTCTCTCTATATATATATATATATATATATATATATATATATATATATATATATATATATATGTATATATACAGTGCCTTGCGAAAGTATTCGGCCCCCTTGAACTTTTCAACCTTTTGCCACATTTCAGGCTTCAAACATAAAGATATAACATTTTTTGTGAAGAATCACCAACAAGTGGGACACAGTTGTGAAGTGGAACGAAATCTATTGGATTTTTGAAACTTTTTTAACTAATAAAAAAATGAAAAGTGGGGCGTGCAAAATTATTCGGCCCCCTTGCGTTAATACTTTGTAGAGCCACCTTTTGCTGCGATTACAGCTGCAAGTCGCTTGGGGTATGTCTCTATCAGTTTTGCACATCGAGAGACTGAAATTCTTGCCCATTCTTCCTTGCAAAACAGCTTGAGCTCAGTGAGGTTGGATGGAGAGCGTTTGTGAACAGCAGTTTTCAGCTCTTTCGACAGATTCTCGATTGGATTCAGGTCTGGACTTTGACTTGGCCATTCTAACACCTGGATACGTTTATTTGTGAACCATTCCTCTGTAGATTTTGCTGTATGTTTGGGATCATTGTCTTGTTGGAAGATAAATCTCCGTCCCAGTTCCAGGTCTTTTGCAGACTCCAACAGGTTTTCATCCAGAATGGTCCTGTATTTGGCTGCATCCATCTTCCCCTCAATTTTAACCATCTTCCCTGTCCCTGCTGAAGAAAAGCAGGTCCAAACCATGATGCTGCCACCACCATGTTTGACAGTGGGGATGGTGTGTTGAGGGTGATGAGCTGTGTTGCTTTTACGCCAAACATATCGTTTTGCATTGTGGCCAAAAAGTTCGATTTTGGTTTCCTCGGACCAGAGCACCTTCTTCCACATGTTTGGTGTGTCTCCCAGGTGGCTTGTGGCAAACTTTAGACGAGACTTTTTATGGATATCTTTGAGAAATGGCTTTCTTCTTGCCACTCTTCCATAAAGGCCAGATTTGTGCAGTGTACGACTGATTGTTGTCCTATGGACAGACTCTCCCACCTCAGTTGTAGTTCTCTGCAGTTCATCCAGATTGATCATGGGCCTCTTGGCTGCATCTCTGATCAGTCTTCTCCTTGTCTGAGCTGAAAGTTTAGAGGGAGAGCCAGGTCTTGGTAGATTTGCAGTGGTCTGATACTCCTTCCATTTCAAAATGATCGCTTGCACAGTGCTCCTTGGGATGTTTAAAGCTTGGGAAATCTTTTTGTATCCAAATCCGGCTTTAAACTTCTCCACAACAGTATTACGGACCTGTCTGGTGTGTTCCTTGGTCTTCATGATGCTCTCTGAGCTTTCAACAGAACCCTGAGACTTGATTACACACAGGTGGGTTCTATTTATCACCATCAGCCATTTAGGACAACATTGGATCATTCAGAGATCCTCGCTGAACTTCTGGAGTGAGTTTGCTGCACTGAAAGTAAAGGAGCCGAATAATTTTGCACGCACCACTTTTCAGTTTTTTATTTGCTAAAAAAGTTTAAAATATCAGATAGATTTCGTTCCACTTCACAATTGTGTCCCACTTGTTGGTGATTCTTCACAAAAAATTTAAATGTTATATCTTTATGTTTGAAGCCTGAAATGTGGCAAAAGGTTGAAAAGTTCAAGGGAGCCGAATACTTTCGCAAGGCACTGTATATATATACACACACAGAATACTGTATATATAAATATATATATATATATATATATATATATATATATATATATATATATATATATTTGTATTTCTATAGTGGTGTCAATGGAAACTTGTGGGTTACAGGGGTAAATAAAATACATCTGGAAGCTCACAGCCAAACCTCTGATGTAACTAGAAGTGTGCTGGAATATCCCTGTTTGGATCACAAGCAGCAAAAGAGATTTGAAAGAGGGTCCACTTTAAGCCATACAGTACATTGACAGAAAATAATACACATTCACATACAAACATTTCCAGAGTAATCAAGAAGTATTGTCTTTGTGTATCAAGTGTGAATGATGATATCACCATGGCAATCAGCCTCAGACCTGTTCTCTGTCAGAAGGGTTATATTTTTTAGTCTCAAATTATATGAGCCTTTTCTGATGCAAAAGAAAAAATATGTATAACCTGATGCTATCAGTGTCTTGAAAGTGATCATACACCCTTGTATAAGCCCACTGCAACAACCGAGCTCAGGTGATACACACCTTTACCTGTTTATCTGTAACCCACAGATCAAAGGGTATTTCTGAGTTTCCAGAAGGCAGGGGGGGGGGGGCGAGGATCTGGGGTCACACACTACACAGCACACAGCAGACAGCTGAGTGTAATCCGACACCTGAGTGGAGGGAATGAACCCACGCTTTGGTAATAAAACCTGGAAGCTGATTGGTGTCTATGCACAGTTGCATCAGATTTTGCACCCACCAGCTTTAGTAAATAAAAGTAGAAATATCTTCATGTATAATCCAACCTAATGGCAGAATACTGGTACTTCTGTATATGGCATGGCTTGCTAAATATTGAGCTGAATTTTGACTTACTTAATAACACACCATGTGGCTCACCGGAACCAGACCTTGACAAGAAAGTATAAGCATATATATGTTTATCACAGAGATAATCTTAGAGGTGAGCTTAAAATAGTGCCCCCAACTGTTTCTTTACACATGAATTAATAGAGAGTAACCCATAGCAGATATCAGATATCTTGTGCTAAATCAGTATTTCCAAAAAAGTTAGTTGATGCCCAATCTGTTGCAGAAAAGCTACTGTATGTATAATGTATAGTAGTAGTGTGGGAGCACAGATTTGAATGCTGATGGGATATATTTACACATTGTTCTACATTTAATAAGCAGTGTATGTGTTTGTCTACCCATGTTACTTGCTGAGTCAGTTTCGCTATAACTGAACTGTTTTTTTTCTTTTACAAAAATATAATTTTCCATCTATGTCTACCGCTGCCCACTGCCTTTCAGAGATCCATTAAAAAATTAGATTTCTGTTTTGCCTAATAGATAGTTATTTAAAAGTACATTTACAGTTATTTAAAGTAAAAAGAAAAAATGTTCACATATTTTTAATTGTCAACCGTCTGCTTGTAAAGCCTTTTCCTTTTCTGTGCAACTGGTCATTGGTCTTATCAGTGTCCCTAATATTATGTGGTTGATTCGCACAATGCCACACATTTCATAATTCATTATTTTTCCAAATATTCACTGTACCACCTCCTGACACATTCCTGAACTCTAATAGTACCACATCATATTTTGCAGTGCCTATAACTGCAACATCATCCTGTTATTGAGATATTCAGTGACACAGCAGATGTGAATTTTTTGTCCATGCAATCCCACTATGAACCTTGTTTGAAATTTCCACTGATGTGCAGAGGATAATGACAATTTAATATACAAAAGGATAAGGGCTATTAAAGCACATATTTGTTCTGCCAAATCTTCTCATAGGTAACTAAAATACATTTATCCTGTCTTGTCAAGAGCTTGTCCCAAATAGACATTACTCACTGTGCCTAATGTAATAAATCATAAACAGACAATTATTCAGAACATTCTCTACACTAGGTTCCTATAAAACATTACTGTTTAGAGCCTGAAATCTGTGACTGAGAACAAAGTAGGTGCAAATACGGTCATTAGTCATGACTGCTTCTATTTAATCAAATTCCAATAACTCTAGGTACTTCATACCATTTCATCTAACTTACTAATGCATTTCATTCACAGCAGAACCAATTTCTAAAATCCAGCTCCCTCCTAGGTATGAAATTTGGAAAGTTGCAGAAAATCAATAAATGTCATGTTCTCCCTATAATAATATATATGTTACAACCACATTCCATTATTTCAGTTTCCCTGTGTATAAAAATACTGAACGGTATTATGTGCTACTTGTTATTATTCTGCTGGTCATGTAAACAAAGGATTTACATTGGGACACTGTGTTTTGCATTACTGAAGCCCTTCTATGGTACAGATATGCATAGAACTTCTTCTGGACTGTAATATGCCAATGGATTTGGCATGTAGGATATTAGGTATCGATAATGAGCACCCCAGCATGTTACAGTAGAGTGCACGGTAAGGTGGAGCCTATGTCTGTACTCAAAGGGACACCTACAAGCAAAAACATTTTGTTGGGCTGTTGTTATGCAGACCTTCTGCAATTAATATTTCTCAGTCCTTGACCTGGAACAGTTATGAAGATCAGGAATATCAGATAAAGGTAAACATTACTATCTACATTGTGGGTGGAGTTTACTGTGGAGACCTGAAGAGGCGAAGTACTCATGTCCTTGTAGGCTGCCAAAGATATATGCCTAAACACAGGGTATGGCGTTAAGGCGGCACTCTTTGGTATGAGCAACACTTCTCCTGAGTGACTGGTGCAAGACAGACAGGATTGACTTGTCAGGCTCTAGTAGACTTCAACAAAATTGTGGCTGTCTGCACACAGACACTGACTCCCTTTTGCATGAATGTGAATAAGTTGAGTAAAAGATGGCTTCAGTTCCTGCTCTCCACCTGTAGAGAACTCCCCAGATGCATTTCGCTCTCCTTCTTCGGGCTTAATCATAGAGGCCTCTGCGATTCAGCTCAGAAAAGGATGAAATGCGTCTGAGGAGTTCTCACAGTTCTCACAGGTGGAGAACAGGAGCTGAAGCCATCTTTTACTCAGATTATTCACATTCATGCAACAGGGAGTCAGTGTCTGTGCGCAGATGGCCATCATTTTGTTGATAATTTCCTCTCTGGTTTATATACAAGGAGCAACCGACTTCTCTTCTGTTGTATTTAAAGGCCACCAGTAGGGGGTGGCACCATGGAAACCCAGGACACTGGGCAGCAAAGTTAACTATTTTCTATCCTTGAAGCACCATCAGATACACTTAATTGTATAGCGTAACAGTGCAATAATCATAGCACATTGTAGTACAACACAGACAAAAACAATGTAAGGCACCTGCCTACATACTTTTTCCAGATCAGTGACTTAACGTACTCAAGAGGGCCATTGTGGCAGCTATGTAATTAGCATTTTCAGGAGAGCAGCAATTGCAGCTTTTATGCTTCACTCATAATAAGAATAGAAATAAATGAAAATATGAAACAGAGTGGATAATTAGGAACCATTACTATTATATGGTTGCAGAAGATGCTCAGTTTTAGAGTACCGTATATTCTATACATGTATAAACAGAGATAAGACCTGCCATGTCTTTTTGCCACCTTTCCACTTCATATATTATATCAAGATTCTTGTTTGCCATAGAAGAAATATTACACATCTATTAAATCACTATCCACAATCTACTTCAGCCTCTCTCAGCCAGAAGTTGCTAGGGGTTCCTTAGGCAATTAGCAATTTCTGCCTCTCTGATAAGTTACTAGTAATAGCAATGATCTTTTTTGGATATCTGTGAAGGGGGATTCTTCCCAATGATCACAATTGTAAGGAAAATTCATCCCACTGGCCATCATGCTAATATACCATTAATTGTATGTAGCACCTTCCTAGATAGGTGCTAGGATTAGGTAGCTTTAGTGCTGGCTCACTGTGTTCAGTAGAGCTGTGTGTGTCTTTGTTAGGTAAATTTAGCTTGCCTCGCTGTAGCCAGTGTGGCTGCATTTGTTGTTGTCAGGCAAATCTAGCCGTGCTCACTGAATCCAGTGCAGCTGATTAATTAGGTCAGTTCAGTGTTCTCAGCTGCTGCTAGTCTGATAGCTCTGGTAGAATTCTTTGGAACATAGGTGTGGGGCAATGGAGATGGCAGTATGAATATTTATGCAGCCCTGGCCAATCCCAGGGGGCAGGGCCCTGAAGACTGCTGGGTAACTGCATAAATACTCTGAGAGACTGAGCTTCTGGTCTTCTCCTGCAGAGGATCAGTCCAGCCTGGAGGGCTGCTGCCCTCCAGGGCAACACTGCCATGTGTTTGCTTGGATGCTGAAGCTATCGAGAGCTGACCGAGGGGCTGTCTGATGAACATATAGTTTGGTATCACTGAAGTTGGATGGATGCAACCAATTATCCCTGGACATTCTGTGAGTATAGACTGCTGTGAGAGATCTTAGAGACTTTTTTGCTGCTGCCACCCCTCTTGTGCTAGAGCGTCAGCTGCGTGTTTGTCCAAAGAGGACATCATCTGTTGTCCTGAACAGCTTAAACCCCATACACACTATCAGTTTTTACGCTGAGTTTTTCCTTCAGATTTACCAAAATCATATAATATGAGGTCAAACCTTAGGAGTTTCAATTTGTATGCAATCAGGCAGGCCCTTGCACTACATGGTTTTGGTAAACCTGAAGGACACAGAGAACTAGATAGACTAAAGCCTCAACAGGGACATGTGTGTGTAAACACACAAATCCCTGTTCTGTGAGGAGAGGAGAGGCAGATCATGAGTTCCTAATAGCTAGGAACCATGATCTGTCATCTCTTACCTCGCCCCCTGGTGTTAACCCCTTTCCTGCCAGTGACATTTATAGAGTTATCAGTTCATTTTTATAGCACTGATCGCTGTATAATTGCCAGTCAACCCAAAAATGTGTCAAAAGTGTTCGATGTGTCTGCCATAATGTCGCAGTCTCGATAAAAATTGCAGACCCCCGCCATTACTAGTAAAAAAAATAATAATAAAAATGCCATAAATCAATCCCCTATTTTGTAGTCAATATAACGTTTGCGCAAACCAATCAATATACGTTTATTGAGATTTTTATTACCAAAAATATGTAGAAGAATACATATCGGCCTAAACTGAGAAAAAAAAGAGCTTTTTTTAAAAAAAATGGGAATATTTATTATAGCAAAAAGTACAAAATATTGTGTTTTTTTCAAACTTGTCGCTCTTTTTTGTTTATAGCGCAAAAAATAAAAACCGCAAAGATGATCAAATACCACCAAAAGAAAGCTCTATTTGTGGGAATTAAGGACATCAATTTTGTTTGGGTACAGCATCAAATGACCACGCAATTGTCAGTTAAAGTGACGCAGTGCCGTTTTGCCAAAAATGGCCTGGTCGTTGAGCAGCCAAATCTTCCGGGGGTGAAGTGGTTAAAAAGCTTAAGAAAGGCTGGTCTAGTTTATCTAAAATTTTGTTCTCAGATGAAGGGAAAAATTGTGATCCTCAGGGTCAGTATAGCTTGAAATCAGCTAATTAATGGGTGAATCACTAGATTCCCCTCAATTTCATATGTTCGTTACACAGGTTATGACAGTATTGTTACACCTGATCAGCTATAACCAAGGTACTAATATCTGACATTTTTGCCATTACCATTTAAATCTATAGTGCTACAGGTCACAGTATTAGAGATAACCTCCAGGTACATATAGGTACAGAAGTACTTGAATTTGTCTTAATGCCAGCCTTCTGTCACCCTTTGCATAGAAACACTCAGACTGGAAGGGGACCAGGTGGCTCTAAGAGCCAATCAAGGTTTGCTGCATGCATGTGTAATGACAAGGAACATGCTAATTGGAAGAAAGAGCAAAGTGAGCAGACTTGATGATGTATTAGTGTGTTTTTTTCTCTTTCAATGTCCAATCAGGATACAGGGGAAATGTTACACCAATGTATTCTATAATTCTAACAGACAAAGTGGTGTCGGTCTGATTGCTATGCGCTCTGGCAGTGGTGTATGCCCAGATCCATAACACAGGTTACAATTTGTATTTCAAATGTGTAATTGTTTGCCTAGAATTCAGCTTGAGGTTTACAATTTAAAGCCACATAACTGATGGTGTAGGCCAGGGGTAGGCAACCCGGGGCCCTCCAGCTGTTGTGGAACTACATTTCCAATGAGGCATTGCAAGGCTGGCAGTCACAATTAAGCCCAGAGACATGATGGAACTTGTAGTTCTGCAACAGGTTGCCTACCCCTGGTATAGGCTTTAATAAAACAAGTTAATACACACATAGTGTATTTAGCAACATAAAAGATGACTCAACTGCAAAGTAATTCCACTGAGCAGCTAGAACTTCTCCAAGGTTTCATAGATCTTTTATCAGGGCTTGAAATAGCTGTCTTTTTTTAAAAAGCATTTTATTTTTTAGACTGCAGGTCATAAATTGGATACTTTTTGTACTGTTGTATTGTGAACTAAAACTAAAGATAAAGTATAATGCATTTCTAGTGAGAAAATATGTACTTGGTTTTACAGTGTTCACCCTAAAGTAATTTTTTTAAATGACTTGTTCTTCCATATTTTTGCTTTTATGTTAAATACAGAGTTTTGTATATGCTACTAGTAGAAAAAACTCTGTATTTAATCTCCCTGCTTACTTGAAACATGTAGGATGCCACTGCTGAGAATTTGTTTTGAAAATGCAATGTGCTTAAATGGCATACCAACCCTCTGTATACCAGCAGTCTGTGTTCTGGGCATTCATCTTGGGTGCAGACTGCCATAAAAGTTAGTACCACTCAGTGCACTGTCTGACCCCTTCCAGCAACAGACACTTTCAGGTTCTCTTAGTTTAAAGGCTGTTGGTAGAGGGGCTAGACAGTGCACTTGAGCCTCCTGTTTGCACCAAGACCCCGGGACCTCATACAATGGGGCTAAATGCCCAGCATGCATGAGGCCTAAGGAGTTCTGACTTCTCTCTAACTTTATGGATTTGCACATTTATTCTGAGTCAGTGAAACTAATGAAGACAAGCGGGTTGATTTACTAAAGGCATACAGGGGTTGATTTACTAAAGGAAAAAAGGCTGCGCACTTTGCAAAGTGCAGTTGCCCTCTGCAAGGGCAGTTGTTCCATAGCTTAGTAAATGAGGTAAGGCTTCACTTTGTATCCAATCACATGCAAGAAAAAATGAAAAAAAAAAACATTTCTGTTTGCTCATGATTGAAGTCAGCAAAGCTTCTGCTCGTTTACTAGGCTTTGGAACAACTGCACTTTGCAAAGTACACAGTCTTTAGTAAATCAACCCCATAGCCTGTGCCCTTTGTAAGTGCAATAGCACACATTTTCCCCAGAGCTTTGTGAATGTGGTGAAGCTTCACTTTGTAAAAATTATCTACAAGGAAAATAGGAAAAACGGGATTGATGGAAATCACCAGAGATTCACCACATTCACTAAGCTCTGGGGAAAACTGGTGCAGTCTATTTGCCTTTAGTAACTCATCCCCAAAGGATCAGCAAAATAGCCAGGGAGTTAGCATTTTCATAAGGAGGACAACCATGAAAACCACCATGTTTCTCTCAGGAAAGCACACAAGGGTTTTTAGTGAGTTGACCGACTCAAATACTTGCATTGTGAGAGAGAAGCAACAAAGCATAGCCAATGTATAACACTGCAAAGAAAGAAGAAAGAACTGTAAACTATAGACAGAAATTAAGCTTTCAAAACAATAAAATCTAATGATATTATTATTTAACGTGTATGCCCAACTCTAGCATATTTTTAGATTTGGATAGGGTGGAGAAGTATTAGAACCCATGTCAGCATGTTACTGCTAACTGGGGAATCGTTGGAGGGATTAGTGCTCACTCACTGTCATGGCAAAAATTGTTTCACCAGGCAGGAAGTGAAAGAAAATCTGCAGATGCAAACAGCAATAAACAACTTATAGAATTTCCAAGACTACTGTGAAAAAATAAACAATTTTTTTTTCTAAATGGCAACTGTCCCTCTGCTCCTGCTGCAGATCTTCCTCCATTTCCTGTCTGGTAAACCTGGGATCAGGGTATAATACATGCAGTATGTGAAGGTAAATCTATCTAGTATACTCGTAGAGAGAAGGAAAAAAACCAACAACCCTTCCTTACTTAATTCAAAACAAAAACGTTTTGGCTGGACATATGCCTTTAAGTGAACTTGTGATTTATCCATGCAAGGCAAAGCAACAGGCTCTTTTAATTGCCATCTTCCCAAGCTGCAAATACTCTTTTTTTTGGCCACAAATCAAGGAAGCCTTGTGTTACTAGCCATGAGTTGGAGCTTACATGGGGCTGAGGAAATTCTCTGCTCCACCACATGACAACACTTGGTGCCTATAACCAACCAGCCAACCAGCAAAGACCATTGATGTAATTTGGGAGGAAGGGGAGTAATGCAAATTCTGAGAAGCACTGGTTAGCTTTAATGCAATCAGATCTTATTTACATGTATATATGAAACATAACTGGAAGACTATACATTCCCTTACAGTATATGTGAACCCTTACCTTGTATAACAACCCATTCATTAACCACTTGCCATCCGGCCACAGTAAATTTACTGTGGCAGTGCAGCATGGGCAGGCTGAATCATTAACATGTATGTCACCAGCTGAGGGGCCTGTGGCATGCCACTTCCGTGACCGCTGTGTCTGCTCCCAGTACCCAGCTGCTTTGAGTGGTCGGGTATCACGGATCACTATGCGATCACATGATCAAAATGTAATCACAACTGTTATGAATGGGTTTCCTTCCTAACAGTTGTGCTTGGTATTGTGATGCTAAGAGAACTAATCTATATAATAATATCCTAATTTCCCTTGGGATTAATAAAGTATTCTGAATATAAATTGAGTGGAAAAAAAAACGAATTAGATAAAACTACAGCGTTCCTTGAAGATTTACCAAAAGACTACATCAATAGGGAATGTGTATCTTAAACTACGGATATTCTATGCATATTGAGAGAAAGGATTACACGGAGTAAAAAAGTTTTGCCTGGAGTTATTTTTTAAATTTTGTTAAATAGGACAGCCCCAGCTCAGATACTGCATTACAAGTAATGGTACCACACATAAAAACATGATTTTTTGCAAGTACTGTTATAGTTTTAGTCATTGACATAAAAAGAATAATTGGTTTTAATATTATTTCTTAAAATCAACAAAAATTCATTCTTTCTATCTTTAATTAAAAAAATGGCCCCACTTCAATCAGCACCAGGGGATGGATTATCGCTAGAAATTTTGCATGTTATTACAAATGTTAGGCAAATGGAATGCTAATTTAGTCGGATGGAGAATCATCCTCATGTAAATGTGGATTCTAGATCTCATGGGTGAAGAAAATTACATATTTAACAGACTCTTTATATTTTCCCCTGTCATTTTTATTAAATATATGCAGATATGGGCTTAAGTTTAATGCCAGTGTATTCAACTGAGTTGAAAGCATAAACCGAGTTAAAATCACATTGCAATGTTGAAATGTTAGATTGTACAGCTATCATCTGAGGGCTTAGCAGTTAATCTGTGTTAACTGTACCAAGTATTTTGAAGAAATTTGGCTTTTTTTTACCCTTAATTAGTCATTAAATTGATCAGAAATTACAAACAATTACAAAGAATTATTGAACACTGAGCTAGCATTTACATTTTCATTTGAGCTAGCACCCACCAAATGTACCAACTCATACCTGCCCCATTTGCTAATTTTATAGTACAGCAGAGCTTCCTTTATGCTAGGTTCACACTTCTGCGTGTGGCTGTTGGTGCGGGAATTGCAGCTATAGTTATTATTATTATTATTATACAGGATTTATATAGCGCCAACAGTTTGCGCAGCGCTTTACAACATAAGGGTAGACAGTACAATTACAATACAAATCAATACAGGAGGGATCAGACGGCCCTGCTCGTTGGAGCTTACAACCTAGAAGGGAGGGTCAATTGGAACAAAAGGTAATACTGTGGGGGGATGTGCAGATAGAGAAAATGAAAATACGGTTGTTGTTATGTGTGGGTAGGATATGCTTCTCTGAAGAGAAGGGTTTTCAGGGATCGTCTAAAAGCTAATAAAGTAGGAGATAAGCGGACAGATTGGGGTAAGGCATTCCATAGGATTGGAGAGGCTCTGGAAAAGTCCTGGAGGCGAGCATGGGAGGAAATGATAAGGGAGCTATAGAGCAGGAGGTCTTGAGAGGAACGAAGAGAACGAGTAGGTTGGTATTTAGAGACAAGGCTAGTGATGTAGCTGGGGGCGAAATTGTGGATGGCTTTGTACGTAGTTGTTAGTATTTTGAATTAAATTCTTTGGCCGAGTGGAAGCCAGTGGAGGGATTGACAGAGAGGAGTGGCAGACACAGAGCAATTGGTAAGGTGGATGAGTCTGGCAGCAGCATTCATGATGGATTGCAGAGGTGATAGACTATGTAGAGGTAAGCCAATGAGAAGTGAGTAACCTGCAGTTAAAATGCACTCCTCTGTGAAAACATGCACGGCTGCCAATCATTCTGAATGGTATCCCTACGCATGTAAAACCACAGTGCGTGTGCGGGAACCACAGGGAAAACGCATTTGAATGGGCTACCGTGCCTGCGCCAAATGCGGCCCGGAAAAATGCATAGGTGTGAACCAAGCATAAAGGACACGTTCTACTTCCAAAAAGAATATCAAAAAAGTTTATACCTCATTTTAATGAGTGGAGCCACACAAATAATTCCTTTGGGTGTTGGTGGTGCCTTCACCCCGTAAACTTCTAGAAGTAACTCCTGAGGAAAGCAAGAATTGGTCTTGCTATAAAAAAAAAAAAAAAAATTAATTTGATGTTCCGGTTACACAGTTGTGGAAAAATTTGTCTTTGGGTGTTGGGGGTGCCTTCACCCCATAAACTTCTAGAGGTGCTCTTGATAAAAGCAAGAATTGGTCTTGCTGCAAAAAAAATGTCAATTTGACGCCCATGTGACACAGTTGCAGGAAAATTGGTCTTTTTGTATTGGTGGTGCCTTCACCCCGTAAACTTCTAGGGGTAACTCCTGATGAAAGCAAGAATTGGTCTTGCTATAAAAAAATAATTTATTTGATACCCCGGTCACACAGTTGTGGAAAAATTTGTCTTTGGGTGTTGGGGATGCCTTCACCCCATAAACTTCTAGAGGTACTCTTGATAAAAGCAAGAATTGGTCTTGCTGTAAAAAAAAATTCAATTTGACGCACATGTGACACAGTTGCAGAAAAATTGGTCTTTTTGTATTGGTGGTGCCTTCACCCCATAACCTTCTAAAGGTATTCTTGATGAATGCAAAAATTGGCCTTGCTGTAAAAAATTGCAGATGGGATCTTAAAGCTGACAGCCCTGGGCACTGAGGACAAACATTTTTTAGAAATGTATCACTGAGGCGGCCTCCTTGTCCACTGCTTTTCCTTTGACCAATAGAAGCCTCAAAAATAGCTTTTCTATGAGACTATAACCTACCAGAGTCTGGAAAGACGTTACATAAACTCTTCTTTAAGGTATCCTCAAGATATTTCATCCTGTGCTCCCTCTGCCAGGGCAGGATGAGTTCCATAACTTTCCTCTTGTAACGTTGGCCAAGGAGGGTTACCAACCAATAATGATCCTTCTCCTTGCTGTTACAAATTTTCGTGACTTTCACAGTCTTTGAAGAATAAGGAAAGCCATGCACCGCAAGTTTATGGAGGCATGAGAAGCAGAGTCCTAAGAGTCACTGAGGATTACAGTATATGGAACTGCCTCCTCCCAGCCACGTACTACTCCCAAGGTTTCTGGGGACTAAAAACCATCTGTTAAGGTTTGACGTATGTCTTCCTCTGCTTCTATGCCTCCAAAACTGCCAGAATCCTCCTCCTCCACCTTCTCTTGTGTGTTCTGGGGCGTCGCAAGAATGGTGTCTGCATAAAGTGGGCCTTGAAAGCAAAATAAGTCCTTCTCTTGCTCCTGCTGCTCTGCCTCGAGTGCTCTGTCCATAATGCAATGCAGGGTATGCTCCAGCAGGAACACAAGAGGGATTGTGTCAAGCATTGTCACGGCTCACCATCCTTGTCGCCTCCTCAAATGATGACAGTACAG
The DNA here is from genome assembly GCA_028564925.1 of Lithobates sylvaticus. NCBI lineage: Eukaryota > Metazoa > Chordata > Amphibia > Anura > Ranidae > Lithobates > Lithobates sylvaticus. Next base: position 104,127,437 of record CM053031.1, on the reverse strand, counting down.
TGCATGCATCCTTTATTAGCAGCCATTGGCGTGGGAGGAAAAAGTCAAGCTGCCCTGAGCTTGTCCTTGTGCCATACTCACACAGGTGCACTGATGCGCAGCCATGTTGAAACAGGAAGGGGCCATCCCAAAACTGTTCCCACAAAGTTGGGAGAATTAAATTGTCCAAAATGTCTTGGTAATCTGACAACTTAAGAGTTCCATTCACTGGAACTAAGTGACCAAGCCCAACACCTGAAAAACAACCCCACACCATAATCCCCCTCCAATAAAGTTCATATGCATGTAAAGGCAGGCGTCGCAATCATTTTGGTAATATAGTGTATATATATATCTTTTTTTTATTTGGTCCTTGGATACAATGCAGGTCCTGAGTAGAAAGTGGATTTGGAGAAAAAAAAATGCACAACACATTTGGATGCTGGTTCACAGCAGACTTTATTTGACCCATATATACCATTAAGGGGTTCTTTTTCTGGTGAGAGCATAAAATATGTTTATGGACTGCATTGGACATTGGGATCTTTAAGAAAAGTGCTGTTTGGCTGCTTTCACACTGGGGCGGTTTGCAGGCGTTATTGCGCTAAGAATAGCGCCTGCAAACCGACCCGAAACAGCTGTTGCTGTTCCTTCAGTGTGAAAGTCCGAGGGCTTTCACACTGAAGCGGTGCGCTTGCAGGACGCTCAAAAATGTCCTGCAAGCCGCATCTTTGGCACGCTATAGGAGCGGTATATTTACCGCTCCTATATCGCCCGGTCCCATTGAAAACAATGGGGGAGCGCTGCAGCGGCGGTTTGCGGGCGGTATTGACCCTTTTTCAGCCGCTCGCGGGGGGTAAAACCACCCCGCTAGCGGCCGAAATGCGCCGCTAAAACGCCGGTAAAGCGGCGCTAAATATAGGGCCGTTTTACCGCCAGCGCCCCCACCGCTCCAATGTGAAAGCAGCCTTTCTGTTTTATATACTGTATGAGCTGACAAAGGTAGACAATCTCTAATAGAAACAGAGATATCTACAAAAATTGATAAATAAACTAGTGTTTTTGCTATATCAGACAAAAAGCATTATTAACATGGATGCCATCTTATAGATGCATACTGGCACATAAATTAATCAAAAGTATCCATATAATTAAATGACAAATAACTTATATAGTTACATGTACAATATTATTTTCCAACCAAGTTATGTAATGGAAGAATGCATATACAAAAACATGTATTTGTTTCTTTCAGAATAGACATTATTTCAGACAACAAATAGAAGCGAAAACTTAGTTACTGTATAATGCAGCACCCAAACTCACTGAGAGAAGACAAAACAAAAAAACACAAAAGAAGCCAGCTGGTATATGTGCATGGTGTGACTAATAGGTTTACTGAGCTCCTGACAGGTTTCCTACTCTTCATTAACAAGCCTCTGTTTGCTCTGCAGTAAAAATATCTTTCTTATGGAAACTGTGTTTCCGCATTCTTTCATCCAGTCTTGTGATATCACATTTAAGGTTCTTTACTCCTTTTGATCTTTGACAGGTCTTTATAATCTTTAGTGCAAAGTACCTTGTTCCTAATCTTTACATAGCAAACATACGGGAGATGGAATCTATTCAATGAACTGCATTCGTAATTGTGTATTTCAAGGATATAGAGTGTCCAGCATAAATGAGTACACCCCTTTTAAAAAGTAAGATTGTAATCAATATCTCAATCAACACAAGAACAATTTCCAAAATTTTGACTAAGTAAGGTTAATAATATAACTTAGATTACAAAATCTTCAGTTTTTTACGCAAATTAGTTGATGCAAAACTTAATACACTCCACAACAAAAACTAGTACACCTAGTATTTTGTATGACCTCCATGATTTGTAAGGACACCAAGTCTTCTAGGCATGGAATGAACAAGTTAGCGACATATTGCAACATAGGTGTTCAATTGGGTTCAGATCAGGGGACATACTTGACCACTGAATCACTCACACCCTGTTCTTCTTCAGAAATGCAACAGTGGCCTTAGTGTTTTGGATCATTGTCATGTTGGAAAAGTGCACAATGACCAAGGGCATGGAGTGATGGTAACATCTTCTCTTTCGATATAGAGCAGTACATCTGTGAATTTATGATGCCATCAATGAAATGCAGCTCTCCGACACCATCAGCACTCATGCAGCCCGACAGACGGACACTGCCACCACCATGTTTCAGTGTAGGCACTATGCATTTCTCTATTTACTCCTAACCTTTGTGACACCATACAGTTTTGAAGCCATCAGTTCCAAAAACATTTAGTTTCTTCTCCCCTTACTCCATAGTACAGAGTGCCAGTAGTCTTCTTCGTTTTCAGCATGGGTCCTGGCAAATTATAGGTGGGATTTTTTGTCAGATAAAAAGACAAGAGTAAAAGAGAGAGTGCACCAGCCCTAGTGTGACAATGTTTTTTAAGAAAAAATACAAATGAATGTAGTACACTCAACTAACAGTCTCTGTCCAGTCTCTGTCCAATAGTCCATAAGCAGCTGCCAACAAACTGCACAAGAGGATCCTGCAATGCAGAGAGACTCCACACAAGGACACGTGCACGATCAGTGATATAAAAATGCACTGATTACTGTATAAATGACACTGGCAGGGAAGGGGTTAACACTAGGGGGCGATCAAGGGATTAAAGCGGTTGTTAAGCCACTCTAACCCTATCAGCACTGCCTCCTACAGTGTTATGAGAGCAGCAGGGGGGGAGGGGTGGCTCACACACAGACATAGAGGGGAAAGAGAGGAGGACACAGGAGCAGAAAGGAGAGCAGATAGCAGGCTGCTGATGACAGAGACACATAAACTGACCACGATGTCTGGTCTCAACAGCCATGATACACCGTGGTCATTTACAGAGGGGTGGGGGGAAACTGGCAGGATCAGCCAAGTTTTTTTTAGGTGTTACAGGGGGCCAAATGACACAGGACAAGCACTGTGTCATATAACATGTTTTAAAGGAGCAGGATCCATTTTTTGGGGGGGGTTAACAAATGCTTTAAGTGTTTCCTAGGGAGGTGTTTCTAACTGTGGGGGGTGTGGACTGACCAGGAGTAGAGAGATCTAGCGGTTCCTGATCACTAGGAACAGACTATCTCTCTCTACTCCCCTGTCAGAATGGGGATCTGCTTTGTTTACACTGGCAGATCCCCATTCTGGCTCTCTGTGGAGAGATTGCGGGTGGCCGGCAGACATCGCGGCCGTCGGCCATGCGCTCCTGCTATAGCTTTTGCATGGAGCGCCATACCAGTATGGCGATTTGTGCAATAGAGCCGCCCTGCCTCAGTATATCTGCGGCGGCTGGACGGCAAGTGGTTTAGTTACGCCCTTCTATAATAAACTGTCTGCTGGACACCTGTTTAACGAATAATTAGACTAACCTGTAGTTGAATTCTTGCTAATTAGGATTTTTTGGTCTAAAATGTAGCTTTGCTCCTAAGACTTTCATTGGGGTGTATTCATTTTTGCAACCTGCTCTTGAATAAATTTGTTAGGAAAAATACTTTTTTGTGTGTGCAAATTAACAAATCTTGTTTGCAATTAATGGCCCGCATTTGTGGGAGTATTTTGTAGCATAGTGTACCATAGAAAATATAGATTCTGAAAGGAAAGTAAAGGTTTTCTGACAAATCTGTTGGAGTGTACTCATTTATGCCGAGCAATGCATATCAAGTATAGGTGTAAAAATAAGTAGAAATGGAGAATTCAAAATCCTGTTATACAGAATTGTATAGTTAAACCCTAGGCAACAAACTAATTCCACACGTGCAAAACATTTGTGGACTGTCTTATCTGTCAAAAGAGTAGTTATTCTGCTCATCCAGCCTTGATAACTACTGTATATGCCTCTGCCAAATAGCATAGTCAGATGGATGACTTCACTTTTTTCCACTTCAGTAATGCAATACAGCTTGGTCACAGACTAAAGCCTGGTACACATGAGCTGAATATGGACTGGTATTGGCCAGTTCAACAGAAACCGGCCAACATTCGGCCCGTGTGTACATCAGCCTGTCTGGCAGAAGCCAGCCAAACAGACATTTGGAAAAACCAGCATCCGATCTGCATCCAATCAGCACTGGCAGCCAATGGTTGCTAGCGCTGACCAGCGTGGGGGGGGGGGGGGCAGTCCCCTTGTCAGAACACAATAACTCAGCGGGTAGATTGCTTTACTAGTGTTGCATAGTTATTACAGTGATCTCCTCCTGAGCCCCCCAGTTTTTTTTTCATGCAGCCAACTGGCTTTATCTACTGCCCAGTGCATGGGCACTGAAGAAACATCACCATACTGATAACATCATCGCTCTGTTCACACCTGACTCCTGTCAGCAAGGGCCTGTACTGACTCAATGGAATACTCATAATGCTGCCTAAGCCTCTTTTAGTTCACACCCTGTTGTACTGTTGAGAACAAAAATCTAATACAAAGCCATATTTGAGCACTTATATGATCTAAATACACATGAAGCCACATTTCAGTGAATATTCAGCTTTAACTAAAACACTGTCCAGCAGGTATTGAGGCAGGAAAAACAATATCGCCTAATCAACTATTTCTAATTTTGACACACAGTGGTTGCGGAAAATAAATTTGTATTGTGTATGGCTGGCCTTAGTCGCCACATGCACCACAGCACAATGCACAGGAGTTAAGACTGGGTTCACACTGGTACGACACGACTGTTGTACTACTGTCATCCTACTTTGCCTTGCTACATCTGTCCTACTTTGGTCCTACTTTCATCTGACTTGAATGAACAAGATAAGATTTTGCTCTGACTTTAAGATAGTATGACTTGTCCTTTGATCAATCGAAACAATCCCATAAATTCATTTTACTGCTCATGTGATCACCATGTTGGATGTCACAAGTCGGATGGTTAGGACGAGGATCCTACTTTGATACGACTTCAATGATATTCAATGGGCTGAAGTAGGACCAAAGTAGTACAGGGAGCATTTTCAAAGTCGGACCGACTTGTGTCGGACCAAATAAGATGGCTCTCATAGGGAAACATTGATTTTCACACATTATGTGACATGAGCTCCCAATGTCAGAGCGTTTGGCATACAAGTGTGAACCCAGGCTGACTTAATAAAACTGGAGGGTGCAAAATCTGGTACAGCTGTGTATGGTAGCCAATCAACTTCCAACTTCAGCTTGTTCAAATAAGCTTTGACAGAAAAAACCTGGAAGAGGAGTGGTTTCTATGCAGAGCTGCACCTGATTTTGGACGCTCCCGTTTTAGTAAATAAACCCCACAGTGTCTTTTGCTGGTTGTGTAAACATGCAGCCTGACCCATTTTGCATACCTTGTGGTGCAATTTAGCCCAATTGTTTTGAGTGGGATATTCAGAGCACAGCACTGTGGTGTGAATTGGCCTTGACAGTACTGTGCCAAGCACGAGGGCTGTCAAATGGAGAAAATAATGTAACAGTATATATGAAGAGGGCTCCTTGATGCTCAATAAGAACATTACCATTGGTTGGTGACATAACAGATAAGGGGAACTATGACAATGCTCTGAGATTCTGTTGAAGTTCACACTGCAGTGAACAAGTGGACCAAATATGAAGAGGTTCTTCGAAGTGAAGCAGGTGATTTATTTATGTATCTGTGGTTACCTCAAAATGCAACATTCAATTACTAATATTTGTTATCGACCAAAAACAACGCAATAGGTTTGCTTTAAAGAGGAACTTTACTCTCTCAATCAACATTGACTATTTTTAATCCTTATGTTGCTAGCATTAGTAAATAGATAGGAAAGTATATCATATTTACTTGTATTACACACTTTTTTTTATACATTTCCTCAGTTACTTCCTGGTTTCCAAACCTAGGCAAATGATGTCATACATCCCAGAAGTCTTCAGAAGGGAGGAGAGGAGGAGGGTTTTTCTCAGCTAAGCATACCCTCCTACATGTATGCCTGAGCTAAGGGCAGGTGGATTGCAGGAAGTAACGGCTACATGAAACATCTGCCCTTACTCCAGATGGCTGTGGCTTAAAATGCAAGCAGGGGTGTTTTTCAATGTGATTTCTCAGCAAAATAAAGCATGGAGACATGGATGGATGAGGGTGTTTGGTTTGAATATTAAAAATGCATTAAATTGTATTTTTTGTTTGTGGTGCCCAGATGCAGTGTACTTGCGCTTTTAAGTGTCTCTGCAAAGTGTCCATGCAAAGACAAAAAAAATGAAAAGTGCTCTGTGCTGTGCAAATCTCCTCCAAAAATATAATTGTATTTCTTTATTGCCTCCTGTGCTTATCATTCATGATCCTCTACACCAGAGAACTCACTGAATCATCATAACTACTGATTGGTAGATCATTAAAGGAGAAGTCCAGCCAGAGCTTTTTAGGCTGAGCTTCTCCTCTGGGTCACAGGAGTGCAATCCACTTTGCACTCCTGCGACCTGTTTTCAATGGAGAGCGTCCTGCAGACCACTCTGTGCTGATGTCACTGCCATCAGTCGAGGCAGCACGTCATCCCGACTTCCCAAGTCTGGATCCGCCAGCTGCCTTGATTGATGGCAGTCTCAGCATCTCAGTGAGCCACTGAGATGGGCTCTCCCCACCCCTCCACAGCTCATCGCTCCAATGAGCATGGAGAAGCAGAGAGGAGAGACGCTGACTGCCATCGGTGACGTTCGGTGGCTCGGTTCTGCAGCATCGGTCTGATGTTGCATCCACCTACGTAAGTATGAATAAAAAAAAAACATACTTCTCTTTTAACCCCCCTGGCGGTATTCCAGAGTCTGGCTCGGGGCGGGAACTTCAGTACCAAAAGTGGTAACCCCGAGCCAGACTTGGGCTTGCATTGCAGGATACAGGGGAAGTTACTTACCTTGTCCCCTGAATCCTGCAATGTCTCCCCGCTGTGTGTGCGAGCCGTCTGCTCGCTCGATTCACAAAGTGCCCGAGTGCCGATGATCTCCGCTCCCTGTGACGTTATGACGCACGGGAGCGGAGATCGGCGCCAAATTCAAAAAAGTTAAAAAACACAATACACATACAGTACTGTAATCTTACAGATTACAGTACTGTATAAAAAAAATACACATCCCCTTTGTCCCTAGTGGTCTGTCCAGTGCCCTGCATGTCATTTTATATAATAAATCGATTTTTTTTTCTGCCTGGAAACTGGAGATTGTCCATAGCAACCAAAAATACACATCCCCTTTGTCCCTAGTGGTCTGCCCAGTGCCCTGCATGTCATTTTATATAATAAATCGATTTTTTTTTCTGCCTGGAAACTGGAGATTGTCCATAGCAACCAAAAAGTGTCCCTTTATGTCAAAAGTGGTTTTAGACTGACTAATTCACTACCTGAATTACAAGGAAAATATGGTAAAATGCCCCGGGATGCATGGAGATATAGACAACTCCAACATTTTGTGGTTGTCTCTCCCAAAGCGCATCGCTCAGATAGGAGACTGGATACATGGGAAAGATTAGTCGATAAGGCAGGGAACAATAGACAGGGGCTTTCGAAAGTATATAGCTTACTGATAACCCCCCCAGAACTGGACTCCCTGTGTCCCGTGGAGAGTTGGGAAAGGGAATTGAATCATCCGTTGCCTGAAAGTTCGAGAAGTAAAGTCTTTGACTACACCCACTCAACTTCACTGGACACAGGGATAAAAGAAATGAACTATAAACTACTAACAAAGCGGTATTACGTCCCAATTAAATTACATAAAATTAATCCCAATCAATCACCTCTATGTTGGAGGGAGTGTGGAGAGACAGGTACCCATGCACATATATGGTGGCAGTGCCCTTTAATTCAACCATATTGGAGAGAAGTGGTGGATTGGATAAAGAAGATTAGAGGGACTGTAATGAAACAAGACCCCTGGCAATGCCTGTTCCACGTAACAGGGTACCGAGGAAGAAATATAGAAAAGCTATTACACCATTCCTGCTGAATGCAGCAAAGAAATTAATTCCGAAACAATGGAAGACCAAAAACATTCCGACAATAAAGGATTGGTTTAGGGAGATAGATAAAATTAGATGTATGGAAGAAGTAATACACCTGCAAAACAACTCAGAAACAAAATATCTTGACACGTGGAAGTGTTGGCTAGAATTTAGACTAAGTCAGGCTTATATGAGTTATGTGGGGAGTGGTTAGATGCCTTATTGCTATCGATTTCTTGACTCCCCCCTCTCTTCTCTCCCCCCCCCCCCTTTTCCATTCCCCCTCCTTTTTTCTCTCACCTGTATAAAAAATAAGCACTTAGGGACTTAAAATTAGATAAAGGGTTTTTTTTTTTTTTTCTTCTTCACCTAGTCACTAGGGGGAGGGGGGAGAGAGGGAGAGAAAGAGAGGAGAAATACATTTTTTTTCTCTCCCTCTCTCTTCCCTTTTCACTTTTGTAATCAGAATCACTTAGGGATTCACTAAAATAGACGTAGGGGTTTATTACCGTATAGTATCACAACTAGGAGGTGGGCAGCGCCCCCTTTCCTACCTTCTTCACTAAATTAAAAAATAAAAATAAAAATTCTTCTCACCTTCCTTCCCCCCCCCCTTTTTTTTTTTTGGGTGTCACTAGTATTAGAAGGAACCACTTAGGGATTTATTAAGATAAATGAAGGGGTTTTTTTCGAATCACACACCAATACAGGAGGGGGATGGATGGTGTCCTTCTTCCTCTCCCCTTATGTGTATATATATGTGTGTATATATATATATATATATGTATGTATGTGTATGTGTATATATATATATGTATATTCTTTTTTTTTTCTTCCTTTTTCTCCTCTTCCCTTATTTTTTTTTTTCTCTTCTGGAAGAGGACATCATTATATCTCACATAGGGGGTAATATAAACACATAAACACAACAGCCGATTATGGGAAGGGTGGTGAGAGGTGGATTGGGGAGTGGTTAATTACTTAGGGGGGGGAGAGGGGAGAGGGGAGGGAGGAAAAATGGGAAAAAGAATACTAAATAAAATATTGTTCTAGAGTTAGAGGGGGTAATGAATTACATCAGGAAAAGGGGGAACACTGGGGACTACTACTGGTTTCTTTGAAAAATATATCGAGGTTGATCCATGTGTTTTGTTGATTGTGTGTTTTTCTTTTTTTCTTTTTGTTTATTTGTTATGTATTTATTTATGTACAAGTATTGTATACGTGTGTGTATATACATATATATATATATATATATAAGAATTTGTAATAAAAATTTATCAATAAAAATAATTAAAACACCAAAAAAAGACCAGCTAGAAAACACAGATAATAAATTAGAATCACTTGCAGAATTGAGCGATAGTGATTTGTGGGGAAATGCGTTATCAAACACTAAATCTAATGACAGCGACAATTCTGCAACTGAGCAAATTTCAGTGTTTTTGATTTGATTAAATTATTTAATATTTTTTGTAGTTATTTATTATATTTTAATTTATGATTTTGTGTTTATCATACCCGGGATGTCTACTAGACTCTGGTTTGGACAGATTTAAGTGAGTTATTCCTAAGAATTGCATGCCTACAATATAAAACGCCAAATTTCCCTGCAAAATAATTGTACCGCTTTCAGCACCTAAAACCAGAAAGAATCATACAGCCAGGGAGTTTAAACACTTATGTCTCCCCAGGGGATGGAACCCTTCAGTGCCACTTTCACTCTTAAGCCAGGGCCGCCTCCACTCCTTCACTAGTATATCTCAGTTCATATAGAAAGTTCCATGAAAAGAACAATAAAAGCCTCTATTGTGTAAAACCCTTTTATCTTTTTATTAAAACTGGACCATTAAAATCATATAAGCAATGCCCACTTACATTGTAAAATGCATTTTCCTGCATGTAGGTATATGAAGCATTATCTCCTATGGGACACCACCTCCACAATCAGCCTGCGGCACCCTATTAGGACCTTACTTCCGGGTGTACTAATGTCACTTTTGGGAGTACCGTGTGGGATAATGTCACTTCCTGCTCTGCCCCAATGCGCTGCACCACCCTGATGTTCTCTTTATAATGCAATTTTATGTATAGAGTGGCCCAGGAGGAAGAAGAGAGCATTTTCTAGCATAACTTCAGAAAACTGCCATTTACATATTGGAGTTTCATGAGCTTTCAGACTCCCATGGATCTCTATAAGGTATGTGACCATATGTATTGTCTGAAATGTAACCTGAACATACATCAATTTTTAAAGTTACAATATGACATGTTCACTTTAAACACCCATTCTTTTCTATACAATGCTATCCCTGCACCCTCATAGTGTGCAATGTAGCTATTTTCTTGCCTTTGCTCACCTACCTCCTGCTTCATTGTAGAAGAAAATATGTCATCCTATCTCCCATTCCTTGCTCAGTTTAGAGCAATACATAGTGCACTCCTTTTTTTGTATACCATTTGAAGAGGGGTAATTTAGAGCTTTAATCCATGGTTCCCCAATGGTGTGGTGTATGTTAGTAAACCTCTATCACATCATATGGCACTGACAAGGAAAGTTGTCTTTACTCCATTGAGATCCCTCACATTTATGTTTTTGAGCAAAACTTTTTACCCTCTCAAGGTTTGTTTTACAAGTTGTTACATGGGCCATTACACTTGGGGAAGTTCAACGAATGCAACACTTGATACACTTTTGTTATTCTTTCAGTTTTTGTTCTTCTAGCTCTGGACTTCCCTTTTTACTGTCTGACACTGCAACTAAGAGATCGCCCTACAATATGATATTCCCATAAGTTTCCCTTGTACAGAGTAGCATTATTTATTCATTTTCTTGTCAGTAGCCAGAAGGAAGCAAAGTTTCGAGATCTCTGTGAGAATGCCTTTATTTCATTGTTCATTTGTATTCTGTCTCTGTCACAACTTTCAATATGATGGACAGAAGAAAAAGCAATGAAGGATATTCGGTAAAGCAACTGAGCTTCCATATGTCTATGAAGATTTTCAGGTATTTGGATAACTAGTCCTAGTAATTTAAGACCTTCTGTGTTACCCTATGGTCTTTTTGTCTAGTATTCATCAGTTGACTGGACAACATTCCAGTTGCTTTAGATTTACTAACATTAGAGAACTGATCTGAAAGTGTTAAAGAGATACTTTCACCAAAATAGTGATATATATATTAATTTCATATGCGGATAAGATATTGGGAGTTATTTACTAAAACTGGAGCAACTCTGAAGAAGCTGAGGTTAGGCGCTGATTGGCTACCACCAGATTCCGAGTGCACCAGTTTTAGTAAATCAACCCCGATATCTGTCACATGTCAGTTGTAATAAAAAAAAAAAATGTGCACCTAGTGAAAGTGCTTCATAATTATAAAAATACAATTGTGTACAAAAGTGCACAATTATCGCATAATACCCTAAAACAGCAAATAATACTGTGAAACAATATATGCTTTTTGTATCATAAACCACCACTACATATTTACTATATCACACATAATACAAAAACAAGCATGATCTGCCAAAATCAATACTTTGTTTATGATTCAAAACCCTTTACAGATCTTGTCCATACACAGCAAAAAAAAAATGTAATTCTATTAAAGAAATATAATTTGATATGGCATAAAACAATGCTCAATAGCATATGGACTCTTCCTTAAAGGATATGTTCACCTTTGTTCAGTTTTTTTTTCTTCTAAATTCCAGCTCCCCTATGTACCAATATAGCATTAGTGTACTTTTTTTTTTGCAAAAATATCAACACTTTCCATTAATTCTGCATGCACTTACTTTACTTGTCCTCATCCATGTTTCCAGACGTATTCCATTTGTAATGTCTTAATTCCTGGTCAGACTATAGGTTATGACACAGGAAGGAGTTGACCAGCTGACCTCATTAAGGCCCCTTTCACACTGGGGATTTATACTTACCTCGTGGATGCAGCATCGATCCGATGCTGCATCTGTCTGCACTGAAAACCGAGCGATTGAACGATTGTCACAGCTGTCTGCTCATCTCCCTCCATGCTCACTGGAGCACTGAGCATTGGAGGGGGCAGAGCAGCCATCTCAGGCTCTCAGCGGCTCGCTGAGAGGCTGAGACGGGTGTCAATCCAAGACCTGGCAGATCCAGACTTCCATTGTCAGGGTGACGCGGTATTCGTGATGTCAGCAGAGAGTGGGCTTCAGTCCGCTCTCTGCTGAAAATGGGTCACAGGAGTGCAAAACAAATTGCACTCCTGTGATCCATAGGAGAAGCCCAGCCAAACGAGCTTTGGACTTCTACTTTAATTCTACAGGGGGGCTGTAGAGGGTCAAGATATTTGAATTCAAACTAATTTGCAATAAGAACACCAGGGTTCAGTTTCATGAAATGTTTACTATTATTATATTTACTATAAACATTTGTTTAGGTGTGGTCATATTCATGTATTTCCATACATGTAAATTCCTTTACAGCGTATAAAACCTCTGAAGAAGACCCAAAGGGGTCAAAACGCGTCAGTTTCACCTAAGCGCTTGAATATTTGGTACCATTGTGTTTAGTCGTACATGTGCTGTTGCTACTAACTTCACCGCTTTTACAAAGAGCATTTTTTTTTTATTGTTCTTAACCTGACTTAGAAATTTGTGGAAATTGTAACAATTTCCAAAGGGGTTTAGCATTGCATTTAGCTTGTGGTTGCAGTGCAGCAAGTTTGATAGGCGGTGTCACCTGTCAACTCCATATATCAAGTTAAATTTGTTACGACTCAATAAATTTGTTTATGACAAGCAAATAATCAGGAAAATATCACATTATGACCACTAGATAAAGCTGGCAATCATAAGAAATAAACATATTGGACACATTATGGTAATTATTCGTGACAGCCGTGCAAATACTACAGCACATTTCTTTTATAAACAGACACCTATGTCTTCTCCTCAAAAAAGGATGCTTTCTTGCCTTCTTGCAATTTTTTCCTTGAGGATGTATACTTAACTGTGCATGAACTTCAGAAGAAGACCAGGGGGCAAAGTTATCGCAGGCAAAGGAACAGGGGGAGGTGAGTATAGGTTTTTGCTGCATTCTTATAAGTTACATTGTTCCCAAATACTGCTAAGGGCTACAAAAACCCTCCCTTTTATTTTATAGAGAAGAGAGGAGAGGGAGGTTATTATAGTCCTCTCTTAGAATGACAGTGCTGCATCACCATAGATACAGTGCAGTGAGTAGCATTGTAACTATAGGAATGTGTTACTAGTAGAGTTGAGCAGACACCTGGATGTTCAGGTTCGGCAGGTTCGGACGAACTTCGGAAAAAAGTTCAAGTTCGGGACCAAACTTGACCCGAACTTGACCCCGAACCCCCGAACCCCATTGAAGTCAATGGGGACCCGAACTTTTGAAGACTAAAATGGCTCTAAAAAAGTAATGGGAAGGGCTAGAGGGCTGCAAATTGCAACAAAATGTTGTTAGGAGCATGGCAAGTGCATGTGGATAGGGAAATAACTTAAAATAACATAAAAAAATAAAAAATAAAAATAATATGCTTGAGGCCTCCTTCTCAGCAGAAGGTACAGGAAGTCATTAAGAACCTCAGAAACTCTGCGGCACGATGCCACACATATGGTGGGAATGCCCCAGAATACGCCCTTTCTGGAAAAAAATATTCAATTTAATAGATAAGCTAGTGGGAAAATAAAATACTTGGAAATAAAAAAAAAAAAAATTATAATCTTGACCTAGGAGGACGAGGTCCATATGGAATAGGAGGTTGAGGTGGCGGTGGATGTGGCGGTGTAGGTGGAAACGGCAGTGGAGGAGGACGAGGTAGACAACACTAGTTCAAAAATACAACAATGGCTGGGTAAGGCTGGTGATGTGTTGAATTCTGTCCCCCATCAGATAGTGTCCGCCCTGTACTGCGCTTGCTCAGTACGTAGGACAAGTGAGTCCAGGTTCAAGCCACACCATCTGAGGTTGAAGCCGAGCCAAGCGAGGCCGTGCCCGAAGCATGGCGAGCGAAGTGAGCCCATGAGGGGCCCTGTTACTATGTGCTACCGTATGTCCACTTGGATGGTGGGGCTTGAACCTGCACTCACTGCGCAGGCGCCATTCATCTTTGGAGATTTTGTGAATCTCCTTGTCCTCCGTACTATGCAAGCGATGTGCCTGCGCAGTAAGTGGCCGGACACTATCCGATGGCCGTACAGTTTTTGTCAGAACACCGGTATACATCTCTATTCTGCACAAGGTACAGACAAGTCCTGTGGGATCCATGCCTGGTTCATTTTAATAAATGTGAGCTTGTCCACATTGGCTCTGGACAGGCGGCTGTGCTTGTCTGTGATAACGCCCCCTGCCGTGCTAAATACACATTCAGATAATACACTGGCTGCAGGGCAGAATATGTCACATATTCAGAAAACACTGCAAAATTTAATTTTTTTGCAATGTTTTTGCAATAGCAGAATACACCCACAGTATGTACAGGGTGTATCGCAAAACCTGCAAAACTGCAGAAAATGCTATTCCAAAAGCATTTTCACTAAAAAAATGTTTTGGAATAGCACAATAGAAGAGAAAAAAATCAATTGAATATGTCACTCCTGCACATATGCAGAAAACACTGCAAAATTGTATTTTTTTGCAATGTTTTTGCAATAGCAGAATACACCCACAGTATGTACAGGGTGTATCTCACAGTAACATATGCAGTGCTGGTGCACTGAGCTTGCAGATAAAAGTTATATTTTGTCTGGCACTGGGCTCATGGCAGTGTAAAAAGACTGTGCACTGCAACCCAACCAGGTAAATCTATGTAGATCGCTGACTTACTAACAGAATTGATTTCTGAATATGGACTCCTATATAATTCTCTCTCCCTCAAAGCAGACACAGGAACCTTGACCTACACTCCTAGGTCATGGACTGACTCCTAGCATGTAATTCTCTCCTTCACAGCAGCCAGGTACCTTTCCCTACACTGTGTAAAGCAGAGTGACGTGCTGTGCTGTGTGCCTCTAGCTTATGAGGCTGGGTCACATGCTGCACTGGCCAGTCACAGCCATGCCATTAGTAGGCATGGCTGTGATGGCTTCTAAGGGCACACCAGTGAAACTAAAGTTGATTGGCTGCCCTGCAGCTTTTAAAAATGCGCCATTACATCGCCGAACCCCGGACCCGAACCCAAACATACAGTCAATTGTTTGGGTTCGGGTCCGGGACCCGGACACCCAAAATTCCGGTACGGACCCGAACTTTACAGTTCGGGTTCGCTTAACCCTAATTACTAGCAGAATGAAAAGGTGAAAATAAATGAAAATGAGACATTAAAAAGGAAACAAGTACAGCCACCACATTTTAAGATTGTGCAATATATTATTATTATTATTATCATACAGGATTTATATATCACCAACAGTTTGCGCAGCGCTTTACAACATGGGGGCACACAGTACAGTTACAATGCAATTAAATATAGGAGGAATAGAGGGCCCTGCTCATTAGAGCTTACAATCTAGAAGTTAAAGAAAATGTACTGTTTAACATTAAAGTTCATAAATCTGTTTTTAACTTGTACTTCAATTAGTAATCCCTCATGTCATTGTATTTTGGATTTATTTTAAAGTGGGCAATAATTACAGCCACAAAACACAACATGGAAGCAACAACATGTTCATAGGTAATGGAGTTTTTAAAGTCGTATCTGAAATGCCCATGTGACAAAAGACCATTACAATTTTGGAAACAGTAAAAGTTTTTTATAAAATCTGCTGTCTTAGACTTTAAAAGTGTTTGCCTTGGATTCACTATTGACTTGTTTGGAGAAATAAATTAAAAGCACTTCATGTATTGCAGAATTCCAGTAATCAACTTCAAAGTCCCACCACAGTTCTTGAAAGGTTCCCCACATCGGGTTTATGGAGAGCATAGTCACCCACTCAAATGAGAGGTCTTGGCGTCTAAACAACCAATTGCTCCCCAGGCAGTGAGGGATGGGGCAAGGCATATGATTAAGCCTATGCAAACATACTTTCAGGAAGTCGATATTTCTAGAAAAATTTCTAATGGCTGCGTGCAAGCTTTAAGGTGGACTACCAAAACCCTGCCAGTAATTTCTAGCTCTGCTCTTAGTATAAGGATTTTTTTTAGACATGCTACTGTAATGCTCAAATATCATTGGCCTCTGCTGAAAAGGACCCACTTTTTTTAAATCAAGGAACCTTACTTGGTGCTTTAGCTCTGTGAAATAAGCCTTATGTAAAAAAAAATCATTTTTTTCTAAATCTTTCAGCCTCACCTTCACAATACACACTGGGGTAGATTTACCAAACCTGGAGAGTGAAAAATCAGGCTCACTTCTGCATAGAAACCATGCAGCTTCCATGTTTTATTGCCAAAGCCTATTTGAACAAGCTGAGGTTAGAAGCTGATTGGTTTACATGCAGCAGTGAGCCTGTTTTTGCACTCTCCAGGTTTAGTAGATAAACCCCACTGTACATACTCTCCATATATAGATTATGGATGAGAAAAGTTCACGAAAAGCTTACTTAGAGACACATGTCAAATGTCAGATAACCTTTGACAAGGTAAAAATTAAATTGAAGTACACAATATGGAACAGCTCAAGAGTCTAGGCTGTTCTTTATCATAGGCTGGAAAAACCTCCTCAGTTCTAACACATTTGCAATTTCTTTAACCAAAATTGCCTATATATATATATTCTTTTCTCTTTAAATGTCAATGGATCATCTTATCCAAAGATTACTAGCACAGTAACCACTGCAGAGATGATATAGCGAAGGATTTTAATATTATTCTAAATAGCTTTTCCAATTGTCATGGGGAAATTCAATTACTCTTATTACTGTCCTGAACTCTTCACAGAAAAGAATATCTGAGAGGTGCAAAAAGCTTCACAAAATGGTAGATGCATTAAATTGATGTTGTAATGTTGCTTGATCAAAGTCATTTGAGGATAATATTTTTTTTTTTACTTTGTAGTTTTGGTACATCTTTGTGCAGTGGCTTAAACCTGTGAAGTCTTGTTTTGGGTAATTATAGCCAAGATTTCAGCCTATTAGTGGGATTGAAATAGAAATGATATTTTAAATAAATAATTATCACCAACGCTCAAATTTTGTTCGCACTAAAAGCCAAAATGTCTTCCCTTTCCCCTTTGAATTTTGTAAGAGCTTTTAGTAAACAGGACAAAATCTGAAGAATCCCATAGACTCTGAAGAGCACAAAAACGTGTCAAAGCAAAATAAAGGATTTTTTAGCAAACTAATAATTTACTAGAGCTGCGTAAGGGGATAAACATATAATAATGTCCTAAACTAAGATTGCATTCCATTAAATTTTCTTTTAACATATGCTTCATTTTTTTTTCTTAAAAACCATCAATTATGTATTAATTAAGGAGAATAAGAAAAACATCTACCAACAATTACATTCAGCCTTAGTGGGAAAAAAAGGGTCTACTACATAATTCATAGTGCAAGGATTTTTGGAACACGTATTTCACATTCCTACCTATCTCTACTGTAGATATTGCAAGCACCATTTTTTTATGCACTGAAGATTTTTTCTTTAATTTAATAAAATGCTCTACATTGTTCAGTGCAGTGCTTGTCAGTTATTGTAGTGAACCAGCATGTATGCAAGAAACAGTTTATAAAGCTGCTATTCAGCTGGTAGAACATTTGACTTAGAAAAGCATAATAACACTTCATAAAACATAAATATTTATTGATTTAAAGTGGTGTTTCCACCAAAATTACAACATTATGTGTATTTACATGAAATCTGGCAAAAAAAAAAAATTGGATAAAAAAAAAAAATTCACTTACCTATTTCTCCCTGCCTCTTCCTCAGCCCGGGCTAGAAACGTCACTTCCGCTCGGCAGTCAGTCATCTGGTACACGTGACAGGTCCCAGATGACTGTACGGCATATCACGATGTGCGGCGCTACTCGCGCATGCGCAGTGGGTGCCCGGCTGTGAAGCCACAGCCGGCTGCCCACAGTAAGGATGCCGGTGCCGCGAGCGGGGAACGAGGGGGGCATCGTTCCCCCGCATTGCTGGACCCTGGGACAGGTAAGTGTCCAATTCTTAAAAGTCAGCAGCTGCAGTATTTGTAGCTGCTGACTTTTAAAAAAATTTTTTGATGGGCCCTCCTCTTTAATAATATGTCTACATTTTGGCAAATTTTTTTTGCCCAGAAGGGATATTAACCACTTTCAAACCGGACCAATTTGCAGCCAACGGACCAGGCCCCTTTTTGCGATTCGGCACTGCGTCGTTTTAACTGACAATTGCGCGGTCGTGCGACGTGGCTCCCAAACAAAATCGACGTCCTTTTTTTCCCCACAAATAGAGCTTTCTTTTGGTGGTATTTGATCGCCCCTGCAGTTTTTATTTTTTGCGCTATAAACAAAAAAGAGCGACAACTTTGAAAAAAAACGCATTATTTTTTATTTTTTGCTATAATAAATATCCCCCAAAAATATATAAAAAAAATTTTTTTTCCTCAGTTTAGGCCGATACGTATTCTTCTACATATTTTTGGTAAAAAAAAATCACAATAAGCGATTATTGATTGGTTTGCGCCGAAGTTATAGCGTTTACAAGATAGGGGATAGTTTTATAGCATTTTTATTAATAATTTTTTTTTTTAGTAATGGCGGCGATCAGCGATTTTTATTGTGACTGCGACATTATGGCGGACACATCGGACATTTTTGACACATTTTTGGGACCATTGTCATTTATACAGCAATCAATGCTATTTAAATGCATTGATTCCTGTATAAATGACACTGGCAGTGAAGGGGTTAACCACAAGGGGGCAGTGTAGGGGTTAAGTATGCCTAGGGGTGTGTTTCTTACTGTGGGGGGGCGTGGCTGTCAGCTAGTGAATGCTGATCTCTGCTCCAATCACAGGGAGCAGAGATCGGCGTCACTAGTTGCTAGGCAGAACGGGGAGATGCTGTGTACTTCCGCATCTCCCCGTTCTGCCTTCCCGTGAGACGATCACGGTTGTCCCCGCGGCGATCAAGTCCGCGGGACCCGCGACCGGCCTCACGGGGGTCCGCTCCCGGTGCGCTCTCGATGGCTTGACAGCCATTAAGGAGGGACATATATATATACGCCCTCCTGCCTGTACGTGCCATTCTGTCGACGTATATCTGTGTGCGCCGGTCGGGAACCGGTTAAGGAAGAAACCCTCTTGTTTGGGGACTAGTATTCAACACCAAGGCACAACATTCTGGGAGTCTATCGATCGTGTTGAGGTGTTTCCATCATAGTGCATTTCTTGCCTTGCCCAAACTTACAAAAATTGAAAAGGTTTAGCCAGAGCTGCAGTGACAGGTTCTGAGTTGTTGTAAAGGAGATGGTCGGGTTGGCTCCTATTATTTTACATTAGTGCATCAAAAAGGATAGTGTATGTGGGCAGCAGGCACGTCGTGACAGGACAGGCAAAACAAGCAATTGCTTGGGGCCCCGAGCTGGCCTGGGGCCCCAGTCGCGCCGCCGCTTCCTATAAGCTGCAGGCTGTGTCAGTGGCCTCTGGTGAGAGGAGCTTTTCAGCTTTGAAGCTGATAAAAAATTACATGAGGTCCACCATGGGCCAAGAAAGGCTCACAGGACTGGCACTTACGTCCATTTAGCGCGATGTTCGCCAGTCTTTGGACATGGAGGACATTGTGATTGCCTTTGCAGAAAACAAGGCTCGCAAACAGCAGTTTTAGATAATTTGCACATGTTTGTGTGAAATTTGTGTGTGTGTGTGTGCACGTGTGATTTAAGTATGTTGAATTTAGTTATTGTGCACTTTTTTAATGTATATTTGATTTTATGGTACAGTGGTGTTTTTTTGCAAATGTTCAATTGTTGAAAATGTTCACATTTTATGCACATTATATGCAACAGCAGTATTTGCATGTAAACCTTTTTTCATTTATATAAAGTGTTGATGAACTTAAACTGTATCGCTATGCTGTGATTCCTGTAGGCTTTGCGTGCGTGAGTGCGGGGGGGTTGGGGAGACCTCCATGTCCATTTTGCTTGGGGCCCCCAAATTCCTTCAAATGGCCCTGGTGGGCAGCTGTCTACAGCAGATCATATACCATGGACACAAATTTTGCTCAGTGAACAGATAGCATTAGCAGAACATGAGAAGGGGTCAGAGTGACAAATGTTGCATAAAAATATGAATTAATCAGGTATAGATTGATGCAGGTGATAGCGTGATTTTTTTTTCAGAAAACATTGAATAACGCTGATATTCAGCTTTTCTCCTTATGTACTTTTACTGAAAGCCACCAATCTTGATAACAGTTTGTTTTTATTTTTCCTTTGTCATGTTGGAGAATACCATTCTAGAGCAACATATTCCAGAACAACACATTCCAGAGCAACATTCCAGAGCAAAGAATCTAAGAAGAGCTGCCCTGTTTGGTGACTGTATTTACAGTATCTCAAAGAAGTGAGTACACCCCTTACATTTTTGTAAATATTTTATTACATCTTTTCATGTGACAACACTGAAGAAATTACACTTTGCTACAATGTAAAGTAGTGAGTGTAAAGCTGATCCTCTTTGAGGATCTGAAAAAAAGAATTGTTGCTCTACATAAAGACGGCCTAGGTTATAAGAAGATTGCAAAGACCCTGAAACTTAGCTGCATCATGTTGGCTAAAACCATACAGCGGTTTAACAGGACATGTTTCACTCAGAACAGGCCCCGACCAAAGAAGTTGGGTGCACGTGCTTAGCGTCATATCCAGAGGTTAACTTTGAGAAATAGACGTACGAGTGCTGCCAACATAGATTATTGGAACCATGTCCTGTGGTCTGATGAGACCAAGATTAACTTACTTGGTTCAGATGGTGTCAAGCGTGTGTGGCGGCAACCAGGTGAGGAGTACAAAGACAAGTGTGTCTTGCCTACAGTCAAGCATGGTGGTGGAAGTGTCATGGTCTGGGGCTGCCTGAGTGGTGCCGACACTGGGGAGCTACAGTTCATTGAGGGAACCATGAATGCCAACATGTACTGTGACATACTGAAGCAGAGCATGATCCCCTCCCTTAGGAGACTGGGCCAAAGGGCAGTATTCCAACATGATAACGACCCCAAACACACCTCCAAGACGACCACTGCCTTGCTAAAGAAGCTGAGAGTAAAGGTGATGGACTGGTCAAGCATGTCTCCAGACCTAAACCCTATTGAGCATCAGTGGGGCATCTAACATCCACCAGCTCCATGATGTCATCATTGAGGAATGGAAGAGGACTCCAGTGGCAACCTGTGAAGCTCTGGTGAACTCCACGCCCAAGGGTGTTAAGGCAGTGCTGGAAAATAATGGTAGCCACACAAAATATTGACACTTTAGGCCTAATTTGGACATTTTCACTCCTTAGGGGTGTACTCACTTTTGCTGACATTGGTTTAGATATTAATGGCTGTGTGTGGAGTTATTTTGAGGGGACAGCAAATTTACACTTGTATACAAGCTGTGCACTTACTTCTTTACATTGTATCAGTGTTTCCACATGAAAAGATATAATAACATATTTACAAAAATGTGAGGGGTGTACTCACTTTTGTGAGATACTATATATGTATATATATTGTGGGAGTTCTGTGCCCTGCCTTTGTATGAAAAGAGTTAATGACCCAGGATTCTCATCCGGACAGGCTGAGGGGCTCCAAGAAATTTCTATCATTCAGAGGAAACTGACTTTTTAGTTTCCTCATAAGTTGGTAAAAGCTTGTTTGGGACCTGGAGCCTGAAGATTTCTTAGAGATCTGGGTGTGATGAAATCTCAAATTCTGGGTCTGTGTTTTGAGAACCACCAGCACACGGATTGGGTAGGTGTGTGCTGGATGTTTAGCAGAGACCTAACTAGGGTGCTGGGCAGACAGAGGAGGTCTTTGCTAGGAAGTCAGGAGGGCTCAACCTAGGAGAGACATGTGGGAGCCAGAGCAGCACAGACCTGCTAAGTTTAGGGACCCAAACTTCTGTGTGAAGGCTGCCTCTAAGAGACTGACAAGGGCCTAAAGAGTAAGGCCAGAGGAGCAGTGGTGAATAAAGCTAAGTGTCATTTGTTTTTGTTATTTTGATGGAAGAGCTTGTAAGAAATGTTTAAAGTTGCTGTTCAGCCTGTAGAACATCTACAGCTTAGAAAAGCACAATAAGACTTCATAAATGGTAAATCATTTATTCATTTAATATTATTCCCATATTTTTGGCTAATAATTTTTACTGAGGAGGGAAATGAAAGTGGTGTTTCCACCAAAAAAAAAAAAAAAAAAAATGGCTTAAAATTCATAAAAAATAAAAAAAATTATTGGAATTTTTTTTCCACTCACCTCTAAATGCCTGTTGCTAGGGGGTCCCTCATAGTCTGCCTCCTGCGTAGCCTCGGCTGGTGACATCACTTCCCCTCGGCGCAGGAAGGGCTCCCCAGTCATCCGGGACCTGTCACGTGTCCCAGATGACTGTGCGGCCAATCACGGCGCACAAGCAGATCGGGGGGCTAGCGGAGCTTCGACCCCCCCGCATCGCTGGACCCTGGAACAGCTAAGTGTCTGATTATTAAAAGTCAGCAGCTGCAGTATTTGTAGCTGCTGATTTTTATTTTATTTATTTTTTAAGCGATACACCTCTTTAAGGAATAAACCCTCTTGTTTATGGAAAAAAACTCAATGCCAAGGCAAAAACATTCTGGGAGTCCACCAAACATATTGGGTTGTTTCCACTAAAGTGCGCATCTAGTCTTGCAAGCTTACAAAAATTAAAAAGGTTTCAAAGCCAGAGTTCTAGTGAAGAAAAACAATCATATCTCAGTACAGGTTCTGACTTGTTGCACAGCAGCTGATTGGGTTGGTGGTATTTTTTGGCAATAGTGCATCAAAATTGATAACGTATGATCAGAGTTGTGGGCAGCTGTTTACAGCAGACAATCTACTATCAGCACTTATGACACATTTTAAAAAGACTTTAGGGTTAATGCACTAAAGCATAATGACCACCCGCTCCTTCTCAATAAACTCCATTCCCTTGGTCTCAAAGATTCTGCTCTATCCTGGTTCGCTGCCTATCTATCACAGCGCTCCTTCAGTGTTACCTACAACTCTGTCTCCTCCTCTCCATTGCCCCTTTCTGTGGGGGTCCCCCAAGGCTCTGTTCTTGGACCCCTTCTCTTCTCCATCTACACCTCCTCCCTTGGTCACTTGATAACCACCCACGGCTTCCAATACCACTTATACGCCGATGACACCCAAATCTATCTGTCTACTTCTCACCTCACTCCTTCTGTCTCCTCTCGCATTACTAACTTACTAACTGACATCTCAACATGGATGTCGCACCACTTTCTTAAACTAAATCTCTCTAAAACTGAGCTATTAATATTCCCCCCTGCCCGTGCCCCCCTCCATGACTTTTCCATCAAAATCAACAATGCAACCATCAGTCCCTCCCCTCACGCCAGGGTACTCGATGTAATCCTAGACTCGGACTTGTCATTTCAGCCTCAAGTCCAATCGCTGTCAAAAGTTTGTAGACTTCACCTCCGTAACATCTCTAAAATTCGCCCCTTTTTAACAAATGACACCACCAAGCTCCTCATTCACTCCCTTGTTATCTCTCGCCTTGACTATTGCAACTCCCTTCTCATTGGCCTGCCTCTCCATAGGCTCTACCCTCTTCAGTCTATCATGAATGCTGCTGCAAGACTTATACACCTTACCAACCGTTCAGTGTCTGCCAACCCTCTCCTCCAATCCCTACACTGGCTCCCAATCGCCCAGCGAATTAAATTCAAAATACTAACCACAACTTACAAAGCCATCCACAACTCTGCCCCGAGCTACATCACCAATCTTGTCTCCAAACATATCCCAAACCGTCCTCTCCGCTCTTCTCAAGATCTCCTCCTGTCAAGCTCTCTTGTTTCCTCTTCCCATGCTCGTCTGCAGGATTTCTCCAGAGCCTCTCCCATCCTCTGGAACTCGCTACCTCAACCTGTCCGGCTATCCCCTACTCTAGTTACCTTCAGGCGATCCCTGAAAACTCATCTCTTCAGGGAAGCCTATCACATCTCCAACTAATCTTTTACCACTTCCATCAGCTCATTCCCCACAGTTACAACCTTTTGTATCACCTCCCCCACCCTATTAGATTGTAAGCTCTTCTGAGCAGGGCCCCCTTAATCCTCTTGTATTTTATTGTATTATAACTGTATTGTCTCCCTTTTAATATTGTAAAGCGCTGCGTAAACTGTTGGCGCTATATAAATCCTGTAATAAATAAATAAAAAATAATGCTCTGCTGTTTTCATTACAGCCTGCTAATTTCTCATTTTTACCACTGAAATAATTTTTACAGTTTATTAATGGTTTTATGTCATGGATTAATTTTGTTCATTAGATTATCGATTTTTTTCAGTGTTTTGTGTTCAAAACTTCATTCAAAAATATTATCTTTTGGAGATAAAAAGGTTTTCATTTATTTTATAAATAGGTATAAACATGCATTTTTCTCTTTTACATCTGTACACTATGTATATGGGTGTACACGACTACTGACATAATTGCGTACAGCCATACACAGACATCCATGTCTATGGATAGCTGTTATTCAGCACTTGGGCTTCCAAAGTTCCGAAAAAATATAGAATTTTGTATTGTATGCCCCCCCATTTTACGCCGTCCTTCGGCCGTTTTGCGCATGCCCGGCCAGACGGAGCCTCGGAAAATGACGGCAAACATCGTAAATGTCCGTAATTTGCCGCGCGTGCGCAGAACGGCATTCGAAGGAACACCGGAAATGTCCGTAATTGTCGTGGCCGACTTACGAACATTTCCGAGTTAAGAACAGGCGGGCAGTCCCTAACGAGTTCGTAACTCGGGGACCCCCTGTATATGTATATATATTGATGCAATGCAATGTATGTCAATGTACAAAAAGAATATCATATTATGGTAGAATTTTCTAATTTCAGAATGGTGATTTAAATCGGTGAAGAAGATAATCGAAACGTCGTTAGATACAGTACCCATTCTATGTCATTGCTGTGGTACGATTAATCAGCCTTATTAGTTTGGGTATCACCACTTTATATATGTTTTCTATGCAACAATTCTGTATGTACAACATTGTTTTTTAAATTGTCCCATGTGGGAGTTTTACGAATATTTCAATAAATCATAATTTTTATATATATATACGGTTGTTATGTTGGTTGCCCTTAAGAAAGTCCCATTTAGATATTTAGAGATTTGTTGTTTGTAGATTAAATAACAGGGATGATGGCAACCCTGATTCAGCACTAGATGAAATTAATATTGTATAAGCTTGCACCAATGTAACAATGTATATGACGTACCTGGATGATGCTCCTGGACCCTGGAAATCAATGAAGTAGACACCGACACTACTCCAGTGATCTCCACATGCTTCAGGGTCCCGTGCTGAGGGGCTGGCCTGATTCTCATTCTAAACACAAGAAGCCAGCTGCTTTGCACTGGCACTATTCAGAAAGTGCTTTGAATTTTCTGAATGCATGAAGAACATCTCTGATTGGCTGAGGTGGAGAAGCAGGGCAGTGACACCCAAGCAGGACCAATGTCCAGCTATACCATGCCTCAAATTCATCTTTAATATGCAATGCAGATTCCATGCCTGTCTGATAGCTGTCCAGCAATACCTCTTGTAAAACCACAATCTAGTTCAGCCCACAGCCATGCCTTAGACTACAGCTCAGTGTGTGGTCAAACTCCAGAGTGCTACTACATTGTAGGTAATAGAACTACTGTGACAGTGGCACTTTTACAAACTTATGATCTACTAAGCTAAGCAGAGCTAGATTTCAGCATGGTCAACAATGGTATGTGGCCTAGACCTGCAAATAGTTTCTGACAGTAAGTAGCAAATTCTTATGTAAAAGAATGGCACTGCACTGCCTGCCATTGGGTCCTCATTGATGCTGTGCCTTCACAATTGGTATACTTCTTTCTTGTGAGCCAGTCACTGAGCTAGTTTACTGATCAAAAATACAATTCATTCATATCAGAGTTTAACACGTTTGCTATGGTATTTTCAATTATCCCCAAGGTACAACAGAAGTCACAGTGCTAAAACAGATAAATGTAATGTATAGGAGGAGAAAGGGCTGTGTTGAAAGATGGGTGTGCTGAATGATACTAGGGGGCAAGACATGCTTTAGGACTAATGGGCAGTTTTTTTGTCCATGTCTATTTGTTCACCTTGGAGTTTACATTCCGTAATCTGCATGCTGCACTTTGTCTTAATATAGATGCTTGGGATTACTCAGTGTGGTTGTACAGAGCACGATGCCAGCTATAAATCCTCTGTAAATTAGATCACACAATCTGAGATCATAGAGAAAGTACCAGCTTTGAAAGCTCAGTGAACACATGGCATGAACAGAACATGAGGATGGGTCAGAGGCACAGCTGCTGCATAAAAATATGAATGAAGCCAGGTGTAGAATGATAGAGGTAATAAAGTAAATTAATATACAATAACACCGAATAACATTGAAATCCAACCTTTCCCCTTATGCTCTTTTGCAGTCACTAATGAAGATAACATTTTGTTTTTATTTTGTAATATGTTGGAAAAATATCAAAATGCAGCTATCTACATGCAACTGTAAAGTACATAATCAAAGAGAACCGTTCCAGAGGATAATATAAACACTAAGGATCTAAGAAGAAATGCCCTTTTTGATAACTACATCTCATAAAATTTGAATATCTTCAAAAAGTTAATTGATTTCAGTAATTTAATTCAAAAAGTGAAACTCACAGAGTAATATATTTTTATATTAATATATTTTACACACAGAGTAATATATTTTTTAAGCATTTATTTCTTTTAATTTTGATGATTATGGCTTACAGCTAATGAAAACAAAATTCAGTATCTCAAAAAATGTGAATATTACATAAAAAATAAAAAATAAAAATAAAGGATTTTTAATGCAGAAATGTTGGCTTACTGAAAAGCATGTCAATGTACAGTATAGTATGCACTCAATACTTGGTCGGGGCTCCTTTTGCATGAATTACTGCATCAATGTGGTGTGGCATGGAGGTGATCAGCCTGTGACACTGCGCTGACTTTGGACTTGATAAAACACAGTGGACCTACACCAGCAGATGACATGGCTCTCCAAAGCATCATGGACTGTGGAAAGTGTTGCGATTCATTTGGAAATCAAGGTTCCAGAGTCTGGAGGAAGAGTGGATAGGCACAGAATCCAAGTTGCATAAGGTCCAGTGTGACGTTTCCACAGTCAGTGATGATTTGGGGAGCCAAGTCATCTGCTGGTGTTGGTCCACTGTGTTTTATCAAGTCCAAAGTCAGCGCAGCCCTCCACCTTCATGCTTCCCTTTGTTGACCGGCTTTATGGAGATGCTGATTTCATTTTCCAGCAAGACTTGGTACCTGCCCACACTGTCAAATGTACGAATACCTGGTTTAATAACCATGGTATCACTGTGCTTGATTGGCAAGCAAATACGCCTGACCTAAACCCCTTAGAGAATCTGTGTGTTATTGTCAAGAGGAAGATGAGAGACACCAGACCCAACAATACAGATGAGTTGAAAGCCACCATCAAAGAAACCTAAGCTTCCATAACACCTCAGCAGTGCCACAGGCTGATTGCCTCCATGCAACGCCCTATTGATGCAGTAATTCATGCAAAAGGAGCCCTGACCAAGTATTGAGTGCATACTATACTGTACATGGACATACTTTTCAGTAAACCAACATTTCTGTATTCAAAATACTTTTTTTATTGGTCTTATGTAATATTCTGATTTTCTGAGATACTGAATTTGGGTCTAAGATATTTGTATATAAAGGGTCCAACTTGTACGAGACTCAGTCTTGCTTTATGATGTTTATCAGAACACTTGCCTCTAAAAAGAAACAAAGAATGCTGAAGACACCTTTTCTCATTTGAATATTTCTTTGACAGATACAATTCACAGGTTATGCACCCTTCCTCAAGCAGTGGTTCTTAGAGAGTACCCTGTCTGTCTTATCATAATGAACATACAGTACTTATGTGTATGGAATAAGAATGAAGCTATAGCACCACTTAGCATTCCTACTCCAGCGTTACTGTTTTTCCTTTTCATTCACATGGGGAAGCAGCTAAAAAAAGCCTAGAAGAACGCAGTCTTGTCTCTAATGAAGGGGATGAATTGCCTTTGTTGTCACTGTGTGAAGATGAAGAGCTAAGGTCAGCTGGTAGTGATGAAGAAAAAGATATGCTGTCAGTGTGAATGGGGCTCTGACTGACTTAAGCAGCAACACATTATGTAGAATTTAGTAGACTACTGGGTAAAGTGCATGCAAACCCAAGCAATGAACTTCTCTTTTATGTTCTGTTAAGCATGCTATTGAAAGCAGTTTGTTTGAAAACAGACGACTCATGTGATTGGACATGTAGTTGCCATCATCCCTTGTAAATTAAGACAGTATGAATAACCTCTATTGTGGGATTTTTAAGGCAACAAAATGAAGAAACAGTATATTATATAAAAAAAAAAAATGATTATACAAAGATACTTGCAAAAATTTCATAGAAAAAATACATTGAAGATATACATTACATGAATATTAAAAGCATTTGTAATTTTAAAAGGAGAAAAGTGATACTGTCTGCAAGGATTTTCGGGCATCCCCAGATGCAACTGGTGGTAACGGAAAAAGCGGTTCGTCCAACGTGTTTCAAATAGTAATATGTTATCTTCAATGTATTTTTTCTATGACATTTTTGCAAGTATCTTTGTATAATAAATTTTTTTTTTATATAATATACTATTTCTTCATTTTGTTGCCTTAAAAATTCCACAATAGAGGTTTTTCATACTGTCTGAAAGCAGTTTGTTATATCTGTTTGAAATTTGCAAAAAGTATCTGGTAATCATGTAAAAAATGTAGACTTCATGTGTTTACTTCCTGTGTTATATCAAAGAGCCTTCTTCACTCTTATCTTGGACTACAGAATAATTAGTATCCATGCTGTAGAGATGAAGAAAGTGGAAGGAATTGATTAGTTTAGCTGATGACAACTGGGCAGGGTTAACAAAACTCAGTCCACAAAAATGCAGTGTATTGTTAGCCAACAATAAGGCTTGGAAGATCAGCAGGTCAACAGGGTCTTCAAAATGTTAAACATGGGCATAGGCATGTACTGGCATGTGACTAAGGATCTTTTTTGTACTATGGGTGGTGTAGGGTATACTCTTCTGTCAACTTGCAATGTATTTTTAATTTTCATAGACATACTTTTTCTTCCCTTGGTGTGCTGTGTTCTCCCCGGGTTTTCCTTCTGGTGTGTCCTTCATCTTTATGTGTGCCACTAGCTGCCTATCCATGGTGAACCACAGTATATAGTGGACTTATGTGCATTGGGGGAGTCTTTGGATACTGTCTTCTGGTTGCCTCTGACCTCGGCCCCAATATTTTGTCTGCCCCCCCCGTGGATTGTTCCCCCGTTGATGTCCTGCTGTCTATTTACCCCATTTTTTTCTCTCTCTTTCTCTTCTCCACACCAGGTTGTTCTAATAGTCCTCAATTACTTTTTATGTGTATATTTGTTTTTTGTTTCTGTATATTATTTTGTATATCTTGTTGTTTCAGCCTTCCTTCTTCAAGAGTGGATCCTGAGGAAGCAAATTTTGTGAAACGCGTTGACTTTACACATTTGTTACACACTATTTTTTGTCACCTTTGGAATGATGCAATCGGATATTGTTGTATAATGTTTTTATTAGGCGATGGCTCTCTCATTTTTTAATTGGATAAAACAATAAATGCATTGATTTTTAATGAAATTAGTTTGTTTCTATTAGTCCCTTTTGTAAGTGGGTTATCTTTACCTTGTATAGGTGTGCCCATTTTTTCTCCCTTCTTGTATATGTAACTTTTTGGGATGATGCCACAATGTGGATATAATTATTGTAAGCTCTGTTCACACACCATTTAGACGTTAATTTTATTTTTTTTCCTGACATACAGTACATTTTGGAAGCAAAAAAATATAGAAATCTATCCGGGGCAGGTGTACAGTTTTATGTTTTAAGGAAATTTTGTTTAGGGCGTCAAAAACCGGGGTAAGCAGTGATGACATTTAGTATGCCTACTTGAAAGCTTTTGGAATATTCTGCAGTGTATGCAAACCCTTTGCCACCCTGAACCTGTTTTGTATTATTAATTATTGATTAGTATTATTAATTTTAGCACACCTGTTTAGTAAACTGCAACTTACAGTTACAC
The DNA here is from genome assembly GCA_028564925.1 of Lithobates sylvaticus. NCBI lineage: Eukaryota > Metazoa > Chordata > Amphibia > Anura > Ranidae > Lithobates > Lithobates sylvaticus. The sequence goes on along the minus strand of CM053031.1, from coordinate 104,097,148 downwards.
CCTGTTTGATCATGGGGCTGATTACGTATAGTGTTAAAGGTTTAATTTAACAGTATAAGACTGATTTTAATATAAATAATAGAATAAATTATATATAAATAAATATTTACGAGGTGTCACAACTTAATTCCCAGAATGCCTACAGTATAGCACTATTGTGGTGAGTCACACGGTCATTTTCACTCAAGCGTATTCTGACATGTTCTATCTTGCCCTAGCCTGGGTCACTGACTAGTTGACTCAGTCTTTATGGAGTAGTAGAAGAAATAACACGTGTGTACGCTGTTGGTGGAAAATGAGTGATAGGAATCTGGAGCAGCAGGTTTAACCTCAAATTGTTTGTGAAAAGTGGCAAACATGCGACTGAAACTTTAGCTCTGTTACCAGGGGATTATGGTGAATATTGCATGAAGAAATCATGTGTTTATGAATGGCATAGGCGGTTTAAGGAGCAGGAAGATGTCCATGATGACGCAAGAAGTGGGCAGCCAAAAATGCAAAGGACGGATGCAAATGTGGACAGAGTGCAAACACGCTCATGATGGTATATTTTTTTTTTTTTTAGAAAAAGGGGATAGTTCGCTATGAGTTCATAGAACATGGTACAACAGTCAACCAACATTGTTACTTGGAAATTCTGAAAAGATTACGGGAATCTGTTCGGAGGAAAAGAGCAGACTGCTGACCTGACAAGTGGATTCTCCACAATGACAATGCTCCTGTGCAAACTTTTTTTTTATAGTGCATCCCGGTAATTAAATTATCACACCTCATTTATCAGCTATGACATAATGACCTCAAAATAAGGAACCACTCTGACTAGATCTTAAACATTAGTGGGGGCAGAAGCTATGAAAGAAAAAGGCTGGGTTTCAGAGCTAGCAGTTGAGCAAAGTGTCGGATGGTAGCTGTCACAGAGATGACATTTATTATTGATTGCAGTTGGAAAGGAGTTAGACAACCTATTGGCTGTGAGTAGATATGACTACCAATGATTTCATCTTAAGATAAGCTTGAGATCTTTTTTAAAGGAAACCTGTCATTAAAGATGTGAAGTTTGCCAGTACTAACATCAATCCAAAAAAATTATAGTTGTACAACTGTTGTGTTGATCCCCTTCCTCCAGTGGTTTCCGAATCACTGACCCAGAACCATTATGCAGATCAGGAAAGCCAGAGAATAATTATAATTTCATACTAGCATATGTGTTCCAGGTCAGTGATTTAAAATATTTCAGCTAAAGGGTCAGCATGGGAGCTGAGTAATTAGTGTCTCCAGAAGGCCCACTATGACAGTCTCCATTATGTTGAATTGCTAAAAAAATAAAGCAGGTTAACTTGTGAAGTGTATATCTACTTTCCAAAGTGAATGTTATCTTAGTGAATAGCATGAAACTGTATTCACTACAATAATTAAATCACGTGCAAGTAATCAATTTTTCCTTGAAAATGATGGAGTATCCAAAGTTAACATATAATTTGTTAAGTGAGTATCCTCTACCACTTACGTAAACCAACCTAGATGTATCTCGTGTACCAAGTTTTCTTCTAAGGTTCTTCTAATTTTTTCTAACTGTGCTTGCTATATCAAATATATAGTAATTCATTCAAAAGAAGAAAAAAGGCTCCAGCTGCACTGATGTTATTACTTTTTGCTTTCAGAACTATTTATTTTTAACAATTCTGAAAATCTGTGATAGACCTCTGATCACATTAGACTTGGCTGGTCTGTTAACTATTTTAATGACTACAACTACTCAAAAGACCAAACCTATATATCAAGCAATCAATAATCAGGCATATCATCAAGCATCTTCTAGTAACAAATATGGAATACCTAAGCCCCATTCATATATGGGCAAATCTGACCATTTCAGGATCCAACCATGAGGATAGATGTGGGTTATGTAATGATAATAGTAATAATAATAATATTAATGAAGATAATAATAATAATAATAATAAATAACAAAAACAACAGTAGTATGTCAAGAAGGCATCTCCCATGTACATTGCCTTTGAATAGCAAACATAAACCATTTTATTAGGTGTTATGGGGCATGCTATTGTCCAAGTGACAGGAAATATAACTTGCTGCTAGAAGTTCTTAAGAAAAGAACAGTGTAGATATATTGTTAGAAGAAGACGGTATTACTGTGTAATCAATACATATAAAATGCGCTCTCAATTTTCCCTGGCAGCTGTAACATCCATCTGAACAAAGTGTACTTCATCTTTGTGACAGTCTAGGACTTAGGGATAACCAATGGTCTTTAAATTATATTTAAAATCTGCCTTGTACCAAGTAAGCGAACTGTTTTCATTTTAGTTTAGAACTCATACCTTCAGAACAAAAAATGTATCAGTAATGTAGTCTGCAAAGTATAAGGTGCATTTGCAAAGAAAAAAAGATATAGGTGGCTTTATTCTCTAACAATTAAAGTGGTCTAAGCTTCACCAATGATAATGAGGTAGTTTAGGACTTAAGACAAAGTATACTTTATATATTTTCTTTTCTATTTAATATGGTAACACTAAAATAAAAAATGAAAAAAAATAAATTTCTCTTTTTTTTTCCAAGTTTGAAATAAGATATGTTTTTCAGCTAGCAGCTAAAGCTCCAGTTTTACATGCTAAACAGGATATGTTTGTCTGCTTTACCTTAAAACAAAAAAGGTGTTCTTTTTTTTTTACAGAGTTCAGTAGTTCAAGCTTAGATATACATACACAACTAAACAAGTCAGTGGAGTGGCCAATATATTTCCCTCTCTCTCTATGGCTGCCTGTTCAGACAAAACGTATACATTTTAATTTAAAGAAAGATGCGCTAAATGCAAGCAGTTGCATTTGAACTAAAAATCCCTACTTTACATTTGTATAGTTTGCTGAAAAGGGTGTATAGCAGTGTGCATCCACAATTTATAGTGTTAATATGTGGTCACATTCCTTTAGCACCTGATAGTTTAAATACATGTACAAGCTATTGGGATTTGAGCACAGGTTTATCTTTTCTCTGTTGTAACGCATGTCAGTGACCAGACCTGAACCTAGTAACTCTCACCCACCTTATGCCTCTATGCCCCAGGTTGGCATGGTGTCCACTGTAGCATTTGCAGTGACAAAGCAGAGTAGGACTGGCCATAAGAGAGATTACTTTGGCACAGTTGGTCAGTTTAAACATGTATTGCAATATGTGTACTGAAAATCCCTGTTTTACATTTGCATTGTTTGCTGTAAAGGGTGCATAGCAGTGTGCAGAGGGTCCATCCAGAATTTGCAAGCTTGGATATACACACACAACTAAACAAGTCAGTGTAGTGGCCAATCTCTTTCCCTCTCTCTCCATGGCTGCCTGTTCATACAAAACTATACATTTTTATTTAAAGGAAGATGCTCTAAATGCAAGCAGTTGCAACTGTGTTTTCTCTTCATTAAACCCATTATGCTCTGGTAATCTCATGGGTTCTTGTGGGTGTCACTCTGTATTAACCCTTTCACTCCTCCTGCCATAAGGGTTGCAGTGGAGTGGAACTGCTTACTTCACAGTGGGGGATATTCATTAAAACTGGTGCTCACAGTATCTGGCCCAGCTCTGCATAGTGACCAATCAGCTTCTAGGTTTTATTGTCAAAGCTTAATTGAACAACCTGAAGTTAGAATTGGTTAACATGCACAGTGGCACCAGATTCTGTATGCACCAGTTTTAGTAAATCTTCCCCACTGTGTCAGTAAGCATTAGGGTGGCTGTGTTCCCTTAGGCTATAAGCTCATGATTGCTTTCAGCAATCATGAACTTATAGTACATTACTCCTTGACACTCAAGGAGGTAACATGGAAATCTGTTTGACCCCTAATATTTTCCCAAAGAGAGCTTGTCAAAACTATTATATATACCATGCATCGGCAACCATACTTAAGTATAAAAAATTGATAGATAAGAGTAAAAAAAAAATTCAAAAACACCCCCCCCCCCCTACATACATACACCCATACAGACTATTTGGATATGCATGTGTACATTAGAAAACTAGTGCATGACACAATTTAAAGGTGGTTGTATACCCAGTGTGAGCATTTTCCTTTAACTTACTTATTGCAGGCTATAGCGTTGTTTTAACATTTTTATCTCTTCTTACCTGCTTGCTTTCAACGTAATCTTTAGTTTTCTTTTACATGACATCACACAAATTTTCCAGCAAACTTATGCTGCCGGAAAAATGCTGGGTCTATGCCGGGGCTGCGTCATTTCCTGTCGGCATCAGCCCAGAGATCCAGCGATACTCCTTACTACTCTACTATAGTAAGGCAGCAACAGGGTTGTCTCTGATTCGCTCCACAAGGTTTCCGTAGTAACCGGAAACTAAAATGAGGCTTGGAAATGGCGAGTAATGTCATGCGTGGGATTATGGCCAGGGGAAACATACTGAGGGCAGAAATAAACCATTGGACAGTTGCGGAAGACCAGAGTTGAAATGGCGGCGGCTAAGAACGAGCAGGGAGCGTTCACAAACTCCTTATTTATGACAGTAAGAAATATTTTGGAGCATACTACTTGTGGCTTTTTGATTGAAAACAACTAGTTTGATTTATATATTGCTTAAATGGCAGATCATTATCAGAATTTACTACCGCTTTAATTACCTTCAAGGATTTACATTTTTGTGGTGCAATGACACATAGTACCACACAAAAAAAACTTTTATTTTTTTACAAACAATAAAAAGAGATATTTAAGTTGAAAAACATGATAATGTTAAAAAAAATTACCCCAAACTATTAAGGATTCCGATCAGGGGGGTTTCCGGGGCAGAGAGTTGCAATACCATAATTACATATACTGGGTACAGCACCACTTGCTTATGAGATCTGGTACTGCAATATAACCGTCCAATACTCTAGTTCTCTTCCAAATTAAATGTAATTTCCTGGCCAGACTCCAGTGACTTCCAAGTATTGTAAGCATACATGGGAATGGGGCTGTACTTCAACTGTCATGATCTCATGACCTGAACTGTAAATGTTTTGTAAAATGACAGTTTAAATTTTCTGAACTCATTTGTGAAAAGGATATTTGAACAATGGTTTGTTCAGTATACACACTGTAGGAGTCTGTTTACAATGAATATAATTTTAGGTAATTGTTTTTAACAAATGACAAGTGCTAATTTAGCTGAATGAGCTCTGCAAATAAACATTGTGGTTACTGTGTTTGTAATTAGTTATTTTGCATTCCATGAAAATGATATGATATTAAAGTTTCAAAAGCAGCCAAAGAAAACTGTTATGCTATAAAATGGTCAAACATATTCCCCATCCCTATCATTTGACACCATGTAGGAAATCAGGGCCTCATTTATCAAATGGCCTGAAATAAGAATTGTCAGTGTTGTCCAACAGCGATCAGTCACATGATCGCCAATATTTTGGCATGCCCATATAGTGGCCTGATAGTTGCAAGCAATGCAGACCCACCAATCAGCGCATGCAAAAATAGGCATGTATAATGCTCATAGAAGATTACTAGGCTGTAATAATGAGCTATACTAATTAATAAGGACACTCTTTATTAAATACATAGTTTTTTTAGTTTGAGCAGGTGCGGATTGTTCCTTTTTCCATGGGGAAAAGAGGCCAGGGTTTTTACCGGATAGGCACAGCATTCATCCATTTATTCTCTCCGCTGCCTTCGATACAGTTGATTACCCCCTCCTCCTCAAAAAACTCAATTTGTTTGGTATCCATGGCTGTGCTCTCCATTGGTTCGAATCTTACCTATCTCACCGAACCTTCAGTGTCACTTACAACTCCACTTCCTCCTCTCCAACGCCTCTTACCGTTGGGGTCCACCAAGGTTCTGTCCTTGGACCTCTACTATTCTCAATCTACACATCCCCCCTGGATCAGCTGATAGCCTCTCATGGCTTCCACTACCCTTTATATGCCAATGACACCCAAATCTATCTCTCTACCCCTCAGCTCACCCCATAAGTCTCCTCACACATCACTGATTTACTAACAGACATATCAGCCTGTATGTCAGATCACTTCCTCAAACTGAATCTATCTAAAATCGAGCTCATAAATATTTCCTCTCCCATGTGCCCCTTCCCCTGACTTCTCTGTCAAGATCAATGGCACAATTATCAGTCCATCCCCACATGCCAGGTCTGAACTGTCCTTTCAGGCCCACATCCAATCCCTGGCCACCTCAGCCCCCGCAACATCTCGAGAATATGCCCCTTTTTAACCAATGAAACCACCAAGCTTCTAATTCACTCCCTGGTTATCTCTCGCCTCGACTACTGCAACTCACCCCTCATTGGATTACCTTTACATCAGGGGTCAAGTCCTGGGGAAAAAAGTGTGGGAACTCCCACCCAAGATCCACTCCCCCACCAAAAAAAAAAAATGATACGCTCATATGCACAAATGCTTCAAAAGTGGTATTTTTCATCCAATTTTCGTATTGTGTACATAAAACAAAAAAAACAATCCTCAATAAACATAAATACGGTAATTCTCTGAATAATCAGCATTGATTTAATTGTGCTTCCATGCAAATTTGAACATCACGTTCTGATCTTTATTGGGGAATTTTATTTTGTATATAGAGTGTTTATGTGGTGAGTTTACACTTTTCATTGAACAGAGTTTGGATAACACAGGGTTAAACGGAAAGGTCATAAATTAACTGCACATTATCTGGACAGAATGCTTGGGGAGATAGTGATGTGTTCCTGCTTAGGAGATGTATGTTAGCTTGGGGGGCTGCAAACTCTGCAGGGCTCCAACACACACTCGCTGCTATTCCAACCCTTCACATATTTCCACATAAACTTCCCTCCTGGCATTAAACTTTGCCAGGCATTGTGCTTACCACCCCAAGCTGATGCTCCTCCCTCAGCTCACCTCTCTCCCTGCATGTCCTGTGAGCAGAATAGCTGTGCTCCTCTTCTGGGTTCTCTCATCATATGGCACGGAAGATAGAGGAGGGGGGATTCAGCGGGACACACAGAGCAAGTATGCAGGAGACTGGGGGGGGAGATGAGGAGAAAGAAAATCAGGAGGGGCCGGCGGGGAGGAGCGCATCACGAGAGGTCTGACTAAATACAATCTCTTAGCAGCAGGGACCTGATCTACCCGTCAGCTAGCTGTTATTGACGGGTAGATCGAAAAGGAAGCTGTCATGGGGCCCCTTACTGGCAATGCCTGAATGGTCAGTCCACCCCTGGTGTGTGTCACTTACTATTGCGAGCTGTGTCGGCGGCTGCTGGTGTAGCACCTGCCACACAGCTCGCATACTTCAAAGTCTTGCAGGACACGACTGCTAGCGGGAACTGAGTTCCTGTTGTGGAAAAAGTACAGGAACTCCGTTCCCATGCGTTCCCGCAGGACTTGAGCCCTGCTTTACATACGCTACCCCCCCCCCTTCAGTCCATAATTAATGCTGCTGCAAGACTCATCCACCTTACCAACCGTTCAGTGTCCTTCACCCCTCTCTGCCAATCCCTGCACTGGCTTCCACTCACCCAACGAATAAAATTCAAAGTACTAACAATAATTTACAAAGCTGTCCACAACTCTGCCCCCAGCTACATCACTAACCTAGTCTCAAAATACCAACCAAGCCGCTCTCTTCGGTCCTTCCAAGACCTCCTGCTCTCTAGGTCCCTTGTATCCTCCTCCCATGCTCGCCTACAGGATTTCTCCAGAGCTTCTCTCATCCTTTGGAACTCCCTACCCCAATCTGTCTGACTGTTCCCTAATCTATCCATCTTTTGACAATCCCTGAAAACCCTTCTCTTTAAAGAAGCCTATCCTGCTTCTAACTAATACACTGTTTTACTTTCTCCATCAGCCCATCACCCACAGCTATTACATTTTGTATAAATCGACCCTCCCTCCTATATTGTAAGCTTTAGCGAGCAGGGCCCTCTGATTCCTCTTGTACCAAATTGTAATGTAACTGTAATATCTGACTTCATTTTGTTAAGCGCTGTGCAAACTGTTGGCGCTATATAAATCCTGTATAATATAATAATAATCTAATTTGAGGAGAATATTATGGTGGATGCTGGCGGTGCAATGATGTGATCAAGAATGGGTAGTGATGTAATCATGCAGCATCTTTTTGTCACAGTGGGACAATTGCCTATCTATGATCAGTCTTTATAGAGTAACTGTGGCCAGGCTATGTACATTCAAATATAAATTTATTATTGACAAGAGGACAATACGCTTCATAACAAGCCATTCCTGATCTCTGCAACTGCAACTATGGAGAAATTCATCCTCAACTTTAACAGCAGAAGCAGTAAAGTTCTAGCCTTAGCCAGGTTAGCTCACTGGTAGTTGGCGTTGGTGATCACATACACTGTAACTGGAAAGTTTAGTGGGCCTTAAAGGGCCATGTTGGTCTATCTTCATGCTTTATGAATGTGGTGCATGCCAACTTGTATATACAATACTGTGATGGTTGGGGCCACTCCAGCGTATACAAAATACAATAGACAGTCACCTCAATGTATTTCTACTTGTGGGGGAACCACATCAAATGATTCCATATAGTCTTCAGCATTGTCTTCTGATTGAGCTAGACCTACCTTTCCTTAGTCAGATTTTGGTACCCGATATATAATACAGCAATATATACCTACATGCACATCCTGAGATATTTTTTGTCTGGCTCCTGTTGTTATATTCAGAGGGGTTACCACCTTCCTGGGGATTTCCGCTCTCCCTGAGTTTCCTTCCCTTGTTGAAGCTCCATGGGTGTCATCCCACCTTTTTGGTCATCACCGTCCTCTCCTCTGCACTCAAAGTCATTCAGGCAAGCTTACTCTCTAGATATGTATGTTCGTACACACTGTGATACGCGTATAAAATACTTCTAGATAAAATGTAACAAAGGATAGTATTTTACATGTGTAAATTGGATCTATGTGTAATATTATGTGTATTTTTGAATTTGTAAATAGCACCCACCCAATCAATCCTGAAGAAGCAAGCATACATTGTGAAACGCGTTGACATTTGAGTATGGAGCAACACACCAGCAGCACACTCATGTAATCCATTGAATGCTGACCTCACTGGTGGAGTCCTATGTAATCTGCAATATATCGTGATTTTCTGTGTCCATACCATAGGATTGGGTATCTGTTGACTATTTGTAGATGGAGGGTGCTTTTTTTAATTCCCCCTTTTTTATGGTTGTTGTATTTTAATGTATATCCAATAAAATGTGTTATTTTTTCTACATACTGTCTCATGCTGTGCCAATAAAATCCATGTTTTGAGAAGCTGAGTCAAGCTTCTCTCCCTTTTTGTACCTATTTGGATGTTGGCAAGGTGAGGGTCCTCCTTCCTATATTGCCTAGATGTCATATCAATGCATTGTACAACATCATTGACATAATGCCATTAAAATGGCAATTAGAATTGCCAGGATGGGTGGTGCCCAGAGTTTAGCTTCAAAGCTGACCTATCCTTTGCCATTTACCTGTCCTTTGCTGTGCAGGGCTCAGACATACCATAGAGGAGACAATCAGTCCTGGCACAGCTCTGACTAGAATGGAAAAAGTATAGTATGATTTTAAAATGTCAGAGTCTATAAGCACCCCAGCCATTAAACAATGCTAATTGACAGCCCTTTACACAAAGCAAAGCACTGAAAGCTTGCATAGCATCATATTAGCTGATCAGTGAAATGCTGAGGTCAATGGGCACATACAAGAAGAGAGCTTTATGTCTCTATACAATATTTTTCACTTAGCCTTGAGAGTTTTTTCAAAGAGATGTCTTTCTACAACTAAAATGTGATTGGTTGCCAATGTTTTAGATTAAATAATGCCTAGATCAAGGGTTCTTTGTTCCTGGGGTCCATGGACCTCTAAGTGATCCACGGATGTATTTTAGTGGGCCCATGAGGGTCAGAGAAAATATAACATTAACATTTATGATACAGCCCTCTCTCATGTCCCAATCAATGGTTTCCTGTTAAAAGATGTTAAAGAAAGTGCACCTTGCCACTTTTGGTGTCAACCGCATCTCTTGACTCGTTGGCCCATGTTTACCATTTAGATTTTCATCATCGATCAGTGCACAAATGCCATTTTGTGCCACACTTCATAATAGCAAGTACTAATTCTAATTTTCTAGTAGTAGTAGTAGTAGTAGTATTGCAGTAGTAGTAGCAGAATTAAAATTGTTCTGTTTAATTTGCACAAGATGACTGTATTTAATTTTGGTAGTGAGTGGCCATTACTTCTTGGATGAAAATCAAGTGAGTTTTTTGTTAAGATAGTTTACTTTATTTAAACTTGGTGTATGTCATATATGTATGTATGAGGCAATCACATTTTAATATAATAAAGTGCATATATTCATTGCAGGCAAAGTTGTGTTTATTTTAATATTATTGGGGGTCATCAGATTTTTGAGTCCTTTTTTCAAAAAAGGTTAAAAAACCACTGGCCACCTACTGATTGATATGTACTTCTCATGAATAACCTTAATAAAAAACATTGAACGAGAAAAAAACACTGGCCTAGATGAATAGCAGCCACTACATACTTTGTATTTCCCTTCTACTGTATCCACTGCCAGTCCTCCAGAGAAACACCCAGTGCTGCCAGATATGAAGGAACACATGATCCTAACCCTGCCATGCCATACCACGCTATAGCTCCTGGTGCCAGAGCATGAAATTGGCCAGATGAGCACTATCACATGGAAATAGGGGGAATGTGCATAGTCATATGGCACAGGAAGCTGAAACTATCTGAGGCAACCTGGTAGCAGACCAGGCAGATGGATTAGTGCATGGGCAGCAAGTTAAGTTCCTTTTGTTAATGAACCAGTGTTTTGCCTTGTATGGGAAAAAGATAAGCTTACACTAAAGGCAAGATCACACAGAAGAGGCTCCTGTTCTGTTCTGGATTGCTTACCACTTGATCTGCAATGCTAGTTGCAGGCCAAGAATTTTACTATGCATGATACTTCAGAGGTATGCCCTACCCTGGAACTAGAATACTGTCAGTAGTAGCACAATTGAAGATTCCAGCACTGAATGGATGCCTCAGCTAAGAGAAAAAAAAACTGCTAAATTTACATATTCACTTTAAAGGGGTTGTAAACCCTCAAGGTTTTTTCACCTTAATGCATTCTATCCATTCACCTTTAATGCACCAGCTCTAGCCGCTGTCTCAGGTCCTGATTGGATAGATTGATAGCAGTGCAGCCATGACGTAGGAGCTGGGGGCAGGGCAGAGTCCTGCTGTCTGTGTCAGTAGACACAGCAGCAGGACACGGGAGCGCGCCCGCATGAGTGTCCCGAGGGAGAGCGGCTCTCCATTGGGACACTAGAGAAGAGGAGGAGCCAGGAGAGCCCTTGAGGGACCCCAGAAGAGGAGAATCTGTGTAAAACCAACTGCACAGAGGAGGTAAAGTATGACATGTTTGTTTTAAAGAAAAACAAAAAAAAATTATCCTTTAGATATTCTTTAAAGAAACTTTGTTGCACAGCTAGAGGTGCCTCCAGAGACTTACAGCAGCCAGGAGAAACCTCCTGTTGTGGCACAACACTGGGGCTGTAAAGGCAGGCAAAGCTCTGGCATTTCTGTTTTTTGTTGAAGCTTGCTGCTATCTACCATATCTGCAGGATTTATGCGAAATGCTATATACCAGGCTTTGTGCGAAATGCTATATACCAGGCTTTGTGCGAAATGCTATATACCAGGCTCTGTGAGACATGCTATATACCAGGCTTTGTGCGAAATGCTATATACCAGGCTTTGTGAGAAATGCTATATACCAGGCTTTGTGAGACATGCTATATACCAGGCTTTGTGAGAAATGCTATATACCAAGGTTTGTGTGAAATGCTATATACCAGGCTTTGTGAGAAATGCTATATACCAGGCTTTGTGAGAAATGCTATATACCAGGCTTTGTGAGACATGCTATATACCAGGATTTGGGAGAAATGCTATATACCAGGATTTGGGAGAAATGCTATATACCAGGATTGTAAGACATGCTATATACCAGGATTTGGGAGAAATGCTATATACCAGGATTTGGGAGAAATGCTATATACCAGGATTGTAAGACATGCTATATACCAGGATTTGTGAGAAATGCTATATACCAGGCTTTGTGAGAAATGCTATATACCAGGATTGTGAGACATGCTATGTACCAGGAATTGTGAGAAATGTTATATACCAGGATTGTGAGACATGCTATGTACCAGGATTTGTGAGAAATGCTATATACCAGGATTTGAGGTCTGATGGGGCAGGAATTGGGACTGATCTGAGGGGAGAGGGGACAGGAATTGGATGGAAGGGCACAGTGGCTGTGTTTGATGTCACAGTGGCTGCTTTTGATGGCACAGTGGCTGTGTTTGATGGTACAGTGGCGGCAATTGATGGGCACAGTGGCTGCATTTGATGGCACAGTGGCGGCAATTGATGGGCACAGTGGCTGCATTTGATGCCACAGTGGCGGCAATTGATACGCACAGTGGCTTCATTTGATGGCACAGTGGCTGCGTTTGATGGCACAGTGGCTGCGTTTGATGGTACAGTGAGGCTGCAATTGATGGTTTTTTTTCAGAATTTTTCAAGTTTGTTTGCGCCCCCCCCCAAAAAAAATGTTGAGCACCAGCCGCCACTGGAGACCACTATTCATATATATAGGTAAGTCTAGGTTTAAACCTGCAGTAGCTTTTAAATGTGTACAAAGCACATCCTGATTTAGGACAAGCTTGGTAGTTACTCTTTCTGCTCTGCAAGACTCAGGAGGTCATTGCGTTGGACTAGAAAGATCTTTTAAAAAGATGTTATCATAGTAAGAATCAGCACTTTAAACATAAAACATTAGACGATATCCCCACAAACATCGGCAAGAACATTCTTAAAAATTCTCTTGATAAATACACGACAGCTGCAAACAGGATTTACATAGTACAAAGAACAGTTGGTGCTTGATATCAACATGTAGACAGCTTAAATAGGTACTAGCCCCATAGTGCCCTCTTGAAAAGCCTCACTACTTGTCAATTCTTTGTAAATATGACAGTGATACAGACAAGAAGAAGGCATTGCAGAGCTAGGAAATATGAAAAACACCACGACGCGAAAGTAGAAATATCAATCGAAAAAAAGAGACCAAGGAGGAAACAGATGAGTGATGATATGTTTGTTCTTTGTATCACTACGACGTATAAAAGCTGGCAGAGCTTTGAAGCAGACAAGTGGCGAGTTTCAAACAGTTCTCTGGTGGGAGGTTGTTTTGTTTTGCTTCTTTTTTGGAGCGCAGAGCCCAGGCCGTGAATAGAACACGATTTCTTCAAACAGACTCCCTGCAGACATAAGCTACAAGGAAACCTGAAATGCGGTATATAAAATCTCTGTTGTTGTAATTACCAAAACAAGTAGAAGCTGACAGGGATCGGTCACGAGCTGTGCTGAAATTAATGGCCTAAAGATTATGTTATTTTTTTCAGTAAGACAGTGCAAATAGCAATGACAAAGGTTAGTAACCCATAGTAGCCTGTCATCTTACACCAACTGCTTACAGTGATCCTAAATTCAGCTGGTTGGTTTGGTTTACTACACTTTGCATACTATCTTTGATATTTATTTGCAATGTCTTACAGTGAGTCTACAGTAAGAAATATTTAGCAAAATATAGGTGAGGCTGCATAGCAGGGCACTATGCAGCAATTACTTCAGTAAGCACTCTGGCCTGGCTAGTTGTAGTAACGTCACCAAGGAGCCGATGCGCGTGCCTGGTGACCACGATGTCCGCCAGGCACCCGCGATCATTTGTGACAGTGCAGGAACGTGGATCTGTGTGTGTAAACACACACAGATCCACGTCCTGTCAGGGGAGAGGAGACAGATCGTGTGTTCCTAGTATATAGGATACAATCTCCTCCCCTAGTCAGTCCCATCCCCCACAGTTAGAACACACATAGGGAACACAGTTAACCCCTTGATTCCCCCCTAGTGTTAACCCCTCCCCTGCCAGTAACATTCATACCATAATCAGTGGCTATTTATATATTACTACTAAAAATAAAAAAACTATAATAAAAATGCCATAAATCAATTACCTATTTTGTAGGAGCTATAACTTTTGCGCAAACCAATCGATATGCACTTATTGTGATATTTTACTAAAAATATGTAGAAGAATACATATCTGCATAAACTGAGGAAAAAAATCTTTTTTTTTTAAATAAATTTGGGATATTTAATATAGCAAAAAAGCAAAAAATATTGTGTTTTTTTCAAAATTGTCACAATTGTTTTGTTTATAGCGCAAAAAAATAAAAATTGCAGAGGTGATCAAATACCACCAAAAGAAAGCTCTATTTATGTGGAAAAAAATTATCAAAATTTTATTTGTGTTGCATGACCACGCAATTGTCATTCTAATTGCGAGAGCGCTGAAAGCTGAAAATTGGCCTAGGCAGGAAGGGGGTGAAAGTACCCTGTGGTTAATACATTTTCTAACGAATTCCAACTATTCAGAATGATTAGAATTCAGATTGGTCAAAAAACGATCCACCAATTAGAATTCTGTGTGAAGAAATTTCTGGTTGTTAACCAGTGGGCCGGAAAGCCATGAGTCATTGTCTGTCAGCGGCTTTCCCACTGACAGATGAATCTAAAGATAAAGAATGTCGGCAAATGTACGGCAATAGAAAAATGTTTAAAAAATAGCGTAAGGTCAAGACCTTTGGGTCTGGTATGGATTAAAAAAAAAAAATGGTGTGCCCCCCCAAATCCATACTACACCCTTAAGCGAGCATGCAGCCTGGCAGGCCAGAAAAGGGGTGGGGGGTGAGCGGGCGCCCTCCTGAACCATACCAGGCCACATGCCCTCCACAATGGGATGTGGGTGCTTTGGAGCAGGGGGGGCTGTGCGCCCATCTCACCCCAAAGCACCTTGTTACCATGTTGATGGAGACAAGGGCCTCTTCCCGACAACCCTGGGCTGTGGTTGTTGGGGGGGCTTATCGGAATCTGGAAGCCCCCTTTAACAAGGGGCCCCCCAGATCCCGACCCCCCCATGTGAATGGGTATCACCAAAAAAAGTAAGAAGCACAAGAAACAGTTTTTGACAAATCCTTTATTAAAAAATAAAAAATAAAATAATGTCCCTCGATGTCCATCACGATGCCCGCCGACCCGAAAAATAGAAAAATGTCAAAAAGAGCTTTGCCTCCTAAGAGGCTACCCGCTGTATGCAGGTGACCTCATGTGGCATCAGAAAGGGCAGTGCCACCAGGTGATGTAACCGGGTGGCCCTCACCCCTTGCTTATATAAGAGCTGTCAAAGCCGAAGAGAGGTCATTCGGCGGGCAGCCTCTTAGGAGACGAAGCACTTTTTGACATTTTTCTATTTTTCAGGTAGGCAGGAAAAAAAAATAGTGTCCCTTGATGTCCATCACAATGATGGACATTGAGGGACACTATTTTTTATATTTTAATAAAGGACTTGTTGTTTGACACTTTTTTGGTGAATGGGTACAGGTATGATGTACCCGACACTCATTCACATGGGGGGTCGAGATCTGGGGGCTCCCTTGTTAAAGGGGGCTTCCAGATTCCGATAAGCCCCCCACCTGCAGACTCCAGCAACCACAGCCCAGGGCTGTCAGGATCAACAAGGGGACAAGGTTCTTTGGGGTGGGGGGGGCGCAGAACCCCCCCTGCCCAAAAGCACACACCCCCCCCCCATGTTGAGGGCATGTGGCCTGGCATGGTCCTTTCCTGACCTGCCAGGCTTCATGCTCGGATAAGCATCTGTTATGGATTTTGGGGGGGACCCCACGCTGTTTTTTTTTTTTTTTTTTTTTCTATTGCTGGGCAATTGCCGGCATTCTTTATCTTTATATTCATCTGTCAGTGAGGAAGCCCGCTGAAAGATGATGACTCATGGTTGTTAAGGACGCAGGCTGCTGCTTAACAACCAGTTGTTTCTTCACACAGAATTCGAATTGTTTTTCGATCGATCCGAATTCGAGATTTTCAGAAAAGTTGGAATTCGTTAGAAAATGAATAAACAAAACAAATTTTAAAGGATTTCAACTAAATTTGTGACTATTTGTTACTATTTCATTTGGAGATTCGGATACATTCGGATCTATGAATAACCATAAATTTCTCCAAATTTGTATTCAGACTGAAACTAATTGCACATGTCTAATATTCACAGCCTTTGTCGTGACACTCAAAATTGGCTCCCGCTGCTGTCAATTTAAAGCTGTGTCACAGAAGCGGGACGAGTCCCGCTGTCTGTGTCAATGGACTAGGGAGCAAGCTTGTAGGGGTGCCCCCATGGAAAGTGGTTTTCCGTGGGGGCACCAAATGAAGAGGAGGGGCCTGGAGTGCTGTCAGGGAACCCCAGAAGAAGAGTATAGTGGCTTCTCTATGCAAAACCATTGCATAAAGCAAGTAAATATAGGCATGTTTGTTATTTTTTAAAAGAACAAACATTTAAAACCACTTTAAGTACAAAGACTGACTAAGCTGCCATTTAACACTATAATCAAGTATTTTAAATCAATACATCTGGTTGCTGATTAATTTTTCTGGTTTATTCCTTCAGCCAATCTTTGACTGAACGGTTAAAGACAAATAGGAGACTAATGACCTTATCTCCCTTTCACTTTGATCTTTCATTCTATTAGTATATTGTTAGCACATGAGCAAAGAATCACAACTGATTGGCTTCCTGTACTGCTTCTCCCGCCAATCTAAGCTCTGCTGTACTTTGGATTGCAAAATGCTGATGCCAAGACAAATTCAGATACTTACACTGCTTTCATTTTGAAACAAATGCATTACTGTGTTATTGATTACAGAACAGTATTATGTTTTGTCTTTTATATCTGTCTAGCATTCAGCTTTAAGGTCTGTAGGATATGGATAGATATGGACATATGGATAGCTATCACACACTAGAAAATATTGCATGATTTGTTAATGTCCAATAAATAAGTTTGATTATGCATTTAGTATACCTTGTAAAATGTATAAGGGAAATAATTGCTCTTATTATTTGCCCAATATTAAAAACAGTTTTAGTTGCTACATACCTTCCTTATGGCGCAGATCTGCCATACCAAACCTAAGGCTTGCCTGCTGTCTTGTTATATTTCTTAGCAGGATCTGCCATGCAATAACTTTTTAAAGTATAAGCTTAAAGAGCTCCCTGAGCTGTTGTGTTACAGGAATTTTAAGCCTTATGCCACGTACACACGAGCGGATTTTCCTTTGGAAAAAACTTGGATGGTTTTCTGAACTTTCGACCGTCAAGAACGTGGTGACGTACAACACTACGACGAGCCGAGAAAATGAAGTTCAATGCTTCCGAGCATGCGTCAAAATGTTTCCGAGCATGCGTAAGAATTTTGCGCATCGGAATTGGTACAGACGATCGGAATTTACGATCTGAACTTTTTACGACAGAAAAAATTGAGAACCTGCTCTCAATCTTTTGCTGGCGGGAATTCCGCCAGCAAAAGTCCAATGGAGCATACACACGGTGGGAATTTCCGACCAAAAGCTCACATCTGACTTTTGCTGGCAGAATTTACGATCGTGTGTACGGGGCATAATAGGATTGAAAAAAATAAATGATGTTTGATGGGGAGCAACAAGATATATTGTCATTGTTGTAACAATAAAACATATCTTATTTCACAGCAGAATGAAGCTCACATTAGGTCTCTGAAAATATCCAACCATTTTTCACCTATGCCTGTAGGCTTTTACTGTTACCCGTGTCCCTGTTGGGCAGATTTCCCCTTCTTCTGTGGTCACTGCCATAGGAAATGAGGGATATCTCAGGAACAGAGGTATATACAGCAAAAAAAGCACTTTTGCTGTTTGGTCTCAGATACAGCAATACTTAAAAATTTCCCCTGTGGGACACACAACCTGTCAGAGGTCCTAACCCTCCCCCGTTCTACCAAAAAGGGTGCTATTGCTCTATGTGCATATGTTGAGGGAGATCACCCCTCATTTCCTGTGTTATCCAATACTTAAAGTTCTAGGTTAGTATTACGCAGGTTAAAACTGCTCCCACCCACATTCTAAGACCTATATTAACTACCCTGTAAAAGAAAGATGCATATACTTACCTATTTTCAGGTTGCTCCTTTCTGGTCACGTGATCTCCCCAGTGGACGGTTTCAGGGGAGAGACGAGATCGCCAAAACCTATGGAATGCCTGGGTGGTGTCTTCACCCATAGCCTTGCTATGGGGCATGCGTTGTCAGCCGTCCCCACTCTCCCCTGAAGCCACCTCTGGGAGTTGATCATGTGGCCGGACCGAGGCACCCTGAGAATAGGTAAGTTTAAGTATCCTCCTTCTACAGGGCAGTTAGTATAGCTGTTAGCAGGTGGGTGGGACCAGTCTTAATATTAGTTAATACTAGCCTGGATTTCCACTTTAAGAAAAAAATGTTATGGCTTTAAATAAGGAGTTCTGCTTTGTAAATGGCTTGGCTGTTTATGACTAGTTTTTGAATCCGCAATGCGAAAAGAACACAGTGGTTGATTTACTAAAGATGCCACCTCATCCCTTTAAAGCGAACACATATTAATTACACAAGTTCTGTGGCTGATTAAGGTGGTAATTAAACTCACCTGATGCCTTATCTGCATGAAATTGGCCTCAACCTTTGTAATTCATATGTTTTCGGGTTTAAAGGGATGAGGTGGCAACCCTATGTGCAGCTCTTCATAGAAACCAATCAGCTTCCGTTTTTTTTTTTTTTTGTCTAAGCTTAATTGAATAAACTGAAATTAGAAGCTGATTGGCAACCATGCACAGCTGCACCAGATTTTGCCCTCTCCAGTATTAGTAAATCAACCCCACAGAGTACTGTGGGATTACTGGGAATGCTAAGAAGCTTGCATAAGAAAGTTAAGTGGAGAGGGAAAATAATTTGAGTTTGTTAAAGCTAGGGCTTATGCAACACCGATAGTAACTGTACAAACTGCTGGGTGTGGATAATGGCTCAGACTCTATCTGACAGCATTACATTTATCTCCCCAGTTTTAAAATTTTCTAGGCAATAATCCAAATGATCTTTCTATAATGAAAGATTCAACTGAAATAACAAAGAGGGTACGTCATTAGGCCAGCCTTGGTTCACTACTGCACTGTACACCTCCCACATGTCATTACATGAGCGCCATTCAGTGGTGTAAGGACCACCCTCTGGTGCAGAGAAAAGGAAGGACTACATATGTCACCAGACTGGACAGAAGGCCTTGGAAAAAAAAAGGTATGTACACTTTTGCAGGGGAGGCCTCAAGGAGTGATGGTGTGAGTGGGTAATCCACTAAAAAGCCGAAGTTCTGTTTTAGGTGTTTCTAAATGTTATATTTTCCTGGTTACCTTTCCTGCATACAAATATCTACATACAAGACTCTTTTAGGCCTCATTTTTGTGAGTTCAGGCGTTTTTTTTTTCTGCCCTTGAACTCCCCTAATGTTATTTTTTATAGCAGTTCATTAGTGGGGGAGTTTAGAAGATGTTTTCTGAATGCCCTAAAATCACATTCAGAAGAGGGAATTTTAATCACAAAAAACACTGAACGCTGTGTAATCACTGTTAAATGAGCCTAAACGCTAGGTGCGTTTAGCACTTCAGCGTTTATTTATTTCAATGTCCAGAACAACTTAAAAATAAAACTCCCAACACCGCTAAACTCTGCTAAACTCTCCTAAACTGGTTTGAAAAAATACAGCTTAGGTGAGTTTATAACACTGATTTTCTCCTGGCATGATAAACAGTGTTTACAAGAACCCAGTGTGCATGAGGCCTTAATGTAATAACAAAAAGTAATTATATACAGTGGCCTATTTGAATTAGAAACATAGAAATGTTATACATTTTCAGTAGTTTTTAGTGTATTCAGACATGAGAAAAATAATTTCTGAATAACTGCTACACATTTCCCTTTAGCGAAGACCACTGTCCTGTCTTTTCATTTTACACAAAAAAGTATGCAAATACCAAATATTGGGGCATCTGCATCAAACACTAATGTAAGTGGGTGCAATGTCAGTTGGAATTTTAATAAATACAGACCTGTGAAAATGTCACCGCTGTGCTCATTTCCATTGAAATCTACCCCTATCTTTTCTTAGTACTACACTAACAATTTATACAGATTATTTTTTATGGGTATGTCAAGATGTAATACTGAAAATTTCAATTTCTACTTTAAAATGTGTTAATTAACAGATATTGTGGAGCCAAATATAATCACCTCTAATCCGAAGACCAATAATTACATAAGTAAAACAATATATATAGATAAGTGTAGCTGGCCCTTGAGGTAGGAGTTAGCCCTGAACAAATAAATCAAAATTATAGAAAGGTATGGTGCTTACACATACATTACCACATTTCTCAGTGATAAAAAGTAAAATACATTGTGTACTAAGTAATAATAAGCAGACAAATAAGAAAATAGAAAAGTGTAAAAAGTTCATCAATGTGCGAAGTCTAGTACCAATCTGTTATTAGACATAAAGCCAGTTCTTCACTGCTAGCATTCTTATCTTTACCACTTGTGCCCAAGATATGCTTGCAATGTACACTCACCAAAGCTCCATGACCCCCCCTGCACTTAGTTATTCAATATAGGGTTCCTTCTTCAAGTTCCACCTCGATCTCAAGCATCATATGAGTATCTTTATGACTGTAATTACTGGGTATGAAAAAGGTCTCCCTTAGCCACACATCTGAACGATTCCTCTGATCAATATGTTAGTGGCAACCTCAGTCTGGACTCTGACCAGGCCACGCCCCCAACACATTTCACTCCGCTGCTCACAGCTTAGTCATGGGAAAATTACAGTTCCAATACCTCAACGTACGTTTCACAAAATATGGCGTCTTCAGAAAGGACTTCGTGTAGTCTTTCAATGTCTATGATAGGCTTTGGCTGGATAGGGCTGGAGGTTGTACCAAGTTTTACCCACATTTATGGTCCTATGCATTCAGGAATGAATGATGGGATGGACACACAGCAGCTAGATGGCCCCATGTGTATTATGAGTCCAAAAGTGTACCAGTTTCTTCAAATGAAAGTTGCGCACTAATACGTTGTATTTTAATATGTACTTAATAGCATCCTTATAACTAACAAAAGCAAAAAAAAAAAAAAAAAGCCATTGTGCAGCCCTGGAAACATATCAAGGGCCACACTTGAGGCCCCTTATATGTACCAAGTTGACCACCACTACACTATGGCACGCCTGTATCCCAGTTTAGCAACATAGATATAGCTATATCAAAAATGGTATTGTTTATGACTTCTGCACTCCTATATAAACTAATTCCCCAGATTTCTATAAACACAAAGCTAGCAGCACTACCAACATACAATATACCATATACAAAAAAAGCAGCAAATTCTAAATAACAAACACCCAATTTGACAGAAATTGTTAAGTGCATTCTATAATAACAAATATATTTGTAACTTATATACAATATACAGTATATTGTTAATAATACAAAAATGTAGATCCCTAGAAAACACAATGTGAAATCAGTGCCAAACTCTCTACTTATATTATATATATATATATATATATATATATATATATATATATATATATATATATATATATATATATATATAGAGAAAATACTATAAACATTTACAGCTAAAGGCACACACATTTGGGAGCCCTTTGGAAAGTGAAGAAACATCCTTCCCTTTTCCCTTGTGTCACAGTCATGTGACATATAATATGATCACATGACATGCCAAACATGCGGCAAGGTCTTCCAGATTGCAGTGTTTAGATAGCAGAGGGCCTACTTGTTGATCTTTCAAACTTCTGGTGGTCCCATTAGACTGGAGGGGACAGTAGAGCTACTGCTTTTGTCCTTATTGTTATTGCAGTGCTGACAATAATTAAAATCAAAGGCACTGACATATTTAGCAAAGCTTAGCTAAAGGAGCAAGATGGTATGGCCAAATCTATGCTTTTCTAAGAACAGTAATGAGCCGTGCTCAGCTCTATACCTCTCCTGAGACTACAAATCTGATTTTGCAAAGACAGGTAACTACACAGAGGTTGCTAGAATTAATCTCCTGTTTTGTTTAACAACGGCAAACAGAGGAATGACCTTAAGCCTTACTGTCAGTGAAAAAGTAAAAATATAGATTTACTAAGTCTAATGCTTAGTTTTCACTAGGTAGAATGTGTCCACAGATTATGGAATTAGCAGAGTCATTCCAAAGAAACAGTGCTAGTAAGGCAGTAACTGCAAGGCGTAGCCTATCCAGATCAATCTTTGCACAGCGGGGAACAAGACTACTTTGAACTGAAAACTTGGAAGAACAGATCTGCCATTTGCTGGCTAGATCAATGGCTCTTTGAAGAGCACACTCTCCAGGATTATATAATTAACCCTTTAGAAAACAGGTATTACATATGAAGGTTTATAAACACGCAACTGCTGGTTTTAGGAGGCATAATTCCCTGATCTCCCACCATTAATTAGGAAATGATGTTCTCTCAGCAGGATCTCTGATAAGTAAAATCAGTAACCTTACAAAAAAAAATCTTGTCAACAAGGCCAGAACTATGTGTGCTAGGGCCCCATAGCAAAACCATTAAGGGCCCCTTCTGTCTCTCTAATCTTCATCTAATCTTCATCTGCTTAATTCCTCTTGATATACAGAATACTTATTGCTTTTGGGTAAATATTTAGCAGCTCCCAGACTGTCCAGACATTCATTTTTTGCTACTGATGTCTGTATAAGTAACAATGTAGCTAAACAGTTCTGGGCCCCCTGTACTTCGGGGCACCACAGCTATTGCCTAGTCTGCTATAAAAAAAGAGAGGGTCTTTTGAAGCAGCTTCAAAGGCGACTTTGAAGATACACAAATCCTTTAAATAACATGCTTGGGGATGCCTAAAGCTGTATGTGGTATGTTTTTTCAAAGGCAGGCTCAGCAACAGCATTCATTGGCAGCACATATTTGGCTGTGGGATTTTTTTTCACATTTTTTCATTAGCTTGACTTACATACAGCAGTAGCACCCCAATCATATTTATTTTAGTTTGAAAAAAGTATTTTTTCAGTTTTAGCAACACAAGATTACAGACAACAAAGCAGCCACGTTCCCACCATTTTATAGTGCTGGGATTGGCTTATCTAAAAGCCCTCTTATTGGCTCTTCTAAGCCTGATGGCTATAGTTCAAAGGTCAAGAAAGTGCATTAGGGTTAAAAAAAAGCTACCTGGCAAATCTGCACATGAATACGAAAGGACCACACATTTCAAAACTGCGGGATTCCCCTCAAACCCATGGAAGCAGCGAATCCAAACGTCACATCTAAATCAGATATGAAATTGTCATTGCTTGTGCTGAAAACTATATGGACACACCAACTCTACCTAATAAGCATATTGTCCAAATTAGATATTTCATTATGTCATTGTCAATAATCCTGTCCATCTGTCTGGGCCTGGATCTGAACTTGGGACCTCTGATGTGTCTGGCAGAAACTCTTCTTGCTGAGCCACCTGACATGCTGGACAGACCTCTGCCTGATTGCTTATGTCTTGTGTCTCTTGAACCTTGAGCCCTCTGCTCCTCCCATGAACTTCCTATTTAAACCTCTACCTTTGCACTTCCATTTTGCCAGATTATTGTGCTCTCTTCAGTCAATATCTCCCTCTTGTAATTTCTGCTGCCATCTGTATCTTCGCTACCGATCTTTGGCTTGTTATTCGACTATGCTTTTGCTTGATCCTAACGTGCAAACACTTTTTACCAACCTTTGGCTTGTTTACTGACTACACTCCCGCCTGATCCCTACCTACTATATCTGCTACTAGAACCCGGCTGGTTCACCTCCTGGTGGGGTGATTTTGAGGACTTTGTCCAGATACTAACATGCATCAAAACCCATCCACACCATTAGAAGCTCTGGTGAATTCCGGTCAGTTGGGTGAGGCTGTGTCTTCCGCCATGGTTGTATACCTATACTGTTGTTCAGTGGAATTCTCTTTACTGCTATAGCTACTGGTCTCTGAGCCTGACCCCTGACCATTGTCTCACCTCTAAATTATATGTTTTTATTACAGTTACTATGTACCTAGTCATGCATTTTTACAATATAAATAACCACATCTATGCTTTTGAATCTTCTAAAACTGTAGTGTAAGGCAAACTTCTTGATAGCAAAATACAAGCTGCTTAATCAAGTATGTTAGGTACAGTAATATACATTTATCCTGTTGAATTTGAAAACATTAGCTATAGGATTCAAGTTTTTATTAAAATGTAAAATGGATTCTTAGTTAAGTAATAAATGAAGTCCCCAAGTATATCCAACAGATTTGCCCTAGTGCTGACATTTTTTGTTTTAAAAACAAGTATTTCTGTCTGGCATTTGTTCTCACCAAAACGAATTTAGAAAACAGCAGGTGTGTATAACACAAATACGACAAGCATTCTGAAAGCCAAAGTGTTCTACCCTGCAAATCTTAGCTTTGACAAACTAAGTTGAGCTCTGGCTTGCCCCCATAACCCCTTCAACTTTGGTCATTGTTTACACCCATTACTATAGGGGACCAGTAATACCTACGGGAGGTAGACAAAATAAGTCAAACGCAATTCTCTATACCTAAGCTGAATCTTCCCTAAGGCTGGTCTCACATGGGTATTCCATTTTTTAGTTCAGTTCAGTCACGTTTTTTTGTAAAAAAATGGATCAAAATTGGATATGGATGTCAATTTTTACATCCGTTTTCATGTCCGCTGACATCCATTTAAAAAAAGTGACTGAACTGAACTTCAAACACTGTATATAGCCGGTTGCTAAAAAGGGGGCCAGGAAGCTGGCTGGTGCATCCTTAACAACCGATGAGTCATCAACTGGATTCCCCGCTGACAGCTGAATGTAAAAAAAGAAAAATGTCCATACCAGGCCCTTTGGATCTAGTATGGATTCGGAGGGCCCCCTCGACAATTTCTTTTTAAATGGCGTGGGGTCCCCCCCAAAATCCATACCAGACTGTTATTCCGAGCATGCAGCCTGCCAGGTCAGGAAAGGGAGGGGACGAGAAACCCCCCCCCCTGAACCATACCAGTCCGCATGCCCTCAACATGGGGGGGTGAGTGCTGTTTGTCACGGAACCCCATCGCACTCCGTTTGAGTGCTTCTGTCAGTATACAGCCTCATCCAGTCTGAACATCAGATATCAGATATCAGATATTATAGCCATCCGTAAAACACTAGCCAACACTAGCTTGCAGGAACATGGAATGTTTATTTGAACAAACTCACCAAATATACCACAGGAGGACATTCCCCCCTCCTGATCATATTACCCTAACAATACAAACTGTAACCAAGAACATAATTAACAAAAGCTATTTAACTTGTCACTTAACCCAGCCTAGGTGACTCAAATCCAACCCAGACAATATTGCGATTAATCAGATATCCCCATTTCAGGTCAGACTTGCCGGCATCACCTAACGTGCAATACACATTGGTACAAGTGTAAACACATCCCAGGAGACAAAAGTTGTTCCAATTAGCACAATTAACAATACAAACAGTGATCTCCCCCCTCCTCAGCCTAGTACTTAACAGACTATAGTAGGAGGCCTCAGTAGCAGACTGTTCGGCTCCTACATTGAAGAACATGAAACAGAGGCCAATGTGCCCAATGTGATCAGTTATGAAGCAATAGCTGTTGCTTTCTCCATGTCATTTCCACTCTGAATCCTGATTAGGAGGGTCCCTATCAGGATTCAGAGTGGAAAGGGCATGGAGAAAGCAGCAGCTATTGCTTCATAACTGATCAAGGGCACCATCTGACTACAGACGTACAAGGGCTCATTGTACAAAATTATATCATTTTCATATGATTTTTTATCTTTTTTGAATATTGTTATCATACCATGTACTTTTTTCAATAAATACAATTTTTGTTACTTCTTGATTGTTTCCATGCCTCAAAAGTCTGACCTTTGGCTACTTTTTCTAGTAACCCTTTTTTTTCTCCCTTTGGGTTAAACACCTTATAAGTGGGAAATCTTGGTTGCTGATTTATCGGAAGTTATCTATTTGGCAAAGGATTTGTGCAGCCATTGTCTAGTTGCCTACCTATTCATTATACTTAGATGAGAGTGTTTACAGTGTTTAGTCGTTTCTTGACTCCATCAGGTTTTTCTTGACATGTAGTTGCTACCCACAAGACGGTTTATCATTGCTTTCCCCTTAGTCCAAACACACCAGACAATTTAAAGGTGTGGAGTCAGATTTCATAAAATAAAGCCCTGAAGAAGTGGCCATAAGGCATGTTGACAATCTCCATGCAAACACCCTTTTGATGTTATATTGTGTATATGTAATTTTTCTCTGGGCTCTTTTGGTAGCCCCCGTTTTTTTGATATATATATATATGTATATATGTCTTTTTTTATATTCAAATAATTGCACCATTTAACGCCGAATCCCCCAACATTTCTCCTTCCAAATATTTTACATATAGGGCTGGTACACCCTGATCATTTGTTTAGCCATTTTAGCTAAGGGCCTTGACTATATATTTACTATGTTATATTTTCAGCTATTGATATTGGCTTTTTTTTTTTTTTTTTTTTAAGTTTTTGCCTATTGCATGGAGAAAAGGTGTATTAAATGGGCAGCAGGGGTTGGCTTTAAAGTGTATCTCTAGGCAGAGTGAGGAAGGGTTAAACCCTCTGTTGAGTTTTTATCTCTGTCTCTGTCAACATTATGGAGATTTACCCCTCTCTTTGCCCTGGTGACCACAAGGAAGAAAGTGAAGAATATCCAACATTTTGTTGTCCCCAGAACAAGAGGTAGGAGAAAATACTCTAATTTACTCTAACTTCCTGCTGCATCTCTGAGACAGGAAATGAAGGGAAATTTCTTCAATAGTACACAAACAGCAAAAATATATACTAGGAGGGGTTTTAACCATTCCCTAGTCTTTTTTAAAGAAAAAACAAAAAAAAAACAGTTGGGTTTTACATCATCAGGTTATGTAACCGGATGGCCCCACCCCCTCTGACGCCCTGGGAAAGCCTATAGTAAATATATTCTATAAATAAATAACTGCATACTGCTTCTAAAAACAGCCAGCCAAAAAAGATTGCAGCACTTTTATTATGGACAGAGAGTATATAATAGACATGGAAGGTCATGGGTCATGGTCTGTTTCTTCTTCTGAACAGCATGGTGCACAGAGCACAGAAAGGGATTGCTGTGGGGGAAGCAAGGGCTGTGACAAATAGATATGTGTAGCTGTTCGGCATATAGACAAAGCCATTAATCATCACCTTAGGATGCCTCTACACAGATTGTCTATTCTACAAACTTGTATGTTTACATTTAATAGGATTTTTTCCACATGTAGGTGATAAGTGATAACAAATGGTGCGTGATATTGAAAAATTGTTTCTTAAAGTGGATTTTCACTTTTGTAGTCAAACTTGAGAGAACTCATTATATGTTTGTTATGTGTTCCTATTCACACAGCATACCTAAAAATGTAGAAAAAAATATTCTTACTTATTAGATTTTTCTGAGGTGTCATGTCTGGCTTCAAGTATTTTCTTGTTAACTCACCATTAAGGATGGGCCCGGTGCTCGATGCGAACCCACGTTCGCATCGAGCACCGGGCGTTCGCTCGCTCGGCGAGCCCAGAACTATTTTGGCCGCTCGCATCACGTTCGTGTGATGCGAGCGGCCCCGCAATGCATTGCGGCCGGCGCGGCCGACGCAGTGCATTGCTGGCTGATGATTGGCCAAGCATGCACTGTGACCCCGCATGCTTGGCCAATCACAGCCCCGGAAACTCGAAGAGCCATAATTGGCTACAGGCAGGACGCCTGTAGCCAATTACAGCTCAGGGGCTGTAGTACACGCCCCCCCCTATAAAACGCCGCCACGCCGTCTGCGCCGGTCACATGCTGTTCCGGCGCAGATTGAGCAGGCTGTTTCTGTGACACTCTGCTCGATTTAGTTAGGTAGAGAGAGAGATTCACTTGCAGAGATTGAGTTAGATAGATTCAGTTACAAAGATTGATTGACAAAGAGGGGCTTGTAGTGTGCTCGTGGCAGGCAGGCAGAGCTCCTATATTTTGTTACCAGAAGCACCTATAGGACTTGTAGTGTGTTCGTGGCAGGCAGGCAGAGCTCCTATATTTTGTTACCAGAAGCACCTATAGGACTTGTAGTGTGTTAGTGACAGGCAGGCAGAGCTCCTATATTTTGTTACCAGAAGCACCTATAGGACTTGTAGTGTGTTAGTGACAGGCAGGCAGAGCTCCTATATTTTGTTACCAGAAGCACCTATAGGACTTGTAGTGTGTTAGTGGCAGGCAGGCAGAGCTCCTATATTTTGTTACCAGAAGCACCTATAGGACTTGTAGTGTGTTAGTGACAGGCAGGCAGAGCTCCTATATTTTGTTACCAGAAGCATCTATAGGACTTGTAGTGTGTTAGTGGCAGGCAGGCAGAGCTCCTATATTTTGTTACCAGAAGCACCTATAGGACTTGTAGTGTGTTAGTGACAGGCAGGCAGAGCTCCTATATTTTGTTACCAGAAGCACCTATAGGACTTGTAGTGTGTTAGTGGCAGGCAGGCAGAGCTCCTATATTTTGTTACCAGAAGCACCTATAGGACTTGTAGTGTGTTCGTGGCAGGCAGGCAGAGCTCCTATATTTTGTTCCCAGAGGCACCTATAGGACTTGAAGTGTGTTAGTCCCATTACACACACAGAGCTATATTTTGTTCCCAGAAGCACCTATAGGACTTGAAGTGTGTTAGTCCCATCACACACACAGAGCTATATTTTCTTCCCAGAAGCACCTATAGGACTTGAAGTGTGTTAGTCCCATTACACACACAGAGCTATATTTTCTTCCCAGAAGCACCTATAGGACTTGAAGTGTGTTAGTCCCATTACACACACAGAGCTATATTTTCTTCCCAGAAGCACCTATAGAACTTGAAGTGTGTTAGTCCCATTACACACACAGAGCTATATTTTCTTCCCAGAAGCACCTATAGGACTTGAAGTGTGTTAGTCCCATCACACACACAGAGCTATATTTTCTTCCCAGAAGCACCTATAGGACTTGAAGTGTGTTAGTCCCATCACACACACAGAGCTATATTTTCTTCCCAGAAGCACCTATAGGACTTGAAGTGTGTTAGTCCCATCACACACACAGAGCTATATTTTCTTCCCAGAAGCACCTATAGGACTTGAAGTGTGTTAGTCCCATTACACACAAAGAGCTATACTTTGTTCCCAGAAGCACCTATAGGACTTGAAGTGTGTTAGTCCCATTACACACACAGAGCTATATTTTCTTCCCAGAAGCACCTATAGGACTTGAAGTGTGTTAGTCCCATCACACACACAGAGCTATATTTTCTTCCCAGAAGCACCTATAGGACTTGAAGTGTGTTAGTCCCATCACACACACAGAGCTATATTTTCTTCCCAGAAGCACCTATAGGACTTGAAGTGTGTTAGTCCCATCACACACACAGAGCTATATTTTCTTCCCAGAAGCACCTATAGGACTTGAAGTGTGTTAGTCCCATTACACACAAAGAGCTATACTTTGTTCCCAGAAGCACCTATAGGACTTGAAGTGTGTTAGTCCCATCACACACACAGAGCTATATTTTCTTCCCAGAAGCACCTATAGGACTTGAAGTGTGTTAGTCCCATCACACACACAGAGCTATATTTTCTTCCCAGAAGCACCTATAGGACTTGAAGTGTGTTAGTCCCATTACACACAAAGAGCTATACTTTGTTCCCAGAAGCACCTATAGGACTTGAAGTGTGTTAGTCCCATTACACACACAGAGCTATATTTTCTTCCCAGAAGCACCTATAGGACTTGAAGTGTGTTAGTCCCATCACACACACAGAGCTATATTTTCTTCCCAGAAGCACCTATAGGACTTGAAGTGTGTTAGTCCCATTACACACAAAGAGCTATACTTTGTTCCCAGAAGCACCTATAGGACTTGAAGTGTGTTAGTCCCATTACACACACAGAGCTATATTTTCTTCCCAGAAGCACCTATAGGACTTGAAGTGTGTTAGTCCCATTACACACACAGAGCTATATTTTCTTCCCAGAAGCACCTATAGGACTTGAAGTGTGTTAGTCCCATTACACACACAGAGCTATATTTTCTTCCCAGAAGCACCTATAGGACTTGAAGTGTGTTAGTCCCATCACACACACAGAGCAATATTTTCTTCCCAGAAGCACCTATAGGACTTGAAGTGTGTTAGTCCCATCACACACACAGAGCTATATTTTCTTCCCAGAAGCACCTATAGGACTTGAAGTGTGTTAGTCCCATCACACACACAGAGCTATATTTTCTTCCCAGAAGCACCTATAGGACTTGAAGTGTGTTAGTCCCATTACACACAAAGAGCTATACTTTGTTCCCAGAAGCACCTATAGGACTTGAAGTGTGTTAGTCCCATTACACACACAGAGCTATATTTTCTTCCCAGAAGCACCTATAGGACTTGAAGTGTGTTAGTCCCATTACACACACAGAGCTATATTTTCTTCCCAGAAGCACCTATAGGACTTGAAGTGTGTTAGTCCCATTACACACACAGAGCTATATTTTCTTCCCAGAAGCACCTATAGGGCTTGTAGTGTGTTAGTGGCAGGCAGGCAGAGCTCCTATATTTTGTTACCAGAAGCACCTATAGGACTTGTAGTGTGTTCGTGGCAGGCAGGCAGAGCTCCTATATTTTGTTCCCAGAAGCACCTATAGGACTTGAAGTGTGTTAGTCCCATTACACACACAGAGCTATATTTTCTTCCCAGAAGCACCTATAGGACTTGTAGTGTGTTAGTGGCAGGCAGGCAGAGCTCCTATATTTTGTTACCAGAAGCACCTATAGGACTTGTAGTGTGTTCGTGGCAGGCAGGCAGAGCTCCTATATTTTGTTCCCAGAGGCACCTATAGGACTTGAAGTGTGTTAGTCCCATTACACACACAGAGCTATATTTTGTTCCCAGAAGCACCTATAGGACTTGAAGTGTGTTAGTCCCATTACACACACAGAGCTATATTTTCTTCCCAGAAGCACCTATAGGACTTGAAGTGTGTTAGTCCCATTACACACACAGAGCTATATTTTCTTCCCAGAAGCACCTATAGGACTTGAAGTGTGTTAGTCCCATTACACACACAGAGCTATATTTTCTTCCCAGAAGCACCTATAGGACTTGAAGTGTGTTAGTCCCATTACACACACAGAGCTATATTTTCTTCCCAGAAGCACCTATAGGACTTGAAGTGTGTTAGTCCCATCACACACACAGAGCTATATTTTCTTCCCAGAAGCACCTATAGGACTTGAAGTGTGTTAGTCCCATCACACACACAGAGCAATATTTTCTTCCCAGAAGCACCTATAGGACTTGAAGTGTGTTAGTCCCATCACACACACAGAGCTATATTTTCTTCCCAGAAGCACCTATAGGACTTGAAGTGTGTTAGTCCCATCACACAGAGCTCCTCTATTTTCTTTGCATAAGCACCCACAGGACTTCTAGTGTGTTAGTGGCATCACACAGAGCTCCTATATATTCTTCTCAGCAGCACCCACAGGACTTCTAGTGTGTTAGTGGCATCACACAGAGCTCCTCTATTTTCTTTGCAGAAGCACCCACAGGACTTCTAGTGTGTTAGTGGCATCACACAGAGCTCCTCTATTTTCTTTGCAGAAGCACCCACAGGACTTCTAGTGTGTTAGTGGCATCACACAGAGCTCCTCTATTTTCTTTGCAGAAGCACCCATAGGACTTCTAGTGTGTTAGTGGCATCACACAGAGCTCCTATATATTCTTCTCAGCAGCACCCACAGGACTTCTAGTGTGTTAGTGGCATCACACAGAGCTCCTATATTTTCTTTGCAGAAGCACCTATAGGACTTCTAGTGTGTTAGTGGCATCACACAGAGCTCCTATATTTTCTTTGCAGAAGCACCCATAGGACTTCAAGTGTGTTAGTGGCATCACACAGAGCTCCTATATTTTCTTCTCAGCAGCACCCACAGGACTTCTAGTGTGTTAGTGGCATCACACAGAGCTCCTATTTTTTCTTTGCAGAAGCACCCATAGGACTTCTAGTGTGTTAGTGGCATCACACAGAGCTCCTATATTTTCTTCTCAGCAGCACCCACAGGACTTCTAGTGTGTTAGTGGCATCACACAGAGCTCCTATTTTTTCTTTGCAGAAGCACCCATAGGACTTCTAGTGTGTTAGTGGCATCACACAGAGCTCCTATATTTTCTTCTCAGCAGCACCCACAGGACTTCTAGTGTGTTAGTGGCATCACACAGAGCTCCTCTATTTTCTTTGCAGAAGCACCCACAGGACTTCTAGTGTGTTAGTGGCATCACACAGAGCTCCTCTATTTTCTTTGCAGAAGCACCCATAGGACTTCTAGTGTGTTAGTGGCATCACACAGAGCTCCTATATATTCTTCTCAGCAGCACCCACAGGACTTCTAGTGTGTTAGTGGCATCACACAGAGCTCCTATATTTTCTTTGCAGAAGCACCTATAGGACTTCTAGTGTGTTAGTGGCATCACACAGAGCTCCTATATTTTCTTTGCAGAAGCACCCATAGGACTTCAAGTGTGTTAGTGGCATCACACAGAGCTCCTATATTTTCTTCTCAGCAGCACCCACAGGACTTCTAGTGTGTTAGTGGCATCACACAGAGCTCCTATTTTTTCTTTGCAGAAGCACCCATAGGACTTCTAGTGTGTTAGTGGCATCACACAGAGCTCCTATATTTTCTTCTCAGCAGCACCCACAGGACTTCTAGTGTGTTAGTGGCATCACACAGAGCTCCTATTTTTTCTTTGCAGAAGCACCCATAGGACTTCTAGTGTGTTAGTGGCATCACACAGAGCTCCTATATTTTCTTCTCAGCAGCACCCACAGGACTTCTAGTGTGTTAGTGGCATCACACAGAGCTCCTATTTTTTCTTTGCAGAAGCACCCATAGGACTTCTAGTGTGTTAGTGGCATCACACAGAGCTCCTATATTTTTTCTTCTCAGCAGCACCCACAGGACTTCTAGTGTGTTAGTGGCATCACACAGAGCTCCTATTTTTTCTTTGCAGAAGCACCCATAGGACTTCTAGTGTGTTAGTGGCATCACACAGAGCTCCTATATTTTCTTCTCAGCAGCACCCACAGGACTTCTAGTGTGTTAGTGGCATCACACAGAGCTCCTATTTTTTCTTTGCAGAAGCACCCATAGGACTTCTAGTGTGTTAGTGGCATCACACAGAGCTCCTATATTTTCTTCTCAGCAGCACCCACAGGACTTCTAGTGTGTTAGTGGCATCACACAGAGCTCCTCTATTTTCTTTGCAGAAGCACCCACAGGACTTCTAGTGTGTTAGTGGCATCACACAGAGCTCCTCTATTTTCTTTGCAGAAGCACCCATAGGACTTCTAGTGTGTTAGTGGCATCACACAGAGCTCCTATTTTTTCTTTGCAGAAGCACCCATAGGACTTCTAGTGTGTTAGTGGCATCACACAGAGCTCCTATATTTTCTTCTCAGCAGCACCCACAGGACTTCTAGTGTGTTAGTGGCATCACACAGAGCTCCTATTTTTTCTTTGCAGAAGCACCCATAGGACTTCTAGTGTGTTAGTGGCATCACACAGAGCTCCTATATTTTCTTCTCAGCAGCACCCACAGGACTTCTAGTGTGTTAGTGGCATCACACAGAGCTCCTATATTTTCTTTGCAGAAGCACCTATAGGACTTCTAGTGTGTTAGTGGCATCACACAGAGCTCCTATATTTTCTTCTCAGCAGCACCCACAGGACTACCGACTACAATGGCTGGAAGACCGCCAAGGGGAGGCAGAGCGTGCAGAGCCAAGAACACAGGGCAGGCAGGCTCTGTTTCTAGTGGACGTGGCCGTGGACGTGGACGTGGTCGTGCATCGTCATCAGCACGTGGCCATGGGACACGCGCGTCTTTGTTTTCGGCAGCTGGACATGTGGAGCCGCATCATGCTGAAGGCTTGGTAGAATGGATGACCAAGCCCTCCTCATCCTCCTCATCCTCTCTCACCCAGGCTCAGGGTACTGACAGAGCATCATCAGCCACCCCTTCCCTAGACCCACCATGTCCTCCTGAGGAGTCCCCCGAACTCTTTGAGCACAGTGTTGGGTACATGCTCCAGGAGGATGCCCAACGATTCGAAGGCTCGGATGACGATACCCAGCTTGAGGAATCTGGCAGTACAGTTCCACCAGCTGCAGCTTACTGCCAGGTTTGCTCTAGTGGTGAAGAGGGAGGGGATGATGAGGTCACTGACTCCACGTGGGTGCCTCAAGGGAGAGAGGATGAGGAGGAGGACGAGGAGGAGGAGGATGCGGCGTCACATGTCCAACGAGGCAGGATGCCCCCTGGAGGCCAGGTAGAGGCCAGCACAGCAACTGTACAACACCGCAGAGCTCCGCCTGTGCAGGGCGCTGCCTCTGCACGTTATCAGAAAAGTTCTTTGGTGTGGGCCTTTTTTGAGACGAGTGCAGCAGATCGCACCACTGCTATTTGCAATATTTGTCTCAAGCGTATCTCGCGTGGCCAAAACATCAGCCGCTTGGGCACGACAAGCATGACCAGACATATGGCGACCTGCCATGCAGCTCGTTGGCAGGCACACATAAAAGACCCACACCAAAGAACTAAGCGGACCTCTACTTGCTCCTCCTCAGCTGGGATCTCCATCCCCACTACACCTTCAGTCCTCTCTGAAAGCTGCTCTGAGAGGACTGAAGGTGTAGAATTCGGTGTGTCACAACCAAGTACTTGCAGTACACCGACGTCCGAATGCAGCAGGCAAATTTCCCTGCCCCAGCTGCTGGACCGTAGAAAGAAGTACACTCCCAGCCATCCACATGCCCAGCGGTTGAATGCTAGCCTTGCTAAATTGCTAGCACTTCAACTGCTGCCTTTTCAGTTGGTAGACTCGGCCCCCTTCCGTGAGTTTGTTCAATGTGCGGTTCCTCAGTGGCAGGTTCCCAAACGCCACTTTTTCTCGCGGAAGGCGATTCCGTCTCTCTACCGGCATGTGGAGGGCAATGTCCATGCCTCGCTGGACAGGGCGGTCAGCGGTAAGGTGCATATTACCGCTGACTCATGGTCCAGCAGGCATGGACAGGGACGGTACCTTTCTTTCACGGCCCATTGGGTCACTCTATTGGCAGCTGGGAGGGATGCAGGACAAGGTGCAGTAGTGTTGGAGGTTGTTCCGCCACCACGCCTCCAAAACGCGACTACTGCTACTGGTTGTGACACACCTCTCTCCTCCACCCCCTCCTCTTCTTCTTCCTCCAGTGCTCTGTCCTTGGAACCAGCGGTGCTCCGTAGGCGTACAAGGGGCTACGCAAGTACGCAGGCAAAAAGATGCCATGCCGTGCTTGCGCTGGTGTGTTTGGGGGACAGGAGCCACACTGGGCCAGAGGTTCTGGCAGCTCTGCAGGGGCAGGCCGAGAGGTGGTTGACGCCACGTCAGCTTAAGCCAGGAATGGTCATTTCTGACAATGGCACCAACCTCCTCTCCGCCCTGCGACAGGGGCAGCTCACCCATGTGCCCTGCATGGCTCACGTCCTCAACCTGGTGGTGCAGCGGTTCTTGGGCAGGTTCCCAGGCTTACAGGATGTCCTGAGGCAGGCCAGGAAAGTCTGTGTGCATTTCCGCCGATCTTATAATGCCAGTGCTCGGCTGACTGAGCTGCAAAAGGAGCTGAACCTGCCCAAGAACCGCCTAATATCTGACATGCCCACCAGGTGGAACTCAACGTTGGCCATGCTGCAGCGACTGCACACGCAGCAGAGGGCCATCAATGAGTACCTTTGCGACTACGGCACCAGGACAGGGTCAGGGGAGCTTGGTTTTTTTTCCCCACGTCAGTGGAGCATGATCAGGGATGCATGCACTGTCCTCTCACCATTTGAGGAGGCCACGAGGATGGTGAGCAGTGACAGTGCATGCATCAGTGACACTGTCCCTCTTGTCCACCTGTTGGAGCATACGCTGCGTGGGATAATGGACAGGGCACTTGAGGCAGAACAGAGGCAGGAAGAGGAGGACTTCCTTGCCTCTCAAGGCCCCCTTTATCCGGACAGTGTTCCTTCTGTCCCACCCATCACACAGGAAGAGGATGAGGAGGAGGAGGAGGAGGAGGAGGATTGTGTGAGCATGGAGGTGGAGCCTGGCACTCAGCATCAGCAGCAGCAGTCTTTTAGGGATGATGTACAGTCCCAACAAGCCAGTGGACTTGTACGTGGCTGGGAGGAGGTGGCTGGCGATCATGTCATCCTCAGTGACCCAGAAGACTCCGGACCGAATGCCTCAGCTAACCTACGCTGCATGGCCTCCCTGATCCTGCAAAGCCTGCGGAAGGATCCTCGTGTTCTTCGGATCAAGGAGAGGGACCATTACTGGCTGGCCACTCTCCTTGATCCGCGGTACAAGGGTAAGGTTGCGGACCTTATCTTGCCGTCGCAGAGGGAGCAGAGGATGAGACATCTCAGGGAGGCCTTGCAGAAAGGTCTGTGCAACGCGTTCCCAGAAACTGGGAGGCTACAAACTCCTGGTCCTGGGCGACGAGTTGCTGAGGCTTCGGTCAGTGGCAGAAGGAGCGGTGGGGAAGGTGGACGTCTGACCGATGCGTTCAGACAATTTTTTAGTCCGCAGCCCCAAGGTATGATCGGTTCCAGCAACCATCGCCAGCGTCTGATATACATGGTGCAGGAATACCTTGGGGCAAGGTCAGACTTGGACACCTTTCCCACCGAAAATCCTCTGGCTTACTGGGTCCTGAGGATGGATCACTGGCCAGAGCTTGCACAGTATGCAATTGAGCTACTGGCCTGTCCTGCCTCCAGCGTTCTTTCCGAACGCACATTCAGTGCTGCTGGAGGATTTGTGACTGATCATAGGGTGCGCCTGTCCACCGCCTCGGTTGATCGACTGACATTCATCAAAATGAATCAGTCTTGGATCACCACCAGCTACCAGGCACCTGAGGCGGATATAACCGAATAATTTTTAATGTCACATCCCTTCAAGACTGCCTATGCTGATGCTGAGTGACTGTCCTCTTATGTTCACTGACTATCCTCTTCCTCCTCCTCAATGATCCATGCCACAGCACCAGTGCCTAAGGCACAATTTTTCAGCCCCTGTTTAACAGGGGCGTGTACTTACAATTTTTTAAAAAAATGCTTCGCAACACGTGTGACTGCTGTGCTCCAAGTACAGTCTCTGTGAGGGCCGTGTTGCAGTGTTGTGGCACCAGCACCAGTGCCTAAGGCACAATTTTTCAGCCCCTGTTTAACAGGGGCGTGTACTTACAATTTTTAAAAAAAATGCTTCGCAACACGTGTGACTGCTGTGCTCCAAGTACAGTCTCTGTGAGGGCCGTGTTGCAGTGTTGTGGCACCAGCACCAGTGCCTAAGGCACAATTTTTCAGCCCCTGTTTAACAGGGGCGTGTACTTACAATTTTTAAAAAAAAATGCTTCGCAACACGTGTGACTGCTGTGCTCCAAGTACAGTATCTGTGAGGGCCGGGTTGCAGTGTTGTGGCACCAGCACCAGTGCCTAAGGCACAATTTTTCAGCCCCTGTTTAACAGGGGCGTGTACTTACAATTTTTTAAAAAAATGCTTCGCAACACGTGTGACTGCTGTGCTCCAAGTACAGTCTCTGTGAGGGGTTGCAGTGTTGTGGCACCAGCACCAGTGCCTAAGGCACAATTTTTCAGCCCCTGTTTAACAGGGGCGGGTAATTACAAATCTTGATCTAATAGTTCACAGCAGGGCCCATTCCTGCGCCCACCAAGAGTAACTATGAGGGCCTGCAGTCTTGTGGCAACACCGTCCACCACCACCGCCAAAGGCCCAATTTTTCTGCCCTGTTCATCAGGTGCTTGCAATTACAAATCTTGATCTAATAACTCACAGCAGGGCCCATTCCTGCGCCCACCAAGAGTAACTGTGAGAGCTTACAGTCTTGTGGCAAAACCGTCCACCACCACCACCACCACCACCCCCAATTTTTCTGCCCTGTTCAACAGGTGCATGCAATTACAAATCTTGATCTATTAACTCACAGCAGGGCCCATTCCTGTGCCCACCAGTCTTGTGGCTACACCAACATCTAATAGGGCAAATTTCTGCAGAGTATATACGCCAGGCCCCTACTTTCAAACATCCAACTTACAAACGACTCCTACTTGCAAATGGAAAGAGAAAACAGGAAGTGAGAGGAAATCTACCCCTAGGAAGGGAAATTCTATCCTGTTAGATTTAATTTGGGAAAAAGGTATCTCCTCTCTACTGATACTTTATCACCAATCCTTGTTTCAATTAAAACCCCACTTTTCCAAAAACATTTGTCATTGGGACGGAAAGTGAGGTGACATGTTCTGAACAGATGTGCAAAGACAGCAAATGTTACAGGGGTGATAACCCCTCCCTATGTTCTCCAAAAAGCTTAAAAATAGATTTTTTTGGGATGGAGCTACACTTCATAATGTACCTGTTCAGATTCTACTTAAGATCAAACCTAAAGCCGCAAGTGGTTTTAAATGGCTTCTTTTTTTCCTTTACAAATGTCATTTTGTGCAAGGACAGTTCTAAACACGGGAAACACATGCCACTTCACAGGCATACTTTGGACACCCCCCAGGTACCATATTTAAAGGAAAATGTCACTTTTTTTTTTTCACTTTATGCATCATTAAAATGACTGCTCCCGAAAAAACGTTAGTTTTTAAAAGTTCTTTTTGCATTGATATATGTCCCCTGGGGCAGGACCCGGGTCCCCAAACCTGTTTTATGACATTAACATGCATATTGGCCGTTGTAATTAGCACTTTTGATTTCGAACGTTCGCGTCCATTATAACGTATAGGGTTCGAAAATTCGCGCGAACTTTCGGTCCGTTCGAAGGTTCTGGTTCGAACCGAACCCGGGGGTGTTCGGCTCA
This sequence comes from Lithobates sylvaticus, assembly GCA_028564925.1. NCBI lineage: Eukaryota > Metazoa > Chordata > Amphibia > Anura > Ranidae > Lithobates > Lithobates sylvaticus. The sequence goes on along the minus strand of CM053031.1, from coordinate 104,058,003 downwards.
TCCCTACTCACCATGATCTATCCCACTAGCTGGGCTTGGGACTAGTCAAGTATAGTTCTCATTAACATAGAATGGAGCAGCCCCTCTTAAACCTTTTACCTTTTGTTCAGAGAGACATGGGTTGATTTACTAAAACTGGAGAGTGCAAAATCTGGTGCATCTCTGCATAGAAACCAATCAGCTTCCAGGTTTTCTTGTCAAAGCTTAATTAAACCAGTTGAAGTCAGAAGCTGATTGGCTACCAGGCACAGCTGCACCAGATTTCACACTCTCCGGTTTCAGTAAATCGACCACAATGTGTTCAAGTCTATTACAACTGATGATATATCTGTTTCCAGGCAGGGTTAATTATGGTAAACAAAGCTTCCCAGCTCCCCTTATAACAAAGCAAACTAGGTACAATGTTTCCTTGCTGGAACTTCCAGGAAAAAACATTTAAAACATCTTAAAAGGTGAGCTGCAATTTTTTTTCAATGTGAATGGATACATGTAACAAACATAAAGTAATTATTATCCCAAGTTGCCAGCACATAAGATTTAAAGCATACATATACTGTGTGCAGTTAGGGCTTTCAATGAGTGCATAGAAAAGTAGATCTGTAACCTAAATGGACTATCATTGGCTTGTTAGCAGGGTGAACAACTCATTTTGTGTCTTAGTGTATTCCAGCTCCTTTCAGCCCTTTCCTGTCTACATGAAACCCTAGAGTACAGTGTTGGCAGCACATCATTTCTCACAACTTGATAGTGAACCATTGATCCCCCTCTATGCCCTTCCTTCCCCTTAACCCCTTGGTTGTAGTCTTACCATAGTGGTTCTCATAGGTGTCCGCATCCTATTTCATTAGGGTGTGCACCCTAAAGCTACATATATACTGTATATGGCCCCGGGACATTGATCTCTCTGCCGGCACAGTGAAAGTTATGGCAGAGCAAGTAAGAAGGAGCTCTTTCCGATCTTCCTGCTGGCACACAGAGCGATAATGTAAAGGCGCTTGCAGTGATCAGGGTGTGACCAGGCACATCCGGAACACCGCGTGTGCTCACATATGGTGGTTCTCAATCAATCTCAAGTAGAATTTATCTTAGTTTACTGTTTGACATGACGGGACTCTGTCCTTTTATGTGTGAAATGAATTATTATGTTGCACTATTGTTAAAAAACGAACATGTTATTTGCTCGATGTATGACTTATACCCTTAACATTTTTAATAAAGATATATTGAACATAAAAAGTATATGAGAGAAGCCACTGACTATCTGAATGCAGTGTTGGGTCAAGTAGCAGTGAATCAATTCAAAATGAGGTCAACATTACATAACATATGTTTGGTAAAGAGCTTCTTGCTCATATTGAAGTAAAAATTAAGCCCTGCAAGCTTAATGAGCAGCTACAAAACAGAGGTGATGTGTACAGCCTATACAATGGATTCTAAAATGTGGGATAGTTAAAGTACTGTATACCTAAAACTTTTTTAATTTTGGATAGAGTATGGAAGTGTTAAAACTGCTGTCAGGCTTTTATTACTGTGTGTTCCCACTGGGGAGATAGTTAGATAGTTAGTCAGGTTGAAAAAAGACACAAGTCCCTCTAGTTCAAGCAAAAAAAAAAATAATACAATCCCATATACACAATCCTTCACTCACAGTTGATCCAGAGGAAGGCAACAACAACAAAAAAAAAACAACAAAGCATACTCCAATTTGCTATAGCAGGGGAAAAAAATTCTTCCTGATCCCCTGAGAGGCACTATTTCCCTGGATCAGCTTTACCTATAAATGTTAGTACCCAGTTATATTATGTACATTTAGGAAAGAATCCAGGCCTTTTTTAAAGCAATCTACTGTGCTGGCCAGAACCAAATATGGAGGGAGTCTATTCTTACTGTGACTTTCTGTATTTGAAGATGATTTTTTTTTTCCTCTAGACGTAACGAGTGCCCCCTTGTCCTCTGTGATGACCTTAAAGTGAATAACTCAACACCAAGTTCACTATATGGACCACTTATGTATTTGTACATGTTGATCATATTCCCCCTTAATCTCCTCTTCTCAAGAGGGAATAGATTCAGTTCCTTTAATCTTTCCTTTTAGCTGAGCATGCCTCTAATCAGTTTGGTTGCTCTCTCTGCACTTTGTCGAGGTCCCAGATATCCTTTTTGAGAACTGGTGCCCAAAACTGAACTGCATGTTCCAGATGAGGTCTTTCTAATCATTTGTACAGGGGGAAAATTATCTCTCTCTCTCTCTCTGGAGTCCATACCTCTCTTAATACTAGAAAGGACTAGAAAGCTTGGCATTGCATGCTATTTTTGAGCTTATGATCTACCAAAACCCCCAGATCCTGCTCCACCATTGATTCCCCCAGTTGTACTCCCTCTAGTATGTATGATGTGTGATGGGAGTCACTTTGGGCAGGGGGCCCGTGAAACCCATAATCCCTTGGGGAGTTTGGGAAACCCTTGTTTCAGATCCCCATGCACCTCCTATGTCTAAGTTATCCTGTGTCTCTAAGGGGCACTGGATGACCGAGAAATCCAGTCTGATCTGTACTAATCGGACTCACTGTACAACCACACTGGAATTTTGTATATATACAGTATATATATTGTTTCATTTTGTTGTGTACTCTTTGCGGGGTCGTTTGGGGTGTGGTTGCATTCCATTGTTCTATAGTGTTTGTCTGCCTTGGGAGAAAAGTATATTATGGGATGTATGTCTATGCAGGGGGGGGGGGGTTCCTCCAGCAGCCCCTCCCTGCTGATAAGACTGTTTACTGATGAGAAGTTTGAATACACCTGACGTGTGTGTCTATTGTTATTGAACAGTTTACCCCATCCTGAATGCAAAGAGAGGGGTTGTCCCTGAGTGTTACCTCTCTGTACATGTGTCTCAATAAACAGTTAATGTTGAGCAACCAAACGAGTCCTGCCTTGTTATTGGTTGCTGGGGTTTGCAATATCTGATATATACTGTACATTCAGACTGGGAGGAAGGGGTATATGACGGAAGCACTCAAGTGGCGTGTGGGACGTTTACGTACATGATGCATGCATATTCTCTAACCCCCAGATCCTTTTGCACTATGGATCCCCCCAGTTGTACTCCCCCTAGTATGTATGGTGCATGCATATTCTTAGCCCCCAAGTGCATAACTTTACATTTATCAACATTAAACCTCATCTGCCAAATTAGACAGTGCATTGAGGTTGGCTTGTAAATTGGACACATCATGTAAGGACATTATTCCACTGCATAGCTTGGTGTCATCTGCAAAGACAGAAATGGTACTTTTAATCCCAGACCCTATATCATTTATACTGATAACCTTAGACTATTTAGAGTAAGAATCATTAACCATTACTCTCTGAATTCTGTCTTTTAGCCAGTTTTCTATCCATTTACAAATGGATCTTTCCAAGCCTGTAGACTTTACCTTACACATGAGCCATGTGGGGAATTATGTCAAACGCTTTTGCAAAATCCAGGTATACCACATCCACAGCCACCCCTCTGTCCAAGGTTTTACTTACCTCCTCATAAAAAGAAATCAGGTTTCTTTGACAACTTCTGTCTTTCATGAATCCATGCTGTCTGTTGCTTAAAATATTTTTTCCAGCAAGAACTCATCTATGTGGTCTTTTATTAAACTCTCCAGTATCTTCCCGACTATAGAAGTTAAACTAACAGCTCTATAGTTACTTGGTAAAGACTTTGATCCCTATTTAAATATAGGCACCACACTGGCCCTGCACCAATTCCAGTCATTAACGAGTCCCTAAATATAGAAACAATGGCCTTGAAATGACAGAGCTCAATTCTTTCAGGATACGTGGGTGGATGCCATCTTGTCTAGGTGCTTTAGCCACCTTTATTCTGTCTAAATATTTCTGGACCATATCACTTTTGAGCCCTTGTGGATCATTTGGGGCTTTTATACACAGAGCTGAAGAAAGTATTTAATAAATGTGCCTTCTCTTTGTCCCCTGTCACCCACTCAAGATTATTTTGTAAAGGGCCTACATGCTCAGACCTGACCTTTTTACTATTAATATATTTGAAGAATTTTTGGGGGTTTGTTCTACTATCTTTTGCAATCTGTCGTTCGATTTTGAATTTTTGCGTCCCTGATTTTTTAAAAACCTTTTAAATTATTTATAGTCATTTTAACTTTGGCCGTGAGCCACATAGGTTTTATTTTTAGCCTTTAAAATCTATTGCCCATGGGAATATACTTTGCAGTGAGTTTACATACAGTCACTTTGAAGAATTTCCATTTCTGTACTGTATCCATTGATGCCAATATTCCCTCCCAACCCCTGCAGCCTTTTCCATCTGTGCAAGGAGCTGAATCTCCACCTCCTCACTAACACTGGGAGGTCTATAACAAACTCCAATGACAAACTTTGTAGTACGCACACCCATATACAGTTCCACCCATAATGCTTCAGACTCATCACACTCTCCATCAACTAGACACCACCATCCCTCCATTTTACCCTGTCTCTCCATTAGAGAGCATAGCTAGGAATATTAATAGCGACGTTATCGGAAGAATGAAGCCAAGATTCCGCAATACCAATTAGATCCTAGTTCTCCTCATGCACCAGAGCTTCCAACTCACCTATTTTGCTTGGAAGACTTCTGCCATTGGTGAACAAACACTTTAATTCATTGTCACATTTTGCAAACATATGTTGCATATTTTTTATTTTAGTACAAATAGTACCATTTCCAATGGTTGATTGTAACATAGGCACTTTCATATCATCTGCCATAGCCCTCCCCCTCTTTCCCCATTCCACCCCCCAATAGGGGATGACCCCTGTCTGACCTATTATAATCAAATTCACCCTCCCCAATAATCCTAGTTTAAATACTCCTCCTTCCCCTAAACCTCTCCCTCAGCACAGTAGACCCCCTTCCATTTAGGTGCAAACCATCTTTAGCATATAGATTGCACCCCAATGAAAAGCCCAGTGCCCTAAAAACCCAAATCCCTCCTCCTTACACCAGGTCTTTAGCCATGCATTCAGCTCTCTAATCACCCCCTGCCTTTCCTGTGCTGTGCATGGCACAGGCAATATTTCAGAGAATAACACCTTGGTGGTCCTTCTCTTCAACTTGCAACCTAATTCTTTAAATTGGTTCTTAAGGAGCCTCCACCTTCATATATTCTGTCATTGGTTCCAATGTGGAACAAGACAGCTTGGTCATGCCCAGCCCCTCCCAGTAATTTATCAACCTGGTCCACCACATTCCGAACCCTGGCACCAGGGTGGCAGCAAACCATTCGGTTGAGGCAATCCTGGCGATAAATTATTCTATCAGTCCTTCTGATTATAGAATCCCCTATTACCACCAACTGTCTAGGCCTACCTGCACTTCTCTTACCACCCCTACTAGATCGGCTGCTCTCCCAGCTGTTAGAGGGAGCAGTGACATCTAGGGTTGCCACCTCCGAGCTTGATACCCCCACATCTTCATCCAACTTGGTGAATCTGTAATGCCGTGTACACACCATCGGAATTCTCTTCGGAAAAAGCTCTGATGGAGTTCCTGTCGGAATTCCGCTCAAACTGTCTTGCCTACACACGGTCACACCAAATTCCGATGGTCAATAACTCTGCGACATACAACACGTTCGACGGCACTATAAAAGGGAAGTTTAATGCTTCCAAGCATGCGTCGAATTGTTTCCGAGCAGGCGTCAGAATTTTGCATGTTGGAATTGCATACACACGATCGGACATTTCCGATAGAAAGTTTTTCGTCGGAAAAATTAAGAACAGGCTCTCAATCTAAAGTCTGTCAGAAATGCAGACAGAAAAAAACGATGGGCATACACACGGTCGGAAAACCGGATGAAAAACTCCAATCGGACTGTTTCAATCGGAAATTCCGTTCGTGTGTACACGGCATTAGGGTGATCAAACCCAGGGTTGGCCTTCCTTTTCTGTGAGCCCCTACCACTCCCTTTAACTGTATTAAGCCATCTTCCTACCTGACAATCCTAACTTACCCCTCCACCCTCCCCATTAACCCCACTAGCCACCTGCTCAGTGAGCAAAGGACCCCTTTCAAGGTTGTCAGTTCTGCCCAGTGTTGCAATTTGCTCTTCCCCAGAAGGGCAACTGGCTCACATTTGTCGCAGCGGTATCCATCCTGGAGCTGTTGCTCCATTGCTGTACACATGTGGCACACTGCGCACTGCACAAAACCTTCAATCTTGCTAACCCCCATGTTCCCATTTACAATAATAATATTACTAACAGGAAATTTCAAATGTTACTTATGCCGTGTACACACGAGCGGAATGTCCGACAGAAAAAGTCAGACGGGAGCTTTTCATCGTATATACCGATCGTGTGTACGCTTCATCGGAATTTTTACGTCGAAAATTCTGACGGACCTAGAAAGAGAATATGTTCTAAATTTTTCCGACAGAACCAATTCCTATTGGGAAAACCGCTCATTGGCTATTGAACTTCCTTTTTCTAGTCCCGTCGCACGTGTTGTACGTCACCGCGTTCTTGATGGTCGGACTTTGGTGTGATCGTGTGTACGGAATACAGTTTCAGCGGAATTCCGTCGGAAAAACCTTCAGAGTTTATTACGATGGGAAAACCGGTCGTGTGTACACGGAATTACAGGTTTGATGACTCCTGTTATAACCTCCTGTTTTCAACTCTGGTTTTTAACTCACCACTTAGTCCAGTTTCACTTAGTCAGAGTTCCAGCAAGCAAAAAGGTGGCAAGCTCAAGGATGAGCAGGCTCAGAAATTAGTTCTACAGAAAGTTATATAGGACCTCAAGCACCTGTGACCAATTAACCATTCCCCTTAATTAGTAGTCTGTTTAAAAAGTGACAGAAAAGCCCTGCTCAGTGCGAGACCCTCCAGAGCTCCTTCCCCTTGCAATGGTCTACTGACAAAATTCCCTATTTGGGCATCTATATCACTCCACATTGGTCCTCTATCTTTACGGCTAATTACCCGGCATGTGTGACCCGTCTCCGTAACATGCTCAAACTATGGAGCACCTACCACATCTCGTTTCTCGGGAGAGTCACGGCAATCAAAATGACCCTTTTACCCAAGCTTCTATTTCTTTTTAGGGCCCTACCTGTCCTTATCCCTAAAGCATTTATAGACAAATTACAGCAGGATATCAACAAATTTATATGGCAGAACAAAAGACCAAGATTCTCTAAACATGTCCTATTCAATCCACAATCAAATGGTGGACTAGGCCTACCGAACCTCTGGCTCTATTTCCTAGCTGCCCGCTTTTCCCAGATCGCTCAATGGAACATTCCAAACTCTAAAGTGCCCTGGGTAGATTTTGAATCACAATCCATCTCTCCATATAGGCTCTCTACTATTCTTTGGTCTCCCTCCAGATTAGTCCACAAACTTATATCCCTCAACTCCCTAGTAGCACACTCTCTAATCCTATGGTATCGTTATAAACACAAATTAGACCTGGTGTCTCATGCTCCCCGAGGTTCCTCCTTTATAGGAGAGCCCCTATTTACTTTAGCTTTCAATAATCCTGAAGGTTTTTCCTGGTGGACCTCTAACTCTTTGGTCTCTTTAACGGACCTGCAAATCGGTAATTCCTTTGCCTCATTCGACCTGCTACGAGCACAAAAACAGATCCCATTAAGAGAACATTTCCATTACATGCAAATTAGACACTTTTATCTCACACACTTCGCTCTTTCCCCTTCCTCACCCCCTACTATGTTCGAACAGATTTGCCGTGACTCCCCCAGGGGAAAGGGTCTTATCTCTTCCCTTTACAAATCAGCTCTGACCAAAATATTTCCTGGGGTTATCCCGTATAAACACAAATGGGAAACTGATTGCAACGAAATATTTGACTCAGAGGACTGGGACACAATGCTGACCAATTTACGCAAAGCCTCTAAATCCTTAGCGGTCAGGGAAACAGCATATAAAGTACTGACCAGATGGTATTACACCCCATCCAGACTGCATTCCATCTTCCCTGAAGCCTCTGAGCTATGCTTCAGAGGATGTCAGCTTCCTGGTACTTTTATCCACACATTTTGGGACTGCGACAAACTTTCCCCCGTTTGGAACTTAGTGAGGGCCATAGCATCAGCAATAGCAGGTACTCCTGTACAACTTACACCCGCTATGGGCCTCCTCGGAGCACCTATCCCGTGTGTACTTCGATCAGAAGAATGCCTTATCCACACCGTTTGCATAGCCACTCTATGGGCTATTGCCCTAAATTGGAAGGCTCCTACTGTCCCTACCTCCTCCATCCTTCACAGGATAGACACCATTATGTTAATGGAAAGGATCCTTTATACATTGAATGACAAGATGCACTTATTTGACCAAAGATGGTCACCATGGAAAGCATATAGACAAAGCCTATTGCCACACTCTCAACCGCTGTAAGGATCACTAAGCTTCTCTAGTCCAAGATGCGCTGCTATACTACCTCTCCCCTAAACCTGTACTGTATGCCCATATTCCTACAGATACCTGGTTTTTTATGGCAATCTCTCCCAGATGCTTCACTGTTTTATTTTATGCTTTTTGTTTTTTTTTTTTTCTTTTTCTTTGATGGTTTTCTGTCATTTGGTATTGATACTATATACCTACTGTCAGACATAAGATGTATACAATACCTATTGTTATCGTGTTTGTACCTTTTTATGATTTCTTCAATAAAAAACGTTTGTATTAAAAAAAGTGACAGAAAAGGTTTTTTAAAAAGCGGCAAGGAAAGATCCCAAAAAGAACCTAAAAATGCAAACACAGCAATCACCAGCAGTCAAAAGCAAAACTGACTGCTTTCCCACTCTTCAGCTTCCAACCAGCAGATACACGCTCTCTACTTGTCTTAGTGACCCCATGGTTCCAATTTGGAAAGTGGGCTGTCACTGGAATACAAGGTAAGGGGACAATCTTCTAATTGGGACATTTGATCTCATAACAGTTAAGTGAGGATCTTTCTTCACTTTGGAAATATTTCCTTTCACTTAAAGTAGAACTAAAACCACAAGAGAAGTTTAAAACCCCTGTCAGATTATTTTTTTGTCATATATGTCCCATTTAGGAGATTTCCCTTCAATTCCTGTCCCTTAGCCACAACAGGAGGGAGGGAGGGAATCCCAGATTGTCACCAGGGTGACCAGAACTAGTGTCCTCATTGGAAGCTTTCCCCTCTATTACTGGTGATAACCCCAATTTTGTTATTTTCTTTTACTTTCACGCTTGGTGATAATGGTAAACAGGACAAACAGATAGCAAAAAAACACGACTGGTGGTCTAATACCTCTCCATACAATTTATTACCATATTATGTAACATTTTTGAATGGCTGCACAAATTAAGTTCTGAACAAACTGTACAAGAAATGGATACCCCCGGACAAAGAATGTTAACTTTATTATGTATTTAGAACATGCTTCTACTTTGTTTCTTGAAGTCATTCTGAAGAAGCTCAGCAGAACAAAACACGCTGTCCTGATAATACCATAATACAAAGCTTGTGTTAGCTAAAAACAGGTCTCTTCATTTATTGCAGGAAAGTCAGACAGTTTGAAGGATTAGCATTCAATCTATCTTCATATGGCTATCATCCAATACAGTAAGATTGCTTTTGTTAGGCCTTTTTTTTTTTATTATATGTATTATCAGTGTTCCAATGAAGTACAGCATTTCAATCATAAGAGATTTTTAGAACTCAAATAACATCTTAAGGACAGAATTCATTTTTTACTGAATCTGTGCTGGTACAAAATCTGCCTCTTGTTAGGCTGTACCAATACATTTGCTCCTGTTATATATAATAATGCAGTTCAATAGTCTACATAGATTTTCAGAAGAGCTCAAAAAAGTAAAAGATCTGAATGATGATTACAATTTTTATCAGAAACTTTCCAGATAAAAAATTATATTGGGGTTTTTGTCTATTCATACTATACAACAGTGGCGGTGCGTGCATAGAGGGCGCAGGAGCGCCGCCCCCACTCTCCTGCACTGCTCTATCACCAATAGATAGATTCATGCATTGCATGAATCTATCTATTGTCACCACTGCCGCCCCCTATTCAGGTGTCCGGCCCCTTGTCGGGCGCCGGGCATCTGAATTACAGCGGGGGGGGTGTTTTTGGAAGCGCCCTATTAGAGCAGTAAGCTCTAATAGGGGACCTGATTAGAGCGGTTAGCTCTAATAGGCATCCATAAGTGTAAACAGCGGGCGCACTGCTGTGCGTTCGCTGATTACACAGTATTGTGTTAGAGAAGCGAATACATCGCTTCCCTAACACAGACCCGCCTCTCAGCCAATCAGGTTGCCGGGTCTGTTACCTGACACCTGATTGGCTGAAGTCACAGGCGCTGTGATTGGACGCTAGGCGTCCAATCATAGCAGAAGACAGGAGGAGCGCGGGAGAAGACATCGGGCGATGAGGAGACACCGCTCGCCGCCTGACGCCGTCACCAGCTGCACACCGAGACAAGGTAAGTGCAGAGGGCAGGCAGGGGGCACAGTGGCAGCACTTGAGGGGCACAGTGGCAGCACTTGAAGGGCACAGTGGCAGCACTTGAGGGGCACAGTGGCAGCACTTGAGGGGCACAGTGGCAGTACTTGAGGGGCACAGTGGCAGCACTTAAGGGGCACAGTGGCAGCACTTAAGGGGCACAGTGGCAGCTCTTAAGGGGCACAGTGGCAGCACTTAAGGGGCACAGTGGCAGCTTTTGGAGCACAGTGGCAGCACTTGGGGCACAATGGCAGCACTTGGGGCACAATGGCAGAACTTGTGGCACAGTGGCAGCACTTGGGGCACAGTGACAGCGTTTAATGGGCACAGTGGCAGCGTTTGATGGGCACAGTGGCAGCGTTTGATGGGCACAGTGGCAGCATTTAATGGGCACAGTGGCAGCGTTTGGCACAGTGAGGCTGTTTGTTTGCGCCCCCACAAAAATTTTGAGCACCAGCCGCCACTGCTATACAAGTGCTACATTTTAATTGCTTATGGTTAATGCTATTGTAATTTCAAAAGTAATTTGTAATATTTTTAAATCTTCAGCTCATGAAAATAACACATAGTAATCTATGCAAGAAAGTCCTTATTCAGGGAGTTCCTGTTATCGAGTGACAATGCCCTGCCCTTGTCTCCCAGTTGTGCTTCTGCGATCTTAATCTTGCCATGTGGACTTATATACAGTATACAGTATATATTTACTACAGGTATTTTATACTGACAATTTAGGCTGCTTGGAGTGGCCTGCTTCAGAAAGGCTTAGTATCATTACCTATGGCAGGCTGCCTGTAAATGCAGTGGTGTTGATTTACTAAAACTGAAGAGTGCAAAATCTGGTGCAGATCTGCAAATAAACCAATCAGCTTCCAGGTTTTATTGTCAAAGCCTTATTAAACAAGCTGCAGTTAGAAGCTGATTGGCTGCCATGCACAGCTGCACCAGATTTTGCACTCAACAGTTTTAATAAATCAAACCCAGTGTACCTAGGAATGCCAACTCACCCAGACTGACATTCACCCATCATGGCATTTTGATATTTGCATTACTCCCCTCAAAAACCAGCCCACTTCATTCATCAGGGCTAGGCACTTTTGAGAGGAGTACTGGAGCACCACCCACCAGCCATGATGTGCCTGCACTACCTACAGGAACACAGAGACCAAAAGATAATGTCACTGGGTCTGAAATAAGGTATTTAAAAAGTCCAATTTAAATGGAAATTTAGCATGTTGATGAGGAGGTAAGAAGGAGCCAGGTAAAGCAAAATATTAACAGATTAAACTTCAGTTTTAAAAGATCATGGGAAGAGTCAAGGAAGGTCATCCTAATCCTCAAGAGGTCAAAATGTTTTGGACTAAATTGCCTTGAACTGTACACTAATTGATCCTCCTCACAGATGGAGGATAAGATGTATAACATTTCAAGACAGATGTTTTGGGTTCACCTGTTTTCTCTGCCCTGGCTTGCTGGGCTGGCAAAGAGGTGAGGTTACCAGATGGTAGCACTTTTGAAGGCTCCCTGTTCTTCATCTCTTTCACATGCATAATACATTTGCGGGCACTGAAGAGCAAGGCAGTATCCCTGCTGCCACCAGAGATTTGAGAACATATATCTTGTTATAGAAGAACCAGTACACAAGGAGAGCATTGCAGGAAAGTAAGAGAAGCAGCATCTGGGAAGCACAAGAGGTGTTGTTCCGAAAAGATGTCTGTCATCACCTGCCACCTGATCAGACCTTCTGAAATTCTGATACAATGAATCATCCAATTAGAAATGCATGAAATGTTTTTGCCTTTAATAAATGAGGCATAGTCACTTAGCTAGCTACAACATAACCATTGTGTTCTTGACTGCTTTGCGGATTAGGCTTCGAGTACTGTGAGCTATGCGAGTCACAAAATAACTACTGAGCATATCTTAAAGTGTTACTAAACCCAGGACCCAGCATTCATTATAGCTGGTCTCCCACAGTACACAGAACATGGAAATACAACTATTTTAGTAAATATAAAAGGCTAAATACCTTTTCTTATCAGCTGTATATAGCAGTCTTGTGACTTCTATCAGTGTCTATCAGCTAAAGCTTGTAGGAGCAGTTTTCATTCTTCTCTGACTGTTCTGTGAGGCTGCAGCACCCCTGACCCTCTGTCTAGACAGTGCTGATTGGCCCTGTGATGATCACGTGCACCATCCCAAAAAAAAATAAACTGTCCAACAATAAACACCAAATTGATCATGTGCAAAGTGACTCCAAATGCTCTGTACTATCAGGAGATGGATTGGGGACAGTAAAGTAACTTGAGGATCAGAGAAGACGGGATTAAATAGCCCTTTTACACAATGCAGAGGATTAACCCCTTAGGTTCCACAGTGAGTATAACAAGCGTGCTTTACTGCATATACAGACTGATTTTACTGTTATGGATTTAGTAACACTTTAACCGCTAGCCGACCTGCAGGTTGGCACGGCTGCGCAAATCGCCATAGCTGTACATCATAGCAGGCACACCCGCCGCGTGTCACCGGAGCCGATGCATGTGCCCGGTGGGTTGACTGCCAGGCAACCCGCGATCGCTCGTGACAGAGCGAGAATCGGTATTTGTGTGTGTAAACACACAAATCCCGGTTCTCTCAGGGGAGAGACCGATCGTGTGTTCATACTAAGTATGAACACCGCTACACCGCATCCCGCTACAGTTATAACACACCTAGGGAACACAGTTAACCCCTTGATCGCCCCCTAGTGTTAACCCCTCCCCTACCAGTGTAATTTATACAGTAAGCAGTGGCTATTTTTAGCTCTAATCGCTGTTTAATTGTCAATGGTCCCAAAATAGTGTCAAAAGTGTACGATCTGTCCGCTGCAATGTTGCAGTCCTGATAAAAAAATCACAGATCGCCGCCATTACTAGTAAAAAAAAATAATAATAAAAATGACATAAATCTATCCCCTATTTTGTAGACGCTATAACTTTTGCGCAAACCAATCAATATATGCTTATTGCTATTTTTTTTACCAAAAATATGTGGAAGAATATATATTGGCCTAAACTGACGAAGACATTTTTTTTTTTTTTTGGGATATTTATTATAGCAAAAAAGTACAAAATATTGTGTTTTTTTTCAAAATTGTGGGGAAAAAAAGGACATCAATTTTGTTTGGGTATAACGTCTGATGACCATGCAATTGTCAAAAGCGACGCAGTGCCATATCGAAGTGGTTAAATGGCCACTGAAAATACAAAGTCATGAGATATAGTCAATACCAAACAGAACTGACTGGTACACCTTGCTGATGTCTTCTGCTGGTGCACATTTCCAGACTTAAAGGGGTTGTAAAGGCAGAAGGTTTTATATCTTAATGCATTCTATGCATTAAGTTAAAAAGCCTTCTGTGTGCAACAGCCCCCCTCAGCCCCCCAATACTTAACTAAGCACCATCTTGATCCAGCGATGTTGCACAAGAGTCTTGGTTGTCTGGGACTCTGCTCATTGGCTGAGGCAGCAGCGAAGGGCCATTGGCTCCCGCTGCTGTCAATCAAAGTCAGTGAGCCAATCAGGAGAGAGAGGGATGGGGCCGGGCCACAGCTCTGTGTCTGAATGGACACATGGAGCTGCGGCTCGGCTCAGGTGCCCCAATAGCAAACTGCTTGCTGTGGGGGCACTTAACAGGAGGGAGGGGCCAGGATCACCAAAGAGGGACCTGCAAAGAGGAGAATCCAGGCTGCTCTGTGCAAAACCACTTCACAGAGCAGGTAAGTATAACATGTTTGTTATTTAAAAAAAACACAAAACAAGACTTTAGTATCACTTTAAAGAGTAATTCCATTTTTGTTGAGAAAAAAAAAATCCTCCTAGGTGATCGATGTACATTGCAGGCATTTTAAAAAATGTTGCAGCAGATTTCTACCCTTTGTTGATCTGAAGAATTGCTGACCAATTCTGAATGGGAGGGTCTGGCTCATTATAATCACAAAGTAATTCTCCTGCACTTGAGTAGTGGGCCTGGAGATGCATAGTATAGATAACTTCTTTCTACGCCAATGGCCTTGCTGCCCTTCTTAGGACAATGGATATCCTTTAAAACTGTAAAACAATAGCAAAAGAAGGGCGCACTGACTTAACGCTTTACCAAAATAGACTTTATTCCAAATAAAAACAGCAATGGTTGTTGTCACATACAAATGTAGTATAAAAGCATGTCACAGCACAAGCTAATGCGGACAGTCTCCCTCAGCTCAGATGTGAAGAACCGGTACTGCCAGAAGACCAGGTGGTATTAGGAATAACTGACGCATTTCGAGGGAGAACCCTCTTCCTCAGACCCGAAGTGATAAATGACCAACCTCTCCTCACTACCTGTATCTATAGAGAAAGCAAGGGGCCAAGTCACACTTTGTGAGTTTATGGATACAGGCAGTGCAGCTCAGGATTGAGTGGGCTTCCTATGGTGGCACACAGACAAGCCAGGAGTGCCAGCAGGGGATCCAAGTAGAGGAGGCTCAGGGCCACTCTGTGCAATTCCATTGCACAGAGAAGGCAAGTATAAACTTATTATTTCAGCAAAATTATAAATTATTCTGTGGAAATAAAAAAATATTGTTAAGCTAGTCCCTATGCCTGTAACTGCTGAGCGGTTTCAGACCAACAAACATAAACACCTTTTCCGGTTCTGGGCATAAAACTTTAGTGTTATAAATACTAACTCTCTACTAAATAAAGAAGACTTCCAGAACAACTCTCTGTCAACTAGTTTTGCATACACCCTCCAGCACTAATGCTGACCTTTGTAGGTGAGGCTTAGCTACAGTGAAAAAGTCCCTTTAATGTAGCTGTCAGTTATTATTTGAACAGGTATTATTTGAGCAGCTGGTGTCAATGCAGCTAATTTTCTGTGTTGCCCCTGGGCCTGTTGTCTGCATACACTTTATCAGCTATTTGAGTCATATATGGAATTTTCAGTGTCATAATAAATACAACTAGAGCTGGCTATACACTACCTGATTCTATTTCTAAATATTAAATTTGATTAATTAGACCCTCAATCAATTGCCTTTGGGTTATGAACAGGAAAGCCAACAACTGTAAATCCATACTCAGAAGCCACAGGCTATAAATTAATAGTGGTTATTCTAACAAACTACCAGTATGCTGTAAATATTGGAGGGTGGCAGATCATTCAATCATAACCTGTTCCTTTGTAAACTGGGAATGAACCCATGAAGCATGCATAACACAAACATGTCTTGCTTCAAAAGCATCTTCTGAACAGTTTGGATATGGCAGCATAAAACAGCTTATTTAACCTTGAATTAGAGGTATATGTGAGGTACGCCGCGCTTAGGTGCAATATATCTGGGTTGCAGCCACCTCAGGGGAAAGAGTAGGGGCTATCCTTGGAGTGAACCCCTAATACTTGGAAGATAGTGATAGATGGTACTGAGGTCAGGCGCTACCTGTATTGTAAGTAGGAGAGTGAGGACGCTGAGGACGTCACATGACGAAACACGTCCGACGTAACTACGCAACTACGCCATCACGTCCCATCTCAGGAAGCACGAGCTGTTGACACGCAAGTGGAGCGCAAGCCGCTCCGATCACAGCTGATCGCTTCCTTTTGCAGGACAATAGTGTTTTGCCATTAAGCCTTCTAAATGGGGTTTTTTTACTTAACATCCCTCTGATTTTTGGCAATCAGTAAGGCTGACTGGCAACACTTTTTATTCTTATTTTTTTATTTTTTTTGTATTTTTTTATTTTATTTTTTTTTCATATATACAACTTTTTCCTGTACAAAACTTTTTGTTTACTGCGCAATATTATTACTATTTTTTAATAAACCAAAAATTTTTTTACCTGAGAAAATACTGCACTATGGGGTATTTTTTGCTCTTCCCTCTATGAGGACATCTATCCTATGTTGCACTACTTGAGTGCCCCCACACGAGCCCAGCAGAGGAGGAATAGGACCTGGACCTAAGATCTGATCGATGATCGATTGCGGTATGGTGTGTGCTACAGGCTTGTTGCCCCTGTAGGGGTGCAGGCATCTGGTGAGTGGGAAACCCGGAGGGGGAGTACCGAAGTCACGTGAAGAACTGCCCTATGAGCACCATCCAGCCACTATATAAACCTCTTGTTTGGGGACCCCTAATCTTGAACTTTGTAAATCACATTAGTGCATGCGCTGTACTCCCTAGCTTGTATACTGTGTATCTGTGATTTGGTTGATATGCTATCCTTTATGTGGTTAAAATCACTTATTACACGTGGAGTGTAGGGATATATATTATTTTCATACCCCTAGCACCCATACTCCAGGTTTTATATAATATTTTGATGCTGTTTTATGACATATTTGTTCATGCAATTTCTGGCTATTAAGCATATGCACTCAGTTGTCTATGATTTTTATAAACACTGAATAGTGTATATATATGGATTGGCACTTAGTTCACAAAGGAATATAGTGTCACTATAGTCATAAAGAATATAACTTCTTATTGTCTGTTATGTATAATTGAGTGGGTCACCCTCTTTGTATATGGTGATTCATTCATATAATATCACTGTTAAATATGATATATTTTTCATTAACTGTGCACGTCACTTAGCACTGTGTCACTATACTGCTATACGCTGTGCATTTGGACGTAGACACTAACAATTATATTATTTACTTATATTTTCACATCTTCACTCTTATTAATCCTCTTTTTTACTTGTTTATTTGTACTTTTCTCACAATTTGGGTGAGGGAATTGACACATACTTGTCTTTTCATACGTTTAACTCAAGAGATCAACTACTGAGCTCAACCACATTGGGCTACTCCTGATTGGTACTTTACTATATACTTAAGCCCCATACACACGGTCGGATTTTCCGATGGATTCTGTCCTATCAGACAATGTTGTCGGAAATTCCGACCATGTGTAGGCACCATCGGACAGTTTCCATCGGATTGTCCGACAGACAAAGTCCTATCTCCTGCTGGATAGATTTTTTGACAACAAAGTCCGATCACACCAAATCCGATCGTGTGTAGCGAATTCCGACGGACAAAGTGCTACGCATGCTCAGATCACATTACAAGACCAAAGCTATTGGCTACTAGCCTCTACGTAGTCCCGTCGTAGGCAACAAACGTCACCACGTTCAGAATGATCGGATTTTCCGACAACTTTGTCCAACCGTGTGTACGCAAAACCAACATCGGACAAAGTACGACGGACATGATCCGACGGACCTGGTCCTCGGATAATCCGAGCGTGTGTATGGGGCTTTAGAGTGATTTTGGTGTTCACTGTATTGGCACACATAATACCGACTAGGACTCCCACTACCACTATGCCCTACTAGGTGTTACACCCTAATTATCCTTAACCTTGAATTAGCCTTCCTCATTAACCTTAAATCAACCTTTGTCATTGTATGGTAAAAGTAAAGACTTATTTTGTTAGAGATGTGCAAAGCATTCTCTGATTGGATGAGGTTTAGATTGTGATGCCACCACCATGCTTCTCTGAGTAGCACCCATGCTGAGCGAGCAATCTTCTGTGTTCATTATGTGGCAGAGCAGCTGCTGGGCACAGCAGCTGGAGGCTGGCAGTGCCCACTACACTGATTTCCATCTTTTTATGTGGATCAGCCAAGTATGACATATGCAAAAATATCCATACCTAAACTTCAGCTTTAAGTACCTGAATTTTACTAGGAAAAAATGTCTTGCAATTCACTGTACAGCAAAGCTTAGACTGGGAAAGGTAACACTAGTATCTTGAAAAAGGAACAAGAGTAGAAACAGCAGAGAGAGTCATGTAATAATGTGCTTTGTTTTGAGGTAGCCTGTACATCTTGAATAGGTTGCCAAAACAAAAAATTGACTTATGTGTCAAGGACTCTGGTGCTAAGATCCCTGAATTTGAGTGCCCAGAGCAGGCATCACTAAAAGGCAGAATGCTGTCTGTCTTCATTTAGGAGCCACTTTTCCCCCCAGCCTATGCTGCTGTCCTTCTCACAGCCAAGCAGAGAGTGGGAGGCAGGACAGCTCTGGATGGGGGGCAGGAGCTGCCAGATTTAACTTTTCAAGTTAACCAGCAGGTGATTGGTTGCAGGGTAGTCCTATCAACCAATCATCAGCTTGTTAATTTGTGAAGGAGGGCAGGAAACACTGCTGTCTGGGGTGATGTGAAGGGGACAGAAGACACTGCTGTGGGGGTAATGTGAAGGGGGGCAGAGGACACCGCTGTTGGGGGGATGATGTGAAAGGGGGCCAGGGGACATCACTGTGGGGGAGGGTGATGTGAAAGGGAGTCAGAGGACACCACTGTGGGGTGGATGTGAAGAGAGCAGAGGACATCACTGCAAAGAGGAAACTGTCATGTGAAATGGGGGACTGTGATGTAAAGGGGGGATTGTGACATGCTGGGGGGACTGAGGACACTGATGTAAAAATTAAATTGTGAAAGTACAGGTGGGGGGCTGTGATGTGAAAGGTCAAACAAATATGTGATTCGGACCTTGCCTGGAAGAAAATTTTACTGATTAGACCTTCATGTATTTTAACTCAGTACCCCTGGCCTAGAACATCATTACCAGAAAGTCTAGATTTTTTGCTTGATTTTCTATTTCAAAGAATCTAGAAGAAGGAACACAAACACAAGGTAGGAACAATCAAATCTCCATCTGGGCTCGCTCTGGGCAGGGAAATCCAGGTTAATTGTATGGCAGCCAAACCTCATGTTCGAAGCTCCAACAGATATAACATGCAGTGTATGCTATCGGTATTTATTTGTATTTCAGAATATACTATTTATCTCCTGATGAAGGCTCTTTGAGTTGAAACACGTTGAGGTGTTTTACAGACCCATATTGAAGACATCTTCATTAATGGAACATATACATGACAAATACAACCCTTGATATATTTGATTGCAATCTTTAATATGTATGTTAGAATATTTTTTTTTTTATAATTAACAATTTTATTACAATTTTTTACATAACAGAAAAAAAGAATAGACACTGGACATCAAACGAGACCAAAACAGCATACAAATGAAACACACAGCTGCAGGAGGTCTAAAGCAGGTCCAAAAAAGCTACAGTAATCAATATCTAAGTTGACCTATACAGTATAAATGAAATAGTAGAACAGCCATATAAAGTAATCCTCATTATGCCGATCCGTTACAACAAAAAGAGTGCTCAGGAGTAATTCTGGACCCTAAATAGAAGACCTATATCCAGTTTAATAATTTCGCAGAATATGCAGAAAACAATAAACAAAGTTGAAGAAAAAGAAAAAAAGTTCATCACACCTGGGTACAGAGAGCAGCAAAATCCAAGTCAATAGAGGGCTGTGGGGCCTCAAGGGGGATCCTCTTTCGAGCGCCAGGGCTCCCACACTGCATTGTTTTGTTCCACTGTATACCATAAGTGACAAGATGATCTCCACATATTTTACCCTAGTGTATAGCTCAATATGGGTTTATGGGGAGTGTCTTTTCCAGTGAAGCGCTACCAAGCACCTTGTGGCTGTCAGGATGTGGGATACAATTTTTTTTGCTAGTTTTGGTTAACCTAGGGGGAGTAACCCCAATAGAAACGTTTTTGGAGTGAAGGGGATGTCCAGATCAAGCAATCACTGGGTAAGGTTCTGAACCAAACTCCAATACGGTTGCAAGGAGGGACATTGCCAATAAATATGAAACAGATTACCTTGGCATCTGCGACAGCGCCAACAGCAGTCCAAATTTGAGGGATGTATGGCCTATAAACGATCAGGGGTCATATACCAAAAGTAAAGTACCTTTATATGCATTCTCTTTATAGAGGGTGCAAAGTGAACTTTTGGCTGCCCGGGACCATATAATCCCCCACTATTCTATAGGCAATTCCTCCTCAAGAGCCCGTTCCCATCTGAGCATGTACCCGTGCTTCCCCTGAATATCCATATTATACTTGTTCAATATTCTATAGATATCAGAGACCAAACCTTTCTGAGATGGGCCAGCAAGAACTATACGTTCAAATTGAGTCAGTTTAGAGATTCTGGGTAAAAGATAGGGCATAGTGGCGTATTTGGAAAAAAATAGGTAAATTATGTTAGAATTTTAAAGAGTAGTGAATAATGAAAATTCGTTTTTAGAATTTCTAATGGTTTGGTACCTATAAAAAGTCCCATTCCATGTCCTTTAAACCCAAGTCAATGGGTGACATGGTCCAGTATACATTATCTATAAACCAAATCTTACTTTTGTGTAGCCCGTGTCCGTAACATTTTTTCTAAACATAAAAAAGGAATCTAATTATAAAAAAGTAACACTCATGGCAATTACAGAATTCCGAGCTATGTTTCTGCTGGGAAAATGTAGAAAATATCATTATTTACAGGTAAGAATTCACCCCAAATGGCATAACTTTATATTTCATAGAGAATAATTCTTTTTCCGTTATTTACTCAAGTACATACAGAGTTCTGCTCACGGAAAGTCCGCAGGTCTCTGTATTTCTGTAGCCATGACTCTGCTGGGAGCTTTCGTTCTACACTAAAAACAAGTTGTGTGATTCATTTTTAATAACATTCACGAAGCAGACCTTTTTTGCTGGATTGTGTTATGGAGCTGGCCCTGCTTCAAACAGAATGGGCAATGGTACCAGCAATGGTACCTATGTTTTCTTTAAGGAAATAATATAGTAGGATACAGAATGTAAAGTTTACATACTACACAGCTTTCTTTGCTGTACTTAAATGTCTGTTTTAATTTAAATAAATTTATAGCAAAGGAAAAAATTTAAAACACTATTTTGTGTGCTTAGGTCCCAGGATCATCTTCATCCCTTTGTTTCTATGGCTTATAGCCTAAAGCTGCTTGTAGATATGAAATGACCATCAGCCAAATTCTAATTGGAGAACATCAATCAGCAATATTCTAAAACACGTCCCAATGGCAATGGCCACTTATTGGACGCTTTCTCCATTCATAATGGAACCAGACAGGGATGCCCTCTTTCTATGTCCTTACTTTGGAACCTCTTTTGTGCTACATCCGGGCAAATCCGAACATAAAAGACATTGAGGTCCACCAACGGGAATACAAGATTGCTGCCTTTGCGGATAATATACTGCTTTTCCTCTCATCCCCATAGACGTCCTTACCCAATCTGATGCAGGTCCTAGAACAGTTCCAACTTATTTCAAACTTAAAAATTAATATTAGGAAGCATTTACGGTGGACACCTTGAGTACAGGATCCGTCACATTGGTGGCAGCAGTGGGATCGTGCTTCCTGCAGTCTGGGACATCCAAACCTCCACAGGGATCCAAGATCAGGATAGCAGACTTCGGTCACCCCAGCGGAGATATGGATCTGGCATCAGAGTTCCCGGGGCTGCTGCGGATCATCCTTTCAGCATACACCAGGACTGTGTCTGAGGATGAATACCTGAAGCTTAGGCAGCAGATTCGGGTGGAGCTGGGGATTGGAGCCCTCCAGCTCGCTGGTATAAAACAGGGCAAGTTCTTTCCAACCCAAGAGCAACGGGCCAGTGACCAACGGGCATTGCGGATGGCATTCCTGGCAGAGCGGCCCCAGGAGCAATGGGTGACTGAGTTGGACAGGCTGGTCCAGCAGGAGATAGAGCTGGACAATCATTATCAGGCTCTGCAATGGCACGCAGAGCAGGGATATTTAGGGGAGACAACAGAATGCTCTCCGGAGGGATATGACTTTGGAGGCCCTGGATTGCTGTGGGTGAGCCTTACAGATCGTTTTGTGTTTGGCGATGAAGGGGAACCTACCCTTGAGGACCTGCGAGAATATAGAGAGGCTATGCTCAGTCTTGCAGGGGTCTCAGAGCTTAAACCTGATCTGGACCATTTGTTAAGGAAGGAACAGCATCTGGAAACTATACAGGAAACTGCTAGAACACGTTCAGCAGCATGCCAGAGAATCGGCAGTGGAAACTCCAGAGATTGTCGTCCCCAAAGCGGAAGTGCTGACAATTGGGCAGAGCTCTGCTAACTTCTGCCCAGAACCAACAGTGGCTTCGGCCTTCTTGAGGGAAGAGGTAGTTGGCCTTTCTTCCACAACACTGACAGGGACAGGGACATGTGATTTTCTGCCAGCAGCATCTATGGAGTTACAACAAACTTCTCCAGCTGAAGATCTGGTAACTGAACAGAGGGTCCAAGACCTCTGTCCCACATGTTTAGCAATTCCAGGGACTGGAGATTTAATAGACATTTCTGTAGAGGAGGAACCACCTAGCAAACCCTCAGCAGAAGTGCTGGCAACCGGACAAAGAGTCCAAGACCTCTGCCCCACACCTACAGCAATTCTGGAGGCCCAGGGTGAGGAGGTGGCAGTCCATCACGAGTTGCAGATCAGGATCCAAGGAGAGAATGCAGTCGTCACCTCACAACTGCAGCTTGATCTGGTGTCGGTGGATGGGCCTGTGGTCTCCACTAACAGAAAACCAGCAGAAGTGCTGGCAACCGGGCAGAGTGCTACCAACCTCTGCCCAGCACCGTTAACAGCTGCAGAGTTCCAGGGAGCTGGGGCAGTTAGCTGGAGCAGATGATGTAGGGAAGCTCCTACGCCCAGCTGAACTGCTGGCAACGGAACAGAGCGCTGCTGGCCTCTGCCCACAACTAACACAGGACAGATTTCCTGTAAAGGTGGATGGGAATTCAGTCTCCACCTGTATACCCCAGGGATGCTGGGCAGTAGGCCCATATGCCCAACAGCATGACCGACTGAGCCCAGCCACCCTGTCTTCTCTCCTGCGGCTAAAGGGACTCCAGGAGGAAGGACCAGTCGCCACTTCCCACCAGCAGCAGATATGTTCTATGAGAGAGGCAGAGGTTGGCTGGGTGAGTAGTGCTCTGTTTGAAACAATTTGTTTGGGGTACTGTGTGGGTATAGGCATTAGAGGACTGGAACTATGGACTATCTTCGGAGTCAACCTGTCTGGGGTCTCCTCCTGTGTTAGTCTCCTGCTGAAAGGAGAGAAATGTGACAGACCTAGCCGGGACAGAGGCTGTTGGAGGGGACGTAATGCAAGCCTCTTGCCTTGCGACTATGGGCCCTTGCATTTGGGGGAACGGTGCTGTTTATGAGCTGGTTCTACTGGCCCCCCAAGACACATAGACTCTGGATATGTATATGTCATATCAGCAATAGACTGGATCACACTGTTGGGACACAAGCTGTCAGATGCTAATGTCATCAACTCCAGCCACCTGTCTGTTGTGTAAATGAGTTTAGTCTGGCTTGTAAGAATATTCCACAATGTTGTTGTGCTAATTAACACTGTGTTGATGTTTATGGTAATATGGTAATGTCTATTGAATAGTCATTCAATGAGCTAGGAGCCTTAAAGTCTTACCCTGAAAAGTCTTCTCTCAGTCAACTAGTCTGAGTCAATGATTAAATAATTAGCTCATGCTAATTAGGTTAGGTTTTAGTCATCCGGCTGTATATATTTGTGTGACATCTCAAATAAAAGTTATTCCTGATGTACTCCAAGACTGGTGTTGTCTAGTTCTTGGGGGTTCCTATAACCACCAGATCCATTGGACTCATGTTCCAGGACTTAGGAAGCATTTACGGCGGACACCTTGAGTACAGGATCTGTCACAACTATTAATAATCTTTTGCACTGAACATCTCTCTACCCCCTAAGCTTGTACACCTATGTCAGACAAACTTCCCTTTCCGCTGGAAGGCAGATGCCACTCCCTGGTAAACTAACAGACCTCTACAAAAATAACTTTCTGTCAGAACTGAAAAATATACAGCAGGACCTACAAAGGTGGGATGTGCCAACCATCTCCTGACATTTAATTTTAAAAATGACGGTTCTCCCCCGCCTACTGTATAAACTGCAGACTATCCCGATCCACTTGCCACCTTCCTCCTTTGCGGAATAAAAGAGGATGTGTAGGGTCTTTTTATGGGGAACCAAGGTGGCATGAATTGAATGGGCGAAGCTGGTGTTACCAAAATCTGGGGGTGACATTGGCCTCCCGGACCTGCAGCGTTATTATTGGGCTGTTCATCTTGCTCGGGAAGTGGATTGGAGGATACATACCAGATGCAAGGGTTGGGTACTGCTTGAGCAATTGATTGTGGGAGCTGAGCTCTGCTCAATTCCCTGGTTCTCTAAAAAGCACTTAACACCCAGCATTCAGTCACACCCTCTTATTGGGACGACTCTTCATGCATTTGAAAGGGCCTGTAAAGTTCACGCTCTCAGCCAAAGACTGCGCGATCACTCCTATCAAGGGTAACCCAGACTTTCTTCCAGGTATGGATAAGGCCTACTTATTAGCTGAGTGGCCTTAAGCAGAGATGCAAGCAAAACACTTTTTTTCCCCAGAGGCAGGTTCCTCCGGCAGGGAGAGAGCTTGCAGCATTATCTATTACAAAGTCGTTCCCTTTTTGGGCCAATTTACAACTAAAGCATCATCTCGACAACCCAGCAAGCAGAGAAGGCTTCACGAAAGCCCCTACTGTCTTTGAATCGATGTGTTCTAGCTCGTCTCCCCAGAATCATGTGATTTCAGTGCTTTACGCTTCAATGTTTGGGGAACCTTATACTTCCTTGTGCTCGGAGCATGCATTCTGGGAGACCAAGCTGGACAAGGTGATAGATGAAGCTGGCTGGGATCGCATGTGAACACCCAGGAAAATAGATATAAAATTAAAACGCGGTGGTATAAGACACCAGAATTGCTTCATAAATTCGTTCTGACAGTCTCAGATGGGTACTGGAGATGTGAACAGGCCTTAGGCACTTTTCTCCATATATGGTGCACGTGCCCACAGATTCAACCATACTAGCGTAAGGTGCACGACGCGATGACTGCAATTTCCTCGCTCCCACTGGAGTTTTCACCAGCACAGTATCTCCTTCATCTTTCCAAAATTCCCCCGGAAAATATACTATAAGTCGGTGGCTATGCATATGATTAACACGGCTAGGCTATGTTTGCCAGTCCATTGGAGGTCCAAATCAACCCCTTCAATGAAAGAATGGGCGTCACGTATCAATCTTATAGCTGCGATAGAGGAGCTGATATACACCACCCAGGATTGGATCTCCAGTGTCTCAAATACATGGGAAGCCTGGATGAAATATCAAAACTTTCAAAGGTATCAAGAACTGATACAAGACAATGTTTAACTTGTATTCTACGGTTCCCTATTCTTTTCGAAGATACAATCTGAAGGCACTGTGGTCTTTATATAACATATATTGCTACCAAAAGTGGATGGAGAGGGTAGCTGGTGGTCATCCCACCCCCTCTCCTTGCATTAGCTTCTCAGTACACCCCCCTTCCCTACTCTTTTTCTTTTCTTTCCTTATCCCCCCGACTAAGTCCTAGCATACAGAGATTATGGGGTAAGGGGCTGACTTGGTAGTCAGCTCCTTTTCCCATCCCTCTCAGGTCTTGCGGAACAAACAGAAATTGGATTAGGAGTATTTATATAGGCCCTGAATTTTAGTGGCCCTGACATGTCTATAGACACCTGAAATATCACAGACAAAACTGACAATGCATTGATATCTTGAGAAGCACTTTAGGTCTTTTCATGTCAGCAATGTTATTTGCAATTTATACAGGGAGACCCTTGTTGTCTCTGTCACTTGTATGTAACTATAGTCTGTACTGTAATTGAAGCCATGTTCTTTTATATTGGTACTTTCTGTACTGTTTGTTAAAATCTTTAATAAAATCTTTACGTAAAAAAAAAAGTTATCCTGATCTTGAAATGACACTAAACTCTGATTAAAAAAACAAAAACTTACATTCAAGTATGTATTTTAAGTTTATAAAAGTCCCATCTATTGCTCTTAGTCTCCTCAAAATCTCCAAATTTTTTTTTTGCTTATGTGATCTGTGACCTGTTAGAGGGTGGCCACGTTGGCTCTCCATGGTCTTACTGTATGTAGGAATGTAGCCACCAGATGAAGTAGGAGCTATGGACTGTAGGATTTGTAATGTGTATAGAGAATGGCACGTGACCGGTACTAACGTGTACTGCTCATTTCAAAGAAACAGAAGGGAGGAGAGAAAGAAGAGGCTCCGGAACTTAAAACAATGTTACAAGAAGGCAGAAAAGCATGCTAAGACCCAGATAGCAAGGATAACTTGCCACACATTTGTGGATGTATTGAATTGTAAGTCTTGTGAACTTGCTGCACATCTTTCCTGGCAAGTTGTACACTTACAGAGCACTTGAAGCACAAGTTCTAGTTGACACTTTTCCAATTTGTAGCAAATTTGTGTGGCAAGTCTCTAGCAAGAGCAAAGTTGCAGTGGTAAGTATACAGCAAGAGCCCTGCAAGTCTCAGCAAGAGCCCTGAAAGTCTCAGCAAAATCCCTGCAAGTCTCAGCAAGAGCCCTGCAAGTCTATAGCAAGAGCCCCGCAAGTCTATAGCAAGACCCCTGCAAGTCTACAGCACGAGCCCCGCAAATCTATAGCCAGAGTTATGCAAGTCAGCGCAAATCCCACAATCTGGTGACTGTGAACTCACTGCTATTAACCTAATCCCTTACTGTACACATGTGAAATACATTCAATCCAACAATCATATAATGATAAACCCTGTGCCATTGCATAAAATAATTAATCTATCATATGAAAATTATTTGTTTCTATGAAACAAACAATTACAGTGCAAATACTAAAAAAATAGTGTGCTGACACAGTGAACAAAAAGTGCTTAGTTCAAGAAAATATTATTCATTAGTAAAGTGCATGCATCAAAAATTCATGTGTTCAAAATATTTGCAGTCCATTTTGCAATCCCAGGAAAAATCCAAGATTTTTATCACTTTCTTGGATTTTTCCTGGGATTGCAAAACAGACTTTTTGATGCATGCACTTTACTAATGAATAATATTTTCTTGCACTAAGCACTTTTTGATCACCGTGTTCGCACACAGGTTTTTTTTTTGCACTTTTTTTTAACAGCATTTGCACTTGGTTTGTTTCATAGAAACAAATAATTGTGTATGATAGATTAATTATTTTATGCAATGACACAGAGTTAATCATTATACATGATTGTTGGATTGTATGTATTTCACATGTGTACAGTAAAGGAAAGGGTTAATAGCAGTGGGTTCACTATCACCAGATTGTGGGATTATAGATTTGCGCTGCTTGCTTCTTTTTTCTTGTCAATTAACTGGTGATCATAGCCATGTGCAAGGGGTGTGCCAGGTGTGCCCGGGCACACTCTAACCACCCCAAGCCCATTAACATTACCACTCTGTGTGCAGGCAGGGAGATGGGAAATATCTACTTCTGACCAGTTCTGCCATTCATGAAGTGCTACCTTACTTCTCTTTCACTGTACCAGCTCTACCATAAGAGTGTGTGTGTCTGTATGTGTATAGATATATATATATATTATATATATATATATATATATATATATATATACAGTGGTGTGAAAAAGTGTTTGCCCCCTTCCTCATTTCCTGTTCCTTTGCATGTTTGTCACACTTAAGTGTTTCGGAACATCAAACCAATTTAAACAATAGTCAAGGACAACACAAGTAAACACAAAATGCAATTTGTAAATGAAGGTGTTTATTATTAAAGGTGAAAAAAAATCCAAACCATCATGGCCCTGTGTGAAAAAGTGATTGCCCCCCTTGTTAAAACATACTATAACTGTGGTTGTCCACACCTGAGTTCAATTTCTCTAGCCACACCCAGGCCTGATTATTGCCACACCTGTTCACAATCAAGGCATCACTTAAATAGGAGCTGCTTGACACAGTAAGGTCCACCAGAAGATTCTTAAAAGCTACACATCATGCCGAGACCCAAAGAAATTCAGGAACAATTGAGAAAGAAAGTAATTGAGATCTATCAGTCTGGAAAGGGTTATAAAGCCATTTCCAAAGCTTTGGGAATCCAGCGAACCACAGTGAGAGCCATTATCCACAAATGGCGAAGACATGGAACAGTGGTGAACCTTCCCAGGAGTGGCCGGCCGCCCAAAATTACACCAAGAGCGCAGCGACGACTCATCCAAGAGGTCACAATAGACCCCACAACAACGTCCAAGGAACTGCAGGCCTCACTTGCCTCAGTTAAGGTCAGCGTTCATGCCTCCACCATCAGGAAAAGACTGGGCAAAAATGGCCTGCATGGCAGAGTTCCAAGGAGAAAACCACTGCTGAGCAAAAAGAACATCAAAGCTTGTCTCAATTTCTCCACAACACATCTTGATGATCCCCAAGACTTTTGGGACAACATTCTGTGGACCGATGAGACAAAAGTGGAACTCTTTGGAAGGTGTGTGTCCAAGTATATCTGGCGTAGAAGGAACACTGCATTTCAGAAAAAGAACATTATACCAACAGTAAAATATGGTGGTGGTAGTGTGATGGTCTGGGGCTGTTTTGCTGCTTCAGGACCTGGAAGACTTACCGTGATAAAAGGAACTATGAATTCTGCTGTCTACCAAGAGATCCTGAAGGAGAATGTCCGACCATCTGTTCGTGTACTCAAGCTGAAACGAACTTGGGTTCTGCAGCAGGACAATGATCCTAAACACACCAGCAAGTCCACCACCGAATGGCTGAAGAAAAACAAAATGAAGACTTTGGAGTGGCCTAGCCAAAGTCCTGACCTGAATCCTATTGAGATGTTGTGGTATGACCTTAAAAAGGCCGTTCATGCTCGAAAACCCTCTAATGTAACTGAATTAGGACAATTCTGCAAAGATGAGTGGGCCAAAATTCCTCCAGGACGCTGTAAAAGCCTCATTGCACGTTATCGCAAACGCTTGGTTGCAGTTGTTGCTGCTAAGGGTGGCCCAACCAGTTATTAGGTTTAGGGGGCAATCACTTTTTCACACAGGGCCATGATGGTTTGGATTTTTTTTCACCTTTAATAATAAACACCTTCATTTACAAATTGCATTTTGTGTTTACTTGTGTTGTCCTTGACTATTGTTTAAATTGGTTTGATGTTCCGAAACACTTAAGTGTGACAAACATGCAAAGGAACAGGAAATGAGGAAGGGGGCAAACACTTTTTCACACCACTGTATATATATATATATATATATATATATATATATATATATATATATATATATATATATATATATATAAATAATCACACAAACTCACGCATGTGTGTTTGATCTTTGGGGTGAGCACCCTAATGCAATAGGCTACACACACCTATGCTGGCAATTCACCGGTACAGGGGGTCCCCGAGTTACGAACTCGTTAGGGACTGCCCGCCTGTACGGAAGTCAGAAATGTTCGTAAGTCGGCCGCGCATGCGCAGACCGACAAATACGGACATTTCCGGACATTTCCGATGTTCCGTCTAATGCCGTTCTGCGCATGCGCGGCAAACTACGGACATTTCCAGCATTTTCCGAGGCTCCGTATGCACAGAACGGCCGGAACACGGCGAAAAACGACGAAAAATGTCGGAGGGTCCCCGCAGCGCCCTGTTCGTAAGTAGGGGTTGTTCGTAGGTCGGGCATTCGTAAGTCGGGGACCCCCTGTACTTAGGTGGCAGCAATCTTATTTAATCCCTCAGTCTTCCATTAATATCTTTGGCACTAGTTTTTCTTGTTGTTTGTCCAAGTGTCCTTTTTTATCCGGTCTACACTTACAGAGCACTTGAAGCACAAGTTCTAGTTGACACTTTTCCAATTTGTAGCAAATTTGCGTGGAAAGTTTCTAGCAAGAGCAAAGTTGCAGTGGTGATTCTATAGCAAGAGCTCTGCAAGTCACAGTGACCCCTGTGGTTGGTTGAGAGCGCTGATCAGGATCCAGTCAGCAGAGCTTTTTCGCTCATTTCCCTTTGACAGAAGATGGCCGAAGAGGTTTATCGGGGCTGCTCTGTGCAAAACCACGTTGTTTTTAATGCCAATCAGTCCAACATTTGGGCTTTTAAGATACTGTACACAATGGACACAATATTGCTGACTCTAGATTAGTATACAAGAACCAAGACATCCCTATTGAAATATAAAAACAAACCAGGACAAAAAAATCTGAGCAAAAGCTTACCTAAATTTAGGAAAATTCAGCAAAACATAGAGGTCTGACGCTATATCTAAAGAATATGTTCATCCTAGGCCACTTCCAGACAGGCAGGAGGGCCCACACTGACTTTCTTAGGTCTAGATTAATTCTCCTAGACATTTCCAAGATATTTCTTGGGAATTTTTTTGTCTACTCTGGTATGATTTCTGGGTTCCAGCTATGACTCTCCTTATAGGGTGATGTTTGTCCGTCTATCCTGTGGTGCTATGATGGACGCTACTTTATGTTTTTAACCATGCTGTACATGTGTCATTCATCAATCAGGCATATTAGCGAGGTTGTTCTGCACATTCTAGACCCCTGAAGAAAGAGATCTATTTCTGAAACGTGTCGGTTGTTCTCTGCTTGACTGTTTCATAAGCAACCACTATCTTGTCAACAGATACTGTCGAACACTCTTCTATGTTCTATGTTTTGATTTACTTTGATGCTGTAGTATCATACCAGCCGCTAATTGCTTTTAAGATCATGTACATCAGTGGTCATCAACCCTGTCCTCAGGGCCCACTAACAGGCAAGGTTTGCAAGATAACTGAAATACATCACAGGTGAAATAATTGCTGCTCAGTGATTGCAGTATTCTAGTCTGCATCTCCCCAAGGTAATACATAAAACCTGGCCTGGGCCCTGAGGACAGGGTTGATGACCACTGATTTACATTGTTTCAATGAAGCTTGCATAAATGTTTTATTTTATATTACGTAATTTTCCATTTTTGACCTTAACCACATGGACCTAAAATATCCCTAGGGGGATTCTCTTTTCCTTACAAATTTACAGTTAATTTTGGGATGATGGCCTAACCTTTTTCTGATTATACCTCAGGTTCTAAATTATATCTGCACAATAAGAAAACATGCAGGTATTGGGTCCACAACTTGCATATCACTGCATAGCATTACCTCTCTTTTCCTTCCTGTTGATCAGTGTGTATTATTTTAGGGGGCACCTAACGATGGGCACAGTTGAACTAAACCATGCTCAGGTTTGATTGTTGCCCCCTCCTCTGCTGGTCTGCACTCACACTGGGCTATAAGCAAGTGTTCCCTGGCACACTTACATCATCACCTTTGCCAACCAGACTGTGGTGATCCCTGCATTTGTTCTCAGTGATCTATGCCGATCAGGGCTCAGGGCCAGATTGTCACTAAAGCAAACCATACCAGACCACGTGTGAACTATGCCCATGAAGACCTCTTCCAAATGGTTCCTGGGCACAGTACAATTAACCCTTCTTGGGCATGGTTCAGAGCACTCACACTACACAAACAAGCTGGACCAAGGGGGTGAATCTTGCCAGGGCATGCTTAAAACTGCCAGTGTGAGCTGTTTTTACTTTACAAAGTATTTGTATTTCTGTTCTGATCTTACTTTGTTTTTGCCGGTGTGGAGGCAGTTAGTAGTTAAAGCTGCCCCAGTGGGAAGTTGAAAGTTAATTGTGCTTCTCAGGTTTTTTTCTATTATGCCCTCCTGTTGGGCTTCCTCAGTAGGCCTACTGAGGAAGCCCAATAGGATGGCGTAATGCGTATAGGTGGGAGGGGCCGAACCAGTGAAATCACACCCATGTTATCCGAACATGGGCGGTGAGCTGAGGATATGATATGCTTGTTTTTATGCAATTCTTTACACAGTGACCACTCATATTTGATCCAGGATAAGAAGAGATACAGAGATATCCAGAGGAGGAGTGTATAAGGCCTATGAGACTCTGTTGTGAGGTCTGACACAGGAGGTGAGCGGGCACTTGAGATAGAGGGGGTGGTTCACTGAACACATTTTTGAAGATTTTCTGTTACGAGTTTTTTTTGGACACAGTGGTCTAAAGTTGGGAGGATTTTGAAGCATATTTTTTTGGACATTCCTATGCACATATGTATATATTTGGTGTACTGAAAAAGGACATATTATGGATTATTTGTGAATTGTGCAACACTGTAATACTTATAATATTTAAAATGATATACCCTTCCTTTTCTGGGTTTAAATATGAAATATCAAAATTTTTCAATTTAATGATAGCTTTTTTAATTCTATAGATTAGAATGCAGTTGTTAAAGACCTGTTTCAGGGCGATTCCCCATACTCCTCAAAGGACTTGGTACTGAAATATCAGATTCCCCTGCAGCATCAGTTTACGTGAATGAGGCTGCTACATTTTATGGGCAAACACCTGCCTCCATCCATCTCATTGTCCCCACAAATTTGGAACTTCTTGACCCAGCCTAAGCCCCATCAATGGGGAATCTCGCTTTTTTATAACACCCTCCTAGACAAATGAAGCTTTTCCAAATCCAGCGTGTGGGAATCCAACCTCCATACCTAATTTTCCTCTGCACAATGGTCCACTCGACCACTAAAGCATCTCACTGCACCAGCCACTCTGATATGATTATGATTGTCAATAGATGGTATTACACTCCATTTAAATTAGCCAAAATATTTTCAACTGCATCCCCCATGTTCTGGCGTGAGTGTGGACAAATAGGGAAACTTTTTGGAACTGCCCCTGCCTCACTAGCTTTTGGTCCAATGTATTTCAATTCACTCCTTTCTGTACTGGTATAATAGCCAACCCCCAACCTGTCATGACCCTGTTAAACCTCTATCTTGTATCCCAGCGGCCGGCGGTTATCTACACTTTGTTGGCGGCACGCACACTTATCCTTAAAAATTGGAAATCAAATGTCTCACATAACCTGTCAGAGGTAGTGAATATGGTTAATTCTAACTATACTATAGAATTCTTAATTGCAATTAATGCCTTCAAACATGCTGACTTTTCTCGCTCGTGGAGTATATGGGTAAATAAGTGCTCATCTTCCTGATGGGTTCTCACTGGAATTTAATGTGTTTAAAATAGGGGTCGTCTTCCCCTTATCTTGTTCACTCAACACTCCTGATGTGTTAAGATTGCTGATTATGAGCTGTGTATTTTGCTTTGTACTACATTATGTTCAAAGTATCTGTTATGTTTACTCTTTCCTTTTCGAATTTCAGTAGAAATTCAATAAAAATGTATTGCACAAAAAAAAGAATTCCGTATGCACCTTCATCTAATACACATATTGGTTTACAATATACTTGATTATCTTACAAGCTGTATTGTGTGCAATTGTCATCCTTGTAAAAGAAGAACTCTACAGCACCCAAATTATGATACAATTACATGGGTAGAATTTCAGTAGTAAAATGCATTGTATAGATTTTAGGAAACGTTTGTGGCTACTGAGCTATAATATATTCAATAATAAATATTCAATGGTAATGCAGCTTCTAATACTACCAGAAATAACATGATTGCCCCAGCATCATTTCCAGGCAGGTAGAACAGCTGGTCTCGTACCACGTAAAGTGATCCTGGTGACTCTATGCTCATTAATGACAAGCAGTGAATTATTAACAGACATGGCCTTTTGTTGAAAAATTTCACAAATTAGATTACACTTCTGAATATTTCAGATTTAGGATGAGGTATACAAGGCTAAGCACAATCAAAGCAATAAAAACTAAAAAAATCAATGGTTTCTCAAAGGTAGATTTTAAGGAATGACTGTATTATGTATGTAGTTGTCTTTGCTTTATCTGGACTTAATCTAATCAGTAGTTTTCAGGGCCGCGTACTTAGTAGTGTTGGTAGCTTTTATTGACAATGGTTAAGTAAGGTAATTATCCTTCTGCAAGGGATAGTTCAGTGCAGGGATTAAATAAACAGTTGGGTATACAAAGCATAAAGGTTAAATCTTAGTGTTAAGTTTAGTTTATAGATGTGATAAGCTACGTGTAAGGGTGATGTTTCATTGTTAAAGGTTGCGTTCAAGTGTTATGATATATGTTAGGGTTAGGTTAAACGTAAGCTAAAATTAAAAAAATAGAAGTGGATGATTAATCAGCAATGACTCATCCCAGAGACTTGCCTCTTACTGCATGGCTCAGTCTAGCATTTCAGTTAGACAAAGGAAGCTTTAAGGCAAGTAGGCTTTGTAATATATGCTTATTCGTAATGTGAGAACAACAATTTAAAATGCATAAAAGTAAAAAAAAATTACAACCCAACCCACATTCCCCTTAATTGTTAAAAGAAGGGTAGCACTTAAGGGTCTGCTAGACAAGTAAGATTTATCAGAGTTTAGAAACATTTGAGGGAATTGTTTAATTTTAAATGTTAAAAGAAAAAAGTAGGTGTCATCCTCAGGTATGGTAGGGTGCCTCTTCATGAAGTTAATTGATGGGGCCAGCTATGTCTGGGCCAAAAAAAAGCATAGTCAGTACATCCCTGAAATTCATACACATATCCCAGTGCGTTTCCCTTTAACCACCTCCCACCCAGCCACTGAACATATATGGCCGGGTGGGAGCTTTCTCCTTTTGAGTGGATGTTCAGGAACATCCCTCAGAAAGAGGGGGATCTCCCGTGCAGCAGGGTAATCCTGATCCGCTCCTGTCACCCGGACATGGCGCATCTCCGATCAGCAGGAGGGCTCTGTGATTGTCCCTCCTGATCACATGATGGCTGTGTCCAATCAGAGCATCATGTGATGTAAATAGAGAGCTGATGGTTAGGCGATCAGCTCTCCTCTCCTCACACGGAAGTTGCCAGTGAGGAGAGCAGATCGCTGCAGCCAGCCGGTAATCAGTAAAATCATATGTCCCAATGATCTCCTGCACACATATGTCTGATTATCTGCACACATATGTCTGATTATCTGCACACATATGTCTGTGATCATCTGCACACATATGTCTGTGATCATCTGCACACATAGGTCTGTGATCATCTGCACACATATGTTCATGATCATCTGCGTACATCGGTCCGTAATCACACAAACCTATTATTATACACTTAACTGGATTTTTTTTTTACCAAAGACATGTAGTAGAATACATTTTGGCTTAAATTTGGCTTAAATTTGGCTTAAATTTATGACAAAATTTGATTTTATTGGATTTTTTTAAAAACAGAAAGTAGAAAATATATATATTTTTTAAAAAAAAATCCGCTCTTTTTTTCGCTTATATCGCAAAAAATAAAAAATTGATATGTGAATAAATACCACCAAAAGAAAGCTCTATTTGTGTGAACAAAATGATAAAATTTTAATTTGTTGCATGACCACGCAATTCTTAATGAAAGTGCAAGAGCGCTGAAAGCTGAAAATTTGCCTGGGAAGGAAAGGGGCCAAAGTGCCCAGTATTGAAGTGGTTAAAGATACTGCAAGTATAGAAACCCTTATGTTGACCTGCAGTGTGCTGCAATTCCTGTTACTTGCCAAAGTTTTAGAATTTCTGTTCTGATTTTACTCTGTTGCAGTTAGGTAACTCCTGTTTGAGCCAATAACCAAAATCCCAAGCTTTGTTGTCAGCCCTGCCAAGTTGGACTAGAGAACACCCCCCCTCCTCATATTCATAATATAAGGAAGGTTTTCTGTAGTTCAGTATGGGGAGATCTCAAGCAGGGCTGATAACACAGCATGGAATTTCATTGCAGTAGAGGTCAGTGTTGTCAGCTCAACAGAAAGTTAAAGGAGCTGTAAAGGCTGAAGGTTTTTTTTTATCTTAATGCATTCTATGCATTAAGATAAAAAAAACTTATGTGTGTAGCAACCCCCCTTAGACCCACTCCTTTTCTCTCCAGAAATGGCCACGTTCCCCTCAGCCATCCAGGACACTCCTCCTGATTGGCTGAGACAGAGCAACGGTGCCATTGGCTCCCGTGTCTGTCAATAAAAGTCAGTCAGCCAATCAGGGGAGAGAGGGGGCATGGATACACAGAGCTCTGACTCGGCTTGGGTGCCCCCTGTAGCAATCTGCTGGCTGAGGGGCACTCAAAGGAGGGAGGGGCCAGGAGCAGCAAAGAGGGACCTGAGAAGAGGAGGATCAGGGCTGCTCTGTGCAAAACCAA
Organism: Lithobates sylvaticus; assembly: GCA_028564925.1. Taxonomy (NCBI): domain Eukaryota; kingdom Metazoa; phylum Chordata; class Amphibia; order Anura; family Ranidae; genus Lithobates; species Lithobates sylvaticus. The sequence continues at coordinate 104,021,462 of CM053031.1, read as the reverse complement.
CTGCACATAGGTAAGTATAACATGTTTGTTATTTATTTATTTTTTAAACAAGCCTTTACAATCACTTTAAGAGCCTAACAGATTTCTGACAGAATCACCATGTTTTTTTCTGTGTTGAAATTTTCTTTAAAGAAAAAAATATAAACAATGGCGATTTTTTGTTTTTTATGGCTTTTTTTGCCCAAGACATACACTTTAACTCACCACATAACAAAACACTTAAATAAAGACGTACATATAACATTGATTTTCTAAAGTGAAGTATTTTTTGATAATAAAACCATGTGCAAAGAAATTGTTCTAATTGTTTATGAAATGTAAACTGCAAAATTTCTGAAGTAAACAAAGCTTTACTGTACTTAACCACTTACAGACCTTGCCCCCTTAATGACCAGGCCATTTCTTGCGAGACAGCACTGTGTCGCTTTAACTGACAATTGCCCGGTCGTGCGATGCTGTACCCAAACAAAATTTACGTCATTTTTTTCCCACAAATAGAGCTTTCTTTTTATTGTTTGCTCTATAAACAAAAAAAGAGTGACAATTTTGAAAAAAAAAAAATAATAATTTCCCTTTTGCTATAATAAATATCCCCCAAAAAATGTAAAAAAAATAATTTCTTCATCAGTTAAGGCCGATATATATTTGTCTACATATTTTTGGTAAAAAAGATCGCAATAAGCGTATATTGATTGGTTTGAGCAAAAGTGATAGCGTCTACAAAATAGGGGATAGATTTATGGCATTTTTATTATAATTTCTTTTTTTACTAGTAATGGCGGCGATCAGCATTTTTTAGCGGGACTGCAACATTGCCGTGGACGGATCGGACACTTTTAACACTTTTTTGGCACCATTGACATTTATACAGCGATCAGCTTTAAAAATACACTGATTACTTTATAAATACCACTAGCAGGGAGGGGGTTAACACTAGGGGCAATCAAGGGGTTAAATGTGTTCCTTCATGTATGTTTCTAACTGTATGGGGATGTGACTCACTGGGGGAGGCGACAGCTTGCTGTTCCTGATTAGTAGGAACAGACGATCTGTCTCTCCTCTCCTGTCAGAACATGGACTTGTTTACACACACACATCCCCGTTCTTGTGCCTGCGATCGTGGGTGGACATCGGCCATCGCAACCGCTGGCCATGCACATCGGCCATGCGCACGCCCGATATCTCACTTGGCGTGCCGACGTACACCTACGGAGATTCGTGGGATCGTGCCGACCTGCCACAGTATAATGACATCGGCTGTTCGGCTGTTCGGCAAGTGGTTAAAGCAGTATTAAACCAAAATAAAACATTTATTATATTGCAGCATTGTATATTTTGTACAATTGTTCTTTTAATTTACCAAAAAATGTGGAATATTTCAATGGGTATGAATACTTTTTCAAGGCACTGTAATTGTTCTTAAACTGCAATATAATACATTTTTGGTTTTGGGTTTAATACCTTTTTAAAAATTCTAATCTTTTGGAAAATCAAGTCCGTATTTCTGTAGACATGTTTAATTCAGATCTGGAACTAATATTAAAAGAGCATATCCAGTCTCCAACCTTTACACTACAGCTAGGATATAAATATGTGAGCTGCTAATTTAGATTTGTCTTTTAAGGGAACAAACTGGAGCAGGCAGGATATATATATATATGCTTTTTACTTCATTTTTTCATTAATCTTGCCGTTCAGCACATAAAAATATATAAAATATGGCATATGTATTGATGCCACACACTTTTGTCTGTAGACTTAGAGCTTTATCATTTAATAGTATAAAGCTCCCTAATGAAAATACTAAATAAAGTTTACTTAATCACAACAAATGCAATAATTGAGTTTTACACATCAATACTTTTCAGGAGAGTGATAACAATATGAATTAACAAAGCAAGCATTGTACGAAAATTGAGTAATAAAAAACCTAAAGTACATTTGAACACAATTCCTAAAATCTCGTTCATACATTTTAAAATGTCAATTTTTTTTTAATCAGCTGTTTTATTAAAACAATACCTGGTGATCCTCCTATGAAGGTCCCTGTTCAGATTCTTCTTCAGACAAATGTCTGTCCCGGTCTCCCGGTTTTGCTCCTGCACTATCTTCCTTTAACAAGGATTTGATGATGGAGATCACTAGTGACTGCTTCAACACACATAATGTAGGCATTAAATTTTATTTTTAAACATATGTATTCAGTAGTTGGTTTGGGTTAATATCAAAAGGAACGTGTATATATATATATATATATATACACACAGTTGTGCTTATAAGTTTACATACCCTGGCAGAATTTATGATTTATTGGCCATTTTTCAGAGAATATGAATGATAACACAAAAACTTTTCTTTCACTCATGGTTAGGCCCCTTTCACATTGGGGCATTTTTCAGGCGGTACAGCGCTAAAAATAGCGCTTGTATACCGCCTGAAAAAATCTGGCCCCATTCACTCCAGTGTGAAATCCGGCCCCATTCACTCCAGTGTGAAAGCCGGCGGGCTTTCACACTGGAGCGGTGCGCTAGCAGGACGGTCAAAAAAGTCCTGCTGGCAGCATCTTTGGAGCGGTATAGGAGCGGTGTATTCACCGCTCCTATACCGCTCCTTCCCATTGATTTGAATGGGACACCGCCGCATGCGGGGGGTCTTTTGAATGCGGGGGGTCTTTAACCCTTTTTCGGCCGCGAATACCGCGGCTAAAATGACGGTAAAGCAGCGCTAAATATAGCGCTGCTTTACCGTCACCGTGGCTCCCGCCCCAGTGTGAAAGGGGCCTTAGTGTTTGGCTGAAGCCATTTTTTATCAATCAACTGTGTTTACTCTTTTTAAATCATAATCACAACAGAAACTACCCAATTGACCCTGATCAACAGTTTACATACCCTGGTGATTTTGGCCTGATAACATGCACACAAGTTGACACAAAGGGGTTTGAATGGCTAGTAAAGGTAACAATCCTCACCTGTGATCTGTTTGCTTGTAATTAGTGTGTGTATAAAAGGTCAATGAGTTTCTGGACTCCTGACAGACCCTTGCATCTTTCACCCAGTGCTGCACTGACGTTTCTGGATTCTGAGTCATGGGGAAAGCAAAAAAATTGTCAAAGTATCTGCGGGAAAAGGTAGTTGAACTGTATAAAACAGGAAAGGGATATAAAAAGATATCCATGGAATTGAGAATGCCAATCAGCAGTCTTCAAACTCTAATCAAGAAGTGAAAAATTAGGGGTTCTGTTGAAACCAAACCACGGACAGGTAGACCAACTAGATTTTCAGCCACAACTGCCAGGAAAATTGTTCGGGATGCAAAGAAAAACACACAGATAACTTCAGATGAAATAGAGGACTCTCTGAAAACATGTGGTTTGGCTGTTTCAAGATGCACAATAAGGAGGCACTTGAAGAAAGATGGGCTGCATGGTCGAGTCGCCAGAAGAAAGCCATTACTATGCAAATGACACAAAGTATCCCACTTACAATATGCCAAACAGCACAGAGACAAGCCTCAAACCTTCTGGCACAAAGTCATTTGGAATGAAAAGACCAAAATGTTTATTTTTGGCCACAACCATAAACACTACATTTGGAGAGGAGTCAACAAGGCCTATGATGAAAGGTACACCATTCCTACTGTGAAACACAGAGGTGGATCGCTGATGTTTTGGGGATGTGTGAGCTACAAAGGCACAGGAAATTTGGTCAAAATTGATGGCAAGACAAATGCAATATGTTATCAAAAAATACTGGAGGAACTTTGCATTCATCAGCCAGGAAGCTGCGAATGGGACGTACTTGGACATTCCAACATGACAATGATCCAAAACACAAGGTCAAGTCGACCTGTCATTGGCTACAGCAGAAAAAAGTGAAGGTTCCGGAGTGGCCATCTCAGTCTCCTGACCTCAATATCATTGAGCCACTCTGAGAAGATCTCAAACGTGCAGTTCATGCAAGACAACCCAAGAATTTACAGGAACTGGAGGCTTTTTGCCAAGAGGAATGGTCAGCTTTACCATCTGAGTAGATAAAGAGCCTCATCCACAAATACCACAAAAGACTTCAAGCTGTCATTGATGTTAAAGGGGCAATACACGGTATTAGGAACTGGGGTATGTAAACTTTTGATTAGGGTCATTTGGGTAGTTTCTGTTGTGATTATGCTTTAAAAAAAGTAAGCACGGTTGATTGATAATAAATGGCTTCAGCCAAACACTAACCATATGCTCTGAAAAATGGCCAAGAAATCATAAAAGTATGTAAACTTATGAGCACTATATATATATATATATATATATATATATATATATATATATATATATATATATATATATATATATTAATTAGTCTTTCTTTCTTAAAAACAATCCACTTTTCTATCTAGTCTATTAAATAACAAAATAAGCTATGTAGAGACACCAAAATTAGTAATATATTAGCTTGCATGTTTTCTTAAGTAATTACTTTTTTGGCCTTAGGATTTTTAATCACAGTGAACATTATTTCCCCCTTGAAATTAACTTATAATATTGCCATACACTGCAGGACTAGGGCTGGGAGTAGCAAGGGCAGCACTGAGGACCTAATTGGCTCTACTGCCTTATACAATGGCTGACATGATGAGAGAGTAGAGTGAGCAGTGCTGACCTTATCAGTGTGGTTCCTCCATGACCAAAGCATACTGCTTAATTGGAGGGGACATCAAGGTCCATGACCCGACTATGCTGTCTGGCATAGAACCTGGAACATAAGACTGCCTGCTTTTTCCTTTATTTATTTTTTCTTTATACTTTGTTAATCTTTTTTGTTTATGTTATTTATTGTCTTTTTTTTATACCACCTGGTCTGAGTCCAGGCTGAGGTTGCCACACACACACACACACCTTAATGATATCATGGATGTGCAGCCATAGGGAGACTTTCTCTTCTCTCTGAATTATCATACATCCCTTTTGCATATAAACTAAATATATATGTACTCAAAACAAAATAATATATAATAACTCACTATATATAAACATTCCCTCAATCTTATGATTTTACTATTGATATCTCTCTATGTGACCCATACCATTTCCCGTATGACCCTATTAACACTTTTGACCAAAATTAAATGTTGCACTTCATTCAAAAAAATAATATACCGTGTTTTATTATCCCACACCTAGTAACCTCTCTCTAACTAATTGTAGAGGAACCAGCTCCATAGTATTTAACCATCTGTCCCATATTTTTATAAATTTACCTGGGTTACCTCTATGTAGATATGCCATATGTTCTTTTTGTATGACTTTGTTTACTGCATTAACCCACAAGGAGTGAGTTGGGGGGATCTTGGCAATACGGTTTTGTGCTATAAACAACAGGCGGATAATCACTGTGCAAATCTGCGATGTACAAAAACTCTCTATCCATCCACCCCAAAACGTATAGATTGGGATCCCTCTGCTGAATTGCAAATCTTTTGGAAAGTAAGACATATGTGTGTTTCAACTATGAATTTAGTTGTTTACTGGGAGTTAAGTTTTAAGAATGTTACCCTTAGTTACTTTTGTTATTCTAACCCACAAAAGTTATCTTAATGCATCTATTCCACAGTTACAGTATAAAAGAAAAATCTTGCAATTTTATATTACGGTAGCTGATTTTATGTCCTTGATATAACGAATCCTGAAATTATATTTCTAATCACTTAATACTACGTGGAAACAATTAGCATATGCTAACAACTGACAAGTGATTCACGCAGAAACAGTGCACTGATCTCCTAATGAGCACTTTTACAATTTGTTAACAAGCTTCAGAACAGGAGCAAAAGGGGAAACTCTCAATATGCAGATTTCAATAATGACAACCAGCTTTACAATCAAAGGCTTAAATAACTGTAATCTTCAGCAATGTTTAACATTTATATAGTTTCCACTGTACTGAAAATTGTACATAGATAAACCATATTCTGCACTCACTAAGCTCTGGAGCTTAATCATAGACAATGCTTTGAATTCAGCTAAGAATACTAGGTATAATAATGGCATGCAAATTAATATGCAAAACTTACCTAACAGTCTCCCAGCAGAGGTGGCAAACAATATAATACGATAAGCTTATCGCACTTAAAAAGTCCCACAGAGACATTGCAAGGGGTAATTATGGAAATAAATAGACTGCATATATATGTAGAAACTGATGCCTAAATAAATGGTAGTGTGAATTCTAGTGGGTGCTTTGCAAGATGTGCTTTAAGCTGTTACTGTGTGCTTTCTTTCTTTTCTATTGTACTGGCCCTCTTAAGTGGTACAAGTCACTTTTAAATGCTAATGAATTAAAGTGTTTGTTACCCAAACATTTAATATTCCTGATATGTGCCTGCTATACCATGTCTGTGTATGAAAAACTATCCTATTCTCTTTGTTTTGTTTCCTATATGTGAAATCCCTGGTGTTCCTGTCAGTCCCTCTGCTTTCCTATCAAAATCTGACCACACTAAGCAGGAGAGAACACTATGGTCAGTTCACTGGGAAGCTCAGTGTGCTCCTGCTTCTCCCCCCCCCCCAGCTCTTATGCAGCTGAGAACAGGGAATGTGATCACTTATAAAATAATTTGTTTCAGAAACATAGGTAGATATATAGAGGGCGCTAGTGTATGTGATATCCACAATAGTAAAGTGAGCACCTGTGGATCCGGTGCCTACTGTGAAAAACCTCTACATAAAATATTGCATTAAATCATAAAGTGACATTAGTGTTTTGACACACTGCAAATAGATAAATAAATTAAATAAAAAATATTACATAAACAAAAAATAGATTATATGTGACATTAGTGTTTTGACACACTGCAACAAAGGTAAGTGATCAGAATAAGAAAGTCCCAATAGATAGTATCCAAAATGGTAGTGTAAACACTGTATTCTTCTTAGTGAATTTAAGAGTCTTCTAAATTATTAACGGAAAAATCCTTCACCAACAAAAGGGAGACGACACCCCACAGTGCCAGACAATTTGTCTGCTTACCAGATGTATTGGACTTCTTTATTTAAAAAGAAAGTCGTGAAAGCCTGTGCAGGATTGTGCCTCATATGTGAGCAGGCACAATATGGAAGCTGGCTTTTCCAAACAGCATATTGCCTATACTAATGATGTAATTACTTGACAAGCATAGTACACAGCTAAGACAATGGACTGATCAACTGGGTCACTTGATTTGTATCTAGTCTAACATGTTCTGCTAATGATTGACCATATCTCAATTAAAAACCAGGTTGAAATATTGAGGAATTGACTGCCCAAGTGATACAAGACTGCAATAACATTCTTCAAGAAGACATCAAAGATTTTCAAATCAATGACTAACAGAAGAATAAATGTATTCCTGAAAATAGAAGCATTACATCTCATTGATTTTTACTGAATAGACTGAATACAATTCTTTCAAACCGTTTGAGAGACTAATCTTTTTATTCTAAGTACTGCATCAGAGATATTTTTTAAAATTTAAACCTTTTTTGACAGGGCAATTTTTAATGCATCTGATAAAACTTTTAAACCTGGAAACACATCCTGTCTTTTGGGCCTGTATTTTCGTGTATATATATATATAAGACTGGTGCTTTTCAGGTTAACCAATTTGTATAAAAAAGTTTAATATTTCTATTTCAGGACCACAATGTCTGACTTTTTCATAAATGCAAAGCCAGAAGGTGTTCTCAAAGCTTCTTCCTTTAAGCACTACTTGAAGCAGACACACATTTGTTTAAGTGATTGATGCATTCCAGCTATACTTATTATTAGCTAAATTCCCCACTGGAAAAAAGAGAACAATCAAGAATAAAACATGACTGTAAGTGTATTGACAGAGGAAATATATAATACGTGAAGAAAAAAAACTTACAGTGCCTCTAGAAGGCATGTGCAGTTGGCTATTGAAGACTTCTCACACACACTTAAGCCTAATACACACCATTGTAAAAAAAATGACAGCTCAAGTCGGAGCCGCTGTATGAACAATCCAATGTTAGTACAGTGATCTCCCCCGCTAAGCTGTTGTGTTTTGACAGGCTGATGCGTCCCCCCACCACTGTCTGAGAGTGCTGATCAGGAGTCGGTTGGCAGCTGGTTTTCCAGCATGCACATCTAACAGAAGCCAGCCAAATGGTTGGCTTCTGCTGGACCAGCTGCTATACACACAAGCCGAATGTTGCCCGGTTTTTACTGAACCGGCCGATGTTGCCCAACATTGGGCCCTTGTGTACTAGGCTTTATGCTTTTTGACTGGCTAGACACAGTATAGATATGGCACTGAAGCTCAGGAGCCCTCGTTGACATCTAATAAAAGTTGCCAGATGTATTGTTCTGCCTTCAAATAAACCTGTTGTCAATTTGTTTAGTCTATAATATATGCTCCACTGTTAGTACTCACAGAAGTTAGTTAGTGTAGAAGTTAGTTTAGAACTACAAGATAAAGAGACACTTTAAGTGAAGTTTCCAGAAATACTGTATGTGCACGTCTATGAAAGTTAGACCTCTGTTTTATAATTAGGACAAACAAGATAGATCCTCTTTATTGCCTACTAGAGCTAAGTGTTAGAAAATGTTAAACTGAGTTGTAAAAAGTTTTACATTAGTAATACCTGAAACCATGATGTGTATTAGAGCAGCAGAACATTCAAGCATTACCACCTTGACAATAAACCTAAATAATATCTACTGGGGATTTTTTTTTAAGATTTTACCATTAATTAAATATATCTGAATTTTTGTTAATATTTGCTACATATTGTATTTAAAATGTTATATATTGTTACTGAACCAGTTGATGTATCAAAGGTCTATTTGCTAGTCTTATACTTGAGTAGCCAAACAGCCACATCATATGATGAGCTGACAAACATTTCCTCTTCTGTACTAATGATGTCAAAGGTTGCTAAATGTAAATTTTGTCATTTTGATCTTTTTCCACCATTTACTTATAGACTGTAATGCCAGCTCTCTTCCTATCCATATTACTACATTATATATCAAAGGTATTAAAATACAGGATTCCCACACCACTAAGCGCTCACAGATGCAAGTGAAAACAAACAAAATATATCCACACATACACCAATCTTTAAGCTGCTGCTAACAAATCCTCATCAAATCAGATCAGAAAAAATTATTAAATGTCACAAAAAGCAGCGCTCGTGTACATGCATACCCCAGTTTTAAGTACACAATGGGGTTTATTTACTAAAGCTGGAAAGTGCAAAATCAGGCTCACTTCTGCATAGAAACCAATGAGCTTTCAGGTTTTATTAACAAAGCTTAATTGAACAAGCCGAGGTTAGAAGCTCATTGGATTCTATAAAGAAGTAAGCCTGATTTTGCAATTTCCAGCTTTAGTAAATAAACCCCATTGTGTACTTAGAAGTGGGGTATGCCTGTATCAACATGCTGCTACAATGCAATGGGGTTGATTTACTAAAGGCAAATCCACTTTGCACTACTTGGAAGTGCAGTCGCTTTAGATCTGAGGGGAAGATTCAAAATGAGAGGAAGCTCTGTGGATTTTATGATCCAATCATGTACAAGCAAATATGCTGTTTTTTTATTTTCCTTGCATGTCCCCCTCAGATCTACAGCGAATGCACTTCCAAGTGCACTTGCAGTGCACTTGTAGTGCTAAGTGGATTTGCCTTTAGTAAATAAACCCCAATGCATGCTTAGATCAAACGCCAGCAAATCACTCTTGACGATCATAAGATGACAGTCCACCTGATAAAGAGTTAATGATATGGAAGCTTCAGTGAAGGAGTGATCCACTGTGATAGGTATCCTCAATCACCAGTTGTTTACCCAAAAGTGAATACCGCTACTTACGAATTCAACACTTACCAGACATAGGTAAGTGTATGGCTCGTAGCACAAATCTCTCTCAACTTCCGTCTGTGTCAGATCATCATCGGTTTAGGCTGTGGTCAATCACCGCCAAATGTATGGCTCATATCGCAGATTCCTCACTACGCTCTCCCCTCCATTAGACCATCTTTGCTGCAAACTTATGCGGGTTAAGCTGTGGTCTCATAAAACAAATTGCAGCACCATAGCATAACTCCATAACAACTTTTATTAACAAAGAAAACTGGATGATGGGGTACAATGCATCTGCTCTCTTGTTCAAATCTGCGACTGACATAGACCTAGACCTAGGAGGCCTGAGGAAGGAGCATGCTCCGAATGCGAAGCCACCTCCTCTCCCTGCACCCGGAAGTGACGTCATCCCTGATCGCCCCTGTGTTCCCTGCTGTTCTCATGGGCTGCGAATGCTGAAATCCACCTGCACAAGCTGTCAGCTGCACTTCAGAGACACAGACGTTTAGGAGAAAAAACACCTCATAATATTCAAACTAATAAATTACCCTTAAGTTATAACAACTTCCTTTTTAACTAATCCCCAATGTATGGTGTCAAATATGTCAGGCATAATAAAAGTTTTATTTTGAAAGATTTTTTTTTTGCAGCTTAGCATGTAGTGAAAACCCAGCTGGTTAAATACTGCAGACTATACACAGTTAACCTTTAAAACGACTGTGTTGGAAGATATTAACTTGTTTTATAAAGACATCACAAGCTGCTTTGATGGGCTTTGCCAAATATCCTCCAGAGGCTTCAAAGACTGTGAGGAGGTGTCTCCTCGGTAGCTGCCATCGATGACAGATGAATCCTCAGGAGAAAGCCAGGAATGCTGAGTCAGAAGTGACAGTTTCATTTGTACGTGTCAATAACCTATTGTCCATTACTGAGACCACCAATGTCGCAAATTGTCTCTTTCATTTAGGCAGGGCAAGCAACCAACACCATTTCACACATGTTGGGAGTGCATCAGGATAGTGACACCTGTCCTTACATGACTTTAGACAGAAAGAAGCACCTGGATTTGCTCCTGGTAATAACTACTGATGATTTCATGCTCATATTAAAGAATTGTGAAATGCCTTTGCTTTCCTAGGACTGCACCAGCATTAAATGTAGTTGAACACCTAATAGCAGGTCATAGGCCAGCCCACTCACTTAAATGGGATGCCATACATGTGACAAATGTGCCCAATTAGCCCCTGCACCTTTTTTTGGCAGTGAGCTATGTGCATTTTTGCAAAGTGCATTTGCCATGCATTTCGTCATGTGAAAAACATGCAACTGCTACCTGCATTTGGGCTGCCATTAGGAAATAAGAGAAAGAAAAGGGGGATCCCCTATGTGGTGAACTTTTAAGGCACACAGTTTTTTACCCAAAAAAAGATTTTGAAATAGTATATTTGTAAACAAGTAGAAAGGTTGTTTATTACAAAAACCATATATATGAATGCATTTGAAATGAAGTGTTTAGACGTCAAACAGAATCAACAAAACATGTAAATATACATCATGGTCATAGATCATTTCTCACACCCGGTCTAAAAACACAGTTAGATTGAAAGCACTCCCAGATTTTTTCACCTCAGGGATCCCCAGAAAGCATGCCCAGGCAGATGGTTATAGCCCGTCAACTAACAGAGGAACCGCCAAAAAAACAGATGACACATCTCCCTCCTCCACTGAGGAGGGTTGCCTAAATGCTGCAGGAAAAGAGGGTAAAGCGCCAAAGGGAAATAATGGCACCGCAAGCACAATGCACGTTTTGGTGCATTTTTCCAAGTGTTTCTGAGAACACGGGATGCCTTACTGCAGGCCCCCTCCCACAAGATATGCTTCTATAAAAGTGTCTCTCTGGCACTGCTCTTACACTTATTTCATGAAAGGGTCCACTACTCAAGTGTGGAGCAAGAATATCTGACAAACATGATAAGAATCTCATTGTCTGAAGCTTGAAAGGTCTACTGTACTACATCATGTACTGGTGCACTATCATTTGTGTTTTTCTGTGCACAAATCTTTAAGCCCTGTACTCACAGGCCAAAAGCCCGGAGAAAGCAAGGGTACTAACAGGAACACCAGGGACTTCACATGAAGGAAGCAATACAAAGAGAACAGGATACTTTCTCATGCAAGAACATGGTACAGCAGACACATATCGGGAATATGAAGTGTTGGGGTAACAAACACTTTAATATTGAATACAGAGAAGCAACCATTTGTAAACAGGGCACAGCCTAGCTACTGAATAGTTGTGACTTTATTTTGGTAAGGCTGCTTTCACACTGAGTCGCTTTACAGGCGCTATAGCGCTAAAAATAGTGCCCATTGTGTACTTGGGTAAGTGTTGTGGCAGAAGTCCTGCCAAGAATAAATTGTTCTTTTTCAAAGGGGAAGTGGTCGCATGCTTCTCTTTGGGCTAGTGTTACTGTGCACTGCTATTGTGCCACTCTCATTACCATTGTCTGACATGGCTGAATTCTATTTGCAGACACCAAATTTAACAGAATGGCCAATCAGCTTAATGATCAGGCAGAGAATACCTGTTCTTGCAGTTCACTAAACAGGTGTAAGGTTAGAAACAATAATGTAAAAGAGGTTCAGGATGGCACACACATACATACACTGAAGAATAATGAAAGCTTCACAGACATGAACTCTGCACAGCAATGTCTCTGACTCAGTCAGTATTACACGTGGTTGCATAGCATAGTCTCAGTTCAACTCTATAACAACAGGAAGTCAAGCTGAGAATAATTTCTTCAGTAAAAAGAGTTCAGAACACAGCTACTTGTGATTATCCTCTCAAACAACATCCCTCACAGTAAAGTCCTTAGTAGCTTTGGTAACATGGATGAACAAATGAACAACCAGAGAGATCCAACACCCAAGGACAACAAGCACCCCCACTGGAACTGAAGTACTCTGGTAGCAATCATGGAGGGGCTCCCCACAGTGGCTGGGCCTTCTGGAGATGCTGTGTGTTGTTAGACTCTAGCCCGGCTGCCTGCATGCCAGTTCTGACAGTGGAGGGCCTCTCATCTGACTACAGATCACTTGCCCAGCTACCTCTTGTCTCAACCAGGTTTGGCTTCTCTGGGTTGCAGGGGAAGGGAAGCTGAGGAATTTATACTCCTTGAGAGTGTCTAAAAACCCTTGGAGTTATGGGAAAGTGAGTTAAAGGGATGCCGAATCTGAGCATGATGAGTAAATAGACACTCTGCTACACTCATACTGTACAGATGGCTGAGCACTATGCAAGGCTCTCTAACCTGTAAAATCATTTTGTTTTCTCATTAGGGGCTGTCATGTACCAACCCATAGACATTGAATCTTCCCCTGATCCATCCATAAAAAGACCAACATATGAGACTGCGACCCAATGTTTACGAGTGTAGCACTAACCTCCGAAGGAGCTGCTGGTTTTATTTAGGGCTTACCGTTACCTCACCTGCTGGCGTCTCCATCTTGAGGGTCCCGTGGAAGATGGCCCAAAGAATGTTTAAACTGACACTGAATCTTATTTTGGGTTATTTATTTAGAATAAAGACAAAGTCTCTCAATAAAGGGTAGAGGGTTAGGGGTGAGTTCAGGCACTGGATAAGTGCGGGGTGGAGGTATTAAAAGAATCCAGAGGATAAAGCCGTTCCACAGACTGGATCCAGCAACCCCCAGGTAGGCCTCTCTCACTCTGCCCAGCAGCCGGTGGGATGCTCAGTGAAGTCTCTGCCACAGACTTATTAATTACACTTGAGCGTTATTGAGGGGTTTGGATAAATTTAAAGAACTGCCATATGGTACCAGTCTCTCTCAGCCGGTCCGGCGATACCGTATGGGTGTTGATCCAGGTTGCGTCCTCCAACTGAGTTTCCAGGCTTCTCCAGAGATACCAGCCTTGCCTTGGAAAAAGTCCTCCCCTGGATCCTCCAGTTTCTGGGCCTCCCTTACAGGCGAGACAGCACCGGACCATCCCTGGATCAATAGGCCCCCAAGATTACTCTGGGCCTAGGAGGGCCCTGAGGCTGGGGCAGTGGGCTTCAAGCACCGCTTAGGGAAAGGCCCAACAGGCCAAACCCAAAGAACCAAAAAAACACCCTAAAAAACATGGCATCGGTACCTTTAATACCACCTCCCAGAAAGCACAACAGGAAAAACACTCCCACTGGGCTGGTTCCGAGCAATAGGTGGCATTCAATACATCCAGCTGAACTGCGCTTCTACCAGCGGTGACAGCGACACCTACGGTCAAGGAGAAGCCAGTGCAACCCAGCTGAACTGGTACAGAAACCAGAACTTTAGAATAATTAGCCTAAAGCCTAACTGTGGCTTCAGGCAACTTAATTTTGAAAAATAACAGCGTCTGCTCATCAGGAGCCAGCGCTACACAAGCAGTCTGATATTTTTCTGTTATTGGTTTAACATAGATTAATATCGGTGAAAAAGTAGGTGGGAACTATTATACGAAAAAACATCTCAGTATTATTTTACAGAGGTGACCCTTATAATTGCAAGTATGCACACAAATAGCCTTGCTACAGAAACACAAACAACTGCATTCTTAGAAATTTTTTCAGTGCTGCCTTCTTATCAATAAAATGTGCAGCTTTCGTATTTAAACCAGAAAATTTGAGGCCTCAGGGCAGACACAGATCCAGTTTAGCCTTCTTTTAAAATTATTTTCACTCCTTACAACTATTTGCTGCGTTCTCCAACATTCATCCATCATATACCGTATTTATTAGAATGCGTGTTGCATTATAAAATGGTATTCAACCACAGCTCCATGAGTTTTACTGCATCCATGAAGGAGTATGTATACATTATATATATATATATATATATATATATATATATACATATATATTTTTTTAATTATAATTTTTTTATACATTATTTTTTAAGTGGAAATTATTTCCAGGGATAATTTGCTGCCCATCAGTCAGCAAATATGAGTTTTCCTTGCACGGTGTTGTTTCAGAAACCAGTTTCTCCATCTTTACAGGTGTGTCAAATAGGAAAGGAGAATCAGTTGACATCACTAATTAATAAATAAGAATTTTCACATCCTTCATATCCCTGCAATTGAAAAAATTGTATTTTGCATTCCAAAATGTGACAGCATGCAAAATGTGTCTCTGCCAACACCACCAGGCATTTGACACACCTAGAAATGTTGGGTGCATATTTTCGTTTTGTTTTTTTTTTTTCGTTTCCGTTGATTCGTAACGATTCGTAAATTCGTAAGTCGTCGGTGTTCGTATTCGTAACGATTCGTACATTCGTAAGTCGTCGGAGCATAATTCATCATTTTATGTAATGTGTATGCTATTATTACATTTTAAGAGACACAGAAAATTACCAATCGAAAAAAAAAGTTCCGAATCGGAAAAAAAAGTTACGAATGTACGAATTTTTTCGTTCAATCCATTCGAAGCACATTAAGCAACGCCTTTGTAAGAGACATGGAAAATTACTATTCGAAAAAAAAAAAAAAAGGTTACGAATGTATGAATTTTTTCGTTCAATCCATTCGAAGCACGTTAAGCAGCGCCATTGTAAGAGACACGGAAAATTACGAATTGAAAAAAAAAAAAAAAAGTTACGAATGTACACATTTTTTCGTTCAATCTATTCGAAGCAAGTTAAGCAGCACCATTGTAAGGGACACAGAAAATTACCAATTCAACAAAAAAAAAAAAAGTTACGAATGTACGAATTTTTTCATTCATTTTCGTTGTTCCTGTTTTCGTTTTTCGGATTTTCTTCATTCGTACATTCGTTGTTTCTAATTAGTTTTTTTCGGATTTTGGTTGTTTTACGGATTAGTTTGATTCGAACGATTCGTTAATCGGATTAGTTAGATTCGAACGATTTGTTAATCGGATTTGTTCGATTCGAACGATTCGTTCATTCGTACGAAAACGAACGAACGAAAAAAACCGAAACAAATTGCACATGTCTAACTAGATCTTGTAGTACTGAAAGAAAGTGGAGATATGATTCACCAGCAGTAAACTGGTACATTTTTATTGAAGTTTTACAATGTATAAAACAATAGCTGAACACAATGACAACAAAAGACCTGTCATTACAGACCAAGAGTTTTCTTATCCAAAATCACAATATGGCCACATCAATTGGCTTGCCAATACAGTATATATGGTACAATGATGTTTTATTGGGATGACCCAACTTCCAAAGTATTGTCCTCTTGATAAGTACCAAAAGCTACATAAGAAAATAAATCTTAAAACAAGACATGAGGTAAAAATAAAGAAGTTAAGAAAAGGAAATAAAAGGGGTAAAAGTAGATGCAGAAAGGGGGGGTGTTTAAAGGGACCTTGGGGGCTGGGAAACTCTCCTCCTGATTCCCTGGGGTATCCAGAAATTATTTCAGGGAGTGAGTGTTAATCCATTAGAAGACAGTGGGGTGGATTTGCTTTGCAAGTTCAGTTGCACTCGTTTTCCCCAAGACTTAGTAAATGTGGTAAAGCTCTGCTGATTTGCATCATTTTATTTTCCTTGCACCTGATTGGGTATTGTTTACGAATTGAAGCTTCAGAACATTTAGATTTACTAAGGAAAATGAGTGCAGCTGCACTTGCAAAGGGCACAGTCTATTTCCCTTTGGTAAATCTACCACAGTGAGTTATCCACAAGTCCCAAACATTTCAGAAAGTTTTTTAGAGAGTCCCCCAGTGCGGCCATTATGTTTTGTTACTTATGTACCAAGTGACTTTGTTCTCGACTTCGGCTATGTTCATTTGTGCACACCAGCAACCTTTAGCCAGTGTCTGCTTAGCTGCTATAAACTACTTTTCTTTTAAAGTATGTGATTTTTTGTGACAGAGTTGCTTTAAACAGCTGAGGAACAGCGACATTAGACTGAAACAAATAGATATATAGAACTCTGTCATCAGTTCTGCAGTTGTTTAAGTTGATAGGCATTGATGAATTAAACTGAAACTCCAAACAAAAAATATTTTCATTTCTGGCAGGGTTCTTATTGGGGCTTATTTCAGATCTGAAAGGGCAGACATTTGGGTGATCTGATGTATGAAGGTGCAGGAACTGGGGCTGATCTAAGGTGTAATGGTGCAGGAATCAGGGTGATCTGAGGAGTGAAGGTACATAAATTGGGGTGATCTGAGGTGTAACGATGCAGGAGTTGGAGTGATCAGAGGTGTGTAGATGCAGGATTTGGGATGATCTGATGTAAGAAGATGTAGGAATTGGATGGAGCAGAGGTCTGATGGTGCAGGAATTAGGGGGTCTGAGGTGTGAAGCTGCAGGAATTGGGGTGACCTGAGGTATGAAGGTGCAGTAATTGGGATGAAGATGCAGGAATTGGACTGAACAGAGGTCTGATGGTGCAGGAAGTGGGATAATCTGAGGTATGAAGATACAGGAATTGGGGTGATCTGAGGTCTGATGGTGCAGGAATTGGAGTAATCTGAGGTGTGAAGGTGTATGAATTGGGGTGATCTGAGGTGTGAAGATACAGGAATTGGGGTGATCTGAGGTCTGATGGTGCAGGAATTGGAGTAATCTGAGGT
Source organism: Lithobates sylvaticus (assembly GCA_028564925.1). Classification (NCBI taxonomy): domain Eukaryota; kingdom Metazoa; phylum Chordata; class Amphibia; order Anura; family Ranidae; genus Lithobates; species Lithobates sylvaticus. The sequence continues at coordinate 104,004,013 of CM053031.1, read as the reverse complement.
GTGAAGGTGTATGAATTGGGGTGATCTGAGGTGTGAAGATACAGGAATTGGGGTGATCTGAGGTCTGACGGTGCAGGAATTGGAGTGATCTGAGGTGTGAAGGTGTATGAATTGGGGTGATCTGAGGTGTGAAGGTGCAGGATTTGGGATTATCTGAGGTGTGAAGGTGAAGGATTTGGGGTGATCTGAGGTGTAAAGCTGCAGGAGTTGAGGTGATAAGTGTGAAAGTGCAGTAATTTGGCTGATCAGATGTTTGATGGTGCAGGAACTGAGCTGATCAGAGGTCTGATGGTGCAGGAATTGGGCTGATCTGAGATTTGATGGTGTAGGAATTGGGTGATCTAAGGTTTGAGCAGCACAAACATCATATTAAATGAAGGAAACAAATTTGTTACATAAATAATTTAAACTGGCAACCCTTTGAGCTGGCAACCTGCTCTTTGTCAGGCCTAATAGAAATATACAAAATACATAATTTCAACAGTTTCTAAAAAGAGAAGTGTGGCAAAAGCTCTTTTGGGCATCCTTCTCATGTGGGTCACAGGATTGCACTTAGTTCCACTCTTCTGTGACCCAGAATCAGCCAATAGCTAAAGCCTGCTGTTGGCTGAAATCACAGAGGCACTCCACACTCTGGAGAGATTCTGAAAATAATGGCTGTATCTATACAGATGTCTTGAAGGCAGCTCACGGCTCCACTAACAATCTGAGGCCGCATCTCCCACCCCCTCTCCAGCCTGGTGCTCCAGTGAGCACTGGAGGGCGGAGGACACAGCACTGACTGACAGACACCACTCTGTGGTCAGAGCTAACCTGAGAACTGAGCGATCGATGGTTATGTGATCATTCAGTCCTCAGACTTAAAGCCGGTGGGGGACAGCTTGCAGGCTCGGATCAATGCTGCAGCAGGTCAGTAAGAATGTTATGTTTATTTATTTATATTCCCGTACTCCTTTAAAGCATTTGTAAACAAGGCAATGGCATAATGTGCTAGTATGCATCACATACTAGCACAATATGAAATACTCACCTTAGAACAAAGCCCTCCAGCGCTGTACGGTCACTGCTAAGAGGGCTGACATGTTCCCCCGGGCTGTCTTACAGGTGATTGTCCTGAGCCACAATGACATCAGTCCTGCACATGAGTGCGGGTGCCCTCTATTCCGGCACAAAGCTCTGAAGGTCCGGCAGGGTATGCCGGACCTTCAGAGGGCATGCACTGGGGACATAACTGGCTGCATGCAGGGTGAATATATCCTAAACGGTGCACGTTTAGGAGATTATTATTTTACCTACAGGTAAGCCTTATTTATAGGCTTACCTGTAAGTAAAAATGACCAAGTGAGATTTACTACCACTTTAAGTAATCCCACCAACCAGAAATTATACAATTTTCAAATCCATGTTATAATAATGTAGATACTATAATATATTAATATTAATATTAATATATAACAGCATACATGAAAACACACAAATTATAATGACAAGGAATGTAGAGGATAAAGAATAATCGCCTGCTGAAAAAATATAACAATAATAATAAAAAACATTATAACAAAGTATATACTGTAATTACAAAAAAAACAACAATGAAATGATTAATATAACATAAATAATCAAAACATTAAAAAATATTGATACACCAACAAAATTATATGAAACAATATAAATTTAAATAAAACATAAAATAAAACTGAGAAAACTATAACTGTAAAAATGTAAAAAATTGAAATAAAACATGTTTTTGTAAAAATTACAACTAACAAAATATCACAAAAATAAATATAAATCAAAATGGCCATTCAGTCTTTTTGGATGCAAGATATCAAGTCATAAATCTACTTAATGTCCTCACATTTCAGCTGAAGCTAACAATCACACCTCTGTCTCAAAGGTAGGACAGAGTCAATGGCCATGTACCTTAACCAATTCCCGACTGCCTCACACAGATATATTGTGGCAGAAGGGCACGTACAGGCAGAATCACTTACCTGTATGTTGCCCTTTAAGAGGCGGCCGGTGGGCACGCGCCGGCGTCCGCGGGAAGCTCCGTGAGTCGGGTCGCATGTCCCGTGGACTTGATCGCCACAGGGATAGCCGCGATCGCCTCACAGAGAGGAAGAACGTGAAGATGCTAATGTAAACAAGCATCTCCCCGTTCTGCCTAGTGACAATGTCACTGATCTCTGCTCCTTGTGATCGGAGCAGAAATCAGTGACGTGTCACACACAGCCACGCCCCCACAGTTAGAAACACGCCCCTAGGACACACTTAACCCCTACACTGCCACCTAGTGGTTAACCCCTTCACTGCCAGTGTAATTTACACAGCAATCAGTGCATTTGTATATCACTGATTGCTGTATAAATGACAATGGTCCCAAAAATGTGTCAAAAATGTCCGATGTGTCCGCCATAATGTCGCAGTCATGATAAAAATCGCTGATCGCCGCTATTTAAAAAAATATAACTATAACTATAACTTTTGCGCAAACCAATCAATAATCGCTTATTGCAATTTTCTTTACCAAAAATATGTAGAAGAATACGTATCAGCCTAAACTGAGGAAAAAAAACGTTTTTTTATATATTTTTGGGGGACATTTATTACAGCAAAAAGTAAAAAATAATGTGTTTTTTCCAAAATTTTCGCTCTATTTTTGTTAATAGCGCAAAAAATAAAAACTGCAGGAGTGATCAAATACCACCAAAAGAAAGCTCTATTTGTGGGAAAAAAAGGACATCAATTTTGTTTGGGAGCCACGTCGCACGACCGCGCAATTGTCAGTTAAAGCGACGCAGTGCCGAATCGCAAAAAGTGCTCTGGTCAGGAACGGGGTAAATTCTTCCGGGGCTGAAGTTGCTAAGCTGAGCCACAAAATGTACCCCCGTAACAAAATGGCAAGCGAGTGGTAACTTATTTGTCCCTAACAGAATTAGTGTCGAGCAATTCTATCCTTGAGCCTCTGAGTGGTTTCACTGACATAATAAAGTCTGCAAGGACATTTAATTAAATTTAGCACATAGGAGCTCTGACATGTCAGATGTTGTTTGATATCAATAGAGTAACCTTGGTGTGGATGACTGAAACATAAACCCTTAATCATGCTAGTGCAGTGTGTACAAGATAAGACAAGATAGGACCCAACAAAAAGGTAACATGAGTGTCCTCCACTTGCAGTCGATAATTGAATCTGATCAAATGATTGTAAAATGTATGGCCCCGGTGAAAAGACTATATAGGAGACTCAATAAATTCCAGGATCATATAGTTCTCCCTAAAATGACGCCAGTTCTCCTTAATACAAGCAAAGCAATTATGATATTGTATTACACTGATAGACAAAAGGAATACATGAACATCCACTTCTAACACCAGAGGGGATACAACCATGAGAACTTTCAGACTGAGTACGTTGAATCTCTATAGCCATAGAGGATATGTGGGGAAAAAAACTTTTCCATTCATTTACATTTCATCTCTAAATAGTGATATTGATTTATTTTGTAAGGATTGTTTTTATTTTTACATTTATATTTTTTTGGTTTCATTTCATGATATATTTATTTTTATTTATAATTGTTTTACTGGTGTATCATTATTGCATTATTTATTTGTATTACTTATTTTTTATCATTTAATTTTTTAATTTTGTGAGTATTTTGATCATTTTTCAAAAACATTTCGTTATTATACAATATTACTGTTATTATTTTTCTACAGGTGATAATTGCTTAACCTTGCATGGAGGAACATTCCTCTACATTCTTCATTAGTATATTTTAGGCTTTTATGTTTATGCTGTTATAAGGTATCTATAGAGTTTATGAATCTGAAAATGGTATGATTTCTGTTTACGCTGCAAATTGTATGATTTCTGTCTATGCTGCAAACTTTTTTTGTTATACCTATATGGACAGTGGGATTGCTGTACTGATCCCTGTTTAGAGATGATAGGAATGTTTGACCATTCTTCCAAAAGTGCATTTGTGAGTTCAGGCACTGATGTTGGACGAGAAGGCCTGGCTAGCAGTCTCCACTCTAATTCATTGCAAAGGTGTTATATTAGGTTGAGGTCAGGACTCTGTGAAGGCCAGTCAAGTTCCTCCAGCCCAAACTCGCTCACCCATGTCTTTATGGACCTTGCTTTGTGCACTGGTGCGCAGTCATGTTGAAACAGGAAGGGCCATCCCCAAACTGCTCCCACAAAGTTGGCAGCATGAAATTGTCCAAAATATCTTGGTATGCTGATGCCTTAAGAGTTCCCTTCACTGGAACAAAGGGGCCAAGCCCAACCCCTGAAAAACGACCCCACACCATAATCCCTCCTTCACCAAATGATTTGGGATGTATGTGGCAAAACAACTGGACTTCCATCGGCATAGTTTATTGATTACGTGGTCTGGTACTCCATGTTGGGTGGAAGTTGAGGTTGCTCTGATCCGTGACCGGGTGAAGTCATACAGAACTGTGCTGGTATGGGCTAGTTTGTCGGGGGGGGGGGGCAGGCTATGGCACGCGTGTCCAGAGTGACACCTAGGAAGGTGATAGAGTGTGCCGGGCCTTCCACTTTATGCTCAGCTATGGCCACATTGAGATTGCTGAACACTATCCTCAATCTGTCTAGATCTGCCTGTGGTGTGCCTGGTTGTTCCATGAGCAGGCAGTCATCAAGGTGGTGGATAACCGTCTGACGGTGGGCCTGGTGTGACTTTACCTGAAATTAACTGTCTCACCCCTGTCATGCGACTGACCCTGGTGAAGATGCGAACTGTACGCTCTACCCCTCCTATTTATTTATTTATTGATTTTTTTTTATCTGGGTAGATAAAGTCCAAGCTGGTGCCGGATGGAAACCTAAACTAACCTCAGGGAGAAAGACGGAGAAAAGATGAGTGGCCCACATGCCACTCGAGATGAATGGCCAACTGGGTGCTGCTGCGTGTTTGTGTGGCTGATTGTGTGTCACTGAGGTGTGTTTGCAAGTTAGTTTGTATGCGGGTTTGCATGTAGGTGCGTGTTGCAAAATATTTTACACTACTGGAGGCGATATTGCGTGGTTGCAAGGGTGTCAGTGAGTGTCAGGTTGCTGGGACGATATTTCATGGAGGGATCTCGATGAGTATGAAGGTTTGTTTTTTGAGACGACATTGTGTAGTTGCAAGGGTCTCAGTCTGGTTTGCTGAGACAGTATTGCGTGGTCACAAGGGTCTCAGTCTGGTTTTGCTGAGACGATATTGCGTGGTTGCAAGGGTCTTGATGAGTATGAAGTTGTTTTGAGACAATATTGTGTGGTTTCAAGGGTCTCAGTGAGTTTGAGGCTGCTGAGACAATATTGAGTGATTGCAAGGGTCTCCATGAGTATGAGGTTTCTTCTTTTTTTTTTTTTCTGATGAAATTGCGTGGTAGCAAGGGTCTCGACGATTGAGGGGTTGCTGAGATGATATTGCGTTTTGCAAGGGTCTCAAATGTGTGTCAAGCTGCTGAGACAATTTTGTATGGCTGCAAGGATCACAATATTGCCTGACTTTTTTTGCCTGACTTTTTTTTTTGTTAAAATAAAAACGACTGTAAACGAAACGCTTCTAAATGCGAGTTACCGCGCTTAGAAGCGATTACAAGTTGTTACAGGCATTTGCCATTTCAAAGCCTCTGAACATCCATCTGAACCCATTTTTTTTTTTTGCGTTCCAAAAAGCTTATAAACTCAACTGCCTAGAAACGACTATAAATGACCCTGTGTACATGTACTGATAAGATAACATAGATGCGAGTTCAGGGGCAGCTGAAAATTACCAATTGTTCCTAAACATCTGTTTACCAGCAGCAGTGTACGTGAGGCCTAAGATGATTTGTCTGGCTGCAAGGGTCTCAATGAATGTCAAGTTGCTGGGGCGAGAATGTGTGGTCAGAAAGGTCTTGATGAGTGGCAGCTTGCTCGACACGGTATTGCGTGGTTGCAAAGGTCTCGATGAGTATGGGGCTGCTGAGACGGTATTGCATTTGCAAGGGTCTCAACAAGGGTGTTAGGCTGCTGAGACGATTTTGCGTGGTTGCAAGGGTCTCAACAGGTGTCAGGTTGCTGGTCTGAGATTGCGTGGTGACAAAGGTGGTATCTTTTATTTATTTATATTTTATTTATTTTTTTATAAATGTTTTTGACAAGTGAGAGGTTTGTGAGACGATGTTGCGTTTTTTCAAGGGTCTTAACAATGGTGTCAGACTGCTGAGACAATTTGTATGGTTGCAAGGGTCTCAACAGTGTTCAGTTGCTAGGGTTTTTTTTTTTTTTGATGAGTGAGAGGATTACTGAGACGATGTTGCATTTTGCAAGGGTCTCAACAAGGGTGTCAGGCTGCTGAGATGGTTTGCATGGTTGCAAGGGTCTCAACGGATGTCAGGTTACTGGGCCGAAATTGCGTGGTGGCAAAGGTTTATTATATATTATTATTTTTATTTATTTATTTATTTAAATGAGTAAGGGGTAGCTGAGACGATATTGCGTTTTGCAAGGGTCTCAACAAGAGTGACAGGCTGCTGAGACGGTTTTGCATGGCTGCAAGGGTCTCAACGAATGAGAATTGGGTTACTGAGAAAGGGATAGAAACACCTGGTTTGATTGGCAGCTTACTGTGCCCTTAAGCGAGCAGTGTAAGGTATAAGGACAACGTCCGTTTGATTTGTAGGTTCCGTAGGGGTAACTAACGAACGATATGGGAGACAACGAATTGTAACAAATTGATAGGACATAAAAGAATGTGGTAACAAATCTTACTTGCGACAGTGGACCATGTGAGTGAGTTTGTGGCGGATTGTGGCTGGAGTGCAACATATTGGGAAGTTGTGGCGTTATGTCGTTCATGAGGCAAAACATCAAGGTTTGGTGTAGAAAATAGAACGAGAGAAATGCGTATGAATGATCCGTAAGTTCCACTGCGTAAACCGAACACATGGTACATGCGACGCCGCGAGTGGCCACAAATTTTAACATGACAGACACAGTAACAAATCCTACCTGTGACAGTGACCGTGCGACTGGGTTCGCATTGAACTGGAGCGGGTGTGCAATACATCCAAAGAGTGTGGTGTGGCACTGTGCATGATGCCAGGAAAATAACTTTGCTTTGGTAAATAAATGAGAGAAGAACCGTGCACAAACGATTCGGAAGGTCTGCTGCGGGAACTAAAATACACGGCATGGGGGAAACAACGAATGGCAATGGTAGAAAGTATGTAATGTATCTGATATTAATCGGTTGTAAAGAGAAATTACTCTGATACGAATCGGTTGTAAAATGTATGAAATTAATCCGATACGAATCGGTAGTAAGGAGTATTAAATTAATCTGATATGAATTGGTTGAAGAGTGTATACCATATATCTATATCAACAGTATATATTTATGCAATGTCCACTTTTGAAAGTGTTTTTTTTTTTTAGATAGAATAACCTCTAAATTTAAAGCTTCTTTAACAAAGGAAATGGGACACAGCAAAGCTAGGGAGACTGCATAAGAGCGTAATCCCTGAAGATATTCCATCTGTGTATAATGACTAATATGTACAAACATCCAAATCTGAAACCACTATGGGGAGGATCCACTGAACTGCAGTGATTGAAAAAGGATTTGGAAGAGATGCAAATGCAGACAGCCAGTTAGTGTGATGTGAAGCATTACAGCACAGCAGGGAATGTGGACAGAATCTAGCACATGCTGCTTGTATACTACTTCTTTTATTTATATGGTAACTTCCTCTAAATTTATGTCATGTTATACAAACTTCAGCCCAGTCTCTTTTCTTTATGATCTGGTGGATATAATTTTATTTCAGCACAATCCTTAAAGCTGTTGTATACCCGCACAGATGTTTTTATTTTTAAAAACAAAAAAAACCTGCAAGGCAAAGGCATAATCTGATCCAGGTCCATGCCGTGGAAGCTGACAGGTTCCCTATGCGTTTCTTCTGGGTATTTCGGCTCCGGCACTGTGAGTGGCTGAAGCATGCGCGCGGGAATCTTCTTCCCAGCAAGGTCCGGCAGCGTTTGCCAGACCTTCAGCCGGGCCTTCACAGCGCAAGTGCCGCTGACGTCAGCGGCTGCATGCAAAGTAAATATCTCCTAAACTGTACAGGTTTAGGAGATATTAATTGTACCTACAGGTAAGCCTTATTATAGGCTAACCTGTAGGTAAAAGTAAAAAAAAAGGGTATACAAGCGCTTTAACGCAACTATAAATATTTCAATTATCAGAGAAAAAAGCACATGAGAGCCCCATACATCTGAAGTTTGATGGGAACTGCTCTGGAAGACTGGTTAATACTCTTCCACACTAATGCCCGCGATCGGAAATTCGGCTAGCAAAAGACAGATGAAAGCTTTTGGTTGGAAAATGCGACCGTGTGTATGCTCCATCAGACTTTTGCTGGCCGAATTTCCGCCAGCAAAAGATTGAGAGCAGGTTCTCAATTTTTCAGCCGGAAAAAGTTCCAATCGGAAATTCCGATCGTCTGTAGCAATTCCGATGCGCAAAATTCCTACGCATGCTCGTAAACAATTTGACGCATGCTCAGAAGCAATGAACCTTAATTTTCTCCGCTCATCGTAGTGTTGTACGTCACTGCGTTCTTGGCGGTCGAAAGTTCAGTGCACTGTGAATTGTGTATGCAAGCCAAGCTTGAGCGGAATTTTGTTGGAAAAACCATCCAAGATTTTTCTGATGGAAAATCCGCTCGTGTGTACGCGGCATTAGGCCCTTGGCTTGATTCAAACCACCACATCATCAGACTTATTTTAAAAGGCAAAGGAAATTAACCAAGAATATAACTCATGGGAGTCAGAAACTCACTAAAATCAGAAACTATATTTTACCTACTAAACTAAAGAAAACTGGCATTTAATTGGTTGCTATGCACTATTTTACTGTCTCTTGAGCTGACCTTATAAATACTGTATGCAAGTAAAATCTGTCTTCCTCCCAGAGTTTTTTTTTTTTTTTTTCACCAATTTGTAGCCTTTCTCTGTTTGAATAAGGCCCCATTCACACCTGTGCAACTCATTGCGGCATAGGGCATTACAGCATAGAGCAGCCCATTCACTTGAATGGTCTGCCCTATGTGCAATAAACTTGCTAAAGTAGGTCTTGCACCTTTTTTGGCAGTGAGCCTCGTGCGTTGTTGCAATGCGAGTTCGGGGGCGTATATTTCACATGTTATGAGGTACAACAAAATGTACATCTTCTACTGGCATTTGAGGTGCCATTAAGAAATAACTTTTTCACACATTTTAACTGATAAGTATTTGTCATTAACAGTACATACTATTCCTATTTCCCACCTATTTCCAATCGTTTTTAAGTAAACATATAGGGGTTGATTTACTAAAGGCAAATAGATTGTGCACTTTGAAAAAAGTGCAGTTGCCCTCTGCCAGTGCAGTTGCTCCAAAACTTGGTAAATGAGGTAAAGGTTCACTTTGCAAAGAATACACAATCATGTGCAAGGAAAATAAAAATAACAGCATTTTTGCCTGCACATGATTGGATGATGGAAGTCAGCAGAGCTTCTGCTCATTTACTAAGCTCTGGAGCAATCCAGGACAGTCAGCATACAGCAGGTCAAGTCTACTTTCTAATTTAGCTCTAAATGGGCCCAGAATCCAGTATATGGGATCCACATTGCTATGCCTTTATAGAATTGCTAATTAAATTGCATGTTATTACTGTACTGCACATAGAATGTGTGCTGTACCTGCCTTGTATCTCACTTATGTGTATCTTATTGTAAGATATATTTTCTCTGACGCCTTGTGCTAATTTTACAGAGTAAAAAATAACAAAAAGAACTGAGGAAGAGTATGTTACCCATTAAAAAATGCCCATACATTAAAAACAAGGTCTAAATCCTGTTAACTTTATTGTATCTAACTAATATTAACTTTTGTTTTACTGCTGGCACTTATTTTATAATATATATATATTTTTTATAATACAAAAAAATATATGCAGTATTTTGCACAGAGTTCAGGAACTCTAGTTGCATAAGCATGTAAATGCACTGGAAAGAAACCAGAGTATTGGGAAAAAAAGTCTCATTTGTCACCAAGAGCCAATTAGTTGCTATTTGCAAATTATTTAAATTCTTTTTTATATTACTATTTACTTTCCTTTGTATTCACCAAAGTTTTTTTCACAGCTTTCCAAATTGAGGCAAAAAAAGGCCAGCAAATTAACTTGTGAAAATGGAAATCATGGATTCAGAAGCATTTACTCTGCCATCATTTTATCAATAGTCCTCATAGAGTTGCCAGGATATTATCTTCTTATACATCCCTTTGGCTGCAGGAAATAATCTGAGCAATACATGGCTCTCTGTAAAGAACCTACCAGGATAATTTCACATTGCAATGTTAAAAATATATGGGTTATGTACAGTAACGATAGTTATTTTCATCCATGTAACTATTATTTGCAGTTCCCTTTGGCTGCATATAACAATCATTATTAAAAATAACACATGCTTTATAGCTCAGTGAATTGAGCCTATTTATTGTTGATCATGACAAGAGACAACCATTGTGTGGAGATGACAAATGGTATCCCATTCATGTACTTTGGAAGCTGATGAAGGGCCTATCTCAAACTACTGTCAGTCATTGAAATACACTGTCTGTGCTGTCAACAGTTCTTTCCCTGTATATTGGAACAGAGACAAACTGTGCTGTACGAGCCAGCAAAATGACAAGCAGGCAGGTAGGTCTAGGACTATAATTATTCCCTAGTCGCCAGCACCCGTAAAAGCAAAAATTCTGTGCTCTTCACCTAAACTCTGATTCTTTATTGTATACATCAGCATGGACACATGGCAGAAGAACAGAGCTGACACATTTTGCACTACAAGCAGTAAGTCATACACAATTAAATAACCCTGATCACCAGAAAATAAATCCCTACAAGTTAATCAAAATGAAAGGTGTACATGTAATTTATTAAAGTGGTATTAAACCCCCAGTGTTTTTTAGCTTAAAACATTGAGCTCAATAAAATAAACATTCCCCAATGAACTATTGGTTGTGATTCTCACACCAGCACTCACAGTTCAATGCTGCTGGCTCCTGCTGTCTCAATGCTGCTTCCCCAATGCTCCAGTCCTCACAGGACTCAACAGTGGACAGAGCAGTCCCAATTGATGGGAACGGTGGCGGCAATTGATGGGCACAGTGGCTGCAATTGATGGACACAGTGGCAGCAATTGATGGGCACAATGGCAGCAATTGATGGGCACAGTGGCTGCTTATGATGGCACAGTGGCTGCGTTTGATGGCACAGTGGCGACAATTCATGGGTGCAGTGGCTGCGTTTGATGATACAGTGGCTGCGTTTGATGGCACAGTGGCTGCATTTGATGGCACAGTGGCGGCAATTGATGGGCACAGTGGCTGTGATTGATGGCACAGTGGCTGTGATTGATGGTACAGTGAGGCTGCAATTGATGGGGTTTTTTTCAGAATTTTGTTTGCATCCGTCCCTTCACCCCCCCCCCCCCCCCCCCCCCCCCCCCCCAAAAAAAAATTTTGAGCACCAGCCACCACTGATATAACTTTAACCATTGTAAGTGGCTGTCATAATAAATAAAATAAATAATAAATTAAAGGATTCTATGGAATGGTCAATGACATGTAAAAATATATCATTATGCACATTATAGTAAGTCAGTAACATATACAGACAAAAGATGAAAATGGGTGCCTACAAAAAGTTGTCACACTTTCCTTGCAAGTTTTAATGTTTATTGTCAGAGAATATTGAATCACTATAGATTTTTTTCAGATCAACAAATATATACTGAAAAAAAAAAAAAAAGTGGTTTCAATTATCCATAATTTTGGGGATTTATCCTCAAATTGACAATAGAAGCAGTGAATATGTTCAAGTAGGGTCTAAGCCTGGCCATACACGGTTCCTGCTGAAATGGCCGAGATTAGAACCGTTAATAGGCAGGCTGAATTTACCAAGTCGATTAATTTGGGTAAATCAGACGGCCAGATTATATTGCGATTATCACTAGCGGCTCTTATAGCTGCTGGCGATAATCGCTACATTCTCCCGGCAGGAGCGGCTTCCCCTGCCCCCCGCCAGGAGCAGAAAATGTCTCTGCAGGAGGGATTCCACTGTCAGCATGGTCTGTGTTGATGGGGAAATCGTGCAATATTCTTTCCTGCAACCCGTAGTTGCAGGAAAAAAATCTGCACAGTGTATGGCCAGCCTAAGCCTCCACTACTTGCTCTGTATTTACATTTGTGATTAGAAGCCTGGAATGCTGTTAACTGATTACTGGCAGTAGCACTAAGCTACTATTAAAAAGTGAAAGGAAAAAGGGGAATTGTCTGGGAAACTGGGAAATTGCAAATTTGAGGATAAATTGATCCACAGTGTCTGCATCTACAGAGGTTAGTGAAGAATTATTAGAAAGTGTATTTACCCCAGTAGTTGAATCTCAACCCCCCCTCCCCCCAAAACTCTCCAAACATTTACCCAGGGCTTAAGTCCTGCGGGAACGCATGGGAACGGAGTTCCTGTACTTTTTCCACAACAGGAAGTCAGTTCCTGTTAGCAGCCTTGTCCTGCAAGACTTTAAAGTATGCGAGCTGTGTGGGAGGTGCTACACCAGCAGCTGCCGACACAGCTTGCAATAGTAAGTGCCGCACACCTGACCATTCAGGCATTGCCAGTAGGGGGCCGCATGACAGCTTCCGCTTCGATTTACCTGTCAATCACAGCTAGCTGACAGGTAGATCAGGTCCCTGCTGCTAAGAGATTGTATTTAGTCAGACCTCTCGTGATGTGCTCCTCCCCGCTGGCCCCTCCTGATTTTCTGTCTCCTCATCCCCCCCCCCAGTCTCCTGCATACTTGCTCTGTGTGTCCCGCTGAACCCCCCCTTCTCTATCTTCAGTGCCATATGATGAGAGAACCCAGAGGAGGAGCACAGCTATTCTGCTCACAGGACATGCAGGGGGAGAGGTGAGCTGAGGGAGGAACATCAGTTTGGGGTGGTAAGCTGAGCACAATACCTGGCAAAGTTTAATGCCAGGAGGGAAGTTTATGTGGAAATATGTGAAGGGTTGGAATAGCAGCAAGTGTGTGTTGGAGCCCTGCAGGAACACATCACTATCTCCCCAAGCATTCTGTCCAGATAATGTGCAGTTCACCGTTTAACCCTGTGTTATCCAAACTCTGTTCAATGAAAAGTGTAAACTCACCACATAAACACTCTATATACAAAATTACATTCCCCAATAAAGATCAGAAGATGATGTTCACATTTGCATGGAAGCACAATTGAATGAATGCTGATTATTCAGAGAATTACCGTATTTATGTTTATTGAGGATTTTTTTTTTTATATACTAACAGTTAAGCTTCATACACACAATACGAAAATTGGATGAAAAATACCACTTTTGAAGCGTTCGTGCATATGAGCGTATAATTTTTTTTTCTTGTTGGTGGGCGAGTGGATCTTGGGTGGGAGTTCCCACACTTTTTTCCCCAGGACTTGACCCCTGCATTTACCTGAGTCCTTTCTCGATCCAGCGATGTGCCTGTCTGCATAAGTGCTTTTCCCTCTTCCTCTTCTCACAGAACACAGAAGCAGGAGCCATTGAGTGCCAATCAAATCCTGTGAAGAGGGAGTGGGGGCCAGGGCCAAGTCAGGCTGTGCCCGCATGAGTGCCCTTTAAAGCCGTGCTTGCTGAGCGGGTACTCTTATTCCCCGTACACATGATCAGATTTTCCGAAAACAAATGTTGGATTTGAGCTTGTTGGCGGAAAGTCTGACCGTGTGTATGCTCCATCGAACATTTGTTGTCGGACTTTCAGCCAACAAATGTTGGCTAGCAGGTTCTCAAATTTTCCGGCAACAAATTTTTGTGTGTACATAAGTCCATCGTACAAAAGTCCACGCATGCTCGGAATCAAGTACAAGCCGGAATCGCTCGGTCTTATGAAACTAGCGTTCGTAATGGAGATAACAAGTACATCTTGACGTCTTGTACGTTCGTAATTTTTGGCCAACATTTGTGTGACCGTGTGTATGAAAGACAAGTTGGATTAGTGGAGAATCCAAGAACAGACCCACTGCTGTACCAGAACAAAACAGGTTTCAACTATTCCTTATGCTATCCAAAACTTAAAGCCCTATAGGGCTTATGGACATATTTGGTCACTGTCATTGATTGGGTGATGTCACTGGTTTCTAAGCATGTGGTGGGTGCCAGGACCTGCTGCTTCTCTATCAACCATTGAAGGGGAAGGAGGAAGCTGTGATATATAGCAGCAGTATTAAAAACATTACAATATATGACACTAAGCTACCACTAAAATGGCAAAAAGTTTGGCATTCGGACAAACACTTGAAAATGTAAACATTGGGAGCTCATCCTTTTTTTTTCTTTAAGCCACAAGGTGTCCTACATTTCTCTTAATAAATTCCACACAGTGCCACTCAAACTGGAAGATTAAGGACAGACTGTGAGTGCTGGGGGTCATGGACAGACTGTGAACGCTGGGGGTCATGGACAGACTGTAAGTGCTGGGGGTCATGGACAGACTGTGAGTGTTGGGGGTCATGGACAGACTGTGAGTGCTGGGGGTTATGGACAGACTGTAAGTGCTGGGGGTCATGGACAGACTGTGAGTGTTGGGGGTCATGATCAGACTGTGAGTGCTGGGGGTCATGGACAGACTGTGAGTGCTGGGGGTTATGGACAGACTGAGTGCTGGGGGTCATGGACAGATTGAATGCTGAAGTGCTGAATGGTCATGGATCCAGTGTAAATTATTGAGGGTTGCCCACTGCTGAGTAAGGACCAAAGAAGAAGAGGACCCTGTGGCATAAACAGTATAACATACTGCTGGGGTAGACTTTCAAAGGGAAGAGGGGAGTACCTGGAGATCAGACAGGTGAGCCCGGAGTTCTTAAAAATAAAAAGTTTTGGATATAGTTGTTATATGTTAAAGCAGTACCTGCCATCAGTTAAGTTAGCCGCTTATATAGTCACTGGGGAATCTGACACCACCACATTTTTTTTTCTCCTTTGTTCACAGGAAACAACATGACCTCATGCATCTTCTGGGACACTAATGGTCACTTTTCCTCATATAGGGGAAGTCAAGAGTGGCCCCTGACATCATCAAAGGGTCACACATAGTGTACAGTGAATGTAACACTACAGCTTTCTGTATAGACTGCAGACATGCAACAGGAGATGGTTAAAGACTACAGGACATGCCACAAGAGATGATCACAGACTGCAGACATGCTCTAGGAGATGGTCTGAGACAGTAAAATATGCTATAGGGTTTACGGGTGCCTGGGGACATGCTTCAGGAGACAGTCATAGGCTGGAGACAAATCGCAGCCTATTTACAAATCAATTCTACTACATTTTTGTTCCCTGGGACCTGCTTTAAAATTACTTGTGCCACATTTGATATTTCTCCCACCATAAACCATCATACAAATCAGAGGGAAAAGTCACAAAAACAGAAAACGGTATGACAGCACCGAAAACGCAGGATAGTGTGAAATAAATAAATCAAGTCATTAATTACTTGATCCATTCTGAACAATATTTTTCCTTCATTGGCCTGAGTAAATACCTAGGTAAGGAAAACACAGAATACTGTTTTAAGGGGCCTTAATGGCCACCCAGTAAATAGCAATGGGCTACAGGTTGGCACCAGGGTTCTAGAGGTCATAATCTGAGGCACGATTCTCACCATTACTGAGGGTAGGAACTGTCCTGTATGGGCAATTGTGCATACAATCATATATTCAGACATATCAGGGAGAAATGTTTCGTGTGTACTGTATTTTGCTTAGCATTTTTATTAGTTATTTCAAAGTTCCTATACAAAAGCCAAGGAAAATAATTACCGTAGTCACAGATCACTTCAGCAACAACTTTTAAATAATTTTTGAAATAATACTCTTTAGACTCTAGACCATGGAGAATGTCAGTTATAATAATTACCTTTACAAAAATACAAAAATAATATTCAGTCTGTCATGGTATTAAGGGCATGGCTTACCTAGAGGGATTGTGGATCATGCTTTATAATTTCCATATGCACTTAAAACAACCAAAATGTTTTTTATCTTTTTTTAGAAATATTTAAAAAAGATCAGCTTGATGTAAAATACATACCTCTCTCCCAATATAGATCCCCAAAAAAGACAGTTACATAGTTAGTCAGGTTGAAAAAAGACACAAGCCCATCCAGTTCAACCATAAAAAAAAAAATGAATAAAATAAAAAATATCGTACAATCCAATATACCTATTTCTATACCCACAGTTGATCCAGAGGAAGGAAAAAAAAAAAAAAACAGCAGAGCATGCTTTAATTTGCTACTGCAGGGGAAAAAATTCCTTCCTGATCCCCCAAGAGGCAATCGCATTTTCCCTGGATCAACTTTACCTATAAATGTTAGTATTATGTACATTTAGGAAAGTATCCAGGCCTTTCTTAAAGCAATCTACTGAGCTGGCCAGAACCACCTCTGGAGGGAGTCTATTCCACATGTGAAGAAACCTTTCCGTATTTGGAGATGAACTCTCTTTTCCTCTAGATGTAAAAAGTGCCCCCTTGTACTCTGTGTTGACCGTAAAGTGAATAACTCAACACCAAGTTCACTGTATGGACCCCTTATATATTTATACATGTTGATCATATCCCCCCCATATTCTCCTCTTCTCAAGAGTGAATAAATTGAGTTCCTTTAATCTTTCCTCATAACTGAGTTCCTCCATGCCTCCTATCAGTTTGGTTGCCCTTCTCTGTACTTTCTCCAGTTCCCCCGATATCCTTTTTGAGAACTGGTGCCCAAAACTGAACTGCATATTCCAGATGAGGTCTTACTATTGATTTGAACAGGGGCAAAACTATCTCTCTCTCTCTGGAGTCCATACCTCTCTTAATACAAGAAAGGACTTTCCTCGCTTTGGAAACCGCAGCTTGGCATTGCATGCTATTATTGAGCTCATGATCTATCAAAACCCCCAGATCCTTCTCCACTACGGATTCCCCCAGTTGTACTCCCCCTAGTATGTATGACGCATGCATATTCTTAGCCCCCAAGTGCATAACTTTACATTTATCAACATTAAACCTCATCTGCCACATAGTCGCTCAATTAGACGGTGCATTGAGGTTGGCTTGTATATTGGAGACATCCTTTAAGGACGTTATTCCACTGCATAGCTTGGTGTCATCTGCAAAGACAGAAATGTTACTTTTGATCCTAGACCCAATATCATTTATAAAGATATTAAAAAGTAAGGGTCCCAGCACTGAACCTTGGGGTACACCACTGATAACCTTAGACCATTCAGAGTAAGAATCCTTAACCACTACTCTCTGAATTCTGTAATTTAGCCAGTTTTCTGTCCATTTACAAACTGATATTTCCAAGACTGTAGACAGTATTGACCGCTTTTGCAAACTCCAAGTATACCAAATCCACCGCCACCCCTCTGTTCAAGGTTTTACTTATCTCTTCATAAAAAGAAATCGGGTTTGTCTGACAAATTCTGTCTTTCATGAATCCATGCTGTCTGTTGCTTAAAATGTTTTTTTTACAGCAAGAACTCGTCTACGTGGTCTTTTATTAAACGCTCCAGTATCTTCCCAACTATAGAAGTTAAACTAACAGGTCTATAGTTATTTGGTAAATACTTTGTTCCCTTTTTAAATATAGGCACCATGTTTTCCCTGCGCCAATCCAGTGGTACTATTCACGTCATTAATGAGTCTCTAAAAATTAAATACAATGGCTTTGAAATACAATGGCTTTTTCTGGACCATATCACTTTTGAGCCATTGTGGATCATTCGGGGGTTTGTCAATACCACCCCCATTATGGACACGAGCTCCCCCATGCTCTTTTGTATACACAGAGCTGAAGAAAGTATTCAATAAATTAGCCTTCTCTTTGCCCCCAGTCACTCTAGATTATTTTGTAAATGGCCTACATGCTCAGACCTGACCTTTTTACTGTTAATATATTTGAAGAATTTTTTGGGGTTTGTCCTACTATCTTTTGCAATCTGTCGTTCGTTTTGAATTTTTGCATCCTTGATTTCCTTTTTACATATTCTCTTAAATTCTTTGTAACATTTAAACTACACTAGTGTTCCTTCATTTTTATATTTTTTAAAAGCTCTTTTCTTATTGTTTATAGCTTTTTTTTAACTCACTGACCGTGAGCCACATAGTTTTTATTTTTAGCCATTTAAACTTATTGCCCATGGGAATATACTTTGCAGTGAGGTCCCAAACAGTCTTTTTGAAGAATTCCCATTTCTGTTCTGTGTTTATCGATGCCAACATTCCCTCCCAGTCTAAGTCCTGGAGAGCAGCCCTCATCCTTGAAAAATTTTCTCTCTTAAAGTTGAGTGTTTTTATCTTTCCGTATGTATTTCTTGATTATAGCGAACATCAAATGAAATCATGTTATGATCACTGCTAACCAGGTGTTCCTTTATCTGAACATTAGTAATAAGCTCTGCATGGTTTGAGATTACCAGGTCCAACAGAACTTCATTCATAGTTGGGGCCTCAATAAACTGGACCATAAAATTCTCCTGTAATAGGTTTATACATTTTTGCCCTTTGACTGTCCCAGCAGTGCCATTACTCCAGTAAATTTATGGGTAGTTAAAATCCCCCATTATTATCACCTTCCCAGCCCTTGCAGCCCTTTCCATCTGTGCAAGAAGCTGAGTCTCCACCTCCTCGTTAACATTGGGTGGTCTATAACAAACTCCAATGATTAACTTTGAACTACGCACATCTATATGCAGTTCCACCAATAATGCTTCAGACTCATCACACTCTCCATCAACCAGGTCCTCTTTCACACTTGCTTTGAGATCACTTCTCACATAGAGACAGACCCCGCCAACTTTCCTTTTTACCCTGTCTCTCCGAAAGAGTGCATAGCCAGGAATATTAATAGCCCAGTCATGTGAAGATTGAAGCCAAGTTTCAGCAATACCGATTACATCATAGCTCTCCTCATGCACCAGAGCTTCTAACTCAAGATATTTGACAAGATATTTCCCTTCCCTCCCTAAAGTTTACTTACCAAACCTCAAATACAGTGAAAGTGAACAGTGAGGGGAAGTCCTCCCCCCGACTCTGTTATGTGACAATGGACCTGGGAGCGAAGGAGGAGCTTATGCCCCGTACACACGGTCAAAAATTCCGAAGGAAAATGTCCGATTGGACCATGTTGTCGGAAAATCATACTGTGTGTGGGCTCCATCGGACTTTTTCTGTCGGAAATTTCCGACAGAAAAAAATTTGAGATCCTGCTCTCAAATTTTCCGACAACAAAATCCGATCGGACTTTTTCCGATCGTGTGTAGAGAATTTCCGACAGACAAAGTACCACGCATGCTCAGATCAAATTAGGAGACCAAACCTATTGGCTAATAGCCTCTACGTAGTTCCGTCGTACGCAACGAACGTCACCATGTTCAGAATGATCGGATTTTCCGACAACTTTGTCTGACCGTGTGTATGCAACACCAGTGTCGGACAAAATCCGTCGGAAAAAATCAGACGGATTTTGTGGTTGGAATTTCCGACCGTGTGTACGGGGCATTAGGGGTGGTTTCCTTAGCTTTGTACTGCTGCAGTATCTGTGGTCTGAACAAACTGGTGGCTACAGTGCTTGTTGCACTGCAGCACCAAAACAATATAAAAAATTGGACAGTCACAGCGTCAGGACCTAGGGCTCCCTGAAAGAGATGCATGGCACATGCTCTGGATGCCTGGTGCTGGTGACACCATTGACAGAAAGAAAGGGGTGAGGGAAATAGGAACATTTGGGGAGGGGTCAATAAAATGGAGTGATGTATACCCTAGGCAGAAGGTCACCCAACCATCCCCAAGTCATTAATTTTTAGATCTATTCTAAACAATATGATTCCTTCATTTAGTAATTACCTAGGTAAGGAACACACAGACTACTGTTTGCAGGGGCCCCAAGAGCCACACTGTAAATGTCAATTGGCTAAAGGTTGGGCACCAGGGTTCTAGAGGTCATATTCTAAAGGTAGGATTCTCACCATTCAGATGAGAAATGTTTTGTGTTTGCTGTATGTTGCTTAGCATTTTTATTTGTTATTTGCAAAGCTTCTATACCAAAGCCAAGGAAAGTAATTAGTCACAGATCACTCCAGCAACAACTTTTAAAAAAAAAATGTTTACAATTAAATAATAGTCTGTAGATTTTAGACTGTAGAGCATATCAGTTATAAAAATTATCTTTACAAAAATACAAAAATAATATTTGGACTCCCATCCACAATATGCAGATAGCTTACCTATAGGGATTGTGGATTGTGCTTTATAATTTCCACATGTACATGAAACAACTAAAACTTCTCATCTTTTTAGAGATATTTAAAAGATATGGCCTGGGCTCAAAGTAAATGGTTTGCATGATACTCATTTTCAGACTGGAGGCAACTACTGGCTGAAAAAATGTACTGCTGGGGGGAATTGCTAGACTGAACACGAATATTGCAGCAAAAGCTGATATTATCACTTTATTTTTATTTTTCAGCTCTGCTTTAAAGCGAACTTTCGACCGTCAAGAATGCATTGGTGCAGACGATCGGAATTTCAGATCAGAACTTTTTCCGACCGAAAAAAGGAGAACCTGCTCTCAATCTTTTGCTGGCGGGAATTCCGCCAGCAAAAGTCCGATGGAGCATACACATGGTCAGAATTTCTGACCAAAAGCTCACATCAGACTTTTGCTGGCGGAATTTCTGATCGTGTGTACGGGGCATAAGACAGGAAGTGTGTTACCAGGTGAAAATAACATTTAAAAAGCCTAAAAAATATAATTTATGAAGCCACCATATCCAAGAGTTGGTAAGAAACAATATATTACATTTTTTTGCCACCAAATTTCAGGGTTATGCAATATAAAACTTTTTTGATTTGGGTTTTTCCAGTTTTAATGACTAGTACATTGCCATATATTAAATGTATGCTCTTGGGTTTAAACACATTTTAACGTGAAAAGAAACAAAAGGAATCGTGCTCTTATATCATCAATTACATATCATAAATCACCATAGTGAATAAACAAATAAATCTTCATTTGAATTATAAAAAATACATAAAAATTGTGAAGTCCATGTACAGATCCCCACATGTGAATAACGTCCTCAGTGAGTATAGGAAAGGTTCTTCTCTACCCACATGCAGACACACAATGCACTCACAATGCACTCACCAGACTAATAACAAGGAGTGGGTGCTTCTGGAAATGATAAAATGATGGCTTATATTGGTAAGATCCTGACTTTAGGTTCAGTTTATAAGCACATATATTTATAGACTAGAAATCATTGTAGCAGTAGTAGCCTTGATAGATAATAATTAGCAGAGATACTTAATTCCGTTTTGAAACAAATCAATATTACTAAGTCTTAAGCCCCATACACACGGTCGGACTTTTTCATGGATTCTGTCCGATCGGACAAGGTTGTTGAAAAATCAGACCGTGTGTATGCACCATCGGACAGTGTTCGTCGGTTTGGCCGACGGACAAAGTCTTATCTCCTGCTGGAAAACTTTGCCGTCAACACGGTCCGATCACACCAAATCCGAGCGTGTGTACGCTTGTCCGACCGGACAAAGTGCTACGCATGCTCAGATCACATTACAAGACCAAAGCTATTGGCTACTAGCCTCTACGTAGTCCCGTCGTAGGCAACAAACGTCACCACGTTCAGAATGATCGGATTTTCCGACAACTTTGTCCGATCGTGTGTACGCAAAACCAACATCAGACAAAGTATGACGGACATGGTCCGACGGACCTGGTCCACGGATTGTCCGCGCGTGTGTATGGGGCTTAAGATGTAAACACTACATGCAAAAAATCTTTATTTCTATATTTATTTAAGGTTTCCAGTTTTTTTTTTTTTCCACAATGCAGCAATGTTCAAGGCAGTTTTGTAACTGTACATCATTTTGAAACTTTAAGATCCTTTATAGAATATAACAATGATTCCCTAACTCTAGCCCTGGTATAAACTCACATTTGTTTACAAAACTGAAGACAATATTAGACCCAGTGTAGCAGTATCTCTATACTATGACTACAATGCAGCAATGGGTACAAACCACAGGAAGCTTGTAGAGAAAACAAATGGAGCAGCTTGATTTTGCTATGTTTCAACATGCCTATATGAACCCACAACAGAATATTTTAGTAGCCCACAAATACTGTCTGACAGACCAACCTTTCTGTGAAATTCAGTGATTGCCAAATTACCTGTCTGGGCTTGTTTTCAAATCTATCAAGTCCTGCCACTGGTACAGCTTCAGGTTAGTAATCTCACAAGGGATGATTCATGTAAGAATCACTATTGTTAGGTAAGTTAATTGCACAGAGGACTGTTGAATGTTTTGTGTGTATTCAATCCACTATGCCAGCCCCTATAGGTCAATGGTAATATCAAATAGAAGCCAAGGTCATAGACCTTCTGTTTGTGACATTATACTGGTGTTATGGAGGACTGGACCATTGATTTACAGCTTAATTTCTACAGGAATTGGATCAATACATAAGCAGTGAAGGCCCATGCACAGTTGAAGCCTTCATATAACAATCCCCATTCTAAGGTACATAAAATGCACAGAGGTTTGCTGAACCTTTGATCTGCCCATGTATATCCAATCCACCATGACAGCCCCCATAGGTCAATGGTAATGATAAACATACACCATGATCAGAGATCTTTTTGTGGCACTATAATGAGTTTATGGGGATTAGAAAAATGGTTTATACAGCTCTAACAAGCATGGTGGTTCAAATACCTGGATGTTATTTGTAAGTGGATATCATATGTTCCACACAATTTGCTAACCTCTACCACTTCCCTGACTGTCTCTTTAGAAATGATGGCTGTGGAAAACCATTAAATGTACTGTACATAGATTAAATAAAGATTACTTGGATCCTAAGTGCAAGTCATAAGGTCTTCAGCTCAGATTCCTCACAAAAAGATCTTTCACAAACTTGGGTAAACCCGGTTCACTTGTTTTGGATTGATAGAAAATTATGTAATTCAAAACAGACTTTGCCTTGTGCAGATAACAGTAGCCTATAACATATTTAAATATATATACAATGTTGGCTCATTTTAAATATTCTGCCATTTTACAGAATTCTACAGTTGTAGGCAACATTATATACTAATAATGCAAAAATAATTGTGTTGTATTTTCTTCGCATAATCACAGATATTGTTTGATGTACAAATAATGAGAGGATTCGTTTAGAAATATCAACGGACCCAGGCAAAAAGAAATGCATCTCAGTGGAAGGTCTACAGGCACAGCAATTTATGTATTTTTTTATCCTGGAGGAAGAAAGCAATTGAGACCATGCAGTTATTACTCACCGCTCTTTCTGTAGAGAAGAATTTCTGTCTTAAATTCTCTTTTCTCATCCAGGGCTTTTTGAATCTGGACTTTAAGCTGCTCACTGGTCTCCTGGCCATAGAGAAACTTGCAGGCACAGCTCTTTTGCATCACCTCAGCCCGGGCGAAGCCAGTTAAGTCACAGAACCCATCCGAGCAATAGACTATGGGGAACAAGTTCAGCACCTGTGCGTTGCCCAACACAAAGTTGCTGTCTGAAATGAGAGGATAGCTCAGTCAGTAAAGTATTTAGACAAACATTTATTTAGTACAGAGAGATGTTTAAAAAACATATTTTTTATTCCAGAAAATAGTTACATTTGGATCAAGGGCCCCCTGGAACCACAACTGCCACTGTGTAAGCAACTGGTCTGAGCAATCTCACTCCCTTCTACTAACCCTATTGCAAGAATCTGATTGTCTTTGATTAGAATACCCCTTCTCTTTCTCACAAGGGGTATGAGGAATAACAATTTAAATAATGTAAGTCCTAAATGTTTCTATTGCATTCATTTATTAACATTGGGGATCAAATGGGAATAACAATTTTCACACTGACTTATGCCGTGTACACACAATCGGAAATTCCGCCAGCAAAAGTCTGATGAGAGCTTTTGGACGGAAAATGCGACCGTGTGTATGCTCCATCGGACTTTTACTGGCGGAATTCCAGCCAGCAAAAGATTGAGAGCAGGTTCTCAATTTTTCGGTCGGAAAAAGTTCAGATCGTCTGTACCAATTCCGACGCGCAAAATTCCTACGCATGCTCGTAAACAATTAGACGCATGCTCGGAAGCATTGAACTTAATTTTCTCGGTTTGTCATAGTGTTGTACATCACCGCGTTCTTGATGGTCGAAAGTTCAGCGAACTATTGTGTGACCGTGTGTATGCAACCCAATGGTGGCAAGTGACAAGCTGCATCTTAGGGCAGGCAACGTGGCAAGTGACACCTTGCATCTGATGGCAGACGACGGTGGCAAATCACAAGCTGCATCTGGTGGAAGGCAACGGTGGCAAGTGACAAGCTGCATCTGGTGGCAGGCGATGGTGGCAAGTGACAAGCTGCATCTGGTGGCAGGCGACAATGGCAAGTGACATGCTGCATATGAAGCAGGCGACATGGCAAGTGACAAGCTGCATCTGGTAGCAAGCGACAGTGGCAAGTGACACACACTTAAGCCCCATACACACGGTCGGATTTTTGCATGGATTCTGTCCGATCGGACAATGTTGTTGAAAAATCCGACCGTGTGTATGGGGCTTAAGGGCTCCCACTGATTCTTCTGATTCTGCATTATAGTGAGTTGAACTATTTCATTTTATATTACAATGTAATAATAGAAATAATGTGCTGCAATCATCCTGACACCATATCAGCCATAGTATCGCGATGATTGAAGCGCTAATACCAGCCATTTTCCCAACAAAATGGCCCCAGAACACGCATCTCAAACATCCATCCCCCCCCCCCCCCCGGTCATTGGCAAGATTTTCTTCCACGAAACCGGTCCCCGGTGCCAAAAAAGTTGGGGGCTGCTGCAGTAAAGTATATTTTTAGGAGATGGCAAAGATTTATATTTGAGTGGGGACATGTCATTGATGCATTAGTGGTCATGTATCAAAGTTGACAAATTTCATTTGACTCAAAGCCACACAGGAGACAGGAGGGAAACTGCAAGAATACATTGCAGTCTTTTGAAAAGCAGTAACCGAAAAGGGAGCAATACATCGCTCAAGAATCGGATAACATACAGCTATTTCATTTTAAGTTTACCACCAAATTCAATAGTATAGACTGTGAAGTAAGGCCAGTAAAATTATTATATTCCCTTTTACCTATTGACACTATACTGACAGCCACTGTTAGATAAAAACACAGCTTTAATCAACTTTGTGCGTTCTACCTGTCACAGCCTTTTTAGGGTGTTATCTCATATCTCAAGCACTGAGCAGTATAGCTTACCATTTGTGGAGATAAACTATAGTAATGGCAATATATCTAAATAAAATATTTAAGGCGAACACGATCATACAAAGCTTTATGACCTACTTGAACTGCCAGCTACCTCTTGGAATAGTATCAGATGCTGGTATAATATACAGATTTTAAGATGCAGATGAAAAGATCAAACATTGGAATGCACAGAGGATCTTAGTCAAAGAAAAAGGAAAAATCCGACATACTTTGGGGATTTTATACTAGTGATCATGCTATGAAACACGAGGAAGTCTGGATGAAAGTTTTACAAACCGCATAAACTCCATGTACATTTGTATTCATGATGGAACTAAATATTGAGACATTTCAGAGATCAGAGGAGGCTACAGTACACTGAACAAAATTAAAAGCTTTTTCTTGTTTCAAAAGTGGTAGAAAGTCTCAACCATTAATGGTAATGAAATCTGAAGTGCCACATATTTTATACTGGCGCAGTATGACAATGAAGCCCCTTGCATAAAGTGTATTCACAAATTGCTTTGGTATATAATCCTTTTGTTCATGGATTAAAGTGGCTGAGTGTATCAATCTGTTTATTATTTGGGATCCATTGAACAATAGTATGCATATAAAATCTCACTGTAAATGCGCATAATGCCATTTAGTAAGAGCTGAGAGCTCTGCTTGAAAAATACTAAAACTAATTTTGACCATACTAACAACAGCTACGTGGTTATATTTGGCTTTCCTACTAAATTAATTTAAAAATTATTCCGTACACCTAAGCAATGCCCATTTCCACATATTTAATTTCTTTAAAAATGCTACAAGTACAACATTGCCAAAAATCCACTGTGCTCATAACTTCCTGTTTGGGCTGACATCACAGTGAGGTTGATTTACTAAAACTGAAGAGTGCAAAATCTGGTGCAGCTCTGCATAGAAGCCAATTTCTTCCAGGTTTTTTCTCCAAAAATGTTATTGGACAAGCTGAAGTTAGAAGCTGACTGGCTACCATGCAGAGCTGCACCAGATTTTTCACTTTCCCTTTTTTTAGTAAATCAATTTTTTGCTGAAATCATAGTCAGCATTATCACTCCCTGCCTCCTGGACTACAGGGCTCTACTTATCTCCACCCTCTCTGCCCCTCTCTTAATGTGCATACAGTCACTGGTTTCTTTCTCAGCAAAACAATGCTGCTGCCTTTACTACTAAGAGCCTGATCACACACTGTGTAAGAAATGATTTTGGGAGATGTAGTTCTGGAACTAAGCTCCCAGTAGCTACCCCTATAAGAATTGTCAAGCCTGGTGATGATGTCACAGGGAGTAAAAAAGCTGTTTCTTACTTAGGTTTGTCACCTATCCAGGATTTACCAAGACAGTCTGGGTTTTGAATCATATGTACTGGTTTCAGTCCTCCTGAAACCCAGACACATTATTCAGACTGTACTGTGGCTCCCCATGGTCCAGGGGGCCCTTGTGTCCTCCCTGGTCACACCTGGACAGGAGGGGCAGTGGGGTGGCATTTACTAGAACCAACTGGCTGTATTTTCCTCCTGAAGCAGTGCTATGCAGTGCAGTGCTGTCAGTGGCTGCAGAAGGAAAATACAGCTGATCTGTTCTAGTAAATGCTGCCCACTGCCCCTCCTGTCTAGGTTCCGTCACTTTTTCCTGCTGCCTGGGCTTCCCCTGCAACACTGCTGGATACCCTCTCCTCTCCTGTTGGCTCCTGCAGGGGATGTTTCATTATATAGAGTGGGGGAAGGGACCGATAAATATGTAATTTACTGGCCCTTCCTTTTCTGAATGAACACAGTAAGTGGCAGGTACCGATCGCTCCTGTAGCAGGGAAAGAAAGAAAACAGCGCGTGGTCTGGTGCATTATACATGGTAAAAAGTTTTATTACAAAGCAGAAGTAAGTGGAGTACTCACATTTGGTATCTTGAATAACATCACATTAGTCCTCTAAGAGGTCATAAAACAAAACCCATGTGTCATGGGATGGTAAGATTGAATAATCTACTGACGCGTTTTGAGGATTTTTCCTCTTCCTCAGAGCCTTATGGAACCAAGTCTGGTCTGTATGTTTATATGTACTGGACTGGGTGGATGGTATAGCCTTGGGGGAATAGTCCTCCTTTGCTGTTGTAATAGTCTTTACTCATCGCAGCACACCAATAGGTGGTGATGGTATGACCCTTCAGTTTAATCCTGACCCAACGATAGGCATCCAGATGTGGGCTGCACTGGACATGCAGTGCCTCGGGGTCCCCTGGATGGGTGTTGCACGATATGGACAGATATGTTAAAGTAGTGAGCTTCCCGGAGGTCCAAATCCCACAGACAGTGTGCATACAGGCTGCTCACAGTGCCAGAGAGCCGTGTGTGTCAGTCTGGTGGTGTGTGCGCCCTCCTGTGTCCATTCATAACTGAAGCATAGTAAACTGTAAACTGCCACTCAGCAGATTACTTCCCATCCATTCACTGTCCAGTGCAGCTGAGGCTGCAGAGAAGGGGACTGGTGAATCTGTGTTATAAGGCCCTTTCTCTAGCTCAAAGGTGAGACATCAGGGATCTGCTTAGAACTCACCAAAGCCCCCCAACAGGGCTGTTAATGAAATAAAAAAAATAATAGTAAAAAAAATAAAAAATTTAAATATTATTAAAATAAATAAATAAACAACTAGTGACACTGTCCACTGCCCTACTGACATCAACATCTGCTCTACTGACACCTACCTCTGCCCTACTGACAAACTCCCCTGCTTTACAGACACTGTCCACTGCTGCATTGACTGATACCATCCACTGCCCTACTGAGACTCCCACTGCTCTGCTGACACTGCCCACTCACTGCCCTACTGACACCACCCACTGCTCTACTGAAACCATCCACTGCTCTACTGAAACCATCCACTGATCTACTGATGCCGCCCTTTGCCCTACTGACACCATTCGCTGTCCTACCAAGACTGTCCACACACCGTCCACTACCCTACTGACACTGTTCATGCACTGTCCACTGCCCTACTGACACTGTCCACATACTGACACCATCCAGTGCCCTACTGACACCAACCTCTGCCCTACTGACACCGTCCACTGCCCTACTGACACTGTCCACTACTCTACTGACACCGTCACGTGCTCTACTGATACCACCCTCTGCCTTGTTGACACCAACCTCTGCCCTACTGACACTGTCCACACACCATCCACTGCCCTACTGACACTATCCACACACCAAGCACTGCCCTACTGACACTAACCATTGCTGTACTGACACTGTCCACTTAGTAGGCTAAACTCATATTGTTACAGTGACACGTGTTTTATTATTCTAAGAATATTTTATGGGTACAAGACTGCTTTTGTTTTTTTTGTTAACCATGCCCCTTAAAGCCCTTTCTGGGGAACTCTCGGGTCTTTACAATTCTATAGTGTATACTACAAAAACGAAATTGCCATGCGCCACTAAAACAACAAAACCAAGCTCCTACCTGCACATACGAACATAAACAGGTTTGCTGGGTGCAGCTACATATGAAAATAAGGATTACGCAGCACATATCAGGTATCACCACACCGGAGTGAGACCAATAACTATGGGGCCATCTAATTTAATACCACTATATCAAAGCTCTGAAATAATAGTTTAGAGTCCTTATTTTTAAATATGGCCTTTTCCATAGTATTTCCTTCCATTAATTCTTACAATAGCTGGTAAGTTAAAAGATGTTAAAAAATAGTCAATATGCCATTACTTATTTTGTACCACAACACATGTATATACAATTCTGGGGAACTCTCGGGTCTTTACAATTCTATAGTGTATACTACAAAAACGAAATTGCCATGCGCCACTAAAACAACAAAACCAAGCTCCTACCTGCACATACGAACATAAACAGGTTTGCTGGGTGCAGCTACATATGAAAACAAGGATTACGCAGCACATATCAGGTATCACCACACCGGAGTGAGACCAATAACTATGGGGCCATCTAATTTAATACCACTATATCAAAGCTCTGAAATAATAGTTTAGAGTCCTTATTTTTAAATATGGCCTTTTCCATAGTATTTCCTTCCATTAATTCTTACAATAGCTGGTAAGTTAAAAGATGTTAAAAAATAGTCAATATGCCATTACTCATTTTGTACCACAACACATGTATATACAATTATTTAATGGCCACGTATTGTTCCTAGAAGCCTTGCTATTGTCTCAAGCTGTACTGCTTTTATTCTATAGTTTTCAAATATAGTAATACATTGTTGATGTTCACAGCAGGTTGTATAGCTGGAAAATCCCTACTACTGATGTTCATATCAAAGGTAAAACATGCTGCTCAGGCAAAGGTGACTACATGTCTACAATTCATTCACAGTTCTTATATAGAAGGATAGGGTTCACAATGATCTATGCCACTACATGAACCTATACAAGCAAGATTAAGATTTAATTATAAACAGCAGGTGGAAAGGTAGTAAGTAAGAACATGACACGTATTGCTGCTACCGCACAACAGTGATCACTCCGAAGATGGTTCCTTTGCAATTTTGCTACTTTGGATAGAACAGCTGCCATTCCAGAAACAATTTCCTGAACTGATAATTAAAAGGACTTCTTTATTACCTTCTCCTTTAGCTGCCTCACTTACACAGCAATCTGCGTAGAATTAAAGTGAAGCTATGGTGTATTTCCTGTAGTAGAGATCTTGAATTAGTATTGTACAGTTTAGTTATTTTTAAGGTGAGTTTCATATAAAAGTTTTTTTTAAAGTGTTTCTTTAAAATTTGTGTATTATGTTTACCGGTATCACCAGTACATCACATTGTCACTCTTCTGCAGAGCTAGAAGTGGCGTTTAGTGCTGCAAGTAGAAATCCCATTAAAGGTGTAGTCTAACTTCTCGTACCAGAGCTAATTGTAAAATTTTGGATCCATTATATTCTGGGGTTGGGGTTTTAACTATTTCCTATTCTATCCCAAAGAAACAAAAATACATTTAGATATACAGTAAAACCTTGGTTTGAGAGTAACTTGGGTTGAGAGCATTTTGCAAGACAAGCTAAATTTTGAAATAAATTTTGACTTGATATTATTATACATTATTATATTTATATTTTTATAGCGCCAACAGTTTGTGCAGCGCTTTACAACATCGGGGAAGACAGTACAATTGCAATACAATTCAATATAGGAGGAATCAGAGGGCCCTGCTTGTTAGAGTTTACAATGTAGAAGGGAGGGTCAAGTGGAACAAAGAGTAATAGCTGTGGGGGATGATCAGATGGACAAATTGAAAATACAGTTGTTAGGTGGGGGTAGGATAGGCTTCTCTGAAGAGGAGGGTTTTCAGGGAATGTCTAAAAGCGAGTAGGAGATAGATGGACACATTGGGGTAAGAAGTTCCATAGGCTTGGAGAGGCTATGCAAAAGTCCTGGACATGAGCATAGGAGGTGATGAGAGAGTTAGAGAGCAGAAGGTCTTGAGAAGAACAAAGAGAATGATTAGGTTGGTATTTTGAGACTAGGTCAGTGATGTAGCTGGGGGCAGAGTTGTGGATGGCTTTGTAGGTAGTTGCTAGTATTTTGAATTTAATTAGTTGGGAGGGCGGAAGCCAGTGGAGGGATTGACAGAGAGGAGTAGCAGAGACAAAGAGGTTGGTAAGGTGAATTAGTCTGGCAGCAGCATTCATGATGGACTGAAGGGGGGATAGAGTATGCAGAGGTACGCCAATGAGGAGGGAGTTGCAGTAATCAAGGCGAGAGATGACCAGGGAGTGAATTAAGAGCTTTGATGTGTCATTGGTTGAAAGGGGCGTATTTTGGAGATGTTGAGGCGGCAAGATTTGGACAGTGATTGGACGTGTAGCTTAAAGGATAGTTCAGAGTCCAGGACTACTCCTAGGACCTTGGCATGTGGGCAGCGGTGGCCCATGCATTGAGGGCTCATGGGCGCCACCCCCTTTCCCTGCTGCCGCCTCCCTATCCATGTGCCCGGCCCCTTTCAGGATGCCAGACACATGCATTCCTATGGCGGAGGTGGAAGGGGGTGTTTTTTTTTAAGCACGTGATAAGAGCCAGAGGCTAATTGGCTTCAAAAAAGGGTGGGCTCGGGGCGCAGAGAGTGCGCCCTGATCCCCACCCAATTGTGTCACTATATCAAATGAATTTTCGCTATCTTCACACTACAGTGCCTCCCCGCCAATTGGGAGGCAGGACCTGTTTCCTGATTGGCTGATGTCCGCCGACACCCGCGGATTATTCAGTACACAGGCAGAATGGTGATCTGTCAGTAGGGAAGGCATGTATCCTGTGTTCCTGCAAAGGGATGCCATGCCTTCCCCTAGTAAAAGCAGCTCCTATAGTTTAGAGAAACACAGGCTAGGTGCACATTTAACCCTTTTAATGTTAACTCCTTCCCAGCCAGTGTTCCCAGCCAGTGTCATTAGTACAGTGACAGTGCATATTTGTTAGCACTGATCACTGTAATAATGTCACTGGTCCCCAAAAAGTGACAAAAATTTGTGTCCAAACTGTCCCCTGAAATATCGCAGTCACGCTATAAGTCGCTGTTCGCCACCAATACTAGTAAAAATAAATAAATAAATAAATAAAAATATCCCATAGTTTGTAGACGCTTTAAGTTTGCGCAAAGCAACCAATATAAGCTTATTGTTTTTTTGTTTTTACCAAAAATATGTAGCAGAATACATATTGGCCTAAATTGATGAAGAAATTCGATTTTTTAATTTTTTTTATTGGATATGTTTTATAGCAGAAAGAAAAAATATATATATATTTTCAAATTTGTCTGCCTTTTTTTTGTTTATAGTGCAAAAAATAGAAAACACAGAGGTGATCAAATACCACCAAAACAAAGCTCTATTTGTGGGGAAAAAAGGGCAAAATTTTTATTTGGGTACCGCATTACATGACCCCACAATTGTCAGTTAAAGTAACATGGTGCCATATCGCAAAACATTTCCTGGTTGGGGGGGGGGTAAATCTTCTGGAGGTCAAGTGGTTAATGAAAGTTGCAGATTCAAAAATATAAAAAAATGACTTTTGAAAATGACATTGAAGTAGAACTAAACTCTTTTTTTAAACAAAGGATTTGTAATCCTATCCAGCCTCTTTTGTGATTCATACACCTCTAACAGACATTACTGTGAGGAAGGGGGGTGACAGCTTCTCCTGTTACAGCTAATTAATACTGCAATGCCCCAGCTCTTCCTCCAGCTTCCTAATTGGATAATGGAGAAGAAGATAAATGCTTATACATCATCAACTCTGTTCTCTGTCTGCACATGTGCATGAAGCAGGACCTGATTGGCTCGTAGTACTGCCCACCACCCAGTTCAAGTGCTGCTGTGCAAGAGATGACAGTAGCCTGAAATCAGGACAGATCCAGGTACAAATATTAGGAATATGAAATGGTACATAGAATTATTTTTTAAAAGTAAACAGAACTGCAATAAACAGTCTTTTCTATCTGCCTGAAGTTCACCTTTAAAGGCCTAAAAAATGCAACAATAAAAATTAGAAATTCCTTTAAATATAGTGCCTGGGGTCCCCTTAGTCTGCCTGTAAAGTGGTGCATCCATAGCATGTATAGGACAGTTAAAGTGGTTGTAAACCCTCATATACAAGTTTATCTTGTCAGATAATACATAACACAGGCAGCTGATTGCTGCCTGTGAAAGTGCACTTACTTGTTTAGTTTTGATAATAATCGTGTTTGTATGGTCCCTGGCGTCATGCGCGATTGCGCAGTATGGACTTTCTAGAGCGGCATGTATACAACGCCGTTTGTATTTATCCGGCTTGCCTGGAATGTACTGTGCGTGAGATTCTCCTCTGAACGGCACAGAGGAGAAGTCTCGCGATGCACAATGATTCTGCTCTTCCTTATACTCCCCCTTGTGACTGAACAAGACGACACACAGGGGAGTGAATCAGAGGAGAGAGAGAGACAGGATGTTTCATGTTATGAAATTCTCTGTTGCCGTGGTAACGGCAATCGAGATTGAGGCTTGGTTACGACGCTACGGTGCATGCGCAAGATTTCGTCAGGGATACGAACTAAGGGCGGAAATGACGTCCGCATCGGCTTCAGAAATCAGCACTAACAATGGTGCGGGCGATACCCAGAAGATAGTGAAAATTCTAACTGCTCAAAAAGGTACTTATAGCGCTCGTTTTGCAATTTGTAATATACATTATGCTTGGGTATGTTAAGAAACATACAAATAGTTGACAAATAGAATTTTTTTGGCGGGGTTTACTTCCTCTTTAAAATGCTGCAGTAAAAATTACATTTCTAAAGAACATAAAACAAGTCAAATCACATTTAAATTGACTCGCAGTTGCCATTTCCGGCACCCAGCTACTTAACAAAAATAAAGAAAAAAATGTCCAAAATACATAGTACCCCTACCCATTCACCAAAAAAAGTAATAAAAACACAGAGACAATTTTGACAATTCCTTTATTAAAAAATAAAAAAAAACAATGTGCCCGATGTAAATCAATGGTCAATCACAACGCCCACAAAAAGTAAAAAAAATAAAAACGCACTCATTAACGGCTGACCGTTGAATGCCTCCTCTGCCATTGGACAGTTCTTATATAGGTAAGGGTGGGGCCACCTGGCGACATCACCTGGTGGCACTGCCCCCTTGTAATGTCACCGACCCAGCATTCACGATCCCTGACATCACAAGGGGGGCTGTTACCTATATAAGAACTGTCAAATGCCAAGCCAGCTAGGCGGGCGGGCGGATCAATTTGTTTTCTGTTCTAATTTGGTGAATGGGTAGGGGTACTATGTACTCCATACTCGTTCACATAGGGGGCAGGATCTGGGGTCCCCCTTGTTAAAGAGGTCTTCCAAATTACTTTAAGCCCCCACCCGTAGAGCCCCACAACCACATCCCAGTGTTGTGGGGAAGTGACCCATGTCCCAACCAACCTGGGGACAAGGTACTTTGGGGTGGGGGGGGCATGTTGAGGGCATGTGGCCTAGTATGGTTCAAGAGGGGGGGCACTCGCTCATCCTCATGCTCGGGCCGAACTGTTCACCCAACATTACTGGTGACTAATCCTTTGTCCTCTGCTTGCCATTCCAGAGTTCAGGTCCTCTTTAAGGCTGTTTGGTGTGAGATTACGATACAGTGTTTGCATCTATGCAACATAATTACTTAGAACGTATTATGCAGAATGAGAGTCAGCACAAGCAGTTCAGTACTTTGTGTCCTGACTCCTGACTATGCTGCCTACCCATTTCCAATAGGAAGCAATGTGTGACTGTATCAGCACAGTTGTCTCTCTGGACCTAAATCATTGTGGAAACAAGTGTCAGGAACTGGTGGGTGAGGGACTTGCACAGCAAGAAGCATATTTGATAGGTGCTTTGAAGCCTTGGGATTGAGCACATTAAGCAAGATATGACAAATGCCACCACATTTTGTCACTTGTGGGTGAACCCATTTGCAGAATAATGCATTTAAATTTAATTTGCATGGTTTCTAATGTAAATTAAGATAGATGAGATAGTTGCTTCAAGTAATTTAACCTACTGTCTTACTTCTCTTATTTCAGAAAGATTGTAACTGAATCCATAGAAAATAATGTCAGGAAATACAAAGGATTATGAAAATACATCAAAGATAAGCAGCTTTTTTTTTAAATTACTATGAAAAGGAGAATTGCGGCTGAACAACATCTTAAGATTGTTTGAGCATAATTATGCATGTTATAATTTATGTTTTACATTTACTATAATAAATAGCATTGTTTTTTGAAAGGGTAATCTGGAACTTTGTACAGTACTAAAATCCTTCCTAGATTTTTAATGCAATGCAGTACTTGTAAAATGCAGTAACCAATGGGAATCAAAAATCATTTAGAGCCCTTTCATGCAAGTATTTAGTCTGAATACAACTGTCGGTTTTTTAGAGGGATCCAGGCTGGACTAGACATAAAAGACACAAAATTCATCCGAATTTCCGTAAAATTCGTACATTGGAGAGGATCCGAAATACGAATTGCTATGCTTCCGAATTTTGTACAAAATACGAAATTTCATTTACGAATTTCGGATCAAAATTCCATTACAACGGAAACGTGACTGGTGTTTTGTTAACCAATCAGAGGTTTTCTTCTGCTGCTGAGTGAGGGTTGGGAAAATTACCTTTTATAATATGGAAGTGGGAGATTGAATCGGACAAAATAAGAATGTTTGTTAATTACGATTATTCGTTATGATGAAGATAAAAACCCAGGAAGTCAGCACAGCACAGGGATGGTGGGAGCTCCTCATAATGATAAATTCATCATAACGAAGGTTCATAATTGTTACGAAAAGTTAACGAACCTAACGAAAATTTGTATTTCGTACAAATCCAAACTGAATTTCGGACACGAATTACGAAATACAAATTAACAGATAATACGAAACGAAACAGAACGAAACTAAACAAATTTATTGATGGCGCACATGTCTAGGCTGGACCACAATGTATGTTTCTGGGCAGGCTTCTTATGTCAGCAGGAAAAAAATAAATAAATCTGCTTCCTTTTCCATTTTTGTGGACATAACCAGATGTAACTGGATGTCATCCATTTCCAACCATTTGGTTTATGTCCGTTTTTATGCATGACATTTACCTTTGTTTTATACTTTTGTCCCAGACATGTTAAAAAAAAAGATGTAAACTGAAACTGAACCTAAGACGGTTGTGAAAACTGATATAAACTGATAAAACCTTAATCCGTCTTCATCAGTTTAGTAAAAAACATCACTAAACTGATGCTGCCCATGTGAAAGGAAAGTTCAAATCTGATCAGTTGCTATGAATTACCACTCCATTTACACTCGATATGCTGACATGTGTGTTGTTTATAAAATAAAATCATGAAAATGCTTGAAACCAAATTTTATATGCAGATGTACTAGAGCATAAGCTGACCAGTCTGTTGGTTGCCATGGTTATGTTGCTCCAGAAAAGAAAAGGCGCAGACCACAGAACACTACCATATCCTGCGAGGAACTCAAATTTTTCACAAATAAAATGAATACGGGACTAGAATGGTTATAATTTGCGCGATTACCAGCATTTAATGTGTAATAGGCCTGGGTAACAAGCGATCTTCAGGGGCTGGCACACAATTTACAATTAAGCTTCAATAGAATTGTACACAATTACTACATTTGTGTAGGCTCATATGGGATCCAATGTACTAGTATAAACTGGATAAGATATTAAAAAGTGGTTGCATACATTAGAATGTTTTAATTTTAAAGAGACTACATAGCTGGCCACACATTACAATCTTTTCCAAATCACATTTTCATAGTGTTTAGCTGCTAAGAGACCTTTTTTTGGGCAGTTCCACTTGCTAAACATTTGTCCAAATTTGTCCAATTTGCCCTTTTACAAATTGCACTTTCATTTGCATTCTTGATGTTATGAGCATGTTTGGGGAAAAAAAAAACATTCATACATTTTCATCCTGGAATTCTGATACTTTGTTAAAACTGAATTAATACCATGAGTTAGGTCTACTGAGGTGTCTGCTACCTAGTAGACATATCACTATTATTCACATCTGACAGGTTCATTATGCTCCTGGAAGATAACTTCCAGAGCTCTGATGCTGTTCAATGAGGGCTCAGTTCCTTCAAGAGTGGAGTTGACGGAACTGCTATGCCCGCCTCTCTTCTCCTTCTGCCCATTCACAGAAGCCTATGTATTATGTGAACTCATTCACAAAATACAAAGGCTTCTGTAAATGGGCAGCAGAGGGGAGGGGCATTTATAGCTGCTGTGTGTACTTTTCTCCTCTCACAGCTGGAGTGTGTCCTCCAGGAGTGCAAGGAACCTGTCACATATAAGTAAAAGATATACGTTTCAGAGGTGACATGCACCTAATTTGACTTAACTCATAGTGCACCTGCACTTTTATGGAGTCCTGAAGACTCCAGTAGTGGGATGATGTCATGAAAAAGGCTGAGTACAGCACTGGATCACTGGTCTCCACCATGGAAGAGTTGCCACAGAGAGTCATATGGTTGCAGATTCAGGTAAGGTTGCAAGGATTTTTTTTTTAAATTGTGAATATGCAAAGCAAGACAACATGTTCACTTTAAGTTAGCGCTCCCCAGTAGCATATACTCACCTTGCTTTTGCTCACCCACTACTCTGTTTAGGTGGGAGTGAAGGAAAGTTCTGTGTAAAATACAAGTGGCTAGAGTTGTAGCTTACACAGGACTTTGGACTTATTGCTGATTGGCCCAGAGTTGTCACATGGAGGGAGTCACCTGCCCCTCCATATAGGTATTTATTTCGGCTCCCAGTGATGAAGGCAGTAAAGCAGGGGAAAGGTAAGTATATACTGAGAGTCCAATTGTACTTTCTATTTAATTGAGGGTTTGTGAACGTTGCTAAAGAAAGAGGCACAAAAGGCTTGTCAGACCACCATTAGAGATTGAGCACTGTGCTCACATAGAGTGGGACAGTCTTTATATTCAGCCTGCTGTTAGGAAGTTTAGAATGGCACTACAGCAGTATTACATGAAAAATATAGTAAGACCTTCAAAACATTTAGATTAATACACCTGCCATGAAAGAGCCCTGAAAAGTTGCCCTGAAAGAGCTAAGCAAAGATTTGCTTTAACATTAAACTCCAGGAAGATATAAAAAAACACTTATGCATTAATAAAATTTTTTTATGATAAAACAATATATATATATATATATGTAGTGCCGACACTTTTTTTCAAAGTGCACGCTATTCATGTAAATTTAGTTTTTGCCCAGAACTGTAGTTGAGTTTTGGGGTTAATTGTTCTAGGTTATACTTTGGCATCAGTTTGGCTGGGCTGTACTAGAGTTCTGCCTGGTTATAGGTGAGGTGAGCACCTGTGACAGGCTTAGAACGCAGTCTGGTTGGACGCTTTGGGTACCGATCTCTCCTCGGATACAATCAGTGGGCGCGTTTGTCCCGCTGTGTATTCTGAGGGGGGGTACGTAAGGTGCTGAAGTCACATGGTTCGAGGCTGTGCGGAGTTCCAGACCTGACCAGCCCCGTGACTCAAGGAGTGTCTGCTGACTCCGGGGTCCTGAGCTCCAGAGGCCCTTATGCTATGGGGTGGAGATCCATCCGTTTCCGAGCCTCGGAGCTGGCTAGTTTGAGGCGCAGTAACTGAAGGAGGATTCTAAAGTGTTCCGGTGCCGTCTCAGGATTGGAGAGGCCCAGCAACTCTACATGTGACCAGGGGAGGACTCTTTGAAGGAGGGCCACGCACAAGGCTGGCTGCTCGGTAAGAGCCTGGAAGCTGAGCTGTATGGACACTAATTGAATCCGCATTTCTTATGGTATCGCCGGGTCGGCTGCAAGATACAGGTGCTGTAAGAAAAGTTCCTAACCTATCCGTCAGTTACAACTAAAGTTTCTGAGAGAGACTTTTGCATGTTCATTTAAAGTTTCACAACCAAGTCTGTGGCAGAGACTTTGCTAATTTATAAAATAACTTGTTGGCTGCTAAATCTACAAGCAAGGATTTATCCAACAGTCGAGCTATCCAGTTGCGAGTGGCTACTCCCTGGAATATCTAGAGAGAGACATTTACTGAATGTCAGCAGTTCTAAAGTCTCTATTCCCAACTGAGAGACTGTGTTCTGTTTATCGTTTTACGCAAATAAAAATCCTAAACAGGAATTCAGGTGTAAGTCTCCACAATTACTGGGTATCAACCCTGGGAACCCCTAGACAAGAACGACGAGCTACA
Source organism: Lithobates sylvaticus (assembly GCA_028564925.1). NCBI lineage: Eukaryota > Metazoa > Chordata > Amphibia > Anura > Ranidae > Lithobates > Lithobates sylvaticus. The sequence goes on along the minus strand of CM053031.1, from coordinate 103,964,749 downwards.
AGGAGGAGGTAATTGGTAAGCCCAGAAAACATAGCCACCCCTCAGGGGGTTATAGCGCTACATATATATATATACACACACACACACTATATTGTCAAAAGTATTTGGACACCTGCCTTTGCACGCCCATGAATTTTAATGGGATCCCACTCTTAGTCCGTAGGGTTCAATATTGAGTTGGCCCACCCTCTGCAGCTATAACAGCTTCAACTCTTCTGGAAAGGCTGTCCACAAAGTTTAGGAGTGTGTCTATGGGAATGTTTGACCATTCTTCAAAAAGCGCATATTGGAGGTCAGGCACTGATGTTGGTCAAGAAGGCCTGGATCGCAGTCTCCGCTTCAATTCATCCCAAAGGTGTTCTATCGGGTTGAGGTCAGGACTCTGTGCAGGCCAGTCAAGTTCCTCCACCCCAAACTCGCTCATCCATGTCTTTATGGAACTTGCTTTATGCACTGGTGGAAATCATTAGGTGTAGGGGGGATTATGACGTGGGGTTGTTTTTCAGAGGTTGGGCTTGGCCCCTTAGTTTCAGTGAAGGCAACTCTTAAGACGTCAGCATACCAAAACATTTTGGACAATTCCATGCTCCCAACTTTGTGGGAACAATTTGGGGATGGCCCCTTCCTGTTCCATCATGACTGCACACCAGTGCACAAAGCAAGGTCCATAAAGACATGGATGAGCGAGTTTCGGGTGGAGGAACTTAACTGTCCTGACCTCAACCCGATAGAAGACCTTTGGGATGAATTAGAACAGAGACTGCGAGCCAGGCATTCTCATCCAACATCAGTGCCTGACCTCACAAATGCACTTCTGGAAGAATGGTAGAACAATCCCATAGACACACTGTTACACCTTGTGGACAGCCTTCCCAGAGAGTTGAGGCTGTTTCATAGTTTCATAGTTAGTAAGGTTGAATAAAGACATCAGTCCATCCAGTTCAACCTGAGTGAGTCTCTACAATTGTCCCTATCCCTGTACATTGCACACTCACATCGGTCCCTACCCTCAAGGAGCCCACAATCCAAGGTCCCCATTCATATACTGGGGCCAATTTTTTTGGACAGAAGCCGATTAACCTACCTGCATGTCTTTGGATTGTGGGAGGAAACCGGAGTTTATATATTCTTTTTTTTTTTTCACTTTGAGCTATCAGACCAGAATCTGTTTTGATATCATTCTCCTGTAATCTTCCATCTAGCAGCACTCAGACTGGTAGAGTGAAGATCAACAATCAGCTAGCCAGGGCCATATTGCTTTGCATAGTGAATGCAAATGGTTGACCTCACCAGTGGACTTCTTCTCCTTCACTGTCCAATTACAGATGCAGGACAAGCTGCTAATTAAACTGCATTATTTAACTGCAGTACAGTGAGGTGTCATTAATCTGGCTATGAGTCCTCTCAGGGGTGCCTGGATTACAGGATTTGCTGAACAAATTACAAATCCTTTAGCAGGTATAACATGCACTTTCATTTTGTCTACTTTGCATGGAATTCATACTAAGCCATACAAATGCATGCTTCTTTGAGCTCAGGAAGTGATTTTTAAATGAACAGTGCTTTAACTTGATGCTGATTCAGTTTATGAAAAAAAGGAGGCCCGAACCAGAGACAGTGAAAAAGGAAGAAGGGGCAGCAAATACTTCTAGTGAAGTGCCAGTGTAAATTTTATGCATTTTAAAACTATTGTCATTGATAAATAACTTTCTATTAAACAGACAGAGATTTCATAGGCCTTATATCAGAGTAGCTACAGCTTATCTGACTGATGTAAAGATTATGATGCCCATAGCAACAATTCTAATATTGCATTGCAAAACTTCAGGCAAACAATTTTTCACAGGCTTGTTGCCAGTCCACGGTAAATGCTTGTCCCTAGAAAACCAGGACAGATGGGAGCTATATTTTATAGGACACATATGGTGCCGAATTTCATCTAAAATAAATCCCCTGCGTGGTGAAATGTTTGTAGATCATTTATTACTAGAGAAATTTCAACAGTTAAGCTTACATTTACAAAGAGATAAAGAGATATACATTGCAAATAAATGTACAGAAAGCATTTGATCCACTGTATTATGTAATGCCTCTCATTAGTCATATATGATGACATGTTATAAGCCCCTTAATTAATAAAGTAGTTGTCTTTGTTGAATATTAATGATCATGCTAATTTGAGAACATGAAGCTAACGCCAACCTGACACATTGCTGTGTAATTCTTATGATTTCTTGTTGCAGTATCTGCAGGGGAGGACTGTAAACTTTTGGCCTTAAAGAGGAAGTAAACCCTGATGGGTTTTACTTCCTCTTTGTTTCCCTGCAAAGGTAAAGCATAATGGGCTAGTATGCACCATTTCAGGTAACACTGGACAGAAACACGTACATTTTTTTCCCTCTCTTTTCATGATTGAGAAAAGGAAAAGAGATGTGTTCACAAAATGTTTTTTGAAGTGTTTTGTGAAATGCTCTATATTAATTACTGCAAATAATTATATTAGCAATAATTCTCATTATATTCTTACATTATATTGGAGAGATTATATGCTATTGCGTAAATATTTTACACATATCTTTGGTTTATGTATTTTAATAATATTTTTTTATATATTCATAATATATTGTTTGGATATATTCATAAAAATGTATTGGTATATCTATATTAACATGAGGATTGCATCATTGTAACATTATGAATATTTTTAAATGGATGGGAATTCTAGGTGTAAAACTGTGTATATAATGGTTATTGTAGGTCCAGTCACAACATCTCATTCTCCAGAGATGTGAGGGGGGAAGTTAATTATGTGCATTGGACATTTTATAAACCATATATCTGAGTTCCAGACGGGAAGTCTGACATACAGGTATGTTTGATAGTTTAAGTTACTGTATAGTTTTCTGTTAAGCCTAAATTAAATGCTACATGGAGATTGATTTTTGACAAGTTAAAATAACTTCCAATATAATTTTTAATCGTATACTGCCCCTACGGAAAACTATGTGTAAGGACACTACAATTTCCCTATAGGTTTGTCCAGGAAATTACATATGTTTTAATGTCATTCATGACAGGAAAGGCATGTCCACACCCACTCCTGGGGGGAATGTTTACACATGGGAATGGGGAGATTGAACAAGGGAGAGCTGAAAGGAAGGAGGATGGAGAAATGTAGGAATGGTAAAAATCTCCTTTGGGGGATACCCAGCTGATATCTCTCAAAACAAAAGTTTAGATCTCCGGTAAAGTATTAATTTTCTATTTTATCTTTTGGTATTGAATTATTTAGCATATACATTACTAAACCATTTAAACTGTGTGACATAGCATTGGAGTTGTGTTATTTCTCCCTGCAGCATGACATAATTATATTCCAATTATAAGAGAAATACAAATTCTTGAATATCTCTACAAAAGCTAATTCCAAAGTCTGTATCAATGGTTTTTGTTATGATATATGTTTAAACATAAAATTCATTAGAGAATGATCTTTTTCCTAAATAAGTCTTGATTAAATTATCAAGCTCTGTGCACAGTATAACATTTTGTCTGTGTATTTTAAAGTGTAAGCTTGAAGGTCTATTTGTTTGAGAAGATATCACACATGTTGAATCAACACCTATTTATTACAAGTCTGTAAAGCCACGGAAAGTTATTTACTAAGCCGCCATAAAGTGTTAAGACATGGTATTTTTGTAACAAGAGCTTGTGGTAAAATTCCTCATCATCTGTATCACCCATATATTTGATATTTGAGATTTATATTCTTTGTGTCATCACCAAATATATTTGATATTATTTTGCACTGAATTTTTAGTTAATAAATATATATATATATATATTTTAACACACCGCTGTATTCCCTTTTTGTCTTCAAACTAGCATGGATAAACAAATTTGAATTATTTGGTTGATTAGTGGAAAGACTTGAAAATCTCCTAAACCATAGATTTTTGTATATTTCCATAAATATAATATTGTTAATATTTCAGTATAAACATCTGACAATTACATAATATGTCAATCAAACATACAGTATGTCACTGTCCTAGAAGTAGGCCCTAGCTCAGTTTTCCCTGAGTGTCTGGCAGTGGGCTAGCTGGTAGTAGAGCAAAGGAAGGTCTTAGATCTGTCTATACATGGAAGAGTCCGGTGTTTCATGCACAGCCAATCTTCCTATTACTGGCTATGGGACACCTTTAAAGAGTAAAATGTTTCAGAGCTCCAACAAGTGAGCACATTTAGTGGGGTGAATCAGTTTAGGATTAGCTTCTCTGACATTTTTCCTCAATCCTTTCTCCTAATTATTTTTAATCCAGTTACCTACTTCTCCCTGGATCTTAGACTTGCCCATCTCTGCCCATCAGCAAATCACAGTTGCCTTTGTTTACTGTGCCCTTGTTTTTACTATCAGTTCAAGATCAGTTTATTTACAGTTAAAGAGGTTGCAAACCCTTTCATACAGTATACCTAGTGAAGTGACTGGCCTCTTATTTTATTTTTTATTTTTTGCTCCGGGCCTCGCTGACTAAATTAGTTTAGAATAGTTTAGGATACACCTTATTTAAATTTGTATGCTCTATTATATTTTTATGCTCTATTTCTTTTTTTCACTATGTGTATAAAATCTTTAATCATTTAGTACAGGGTGCACCCATAACACTGGATTTACAAAGTGTTAACTGTTTCCTAAAAGCAGAGTTAAAAGTTTGCTATCTCTGTCTGATTGAAACCAAAGCAGATAATAAAGTTGGTAAGTTATTTTTAGGTAAACGATCAGGGGAAGATTGATTTTTTTTGTCACTGAAAAAGTCGAGATTTTTTATAAATATTTAATTTTGCTGCATGTATGTAAATACAGCAATTAAATATTAAATCCATAGCATTTATACTTTTTTTTTTCTTTACTAACATTCCTACAATTAATCTCATACTCGTATAAATTGGGCTAAAACATTTTTTGCAGTAGTTGATTTTATTTTATTATTTACTATATCGCACTACACTGCATGTTTACTTTTTTCATGTTTATTTTGCCTGATGAAGCCTCAATCATACCTGGACATCCATATCACATACTGTCCCCATATAGGTAAAACTCTGCATTGATAGTCTAACTTTAAAACTGCAGAGTACAGAGTACTGGTTGCCTGTCTATCTTCAATATTTTCTCAGTCACTGACCCAGGAACACATGTACAAGTGAAGCCAAAATCTCTAATCGATATGTTTGTTCTTGGTAAATTACCCATTGTATTAAAGCCATTGGATCAACATAACATAATTTTTCAAAAGGAGAAGTGCGCACTGATGTTCACTTCAAAGTTGTAAATAAATATGCCATCAGCAAATCACAATTTCCTTTGTTTTATATGCCCTTGTTTTTACTATCAGTTCGAGAGCAGTTTCTTTACAGGTAAAGTGGTTGTAAACCCTTGCTTTTACCTAGTAAAGTGACTGGCCTCTGTGATACACAGAGATTAAACAAACCCTCCTACATAAATTCTACTTGTTTATCTGCAGTCTTCTCTTCTCTACAACTGTTCAAAGTGCTACATTTCTAAAGCTTATCTGTGAGCCCAAAAAAGGGGGTGGAGAGTTGAAATTGCACTCTACAGAGCTCAGTGAGGAGAGCTCTGATAGCCGATTGGAGGGTAGGGTCACACGTCCCTCCACATAGCACACAGGAACAGAGCTGAGGCTGTCAATCTGCTGGAGGTCCCTTCACGGTCATATTTTTCTCTTGGTGTCAGGGAAACTGAAGTGACTCATGCTGATAGCAGAGGAAGAAGGCAGCAGACAGAAGTGACACTTAGTGCTCTTAATTGAGACACACTATAGAATGATATGCTTTGTTCATATTTTATTTCTGATATTTGCAACCACTTTAAACTGTCTATACATTATTATTATACAGGGTTTATATAGCGTCAACAGTTTGCGCAGCGCATTACAACATCGGGAGAAGACAGTACAATTACAATACAATCCTATACAGGAGGGATCAGAGGGCCCTGCTCGTTAGGCCTTACAATCTATAAGGGAGGGTCAAGTGGAACAAAGGGTAGTAGCTGTGGGGGATGATCAGATGGACAAAATAAAAATACAGTTGTTAGGAGTGGGTAGGATAGGCTTCTCTAAAGAGGAGGGTTTTCAGGGATCCTGAAATCTATACATCTATAGATTTCTAGAATTCAGCCTGCAGTACAGATAGAAGAATCTATCATTGTGGCTATTGTATTTATACAGTCAGCGCTGCTTTCAGAGCACTTGAACAGTGCCTGCATCTGATTGGATGCAGGCGCTGTTCAGTCAACAGCTTTCCACCTGGCCATAGCCGTGAAACATGTAGAAGATTTGATTACTCCGGAGGTGTTGTTTCTCTACAAGCCCAAGTATTAGTATTTGAGACTTGAGATTTTGGCTTCACCTTACAAGTGCATATGTCTATTTGTAAGCCTTTGTAATAAAAGTTTTTAAAATGTTATAATGTTGTATTGTGTGTGTGGGGTATCGATAAAGTCAATTTTTTTTGTTTTCTTTTAAAAGATTCCTGTTGATAGGATGTGTTAACCCTCTTTTTCTTTTCTTATATTGTCACTATCCCCATATGTGATAATTCAGCCTGAATATTTATTGGGTTCCAGACAATCCCTAGAGGGGAAGTGTGCAGAAGAGGACCAGTGGTGCAGGGGCAGCCAATGGACTCTACTACTGCTCCAGAGGCTGCAAAGATGCCAGGATAGAGGACTTGAATGAACTTTGCTCAGAGTTGATTGCAGAACCACACCACACCACAAGGAATCTGGTCCAGAGAGGCACCATCTCACTCACTGGGTAGTATCCGGAGGAAGCTGGAAGGAGCCAGCTATCCTGGGGACTTGTGAGTAGTGACCTTAAGTTTATCCCTGATACTGTGTGCTGGAAACTGCAATGGGTACTGACAACGTATTGACATAAGGTAACCAGATACCCAAAATGTTGCTCTATGGTCTTCAGACTGTTTACTATTAGCTACTACTGCTATTATTAGAGACCGTCCTCTAACAGATAGCTACTGCTAAATGTTTTTAAGTATCCCATGCCCTAACCCCCCTCCTTTTCCTTCAATCAATAAACTGTAAAAAGATTGTTTATTGGAGCCAGAATGGATGGACTGTTGCTTTTGTGGAAGGACGACTTCTATACTTATTGGGGAAGCACCAGTTAAAATCAGCAGTGCTTGTAGGAGTAGCACTACAGTAAGCACCCTAATCACATCCTGTAGTCGGTGTGAAGATTTGATTTTATCATATGGTTAAGAAGGGTAAGAACTTGTGGCTGAACTCAGATTTTGAGAAACCAGAGCATATAAGGTTCCATAATTACTAGGTACAAGAAAAGACATCATCATAACTCCAAATATGTAGTGGTAGAGGAGCTATGGAAATACACTCAGACAAAAGTAATGATTTGGCAAAATTCACAGAGCCAAACTATAGAGAGACCATAGTGAGTCGAGACTGAAGTAGAGCCTTCAGGAAAACAAGCAGTGGCTATAGGGGCATTCAAAAATGAGCCAAAGATAAAACAAGAACAAAAACTTATTGTGTTACTGTAATGCCGCGTACACACTGTCGGAATTTCCGACAACAAATGTTCTATGTGAGCTTGCAGTCGAAAATTCCGACCGTGTGTAGGCTCCATCGGAAATTTTTGTTGGAAATTCCGAGCGTGTGTAGACAATTCCGACACACAAAAGTCCACGCAAGCAGAAGAGCCGCACTGGCTATTGAACTTCATTTTTCTTGGCTCGTCGTACATGTTGTAAACCACCACGTTCTTGATGTTCGGAATTTCCGACAACATTTGTGCGACCGTATGTATGCAAGACAAGTTTGAGCCAACATCCGTCGGAAATAAATCCACGGGTTTTGTTGTCGGAATGTCCGATCGTGTGTACGCGGCATTAGACCTTATAACAGGTCGTATAGTTTGAGTATCTCTAATTCTGGTGAAATTAAATATACCTCAAAAGAAAAAATATAAACAAATGGGGAGATGGGAAACCCTTTATGACTTTTCTGTGCTGCAAACTGACAAGGACTGCAATGTAGAAATCTAACATGACTGATAATAAATTAGCATGGCAGTTAGCAGGAAATGGAAATGGGTGAATTTACGTAACAAATAAGGGTGATTTCACATAACTAATGCTGGATATACATGGAGTGAATTTTAGTTATTCCTGATGAACTGTCTGCAATTCCAGCATTAGGTGGCCCTGTGGCACCCTCAAGCTCACACCCTTTAATCTGCAAATCGAAGAAACCAGGTGGAAAATTGTCTGCTGAATAGCTGCTGCACTTAGGTGCAGCAACTTTTCCGATATTCTGACAGTCATGGGTGCATGCTGTCAGAATACAATAGCCAGCAGTGGAGATTCATCCATTCTAGTTGTGTTTGGCCATCTTGAGGGTGGGCTCCCTTTAGTCCATCTGCCCTCTATCTATCCACCAGAATGCACGTGCTTCCACTGTGATAGGACTACAGATACCAGGCTGCCTTGGCGGGGGCCTGTAGCTTACGCATGTATTTGCAAATGTGTGCAGACTAAACCACTTGGAATTTTCTTTGGATTTTTCCTTGGCTTTTTTCTAACATATGTTGCCCTTCATTGCTCCTTATTGCAAGGGCCAGTTTTAGGTGGGGGCAGTGGCTTACCTTTTTGTGCCATCTTGAGACTTATTTGTCACCTGTGTATCTAAATTTCATATGAGATAAACACTAGGTTCTGAGTCCTGTGGCATACACTGATAATGTCCCAATCTACTTGGAGCTGACTAGCTTTAATTTACTGTGTGTGCCAAAGTGCATTATCAATAAGAAGTTCATCTATTTTATTGGCACAAGGGAATAGCTTGTGATTTTGTTCTAAGGAAAAAACCCAAGCATGTGCAGTACTTCACAGCCACCCTCTATTTCTGGAAAGTGCAATGTTTCACAGCCTGATGTTAGTTGCTGCACACAGAAGATGGTATGAGTCCTATCCACTGGTGTATAGTTTGATGAGCAGGGCATGAGGGGACACCAAAGAAGGGCATAAATGGGGCTTCCCTGGCAGATTTATTGGAAAGAAAATCACTAAAGTTAGATATGCAACAATTAAGATAATAATAATGTTGAGGAAATTGAGATCCCCTACTACTAGCCCTTAAATAGGGGCTATAAAAATTTAAGGAAAGTAAGTTTTTAAAGTTTTACTAAACCCACAACAGTAAAATCAAGTCTGTATATGCAGTAAATCATGCTTGTTATTCTCACTATGGAACCTAAGGTTTTACACAATCCTCTGCATTGTGTAAAAAAGCTGTTTGATCCTGTATGCACGGATCCTCCCTTTCTTGCATTGCCCCCAAAACATGTTTTTTCTTGGAAAAATGCATGTGATCAGCACTGTCCAGACTGAGGGTCAGGGATCCTGCATCCTGATAGAACAGCCAGTGCAGTATGAAAACTGCTCCTACAAGCACTGATAGAAATCACAATACTGCTATATACTGCTGATAAGAAAAGGGATTTAGCAGTTTATATTTACTAAAATGATTGCATTTCCATGTTCTGTGTACTGTGGGAGACCAAATATAGTGAATGCAGGGTTCTGGGCTTAGTAACACTTTAATAAAGCATAGACAGCCGAGTTGATGCAAAGGAGAGCACAATAACATTGGGTATCTTTGTCTCAAGGAAGGATCATCCCTTAAATTCTTATCCTAGCTGCACAAGAGTAGGAAGTGTAGAGTAATCTCCCCAGTAATACCCACTGACAGCAATAAAACTTGACTGAGGTTCTAATCTTGTTCTACTCTTTCCAAAACTGAAAAATAAAGTTTTGGCAGGATTTGGACTTTTCCCAGATCAAAATATTAAAATAACGTATACCATTCTATTTTCATTTTGATTAAATTATTAAAAATTGACATATGTTTTCTTCTCTTAGAGGAAATAAAGAACAGTTACTATAATTTGTCTAAATCCTATGAGTCAGACATGACTGGTACATCAGATGGTACAGATAGGTAAGCAGCTACAAAATTGAGCATTTTTATTTTCTGTCTTTTTTTACAGTAGCACAAATACCCAGAAAAATATAAGAAATTGATAGATTCACTCATAATTTGGATGTCAGATACACTTATTGACGCATGGAAGCCTAGATAAAAGTACTGTGACTAAGGTATAATAGATGCCCCCAACTTATCACCCTTACCTGCAAGACAATCAAAAACCCAACCTCCTCAATGATCCCACCAATAACAGGCCACACCAAAATCTGGAGTCAAAATAGCCCCTGCAGCCTTTTAATAGCGTATAACTAAAGGTTTTTCATTCGTTTTGCACATAGTATAGAGGGTCTAGAACAACCGTTTTTATTGCTGTCTGAGCCTCCTTTAGGGAAATTCACCCTCTCTATTTGTTTACCATTATAATTGAAAGTGAAAGAAGAAAATCATACATTTTGGGTTGTCCCCAGAAATGTAATAGAAGGGAAATCTTCCAATGGGAACACTAGTTCTGGTGACCTGGGGAGGGGGGCAAAGGAAAATCAACAGGGGTTATAACCATTCCTCATTCTTTTCAAAATTAAACAAGTTTTGCCTTTAGTTCTACTTTAAATATGTAACAAAAAATTATCCAAAATTCCTTTAAAACAGAAACAGGCACTGAACAAATGTCCAATTATTTTATCTACAGAACTATTGAATTGTACATAGGTTCCCAGCGGTACGCAACACACCCACTCGGAGACAAATATCCCAACTATCCACAAACCTCTCCATGTCTCAAATTCCCAGTTACCTAACATATAACCGGAATGCTCCTGAGGACACTATACCATGGATGGGTCCCCTACCATTAGACTAACCCTGACCTTTTTGACCACCAAAAAACCAAGCCTTCTGCTGTGACAACCAACATCAAAGCCACAGTGAAAATCCACCGCCTCCTGAACACAACAAAACTCCTGTTGGACCACCGTTCAGGAGGCGGTGGATTTTCACTGTGGCTTTTTTTTTTGTTCACTATGTGTATACAATTTTTATTGACTTAGTACAGGGTGCACGTATAACACTGGTTTCCTAAAAGCAGAAACTGTTTGTGGTCAAGATTTTTGGGTAAATAATCAGGGTAAAATAGATTTTCTTGTATAAATGTTTAACTTTACTGTATGTATGTCATACCAGGAACTCAGGAAATTCTGAAAATACCGTACATTCAAGGCATACCGTACATTTTTTCATGGTCAAATCAGACATGCTAAGACAGAATCCTAACAATGGATGGATTATCTGATCTAATTGCATTGTGATGTCCGACAGTGTGTAAATTAAACATATATTTCACGCATTATTTATAAGTAAACCGACATGTTCAGCCCACACTGAATTTTACTTAACTACAGGCAAGCATAATTCATTTATAGTTGAAAACTTGCACTTGCATGTAATCTGTCATCACCGATCTCCTTTGGAAAATGCTTGTTGCTTGGATGGCATGGTAATTTAGTTTCTTCAATACGTTAAAGAGGAACTTCAATGCAAACTTGAAAATGAAAAAAAAAAATGACACTTAAGTACTTAAAGTGATGCTAAAGACGTAAGGTTTTTTATCTTAATACATTGTGTGCTTTAAGATAAAAAAAAATTCTGTGTGCAGCAGCCAACCTAAGCCCCCCTATTACTTACCTGAGCCCCACATCGAGCCAGTGATGTCAAAGAGTGCCTCGGCCATACGGAACTCTCCCTGCTGATTGGCTGAGACACAGCAGCGGACCCATTGACTCCTGCTGTCAATCAAAGTTGGTTAGCCAATCAGGAGAAAGAGGGGGCGGGGCTGAACCGGGGCTCCGTGTTTGAATGGACAAAAGAAGCTGAGGCTAGACTCAGGTGCCCCCACAGCAAGCTGCTTGCTGTGGGGACACTCAACAGGAGGGAGGGGCCAAGAGAGTCGGTGAGGGACCCGAGAAGAGGAGGATCTGGGCTGCTCTGTGCAAAACCACTGCACAGAGCAGGTAAGTATAACTTGTTTGTTAATTTTAAAGAATCAAAAAAAAAATTAGACTTTAGTATCACTTTATTTTTGCTCATTACGCTGTATTTACCAGTGAACCAGTTATTTTTACAGCACTCACCTATGTTCTGTTGGGTGAACATTTAGCCAGTGCCTGTTCTCTTCCTGGGTCTCCAGCAGAACTCATCATGCCCTGCAAACTCACACATCTGCACACAAGGCACACAGTGTGGCAAATCATTGTTTACACAATGCTATAGTTCACTCCCACAGCTATAGCAGCCAGGGTTTGCATGCGTAGAGCAGAGGAGAGGTGGAGGAGGAGCTGTCTGTCATTCAAGTGACAGGAAAAGATTGCCGTGGGAATGCATGATTCAAAAGGGGGCAGGACAAGTGGAGCGCCTCTTCTTCTTATGCTTTGCTTTCTCTCCCAAGGACAGTATTATAAAAAAAAAGGTGCCCAGAGGCTCTTGGTATTTGTGATGATGCTATCCCAGGAGGCAACAGGACTAAAGACTATGTAATTTGCCTAAGCAAAAAAAAGAAGGCAGTAGAGGGGTACAATCAAGAATTAAGGTATTTAGAGTTAAAAAAATATATATATTTTTTCCAATTATGTTATAGGAGGGGGTGATAATTACAATTAGAGGAACTTTAAAAACAGGATGAACGCCCACTTATAGGTATTGTCCCGAACAAGAATACAGGTCAGGAAAGTCAAAGTGAATTCAAAATCTCTGATGTACATACTTGTTCGGGGTTACCAAATCAGAAAGAACTGAAACCACTGATTAAGCATAATGACCTGGCAACCAGCATTTTCAACAGGAGAAGTCACCTTGATGTACCTTGAGCAGTGTTAATCTTTTGCTACTGACAGATTTTATCCCTTCCTGGCAGTCGCCTCTTTGGGTGCTACACAAGAGATTTGTAGCCGCTTAGTTGTGCTACTGAAACCACTAGCAACTAACTGATAAACAGATAGAACAATAGGCTCTTAATGAAGTAAGCTACACAAGTATCATGCAGTAGCATCTTGTTGTAATCAATTGCAGATTGTGATTGGAGCATTGAAAACTCATGCAAAATGATTTCTACTACAAGCTTCTGCATGCTACCTGTGTAGCTTATTCCATAGGGGGTCATTTTCTCTTTCAGTTTGTCAGTCAATTGCTACACTTAGAGATTAATTACCTGTAATTTTAGTAGCATGATTTAGCTACTGAATAAAACCTCCCATGTAGATTCAGCCTAATGAGATGACTACCAACAAGTGTTTTAATCTCTATGTAGCAGGAGATTGAAATAACCCATGTAGCTCTAGCCTAAATAGTTTCTCAGTACAGGTTTCTTTTATTTATACTAACATGTAAAATACCCAATGTTCTGTTATGATATGGAAAACTATACATGACCCATGATGTGATAATTTTAAAGAACCAGGACCCATGCTCTCAGGAGCAGCCGGTCCATAAGCGGCGCCACCCCCCTAGTTTGCATGCGTGGATGCATGCGGGGCGCTGGACTCATACGTTTCTATGATTTTTTTTCTTATCAAGCCACATGATTTGAGCCAGAGGCTCTAATTGGCTTGAAAAAGGTTGGGCTCGGGGCGCAGTGCTCTGTGCCCTGAACCCACCCATTTGTGACACTAGCAAATCAATATTCGCTATTGTCTTTGAGCTTCTCCTCCTGGCCAATCATGACAGCGGCGGATCGGGTTGGCCGGGAGAAGCCGAGGAAGCCGCGGAGGGGCTGAGTGTGGGGGACTGTGGAGGGGTGAGTGCGGGAGGATCGTGGAGGGCTGATTGCGGGGGACCATGGAGGGTGTGGACCTGGGGGGGGGTTGTTTGCTGCCACCTCCCCCTAAGAAAGCTTAGTACCAGCCACCACTGCCTGCTCTAGTTCATGAGAGACTCCTAGTGGTTCAATGATATAGCTGTGACATTTCAAGAAGCCTAGGAATGATGTATGATGATAGAGCAGATGATTGCAGCCTTGGATCAAAAAGCCTTGAGGTCCAGGAAAAGTTGTGCCAGTTGCAGTTTCACCTATTCAAATATGATCCTACTCTACAGTTTGTAAAGGTAAACTGCCAGTGAATTCAGCGATGACTTTACCTTACTGCCCATTCCCCACCTATCCATTTCTATTGCTGCTTATTCCTAACAAAACAGCTCACAAAAAATATCAAGAAATAGTAATTGGTTTCCTGATGACGGAAAGGAAAGCAGAGAACTGAAGCCGAAGAATCTTGCCAAATCCTCTTATTTTCATATGATTTACTGATCTTTTTAAGCGTTTATTAACTATCACAATGCTCAGTTCATGTGTTTTGAAGAACTTCCTGCACAAAGTCTGTCTTGCTGTGTAGTATAATATTGTGAAAACTGAATGAGCAATTCAACTCCTAATATTAAATTAAACTCAATCACTCATATCTTACAGGCACAATCTACGTTCTCTTTCGTGTTGGGGACATGGATTGAGCTCTTGTATTTTACATGTGTTTTTATCAAACTGTTATATTAGAGAACATATGATCTACGACTGGGAGAAACATGGCTCCCAGACCCAGCGTGTAGGCAAGTAGAGTAATGTAATAATGGCATTGTGGAAATGGAAAGTAATTAAATTTAGACTGCAGCCCAGCCACTCCTGTCTCCTCATACTATATATTTTAACCTCTGCACTGCTGCAGTGAAGTACGGTGTACCGTTTGAGGGCTTACACTGTAATTCTCAAGATGATCTGTTTTTAATAACAATAACATGACCCCCAATCCGCACTAGCAACGGTAATGTAATATTGCCATACTTTGATGGATGTTAACACAAATGGGTGCTTTTTATACAATGAAAGTGGATTTCATTGAACATTCACCGGTAGTGAATCAACCATGGTTATTTAAAACACATGCATCTGGAAGATTCACCTGCAGTAAGGCCCCTTTCACACATGCGGACCGTATGTCCATATTTTATCCATCCGTTT
This sequence comes from Lithobates sylvaticus, assembly GCA_028564925.1. Lineage (NCBI taxonomy): Eukaryota > Metazoa > Chordata > Amphibia > Anura > Ranidae > Lithobates > Lithobates sylvaticus. The sequence goes on along the minus strand of CM053031.1, from coordinate 103,949,702 downwards.
TCGGATGAAATACGGACATACATGCATGCCTATGGGATAGTGGGTGTCAGCGGATGAGCTGACACCCGATATCGTCCGCCTCCGCTATGGTCCGATTCTGCAGACGGAGGAAAACCCTATTTTTCCATCCGTCTGCAGAGCGGATCGGATGAACACGGACAGACGGTCCGTGTTTATCCGATCCCCCATAGAGGAGAGTGGAGATCTGACAGGGCGGTCCCTGCACAGCGTGCAGGGACCGCCCTGTCATCCGCCGGCTCAGCGGGGATCAGCGGAGCGATCCCTGCTGAGCAGAGGATCTTCACGGGGCGGATCATTACGGATCCGCCCCCTGTGAAAGGGGCCTAAAGGTTAGTGAATGTCAGATTCTGTGTTTTTTAAATATGCCCCTAGATTAGAATTAAGTATAAATCTGTGCCGTACAGTATCACTCAAACCACTGTGTAATATGTGCTTCAAACCATGCATTAAATAAACTTCCCAAAAAGTTTTTTATAATGTCCATTTTCCATATGTGTGAATAAAAATAAAAAACATAATAGGTAGAAATATCACTTGTCAATATGAAAATCCCAGTTCTGTTCCTACTAATATAGAAAGTGCAATTCATATACTGTACAAACAATCCTTAAAAAATAAACATATGCAATAGTGCTATTTATAAGGTCCATTCCAAACGTAAAAAAGTCCTTGAAAAAATATGCAAACGTGCAACATGCAAACTGTGCCGTATTCTGCACGGTGCAAGTGATAAAGTGCCAAGCTATTGACTGTGAGTGGAAACTTTTTACACTTACCTTAAATAAAAATGGAGTTACACTATGGAGATTTTCTTGTACTGAATGAGAGAAAACTACCAAACCCTGGCATTTATCAAGTGGAGCAGAGGAGGCAGAGGATCAGCAGCATTAGATGTAAAGATCTCTATCAAAAGGCACAAATAGACTCTAGATATAAAATCATTAAATGCTGGTGAGTGAGGGCACATAGAAGGGGGCACTTTATCACCTGCACGGTGAAAAATACAGCACAATTTGCATTTTGCACTTTGTAGTAAAGCACGTTTGCACTTTATTTCAAGGACTTACGTTTTTTTTTATGTTTGGAATGGACCTTAGAAATTGCACTACTGCATATGTTTATTATTTAAGGATTCTTTGTATATGAATTGCACTTTCTATATATGTAGGAACAGTGCTGGGATTTTCAGATTGACAATTTAGAAAGGATATTTATGCCTTCATTTAATCAGCAGTCCTCATACTAGATATTGATATACAGTATCTCACAAAAGTGAGTACACCTCTCACATTTGTATAAATATTTTATTACCGTATATACTTGAGTATAGGTCGACCCGAATATAAGCCGAGGCCCCTAATTTACCAAAAAAAAAACTAGGAAAACGTATTGACCCATGTATAAGCCGAGGGTGAGAAATGCAGCAGCTACTGTAAGTGGAAAAGAGGGTCAACAATGCTCATCTGCAGCTGCATACCTCACTATGTACCTCCCTGTGTTCATTGCAGCCTACCTGTGCCGATCTGCAGCCTCTGTGTGTCCTTCTGCAGCCTCTGTTTGTCCTTCTGCAGCCTCTGTGTGTCCATATGCAGCCCCTGTGTGTTTATATGCAGTGATCAGCGTGTCCTTATGCAGCCTCTGTGTGTCATTCTGCAGCGATCAGCGTGTCATAGCAAAACATACGGCGGCCATTCCAGTATTCAAAAGCCGCATCTCCTCCTCGTCTGTGATAGGCGGAACACTCAATTTCCTAGCAGTCAGTGTTCCACCTATCACGGACATCTGCTCATCCTCATACCACGGACAAAGATGAGAGGATGTCCGTGATAGGCGGAACACTGACTGCTGGGAAATTGAGTGTTCCGCCTATCACAGATGAGGAGGCGTGACTTTTGAATACTGGAATGGCCGCCGTCTGTCTGCATGACACTCTGATCAGGTAGGCAGATGGCGGCGAATCGAGTATAAGCCGAGGGGGGTACTTTCAGCCCAAAAAAAGGGCTGAAAATCTCGGCTTATACTCGAGTATATACGGTATATCTTTATATGTGACAAAACTGAAGAAATGACACTTGGCTACAATGTAAAGTAGTGAGTGCACAGCTTGTATAACAATGTAAGTTTGCTGTCCCCTCAAAATAACTCAACACACAGCCATTATTGTCTAAACTGCTGGCAACAAAAGTGAGTACACCCCTAAGTGGAAATGTCCAAATTGGGCCCAATTAGCCATTTTCCCTCCCAGGTGTCTCGTTAGTGTAACAAGGTCTCAGGTGTAAATAGGGAGAAGGTGTGTTAAATTTGGTGGTATCGCTCTCACTCTCTCATACTGGTCACTGGAAGTTCAACATGGCCTCTCATGGCAAAGAACTCTCTGAGGATCTGAAAAAAAGAATTGTTGCTCTCCATAAAGGTGGCCTAGGCTATAAGAAGATTGCCAAGACCCTGAAACTGAGCTGCAGCAAGGTGGCCAAGACCATACAGTGGTTTAACAGGACGGGTTCCACTCAGAACAGGCCTCGCCATGGTCGGCCAAAGAAGTTGATTGCACGTGCTCAGCATCATAATAAAATATTTACAAAAATGTGAGGAGTGTACTCACTTTTGTGAGATACTGTATATATATATATATATATATATATATATATATATATATATATCCATTATACAACACATTACTGTAGTGTGGGTACACACCTATTAAGAAAAATCGTTTCTCAATATGTGTCAGTGTTTAATAATTCTATTATTTTCTGCCCATATATTAATAATACACACAGTGTCTAGCAGTTTCCAAAATCCTTGTCAGTCCACCGGAAACTCCACCATGCACTTTATATATAGTTACATAGTTACATAGTTAGTCAGGTTGAAAAAAGACACAAGTCCATCTAGTTCAACCATAAAAATAAATAAATAAATAAAATAAAAAAATATCTTACAATCCCATATACCCACAGTTGATCCAGAGGAAGGTGACCCCCCCCCCCCCCCCCCCCCAGAAAAGCATGATCCAATTTGCTACAGCAGGGGGGAAAAATCCTTCCTGATCCCAGAGAGGCAATCGGATTTTCCCTGGATCAACTTTACCTATAAATGTTGGTACCCACTTATATTATGTACATTTAGGAAATAATCCAGGCCTTTCTTAAAGCAATCTACTGAGCTGACCAGAACCACCTCTGGAGGGAGTCTATTCCCCATTTCCACAGCTCTTACTGTGAAGAAACCTTTCCGTATTTGGAGATGAAATCTCTTTTCATCTAGACGTAAAGTGTGCCCCCTTGTCCTCAGAGTTGACCGTAAAGTGAATAACTCAACACCAAGTTCACCATATGGACCCCTTATATATTTATACATGGTGATCATACCCCCCCCCTTAATCTCCTCTTCTCAAGAGTGAATAAATTCAGTTCCTCCAATCTTTTCTCATAGCTGAGCTCCTCCATGCCTCTTATCAGTTTGGTTGCCCTTCTCTGCACTTTCTTAATTTCCCTGATATCCTTTTTGATAACTGGTGCCCAAAGCTGAACTGCATATTCCAGATGAGGTCTTACTAATGATTTGTACAGGGGCAAAATGATCTCGCTCTCTCTCTCTCTGGAGTCCATACCTCTCTTAATATAAGAAAGGACTTTGCTCGCTTTGGAAACCGCAGCTTGGCATTGCATGCTATTATTGAGCTTATGATCCACCAAAACCCCAAGATCCTTCTCCGCCATTGATTCCCCCAGTTGTACTCCCCCTAGTATGTATGATGCATGCATATCCTTAGCCCCCAAGTGCATAACTTTAAATTTATCAACATTAAACCTCATGTGCCACATTGTCGCCCAATTAGACAGTGCATTGAGGTTGGCTTGTAAATTGGAGACATCCTGTAAGGACGTTATTACACTGCATTACTTAGTGTCATCTGCAAAGACAGAAATGTTACTTTTAATCCCAGACCCAATATCATTTATAAATATATTAAAAAGTAAGGGTCCCAGCACTAAACCTTGGGGTACACCACTGATAACCTTAGACCATTCAGAGTAACCACTCTAATGCACTCACCTTACTTTTTGACCTAAAAAATCTTTTAGGTCCAATGAGTTTTTCCCTTTAAGGGGGTCTATCTCCTCACGACTGGACTCCCTTCACAGAATCATACTGAACCCTCCATACATGTCTATGACAGGTACATGAATTGGTCGAAAGCACTAACATTTCCTTGACAAATTCAAAAGGGTGTCTAGGTATATCTAATATTATTGGTTCAGTGGTATAACATGCCACACACCTTTGCAAAACTATTCGAGTCGGCTGCCCAGATACACGGGTTGAAAAATAAAACTATCACTAATTGACAGAAGCCTGATTCACATGAATTATGCTATTGATATTGATAACCTGCTTGCTATGTTTTTAGAAATGTGATGACATTGATCCAGAAATAAAAGCAAAACCAGTCATAAATGAATTTCTGCTCAGAAAAATAAGCCTACAAAAAAAAAGAAACTCAGACTTTATATAAAATCTGGACCTGACAAGAAAATATGATTGAAAGCTTTACACATACATATTGAACTATATCACTGAACATACTGTATACTTTTAATTGAAACTGGTAGCCTCTGTTTTTTCAGTACAGTTAGATCATATCTGCATATCCCCGCCATAAGAACAAATCTAGGGCCAATTATGATTTATCTTGCAGCAGTAAAGTAACAGAAAAGTGAAGCTCTTTGTGGTACTTACAGCATGAGGGTCAGCTTGATCTTAGATCTCATGCCTTGCCACGTTTTTTTTCTGAATGACTTACTCAATGCAATACCCATGAGTCTTAGCTACAGCTCTTCAGATTAATGAAAGCAAATGTTATATCCCCTCAGGTGTGTGAAATGAAAACTTAACACAGCCAGCTGTTAAATAAGCCCATTTAGCACAAAAGTCACTGTGTTACAATGCTTTAGTGAAGGTAAGACTACACATCAGTCAACTAGGGGAAGACACGGTATATATTTTAACAGTATACTAGAAAATGATAACTGATTTTTTTTGCAGGCAATGGAAAGCCTCCCACCTGCCAGATATTTTTAAACTTTACATCTTCCACAGAGTCTAACATAAATTAAATGCCCTTTCTAGAAAAATAATTGACCTTCTGGCACCTTTCGTAATCTGAAAGTAGTTAGTTATTATGCAATATATATATTATATATATATATACACACACACACACACACACACACACACACACACACACACATACTATAATCATTTTTGGTATATTAGGTCGGTTTGAATGTTTTTTCTGAGTTTTGTCTGAATCAGTGGAGAAACTCAAAGCTCTCTTTCTTTATAGTATTTCCTACTGTATAAAGTGCTGGAATTTCTTCGTAAAAAGCTCAGCATGCTCTGCAATATAGCTATTATGGGAGTGTCTTTTAATAATGTTTTAATATAACATGAAGATTTATTATAAATAATTAAAACTAAGAAGTGTATATATACTGGACACAGGCACAATTTTCATACTTTTGCATCTGTTTGCCACCAGAATAAACCTAAAAGGAAACAATCCAAATGAAAAGTACATAAATATCAAGTACAAATTTTAGGAACTGCAACCATTTTCATACATTTAACAAATGAATATAATCATAAATAAAAATTAGTTTTTAACCGCTTCCCGACCGCCTAACGCAGATATACTGCGGCAAAATGGCACGGGCAGGCAAAATCACGTGCCTGTACGTGATCCTATAAATGCCTGCCCGTGGGTCGCGAGCGTGCCGCCAGCGGCACGCTCGCGACCCGGTCGGGAGCTCCGTGACCCCGGCCGCGGGACCAGCGGACCCGATCGCCGCTGGTGTCCCGCGATCGGGTTACGGAGCTGAAGAACGGGGAGAGGTTTGTTCCCGGTCATCGGGAAAGCCAATCAATGACGTCAGACGTCAGCCCCGCCCCCTGATGTATAAAAAAACACACACGTCACAGCCCATAACCCCTCCCCTCCCCCTAGTGGTTAACCCCTTCACTACAACTGTCATTTTATACATGAATCAATGCATTTAAATAGCATTGATTGCTGTATAAATGACAATGGTCCCAAAAATGTGTCAAAAATGTCCGATGTGTCCGCCATAATGTCGCAGTCACAATAAAAATCCCTGATCGCCGCCATTACTAGTAAAAAAAAAAAATATTAATAAAAATGCTATAAAACTATCCCCTATTTTGTAAACGCTATAACTTTTGCGAAAACCGATCAATAATCGCTAATTGCGATTTTTTTTTACCAAAAATATGTAGAAGAATACGTATCGGCTGAAACTGAGGAAAAAAAATGTTTTTTTATATATTTTTTGGGATATTTATTAGAGCAAAAAGCAAAAAATATTGAATTTTTTTCAAAATTGTCGCTCTATTTTTGTTTATAGCGCAAAAAATAAAAACCGCAGGGGCGATCAAATACCACCAAAAGAAAGCTCTATTTGTGGGGAAAAAAAGTACGCCAATTGTTTTGGAGCCACGTCGCACGACCGCGCAATTGTCAGTTAAAGCAACGCAGTGCCGAATCGCAAAAAGGGGCCTGGTCCTTTTGCTGCCAATTGGTCCGGGGCTGAAGTGGTTAATATTTATCCGTCTGCTTCTGTCTTCTGTCACATCATCAATAAACACCAATGACCCAGGTCCACTGGAAGCCATGCATGCCCATGCCATAAAGCCATCTCAGGAGATTTCTGATTTGGCATGCCAGTAACTAAAGAACAAATTTGGAAGACATTCTCCTAAAATGTTGTAATCCGGGGGCGGGTCCACTATATGTGGATCATTGTGCTTTTATCCCCCCCCCCCCCCACCGCAGTTCCAACACTTTTCAGGATAGTTTGAGAATATTCTGTAAGGCCTCGTAGGGCATCTATACCACCTGGTTAATGGTTTGTAATTCTTTTCTTGTATAAATGTCGGGAGACTAGATTTAAAAGTAACAAATAATGACTTTTTCCAATCTTCTGTGGCGATACTATAGCCCAATTCCCTCTCCCACTCTCTGGTATAATATGGCTGGTTAGGAAAGGCATAGGACAACAATATATCATATATTTTTGAAATAGTGTAAGAACACTCTGGAAGTCCATTGCATAGAGATTCAAATGGAGTTAAATCCCAATGGGGTGAGCCCTTTTCCAGAAAATTTGTATAAAAGTGCTGAAGTTGGAAATAGTGTAACCAACAACGTGGATAGTTACACTCTATAGTTGCTATTATATTAAACGATTGGAGTCCCTTAGTTGTAAGCGCTTGTTTGATTGCTGAGGGGGCCAAAGTTGTCCATCGTAAAAACCTAGTCGAGGATAAACCCGGTGGAAATTCTGGGTTGCCCATGATTGGAGTGAATGGGCCAGAGGTTGAAAAGATACTTTTCGATTGGTTAATAAAGATAATGTCAGAGGTGGAAATGTTTGTCTAGAGGGGCGAAATTCAGGCTCAATCCATGGAAGAGAGATCAAGGGAACGGATGTTATATCCTGCTCAATAGTTACCCACTGTTTTAATTTACCGTGATAAATCCAATCCACTATTCTAGTCAATATGGATGCTATATAGTATAATTCCAAATGCAGTAAACCCGCTCCCCCTCTGTTTTCCGCTTTACTAAAATGTCAAAACGGAGTCTAGCTGTGGAGTTTGGCCAGACATATCCTAATAAGCTTGATCGTAATAAACGGAAGAACACCCTTGTAAGTGTTATAGGTAGCGTTTGATATAAATATAAAAAAACAAGGTAAGATATCAATCTTGTATATAGCCATTCTCCCTAGCCAGGAGTGTTTCCCCCTGGCCCTGAGCTGAAGTTGGCTAGTCACAGAGTTCAGCATAGGCAAGTAGTTCAATTCATAGATCTTATCCTCTGTAGAGGAGATATTGCTGCCTAAATATTTAATAGAGTGAAGTTCCCACTGAAATTGGAAGTTGGATTCCAATGTTTCTTTCTCGTTTAACAGTAGTGTAATATCAAGACATCTGGATTTCGTAACATTTACTTTAAAATTGATATGAAATCCAAACTGTTCTAGTTCATGCAATATGCTTGGTAAAGCTATTCTTAGGTTGGCTATCTACCATATTTATCGGCGTATAACACGCACCCCAAGTTTAGGAGGGCATTTTATGGAAAAAAACTTTTAGGAGGGAAGTTTAGGGAAAAAAAAAAACTTACATTTAAGCGTCATTTGCAGCTTGCCCAGTGTCATTGCAGCTTGCCCAGCGTCATTGCAGCCTTGCCCAGCGTCATTGCAGCCTTGCCCAGCGTCATTGCAGCCTTGCCCAGCGTCATTTGCAGCCTTGCCCAGCATCATTTGCAGCCTTGCCCAGTGTCATTGTAACTTGCCCAGTGTCATTGTAACTTGCCCAGCGGCATTGCAGCTTGCCCAGCGTCATTGCAGCTTGCCCAGCGTCATTGCAGCCATGCCCAGTTTCTTTGTAACTTGCCAGGGTCATTTAAAGTTCGGGCCGGGTTTAAATTTCCCGCCGCCGAGACTCTCTGTCGAGTGCGCCGCCAAAAAAGACCGAAGCGCCCCCGGAAAAAGGCCGAGCCAACTGTTCAGCTCCGCTCGCGGTCCCGCCTCCCTGCTGTTTCCGGAGCGAGCACAGGGAGGCAGGACTACGAGCAGAGCCGAACAGTCTGCTCGGTCTATTCCGGCGCTGCTTCGGGTTTTTTCGGCCGCGATTCGGTCTTTTTCGGCAGCGCTTGCTATTTTTCGGCGGCGCTTGCCATTTTTGTCACTTTTTTGAGGGGTATCGGCGTATAACACGCACCCACGACCTTCCCCCGATTTTAAGGGGGGAAAAGTTCGTGTTATACGCCAATAAATACGGTATATAAGTAAATCATCCGCAAAAATGCTTAATTTATCTGAGCTATTGCCCACCTGAAATCCTTGAATAGATGGATTAGACCGAAGAGCCATAGCCAGATGTTCCATAGCTAAGATGTACAAGCATGGTGATAACGGACAACCCTGGCGTGTCCTGTTAGAGATATTAACAATATGGGACAATATCCCATTAACCCTTATTCTCGCTGAGGGAGCAGAGTATAGAGCCATTATTTTTTATATAAATTCCATCGGGAGACCTACTTGTTTTAAAGATACTATCATAAATCTCCAATCCAGGCGATCAAAAGCCTTCTCTGCATCTAGCGAAAGAAGACAGAGTGGTTCTTGATTTTCCAGGCATATTGTATCAAAAGGCTTGTCTTTAAAATATTGAGTCTTTTTCTGTTTTGGCAATAAGGGTAATTTGTGCCTCCTGTGTTTGCTTAGTAAATGGACAGTCTGATTTAATTTCATTATATAGGCTACAAAGAACAGGACCAAGGACATCGCAATACTGTTTATAAAAAAAACTCACGGGAACCCATCTGGTCCAGGGCATTTACCTTGTTTTAGGGATTTTTTGGCCTGATTAATTTCTTGAAGTGAAAAAGGGGTCAAGAGGCTTTTTGCCTCTTCTTCTGTTACACATGGTAAAGCTGTATGTTTTATATATATATTTAGAAAGTTGGGAGTCATTAAAATTGTCTGAATTGGATATATTTGTGTCTCTTAAATATTACAGTGAAGAGTAATAATTATGGATGGTCGAAGCTATTTGTTCTGAAGCGTGCACAAGACCTCGCTGTGGGCCTCGAAACTTTGAAATATAGTGCCCAAATTGTTTTTTAGAAATCGAGCGTGCTAAAGCCTTGCTGCACTTGTTACCATGCTCATAAAGAACTTGTTGTGCACATTGACTATACTTCAAAAAGGCTCGATCAAGCAGGGAGCGTAATTCGGCGCTTTAGTTTATGTTTTATTTCTAATTTGTGGATTTCCTTAAGCAGAGAAGTTATTTTAGAAGCCCTTTCTCTCTTCATTCTAGTGCCATGCAGGGGCACCGCCCTCCTTTCCATGCGCCCGGCCCCTTTCAGGATGCCGGACGCATGGATTCCTATGGCGGGGGCGGGTGGTACTTTTTGAAGCACCTGGATAGAGCCAGAGGCTCTAAAAAGGTTTCAAAATAGGGTGGGCTCAGGGCACAGAGAGTGCGCCCTGATTCCACCCAATTGTGTGATAATAGCAAATAAATTTTCGCTATTTTCACACTAACGCTCCTCCCCGCCAATCAGGGAGGCAGGTCGTCAGACCTGTTTCCCGATTGGCCAAAGTGCCAGGGCATCCTATTGGATGCCTGGCGCTTAGGAAGAGGTGGCACAGAGAAGACACAAGGACAGACATCCCTGCCACCATGGCTGTTCTGGTGGACTCAGGACTGGCGGTAAGTGCCGGACCACCTACGGGGGGGTGCTGTCAGAGAGCCGCCAGTGGGAAGGCTGTCAGCCGCGAGCGGGGGCCATCAGAGCCGCGATTGGGGGGCATCAGAGCCGCGAGCGAGGAGGCCATCAGAGCCACAAGCGGGGGAGCTGTCAGTGCCACCAGCGGGGAGAGCCATCAGAGCTGCGAGCAGGGGGACCATCAGAGCGGCGAGCGGGGGGCCGTCAGAGCGGTGAGCGGGGGGCCGTCAGAGCCTCGAGCGGGGGGAGCCGTAAGAGCCGTGAGGGGGGAGCCATTAGAGCTGCGAGTGGGGGGCCATCAGAGCCGTGAGCAGGGGGGCTATCAGAGCCGCGAGCAGGGGGCCATCAGAGCCACGAGCGGGGGGAGCCATCAAAGCCGCGAGGTGGGTTGGTGGGCACAGTGGCTGCATATGATGGGCACAAGTGGCTGCATACTGCATATACTGGGCACAAGTGGCTGCATTTGATGGGCACAAGTGGCTCCATTTGATGGGCACAAGTGGCTGCATTTGACGGGCACAAGTGGCTGCATTTGACGGGCACAAGTGGCTGCATTTGATGGGCACAAATGGCTACATTTGATGGGTACAAGTGGCTGCATATACTGGGCACAAGTGGCTGCATTTGACGGGCTCAAGTGGCTGCATTTGACAGGCACAAGTAGCTGCATTTGATGGGCACAAGTGGCTGCATATGATGGGCACAAGTGGCTGCATTTGATGGGCACAGTGGCTGCGTTTGATGGGCACAATGGCTGCATATGATGGGCACAAGGGGTTGCATTTGATGGGCACAAGTGGCTGCATTTGATGGGCACAAGTGGCTGAATATGATGGGCACAGTGGCTGCATATGATGGGCACAGTGGCTGCAATTGATGGGTACAGTGAGGCTGCAATTGATGGGCACAGTGAGGCTGCAATTGATGGGGGGGTTCAATATTTTTCAGTTGGTTTGCACCCCCCAAAAAATTTGGAGCACCAGCCGCCACTGGTGTCATGTGAGATCAAAACTCCCCTCAATACACACTTCAATGCTTCCCACATTATAGTGGATGTAGTTTCATATCCGTGATCTATCAGAAAAGATGAAACTGTCTCCGCTATTGCTTGCTTTGTTATTGAGTCATTCAGTAAATTCTCGTTTAATCTCCAAGTTGATTTCGATAAACATGTTATTTGGAAGTTTCACTGAGAAGCATAGTGGGGAGTGATCCGACCACACCGGTACACCTATTGCAGACCATGGCTCCCAGTCTAGCATATGATGAGTAATTAAAAAATAATCTATCCTGCTATATGTAGTATAAGAAGCTGAATAGCATGTGTGATCTTTATCGTGGGGGTGCAAAATGTGCCAAACGTCCACTAATTGAAGCGACTAAAACAAGTGCTTCAATCTTTTCAGACATAAGTAAGAGATTTGTGATTTACCTGTCGAATTATCTATTAGTGGATCCAGGGTTATATTCAGGTCGCCACCTAAAATCAGTGATCCCTCCTGAAATTCTCTGAGCTTAATTAATATAGAGGTTAGCATAGTTGCTTGTCCTTGATTTGGTGCCTAGATATTTTCCAGCGTGAATGGCTGGCGAAAGATTTTACATTTAACAAAAATATATCTACCCTCAGGGTCAACAAGTTCCTGAGCATCAGAGATTGGGATCGATGAGTGTACACCAATCGCCACTCCCCTAGACTTGCTCCTAGGATTATTGCTCATAAACCAGGAGGAATAATATCTTGAAGGCATTTGTGGAAGTGATGTAGATTTAAAATTTTCCTCTAGGGTTTCCTCTAGGAAAAGAATATCTACCTTTTGCTTCTGCATCTCATATATTATCTGAGATGTCTTTTGTGGCATATTTAGACCTCTGACATTCCAAGTTCCAAATTTAAGGGACTTCATGGCGGCTGAAACACAAACCTTAAAGGGTAATCTCTGGTCAGCGGGACAGCTCCCCAGGCAGACTCACATGGAGAGGACAGAAAAAATACTTAAACAAAAATAAAAAAATAATGAGAAATAAAACAAAAAAGAACAAGAAAAACATTTCTCTCCCGTAAGAATCTGAGTCATAGTGGATAGCACTGACAACTATTACGCCGGTGCTCAGGGCGAGTTATTCCTTTCCCACCCCCCCCCCCCCCCCAAACAATGGGATGCACCCCAGCCCCCTACCCACCCTGCCCCACACACAGTAAATCATTCCAATATGTATCCAGCAGTGACCAGACCATTTAGGTAATAAATAGTAGTAAATCACTGCTGCTTCTAGTTCCCCACTTACTGGCTGACAACAAATTAGGGTAAGCATTATATATATATATATATATATAGGCCAGGCCAGCTAAACAAACAAGAACATATTTTATAGTTAGGCAGTGACCATATAAATGCCTGTAGAGAGATTGTATTCCTTTCCATTAGTACCTAACACAAGTCGAGTAATTTAAACTACATCTTGTATAGGCTACCTCCTTTATTATATTCATGACGGAACAACCGGCCACAGTATTATTCCACTAAAGTTTCATTTCTGATTCTTAAAAACATACATAAATTTGTAACATGAACCATATTAGGATGCTCAGGGGACTACAAGCAGATGGAGGCTCAAGCTGTAGATCATAACACTCTGTAATCAAAACGGCAATACTACCCCCCAGTTCTTGTTGGAAACTGAACAAATACTGAGCGTTCTTGACTATTCGCAGCATGTGTTATTCGGAAAGGTCTCAACAGAGCAGAGCCATTGATTAGAGCTATTTGTTTCAATTTGTCTAGGATCAGGCTGTATATTGTGAGGGAGAAAAAAATCATAACAGGTTGTTTCAATATGCAAGACCACAGCACTGCTATTTTCTATGTTCTACCGGAAATAGTTATATGTTTACAGACAGTATTTGGAAATTCGAATGTATATGGGATATGTTTTTGCTTGCCATCACCATCATACTCATTAGCAGCACTGCTGACATGTTGGCTTCCACACATTTTAGTCACGTGACATCAACTTGCTGGGCTGGATATTGACACATATATGAATAATGGAAATATAGAAAGGAGAGCCAAATCAAAACTGGATATAAGAGTGTAAGATAATTGTAACTGTTGGTAAAAAATAATATAAAACCAGCCAATGTGTTTCAGGGACAACACTACCCCCTCTTCATCAGGGCTACAAGAAAAAGAAAAATATATAGTCATGATGGGCTACAAGAGTACCCCCCCCCCCCCCCCAAAAAAAATGCTATGGTTGGTTTTATATGTTTTTTTTTTTTTTACCTACAATTAAATTTGTCTTTGACTTCTTTATTCATCTGTGGTCTAGTGCACTTTTCTGTAGTTTGTGCTACTGTAGGGTGCCCATCAAGAAAAGCCTTGCTGTGTGGGAGCTTCCTCACCACAGCTTTGGCGCAGTATTGGTGCAGTAAAAGCTTCCTTCTGCCAGCTCAACCATGCAGCTCTTTTTTTTCCCAAGCATCGTTGAACTGTGCTCCTTAAAAACAACCACACCGTCTTTTTGGAGAGCAGCCTGTATTTCTCCTGCGGTTACCAGTGGGTTTTTGTTTGTATCCTGATGAATTCTTCCGGCAGTTGTGCCTGCACTCTTTCTTGGTCTACCTGACCTTGGCTTGGTATCAAAAGAGCCCCTAATTTTCCACTTCTTAATAAGTGATTACACAGTACCGACTAGCATATTCAAGGCTTTGGATATCTTTTTATATCCTTTTCCATTTCACACATGACTCAGTGTCTAGCCTGCTTAGTGCATCCATGTGAGAGCTAACAAACTCATTGACTATTTATACACAGACACTAATTGTGATTTAAAAAGCCACAAATGTGCGAAATTAACCTTTGTCTGTAATAAGGCCAAACATTCCAGGGTAGGTAATTTTTTATCAGGGCCATTTGGGTGATTTCTGTTATCATTATGATTTAAAATGGATCTAAAAAATGTGATAATAAATGGCTTTGTGTGATTGCTATCCTTAAATAAAAGATAGCTTTTTGGCATGATCAGTCATATTTTCAATATTAATGCTAAAAATTCACAATTTCTGACAGGGTATGCAAACTTTTGAGCAGAACTGTAGGTGTCCTCTGTGGCTCCTGGGACCTATGGAGTCCTGCTGGAGTCTCCACTACATATGTGCTCCCTTTTAGACCTACAATCTTATATGTAGCTGTTCCCAGCAACGCACACACAGGCAGAACGAGAGGAACGCTTTACCTTCAAAGCCACGCCTTTCCTCCTCTTCCATAGCAGTAATTGACAGCCACTCCAATGTCTGTGTGGCTTTGGCTCTGTGTTTCTTTTGGGAATGGGCGCATGTAAGGTTGTAGTCCTAAATGGGAGCAAGCCGATTGTGTAGACTCCGGAAGGACTCCATAGGTCCTAGGCAGGCACAGTGATATGGTCCAGAAATATTTAGACAAAATAAAGGTGGATAAAGCATGTGGACCAGATGGCATCCACCCTTGGATCCTAAAAGAATGGAGCTCTGTCATTTCAAAGCCATTGTTTCTAATTTTTAGGGACTCTTTAATGACTGGAATGGTATCATTGGATTGACGTAGTAAACCAAGTAACTATAGACCTGTTAGTTTAACTTCAATAGTCGGAAAGATACTGAAGAGAGACAAAAGACCACATAGATGAGTTTTTGCTGGAAAAATATATTTGAAGCAACAGACAGTATGGATTCATGAAAGACAGAAGTTGCCAAACAAAACTGATTTATTTTTCTGAGGAGGTTAGTAAAACCTTGGACAGAGGGGTGGCTGTGGACATAGTAGTATACTTGGATTTTTCAAAAGTGGTTGACACAGTTTCCCACACACGACTAGTAGACGAAGTCTACAGGCTTGGAAAGATCAGTTTGTAAATGGATAGAAAACTGTTTAAAAGATAGAATTCAGAGAGTAGTGGTTAATGATTCTTACTCTGAATGGTCTAAGGTTATTAGTGGTGCCCCCCAAGGTTCAGTGTTGGGACTCTTAATCTTTAATATATTTAAAAACTATATAGGGTCTGGGATTAAAAGTACAATTTCAGTCTTTTCAGATGACTCCAAACTATGCAGTGGAATAACGTCCTTACTTACAAGCCAACCTCAATGCACTGTTTAATTGGGCAACTGTGTTGCAAATGAAGTTTAATGATGATAAATGTAAAGTTATGCACTTGGGAGCTAAGAATATGCATGCATCATACATACTAGGGGGGGAGTACAACTGGGAGAATCTATAGTGGAAAAGGATATGGGGGTCCTAGTAGATCATAAGCTTAATAATAGCATGCAATGTCAAGCTGCGGTTTCCAAAGTCCTTTTTTTTTACGAGCTCCTGAGAGAGAGATCATTTTGCCACTATAAAAATCGTTAGTAAGACCTCAACTGGAATATGCAGTTCAGTTTTGGGCACCAGTTCTCAAAAAAGATATTGAGGAACTGGTGAAAGTACAGAGAAGGGCAACCAAACTTATAAGAGGCATGGAGGAGCTCGGCTATGAGGAAAGATTAGAGGAACTGAATTTATTATCTCTTGAGAAGAGCATATTCAGGGGGCATATGATCAACATGTAAAAATACATAAAGGGTCCATATAGTGAACTTGGTGTTAAGTTATTCACTTTAAGGTCATCACAGAGGGCAAGGGGGCACTTTTTACATCTAGAGGAAAGGAGATTTCTCCAAATACGGAAAGGTTTCTTCACAGTAAGCCCCCGTACACACGGTCGTAAATTCCGACCACAAAATCCGTCTGATTTTTTCCGACAGATTTTGCCCGACACTGGTGTTGCATACATTCTGAACGTGGTGACGTTCGTTGCGTACGACGGAACTACATAGAGGCTAGTAGCCAATAGCTTTGGTCTCATAATTTGATCTGCGTGGCACTTTGTCCGTCGGAATTCTCTACACATGATCGGAAAAAGTCCGATCGGATTTTGTTGTCGGAAAATTTGAGAGCAGGATCTCAAATTTTTTCTGACAGAAATTCCGATGGAAAAAGTCAGATGGAGCCCACACACGGCCGGATTTTCCGACAACATGGTCCAATCGGACATTTTCCGTCGGAATTTTCGACCGTGTGTACGGGGCATAAGAGCTGTGAAAATGTGGAATAGATTCCCTCCAAAGGTGGTTCTGGCCAGTTCAGTAGATTGCTTTAAAAAAAAAAGGCTTGGATTCTTTCCTAAATGTACATAATATAACTGGGTA
The DNA here is from genome assembly GCA_028564925.1 of Lithobates sylvaticus. Taxonomy (NCBI): domain Eukaryota; kingdom Metazoa; phylum Chordata; class Amphibia; order Anura; family Ranidae; genus Lithobates; species Lithobates sylvaticus. The sequence continues at coordinate 103,933,119 of CM053031.1, read as the reverse complement.
CTAACATTTATAGGTAAAGTTGATCCAGGGAATATCGCCTCTCAAGGGATCAGGAAGGTTTCTTTGTCCCCTGCTGTAGCAAATTGGATCATGCTTTGCTGGGGTTTTTCACATTCCTCTGGATCAACTGCAGGCATAGGATTGTGTATATAGGATTGTATGATTTTTTTTTTATTATTGATGGCACTAGATGGATTTGTGTCTTTTTTTCAACCTAACTATGTAACTATGTAACCAAGTGATTTGGGATGCCTACAATCGGAGCTGGGTAACAGCAGTTTTTATAAATTAAAGAGGTACATTTTCTCTTAAAATTATTACTTGACTTGATAAAGCCAATGTGTTCCTAAATAAAGAGCAGTGTGAATTTTAATGATAAGTCCATTTTAACTAGTGAGCTAATTAATTATTACGTTAATGCATAATGGTATTTATTGATCACAAAAAATATGTACAAGTAATGAGATCTCTTCAGATAAAATTAGCCCATCTTGCATCTTAACAGCTTCTTCAAAATGCTAAAAGTAAAAAAAAAAAAAGTGGAACAACATATCAAAGAATTCTGGGCAATTAGGGCTATTCTAGGCAGTCTCAGTTCCGTTAAGTACAGAACTATAAGAGGACTGTAAAACTGGCAGAACACCAACTGGATAGAACTGTTCAAACAACAGAAAAAATCATAATATACTGCAGCAGAAAAGCAGTTAATGATATTACTGAACACTGACAATGCTTGGATGACAGAGTGCTCTGAACAGCTTGTACCTAGTACATAATTCCCATTAGAATGGAGGAAACATAAGGCCATTTTGTATTATGATACAATAGTGTCTCAATTGTAACTGCACATATCACTACCACAAAGCAATTCATTTCTTCTTCCTAGTTAGCTTTGTGACATCTCCCTGAAAATGTCCATTAGAGCCCTCCAAAAATAGTTTGAAATGTTATTGTAATGTTTCCCTCGGGCTGCATTTACTAAAATGTTCATTTTGCAATTTCTATTTTTATCATACAGGACAACAATACAACTGGGCTTACTTAGTATGCATTACAATGCGCAAATGCACTAACCCCTTGCAGCCAATCAGGTTAGGGCTATTTCTGTTTGCATATCATTATTTATACCTTCAATGGGTGCAAATTTATTGCGTATTGATTCATAAGATTATAAATAGGTTAGAAGTTTACACAGTGATCACCAGGCAAAAAAAAACAATGTATGAAGAAATTGGCATTCTCATGTGGTTTCGGAGGTATTGGTTGGATACCACTGTTTTCCAGATTTATGAAAAGGGCAACATATTTCCTTCTGTACGTATCATGTTTTAAATTACATTTTTCCAGTCTGATAAATTCTGCTTATAAATAGTAATTGTGCATTTAATTTTCTAAAAATTATTTGTGTTTAAGGTTGATCTCCAGGCACATTAAATTAATGGTTGAAATACATATATGTTAGCTAGTTTGCCTGCCAAAAAGATGTGTATAACTGTCCCCTCCACACCCATACTGTGCAATTCAACAGTAAAACAGAAGCAGCAGAAAACCTATGGGAATCATCTCTCTGCCACTCTGCTCTCTCCTCCTATCAGGATGCCCTTTGCCCTATGACACACCTGATTGGCTATTTGTGCTGCTTTTTCATCCCTCTCTGTGAGCTTTGCTGTGCAGGGACTGCAAGAGGCTGATACCAAGTCAAGTAAAGGTACGTACTCTATGTACATTTAAAGAATACATGTAATGATGTAATAAAGATTACAGAGCAGCATTCATTTGTATCTTTTATATCCACTTACAATAGAGTTCATCTTTAAAGTAGCATTAAAGGTTCTTTTTATTTCCTTTTAAAATAACAAACATGTTATATTTACCTGCTCTGTGCAATGGTTTTGCACAGAACAGCCCCGATCCTCAACTTCTAGGGTCCCCAGCCGACACTCCTGGCTCCTCCTCTTCAGCGAGTGCCCCCATAGAAAGCCGCTTCCTATAGGGGTACTTGTGCTGGCTCGCTCCCAAGCCGCGTTGTCTGCATCCATTGACACAGAAAGGGAGGCTCACCCACCCCCCTCGCTCCTGAAATCCAAGAGAGTTTATAAAATTTAACTCTTATGACCTGTACACACGACCGGACTTTTCCAGCAGACTAGGTCTGACGGAGTTCCCGTCGGAATTCCGACGGACCTTATGAATAAATAATAATAATAATAAACGGACTTGCCCACACATGACCGGACTTTCCGGCAGACTAGGTCCGACGGAGTCCCCGCCGGAATTCCGGATAAGCGAGCCCCGTCGCATGGTATGGATTTTAAGGGAAAGCCCCTACGCCGAAAAAAACGGCGCTCGCTCATCCCCACCTTGCGAGCCCCGTCGCATGGTATGGATTTTAAGGGAAAGCCCCTACGCCGAAAAAAACGGCGTGGGTGGTCCCCCCAAAATCGATACCAGACCCTTGCGGCCCCCCACCCCAAAGCATCTTGTCCCCATGTTGATGAGGACATGGGCCTCTTCCCGACAACCCTGGCCGTTGGTTGTCGGGGTCTGCGGGCGGGGGGGCTTATCGGAATCCGGGAGCCCCCTTTAATAAGGGAACCCCCAGATCCCGGCCCCCCACCCTATGTGAAGCACAAGGTGCTTTGGGGTGGGGGGGCCGCCCCTTTCCCCAAAGCACCCCCCCCATGTTGAGGGCACGTGGCCTGGTATGGCTCAGGAGGGGGGGGCGCTCGCTCGTCCCCACTCCCTTTCCTGACCGGCCGGGCTGCATGCTCGGATAAGGGTCTGGTATTGATTTTGGGGGGAACCCCTACGCCGTTTTTTCGGCGTAGGGACTTCCCCTTAAAATCCATACCAGACCAAAGGGCTTTCCCTCTCGGGCTCGCTGCGATAGGAAAATGTGTTTTTCCCATTGCAGCCAGCGCGGGATGTACAGTGCCCTGTCACCGGGAAACATTCTCGTGGGCAGGTGCGAGGCAGGTCGTATTTTGGTCCGTATGTCGGACCAGCATACAGACGAACGGTTTTCCCGCTAGAAACTCGCTCTGGTGGAGTTCCGGCGGGAAAATTTCTAAAGTCCGTCGGATTTTTGCCATGCAAAGGTCCGTTGGAGCCACACACAATCGGAATTTCCGACGGATTCGTTCCGTGGGGCCTTTGCTGTCAAAAAGTCCGGTCGTGTGTACGCGGCATTAGCTTTGAAGACTGTTAACAATTTATTTGTGTAAAGGGAAGACCAAAGTCAATTGGGAATTAATTTTTAGTACACAAAGTAAAAGATCTTTAGCAAAGATGAGGGTACCCTGCTTTTAGTCAGAAAATCTAATCTAAGAAATTGTCCAAGAAAATAACTTGATATGATGTGGCTAATTTATGCTCCTAGAAAACATACAGTCCTGTTAAAGGTGACAGATCACCAAAATATGTTGACTTTGGTCCTTTCTTTACATCTTCAATCTTCCAGGTCTGTGTGTTTTAAATTACAGTTGATTGATTATCCACCAGAGAATGTTTGGTGAAGAAGATCTCATTCACTGCTTTTTAACTAGGCCCTTCAGGAGTGTGATTTTTTATTTTATTTACTTTCTTGGACCAAAGACACTGCTTTCTACAAGGAGTGGATCATTTGCTTCCTCTACTTACTGTATGTTAATTGTAACTTATGGAATACTGGTTTGGTTGTATTGTCTCAAGCTCGTAATCTATACCACAATCATTTTAAAAGATAAGTTCACCTTTTAAAAAATAAATAAAAAATAAATGCATATCTTTTTGCAAGAAAAAATGTGCATTTATCTTTTCATTGGGAGCCTGGAAAGCATTGCACCTACAATCAGCAGATCATGGGAGCAATGCAGGGCTCATGGGTGTAAGCTGTCCAGCTGTATATCACACAGCCAAGCAGTTATAGACTAACAGGAAGCATCAATGAACTCCCACAGTGCTCAACAACACCGTGCTAGATCATTAAGAACTACAAGCCGGCAGCCAAAAGGCTTGGCCTTGTAGTTTTACATTCATAGGACTCTGTGAATGAATGAGTCCCGCTATGTTCTCTGCAGATTGTGACAGAGAGTGTGGGGGAGGGGTCTCTGTCACAACCCGGAGGGGAGGGGGTGCGGGGGCCGGTGGATTTGTAACATGTCACATGTTACACCCTGAATGTGGGTGTAACATGTAACATGTTACAAAAAGTGAACTTATCCTTTAACCCCTTGACCATCTCCTGGCCTGTGCACACAGACGTTTTCTTTAGAATCTGTCCAACTTCCCTGATCCTTTGGCTACACAAGCAGATTTAATTTAATTAACATATAGTCTATGACCTAAAAGGAGTTGTTCTTTAAATCTTTATGTAATATGTGGAAAATAACATTGATTTTCATGGTAATTTCCAAATGAAATAGCGTAAATTTGCTCTGTAAAGGCTCATGCACACGGGCATAGCAAAATACTGACGTTTATGGGGTCTTGCTGCCAGAAGGCTGGCAGAAAGATGCTGCGTAAAAAGAACACATGTAATAGTCGAGTAAAAAAGTACAAATTTTATTGAGACATCATAAAGATAAATGACAAACAGTGCCAAAAAAGACATATATAGTATAATATCAAAAAAAAACAAATGTAATTGCGATACAAAGTACCCCAAAAACAACACGTCATGTATGTCAGACAGTGGCTGCCCTCATAGAGCTAACGGGCTAGCCTAAGCACACACAGGTGTGGACACCTTACATGTTTCAAACCATTGTAGGTCCTTCTTCAGAGGTTTTTAAGTCGTATGGGTAATAGATTCTACAATGTCATTTTTATTTTCATTATTATATCTCTTTATAGGATATAATTTTCAGTGGATTATGTTGCATGGTTTTTTGAATACTATATTTGTGATCATATGGTTACATCACTGGTTGGGTATAATTCCCAATATTTCCACTAGAAGTCATTCTCTACATGTATACCCCCACAAGTTGCTTGGTACTGGTTGGTCTGATGTCCCCGGTCCAGGCTTGCATAGTTGTCCTATGAGAGTCTTTTTTCATTTTTGGAATGGTCCTTTGCGGCACCCTCTCACCACATGTGGGGGCTGCTCTGGACTCTTATCTGGTCTTAAGATACATGGTAAGTTCCGTGTTTTTCCTTCCTGTCTGTGCTCCATTCTGAAGCACAGGCAATGGCCATACGCGCGTTGGCGGCATGATGATGCAGGATGCAACTCCGCCCATCCTGGGTGGGCTCGCACCACGCACCATGGCGCTGAGGGACCCATGATTGGCATGTTCTTGGTGCAGTGTGTATACTGTAAGAGCTTACTATCTGTTTATATATGATGGATTTTTGGTGCAGTGTATATACCTGCAAGTCTATCATACTGACAGCTGCTTCCAATTGCTGGACAGGCGATTGGGTGACTGATCATCGTATCTGTGTATTTATACCCCATCGGGTGCAGCCAAATGGTAAGCACCAAGCTGAGAAGAGGAGCTCTGTGCTACACCCAAGCACTTGATGCACAGGAACAACAGGTAGATTCCTATACTCTGTTACTATGTATTAATGGCTACATGTCCTTTGGAGTCATGCAGCCATTTCTTTACATCTAACATGAGTTGATGATATAATACTAGAACTACATGATATAGAAGCCTTATACTGTAATGGCTATAATCTTACTATCTGTTATTTATACAGATCAACATGTACCATCACTCTCCTATTTGAACACATGTAAACCCTTGACCTGCCAGGAATTTATCAGCAGGAGTTCACACTCCATAGCTGTTGGGTCCTTGTCTGTGAAGTTTGGAGTGCTTGATCTCCCTCATTGTGTTTCCTCTGTGCATTGTCCCAGCTGTGGGACCGCTGATCATCCAGATGCCAGCCTCGTGATACACCAGTGGGAGCTTTCACTTACCAGCCACGTGCAATAAACATCTGTGCAATTTTGTAAGTAAAGACCATGCAATCCTTACTAACATGTGAAGTAACATTTTTGGCCCTGTTTGTCATTTATCTTTATGATGTCTCAATACAATTTGTACTTTTTTACTCAGCTGGTCTGTCCATTTTACAATCCCTGAGGGGTTCATTGTGCCTCTGGCACTAGGTGTTTTCTTGTGCAATTTGAATAGTGGATTGGACAGATCCGGGTTTTCTTCATACACACACCAATATATAAATATATAAATATAAATGTCCATAAAACTCTCATATTTGTAAAATTCTGCTTCCATTACTCTAACTCAGTTTTCAGCCCTATTACTTACACACATGCATTCGTTTACATGCGCACACACATAAATTACACAGAAATACTGACCGTGGATGCAGATTTTCTAAGCACAATGCAGCTGTGTGCATGGGCCCATAATATACTGTACAATGATACTTAGATACATAGTTGGTGAGGTTGAAAAAAGACACAAGTCCATCAAGTCCAACCTATGTGTGTGATTATATGTGAATGAATGAATGAATGAATAATTTGTATAGCGCTACATTGCGAACTGAATCGCCTCAAGGCGCTGAAAGTCAGTCAGTCAATCAGTATTACATTGTATATCCCTGTATGTTGTGGTCATTCAGGTGCTTATATAATATTGTTTTGAAATTATCGATGCTCCCCTCTGAAACCACCGCCTGTGGAAGGGAATTCCACATCCTTGCCACACTTACAGTAAAGAACCCTATACACAGTTTAAGGTTAAACCTTAACCTAAGTTGTTTACCTATCGTGGGGTCACCAGTATGGTATTTGTAAATTGAAAACATATCCCCTCTCAAACGTCTCTTCTCCAGAGAGAATAAGTTCAGTGCTCGCAACCTTTCTTCATAATATCCTTCACTAATATCCTCCAGACCCTTTATTAGCTTTGTTGCCCTTCTTTGTACTCGCTCCATTTCCAGTACATCCTTCCTGAGGACTGGTGCCCAGAACTGGACAGAATACTCCAGGTGAGGCTGGACTAAAGTCTTGTATAGTGGCTGAATTATCGATTTGTCCCTGGAGTTAATCACCTTTTTAATGCATGCCAATATTCTGTTTGCTTTGTTATCAGCAGCTTGGCATTGCATGCCATTGCTGAGCCTATCATCTACTGGGACCCCCAGGTCCTTGTCCATCCTACATTCCCCCAGAGTTTCACCCCCTATTGAGTAGATTGCATTCATATTTTTGCCACCAAAATGCACTATTTTACATTTTTCTACATTAAACCTCATTTGCCATGTAGTTTTCTCACCCCATTAATTTGTTCAGATCTTCTTGCAAGGTTTCCACATCCTGCCTCCGCAGGATGGACTGCTTAGCTTAGTATCGTCTGCAAATACAGAGATTGAACTGTTTACCCCATCCTCCAGGTCGTTTATGAACAAATTAAATAGGATTGGTCCCAGCACAGAACCCTGGAGGACCCCACTACCCACCCCTGACCATTCCGAGTACTCCCCATTTATCACCACCCTCTGAACTCGCCCTTGTAGCCAGTTTCAATCCATGTACTCACCCTATGGTCCATGCCAACGAACCTTATTTTGTACAGTATTATAGTAACGTTTATGTGGAACTGTGTCGAATGCTTTTGCAAAATCCAGATACATCATGTCTACGGGCCTTCCTTTATCTAGATGGCAGCTCACATCCGCACAGAAGGTTAATAGATTGGTTTGGCAAGAACGATTCTTCATGAATCCATGCTGATTACTGATAATGATCAGTGATGTAAGTAACTCAGTTAAAATAAACTGAGTTACTTAACGCAGTTACTTTAGAGGGTAACGAGTAATCTAACTGATTACTCTTCCCCTCATGGTAACGCAGTTCCCATTACTTGGGCGGCGTTACTGCAATTACATCTACGGCCCTGGAGGCCCGACATGGCTGCGCTGCCTGGCCGTTCGCTCTGCCGCGGGGAGGTGGGCTTTCGCCCGCTGAGCTGAGAAAAGGCTGAGACTCAGAGAGACTGTCTGGACCGCCCCATCCGACCCCCCCCCCTATCCAGAGAGAGCGAGAATGTAGGGAGGCTGGGCGGACACTGAAAAATGAAGTCAGCTGACCAGCTAACACCTTTCAAGTAAGTGACTGTCTGACGATTCGAATTGAAGTGCAATCGATCCATCCCAAGTCCTCCACCACCTCTGCTTCTTACTGATCCAATCCCTACCCACCCACCATCACTTCTACAATAGAGGTGATGGGGGATAGGGTAGGGATGAGATCAGTGGTGGTGGGGGATGGGATCAGTAAGAGGCAGAGGTGGTGGAGGACTTGGGATGGATCGATTGCACTGCAATTCGAAGTACACCACCGCTGCCACCCCCCAAGTATCACCGCTGCCACCCCCCCAAGTACTGTACACCACCACCACTGCCACCCCCCCAAGTACACCACCACCACTGCCACCCCCCCAAGTACCACCACTGCCACCCCTCAAGTACCACCGCTGCCACCCCCTCAAGTACCACCGCTGCCACCCCTGTCACAGTTACTTTGCTGAGTAACTAATTACTTTTCCAATGTAGTAACCGAGTTACTAACGCAATTACTTTTTGGGAGAAGTAATTTGTAACTTAACTAATTACTTTTTTAAAGTAAGATCACCAACACTGATAATGATACCGTTTTCCTTACTAAAATTGTGTATATAGTCCCTTATCACCCCCTCCAAGATGTTAGGCTAACTGGTCTGTAATTCCCAGGGATGTATTTTGGCCCTTTTTAAAATATTGGTGGTACATTGGCTTTTCTCCAATCAGCTGGTACCATTCCAGTCAGTAGACTGTCAGTAAAAATTAGGAACAATGGTCTGGCAATTACTTGCCTGAGTTTCCTAAGTACCCTCGGGTGCAAGCCATCTGGTCCCAGTGATTTATTAACCGCTTGCCAACCAGCCGCTGTCATTTGGTTTGGGAACAGCGTCGCACGACTACACAATTGTCAGTTAAAGCGCCGCAGTGCCATATCGCAAAAAATGGCCTGGTCATTAAGCAGGCAAATCTTCCAGGGCTGAAGTGGTTAATGTTAAGTTTCTCAAGTCTATTTCTAATTCTGTCCTCTGTTAGCCATGAGGGTGCTTCCTGTGATTTGTCATGAGGACAAACACTGCAGTTTTAGTTACTGAAGCCCCCTGATTCCCTCATGAAGACTGAGAATAATAAATTCAATACCTTCACCATCTCCCCATCCTTTGTAACCAGATGTCTTTCCTCATTCTTCATGGGGCCAATATGGTCTGTCCTCCCTTTTTTACTGTTTATATATAAGAATTTCTTGAGATTTTTTTTGTTCTCCTCCGCTACTTGTCTTTTGTGTTCTATCTTAGCCGCCCTGATTGCACCCTTACATGTCTTGTTGCATTCTTTGCAAAGTCTGAATGTTGATGATGATCCCTCAGCCTTGTATGAAGGCCTTCTCCTTTGCTTTTATATGCATTTTTACATTGGAGTTAAGCCACCCAGGACTTTTGTTCGCTCTTTTAAATTGATTTAAGAATTATATTCATAAAAAATGATACATTGTACAAATTTAAACACAGCGTTTTTACGCCTGTGTTTCAAGAGCCTTTAGGAGGTAATTAAAGTGTGGAAGTCTAAAGGATTATAAATATTTTTGGTCTTCTGTAATAACCTTTTGTTAATACAATTTGTAAAATTAAATCAGAGCCTACAGCAATTAATGGAAAAGTACAGCTTATTTATAGGGAGCACCCAAATCAAGAAATGTACCTCTGTATTGTAATCCTGTCTCAATGAACACTGTATTCTTTTCAGGGAAGTAATATTTAGAGTAATTATTGCTGTTTGCCTTAAAGTGGACCTAAACTCAAAAAAATAAAGATTTGCTATCATATAGGGCAGTGATGGCGAACCTTGGCACCCCAGATGTTTTGGAACTACATTTCCGATTATGCTCAAATTCACTGCAGAGTGCATGAGCATTATGGGAAATGTAGTTGCAAAACATCTGGGGTGCCAAGGTTTGCCATACATTAGTTTTTACATACATACATACATTTTTCTGTCTTTGCAGATGACACCAAGCTATGCAGTGGAATAACGTCCTTACAGGAGGTCTCCAATTTACAAGCTGACCTCAATGCTCTGTCAAATTGGGCGACTATGTGGCAGATGAGGTTTAATGTTGATAAATGTAAAGTTATGCACTTGGGGGCTAAGAATATGCATGCATCATACATGCTAGGGGGAGTACAACTGGGGGAATCCGTAGTGGAGAAGGATCTGGGGGTTTTGGTAGATCATAAACTCAATAATAGCATGCAATGCCAAGCTGCGGTTTCCAAAGCGAGCAAAGTCCTTTCTTGTATTAAGAGAGGTATGGACTCCAGAGAGAGAGATATCATTTTGCCCCTGTTCAAATCATTAGTAAGACCTCATCTGGAATATGCAGTTCAGTTTTGGGCACCAGTTCTCAAAAAGGATATTGGGGAACTGGAGAAAGTGCAGAGAAGGGCAACCAAACTTATAAGAGGCATGGAGGAGCTCAGCTATGAGGAAAGATTAGAGGAACTGAATTTATTCACCCTTGATAAGAGGAGATTAAGGGGGGATATGATCAACATGTATAAATATATAAGGGGTCCATATAGTGAACTTGGTGTTGAGTTATTCACTTTACGGTCAACAAAGAGGACAAGGGGGCACTCTTTACGTCTAGAGGAGAAGAGATTTCATCTCCAAATAAGGAAAGGTTTCTTCACAGTAAGAGCTGTGAAAATGTGGAATAGACTCCCTGCAGAGGTGGTTCTAGCCAGCTCAGTAGATTGCTTTAAGAAAGGCCTGGATACTTTCCTAAATGTACATAATATAACTGGGTACTGACATTTATAGGTAAAGTTGATCCAGGGAAAATCCGATTGCCTCTCGGGGGATCAGGAAGGAATTTTTTTCCCCTGCTTTAGCAAATTGGAGAATGCTCTGCTGGGGTTTTTTTGCCTTCCTCTGGATCAACTGTGGGTATAGAATGGGGTTGAACTGGATGGACTTGTGTCTTTTTTCAACCTAACTAACTATGTAACTATGTAACTATGTAACATAACACAGCAACATCTATAGACGTAGAGCACCCAATGATAGAGATGATGTATTTTTCCCACAGAAAAATACCTTTGCACACAGGTACTGCCTAGTATTCCAATGTTTCTCTCCTCTCTCAGTTTCTCTCCCTAACTCAGCTAATGTGACTCTAGTGCAGATCGAGAGGGGTAGAGGAGGGACAAATAAGACAGGCACCCAATGTCCTCCTCATAAACTGATTATGTCATTGGTTGTAAGGATGCTGGAGGATGAAAGGTTGTAATAGGACACAATGAAACCTGTCGCTTTGTGTAACTAAAAGGCAGGCTTCATCCACCCGCTGGCTTATATACAATTTTTGGGCAAATTTTAGACATTTGCAAAGGCACCCCTGCAGAAAACTGAGGGCACCCTGGTTGAAAAAGGCTGCTATACAGATAGGTTAATTGTGTCTAAGCAGTAGCCTGAAAAAAATGTACCTATTGTCTTGACTTCCTCTTAAAAAATATCAGTGGATTTCCTGTGCCTAAGCATGCCTTATAGCTATATATCTGTAGTGCGGGATTTCAAATACTATTGCTCGTGACTTCTAATCCTTCAGAGTAAGATTTGGTGATGTCAGTACTGTGCTGTTCACTGTTCTCCTTGCTGGAGAGAACACTACAGTATAAGGATTTTAATTGCTTCTGCTTCATTCATTCCAGTGATCTGTGCTTTCTGCACCTCTTCTACTACTTTTTGAATATTTTTTCACCTAACATGAGACTATCAGTCAAAAGTAGGACAGCTCAGACACAGGGGAGCAAAGTCCTGTCTCAATCAAGATAGCCACCTCCACACAGGAACAAGAATTAATAAAAAAAAATGTCTGAGACAAACTTTGTCTCAACATTATCTCAAAATAAGCACAGCCAATCATCTTTTACATTTTCATGTACTAAGCTATGTGGAAAAAAATTAAAGATTAATTAAAAAATTAAAAAATTTAAATTAAAAGTAAAATAAAAAATTAAAGCTTTTTGTTGTGGGCAATGGCACCTGTTGAGATAGAATTTGTCTCAGACGCCCCTTATTAATCCCCCACAAAATGTGGGACAAGGAATGGTATATCAGTAATAAGTAAGTGTCAGCTGAAGGGAGCCTACAGTGACTATTCCTTTTACTCTATGCTTTCATTTTTTGATTACAGCTTTCAAAGTTCAGGTCCTTTTAGAAGTAATTTTATGTGTATTTGACATTTTTACATGCTTGCTCTTCCAAATGTTTGCTATTCTATTATTAATGGTGTTTTTTAGATTAGCAGTAGAGTGTGGTCTCAGTGATCCTGGAGATGTGCCATAAAGGGAGTCTATCGCTTGCAAGGAGTCAGCTTACTGTTATGTCAGGTGCAAACGGGGCGAATATTGGCAGAAATCAGCCAGTACAGTCAAAACCAGCCAACATTCAGCCAGTATACAGCTGCCTGTTTAACAGAAGCTGGTCTTACAACCATCTTCTGTTGAATGAGCATGCTGGAAAACCAGCATCCAACCAGCATCAGATCAGCGCTTACCAGCGTGTTCTGGCGGGGGAGAGGGGTCCCCCTGTCAGAACACAATAGCACAGCAGGGGTGATCACTCTACTAACACCGATTGTGTTAGTTCAGGGATCAGCCGCTGGGTTGAATGAAAAAAACATTTGTATTGTGACAAGAAGAACCAATGTGTTCCTCTGCAAAACAGAAAGAAGACCCTATATATATGTAATGAGCTGTTTAATGTACATACTGTATATAATTACAAAATATACCTTGACTTAAAGGGGCTCTTCAGTAATTTTTTCAACTTTCCATCTATTAAAACGTCTGCCCTTGTTTTAACTTTGGAAAGTAACATTTTTTTTTCTGCCAGTAAATACCTTATACAGCCCACTTCCTGTTTCTTGTATGGAAAAAGGCCTAGGCTTATGACATTATGCACAGCTCTCTATCTCACTCTCATTAGAGTTTGCCAGGAAGGGAGGGGGGAGGAGTCATAGGAGGGCCAATGAGAGCTGCAGGGCTGCAGGTGTGCCTCTGTGTAAATCCAGGAAGTGAACAGGCAGCAGCTTCAGCTGCCCACAGCTAAAATAGTTGCAGCCAGACTCAGTGGAGGGAGATTTCTGCAGCATATTTGGCAAGTACAGAATCACAGTATATATGAAATAATATGCAAAATGTTTGGAGGGAAGCTTCAGAATGGCAAAGACATTTTTATTACAAATTATGTGAGCAGACTGCAGTTCCTCTTTAACTGCTTGCCACCCACCTCGCCGTCAAATGACGGCGGGGTGGTGAGGCTCTCATTCTGAGACGACGTCATATGACGGGGCGTGCATCGATTGTGGCCACGCCGTGCAGATCGGACACAGCGCAACCTCGATCTCTGTAAAGAGTCGTGTCCGTGGCTCTTTAACCATGTGATCGGCTATCTCCAATCACAGTCGGTCACGTGTAAACACGGAGATGCCAGTAATCAGCTCTCCTTGCCTCACACTGACAGAATGAGCCCATAAGTGCCACCTCATTAATGTCCACCAGTTCAGCCTATCAGTGCCCAACAGTGCCGCCTCATCAGCGCACATCAGAGGAAGGCGAAAAATTACTTAGTTACAAAATTTACTGACACAACATTTTTGGTCTTTTTTTTTGTAAAAAAAGCAGTGATTAAATACCACCAAAAGAAAGCTGTATTTGTGTGAAGAAAATGATAAAAAATGTGATTGGGTACAGTGTAGCACGACCGCGCAATTGTTATTCAAAGTGCGACAGTGCTAAAAGCTGAAAAATGGCTTGGGCGGGAAGGGGGTGTAAGTGCCCGGTAGGCAAGTGGTTAAAGTTATACTAAAGACTAAATTTATATAAAATAGGTTATACTATTCTGGTCCGTGCAATGATATAGCACAGAAAAGTTGCTTTCCTTCTCTTCTGGCAGCACCTGTCAGAGCTGTTGGCCCCTCCCTCCTTTGGTTACCTACTGTAACCACACCCCCACTCCCTCCTCACAGGAGTTTGACTGACAGCAGCAGGAGCCTATGGAGGTGCTGGAGCTGTAGATAGCGCTGGAGTGGTGACATGGAGCCAGGTAAGTGTTTAGGGATGGGGGAGTGGGACAGTTAGAGGTGTTTTTTTACCCTAATGCAGAGAATGCATTAAGTTAGGCTTTAACACCACTTTAGGGATTTAAACCATCAACACAGATTAATATGTTGTTTATATTAACCTGAATGATTCCAGGCCGGCAACAGGAGCACAAAACTTGCGTTGGAAAATGGTTAAACAGATCCAGAAAGGAACTATTGCTGTTTTAGAGATTTAAGAAATTAGCCAAGTAACATTTACTTCTTTCTGTAAAGGGCGAGAGACAGAGAATGTGTTCACAGAGAGTTGCAGCATCCTTTATCACACTTCAATACATTACAGGTTGGGAACTATGGTATGCCCCCGCCATTGATGTGCTCAATCAGAGACGATGTTCCCTGTCCTTCTTATACAGACTACCTGATCTGTGGGAGAAAAGCCGCAAAGATCTGACCTGATCGTCCTTGAACTGAAATTGTCGATGTATTTATCAGCTGGCGCATTCTAACCTTGCGCCAAGCATTTAATAAGGATTGAGTATTAGTTATATTTTATGTAACTGCAAATGAACTTCACTTATTCAATGGCTTTATGAAAGCCTCAGATTTGGCAGAAAGAATACCGTTGTATAATGACATGTCTGCTATTCAAAAACGTATCATGCAGAGCTGGATGAATTTTAAAGAACAAAAAAATAATACATTCTGATGCTTAGTGGTGTGGTTTAAAAGAGTCAGCCATAAAGAAAAACAAAAATTTGATATTTGGCATTTTATAAAAATATAATGCGTGGTCTCTTATAATATGTTTACAGCCAATTCAAGGTAAAAGTGGTTCAAGTGTGGCAGTTATAATTATGCCTCGTACACACGTACGGACTTTTGCCGGCGGACCTAGTCCAGCGGACAATCCCGCGGGACTTTCCGGCTAGGTCCGCTGGACTTTCCGAGGGTGTGGACTTGCCCACACACGCACGGACTTCTCCAGCGGATAATCCGCCGGCCAAAAGTCCGCGGGACTTTTGAAAATGAACGGACTTGCCCACACACGGAGCAGTCCGTTCATTTCGAACGTAACTTCAGGTTACGTAGCTAGCGTAGGCAGTAAATGCCGCCGCGCTAGCTCCGCAAGCTGGCATGGATTTAAAGGGAATCCCCACGCCGAAAAAACGGCGTGGGGGTTCCCCCCAAATCCATGTCAGACCCTCATCCGAGCACGCAGCCTGGCAGGCCAGGAAAGGGGTGGGGACGAACGAGCGCCCCCCCCCTCCTGAGCCGTACCAGGCCGCGTGCCCTCAACATGGGGGGTGCCCTGGGGAAAGGGGGGCCGTGCGGCCCCCCCACCCCAAAGCACCTTGTCCCCATGTTGATGAGGACAAGGGCCTCTTCCCGACAACCCTGGCCGTTGGTTGTCGGGGTCTGCGGGCGGGGGCTTATCGGAATCTGGGAACCCCCTTTAATAAGGGGGCCCCCAGATACCGGCCCCCCACCCTATGTGAATGAGTATGGGGTACGATGTACCCCTACCCATTCACCTAAGGTGTAAAATGTAAAGTAAAAAAAAACACCCACACTTTTGAAAAAATAGTTTATTGCACTGCTCCGGGGGTCTTCTTCCGTCTTGGGGGTCTTCTCGCCGGACTCCCCCGCCATTTACCAAGCTCTTTTACCGAGCGGGGGAAGTCCGGCTACCTTCTTCGTCGTCGCCGCCGTCTGGGGGTCTCGATCCGCCTTCGGGGGTCTTCTTCCGTCTTGGGGGTCTTCTCGCCGGACTCCTCCCCTCTCTTCTGCTCTTTTACCTAGCTCTTTCATGAGGGGAGGAGTCCGGCTACCTTCTTCGTCGTCGCCGCCGTCGTCTGGGGGTCTCGATCCGCCTTCGGGGGTCTTCCGGGGGTCTCTTCTGTTCTTGCGGCGGTCGTCGTCTTCCGCGCCGCCGGCGCCTTCTTCTTCTTGTCCTCCTTCTTGTCCTTCTTGTTCTTCTTCTTCTTCTGATGTTGACCCGACGCTCTCTCTGCCCGGAATGCCTGTGCCGCTCTGCGCTCGGACTTATATAGGGACATGGGCGACAGGGTCACATGCACATGTCACATGGTGACCCCGCCCCCTTGTGTTGTCACAGTCCCGGAGGATGCTGGGACTGTGACATCGCAAGGGGGCGGGGTCACCATGTGACATGAACATGTGACCCTGTCGCCCATGTCCCTATATAAGTCCGAGCGCAGAGCGGCACAGGCATTCCGGGCAGAGAGAGCGTCGGGTCAACATCGGAAGAAGAAGAAGAACAAGAAGGACAAGAAGGAGGACAAGAAGAAGAAGGCGCCGGCGGCGCGGAAGACGACGACCGCCGCAAGAACAGAAGAGACCCCCGGAAGACCCCCGAAGGCGGATCGAGACCCCCAGACGACGGCGGCGACGACGAAGAAGGTAGCCGGACTCCTCCCCTCGTCAAAGAGCTAGGTAAAAGAGCAGAAGAGAGGGGAGGAGTCCGGCGAGAAGACCCCCAAGACGGAAGAAGACCCCCGAAGGCGGATCGAGACCCCCAGACGGCGGCGACGATGAAGAAGGTAGCCGGACTTCCCCCGCTCGGTAAAAGAGCTTGGTAAATGGCGGGGGAGTCCGGCGAGAAGACCCCCAAGACGGAAGAAGACCCCCGGAGCAGTGCAATAAACTATTTTTTCAAAAGTGTGGGTGTTTTTTTTTACTTTACATTTTACACCTTAGGTGAATGGGTAGGGGTACATCGTACCCCATACTCATTCACATAGGGTGGGGGGCCGGTATCTGGGGGCCCCCTTATTAAAGGGGGTTCCCAGATTCCGATAAGCCCCCGCCCGCAGACCCCGACAACCAACGGCCAGGGTTGTCGGGAAGAGGCCCTTGTCCTCATCAACATGGGGACAAGGTGCTTTGGGGTGGGGGGGCCGCACGGCCCCCCTTTCCCCAGGGCACCCCCCATGTTGAGGGCACGCGGCCTGGTACGGCTCAGGAGGGGGGGGGGGGCGCTCGTTCGTCCCCACCCCTTTCCTGGCCTGCCAGGCTGCGTGCTCGGATGAGGGTCTGACATGGATTTGGGGGGAACCCTCACGCCGTTTTTTCGGCGTGGGGATTCCCTTTAAATCCATGCCAGGTCACAGAGCTAGCGCGGCGGCAGTAACTGCCTACGCTAGCTACGTAACCTGAAGTTACGTGCTAAATGAACGGACTTGCCGATGAGCGGCAAGTCCCTTCATTTCAAAAGTCCCGCGGACTTGCCCACTAACGGCGGGATTGTCCGCTGGACTTCCAAGTCCAGCGGATAATTTGAAAACAAAACCTGAAACTTTAGTCCGCCGTACTTTGGCGCCAAAAAGTCCGCCGGTGCCCACACACGAGGGGATTATCCGCTGGACTTCAGTCCAGAGGATAATCCCGCGGGATTGTCCCTTCGTGTGTACGCGGCATTAGTGTTACTAAACAGGGAGTCTGGATCTCCTTGTCAACAGGGCTTGATAGCTGACTGCACTTCTTGCAGATAAACAGTTTTTTTCTGTACTTGCAGGATCTTTAATATCTCAGGGAGGGTGTAAAAGCAGGCCGGTGAATCAGAATTTTGAGGGTTAATCCACCTCTCCAATGCCCTCTATGGATCGCTTTTCAGAAGGGCAGCAATATAGATGCACCTATAAACGAGCCTTAAAGGGATAAAACAGAGGGAAATGTGCATGCAAAGCAGAAATGAAAGGCATGTTTTTCTATGCCTTACCATATGCTTTAGCAGTGGTTGTAGATATTAGCCACACTTGCAGTACATTCAGTGGCGGCTGGTGCTCAATATTTTTGTGGGTGCAGAAGATCAGTGACTCCCCCCCATGCCGGAGATGGACAAAAGTGATCAGTTGCCTTACCTTAGGAGGCTGATGCTGCTCCTTGCTCCAGCTTGCGAGGGAAGAGCCGTTGCTTCTCCTCCCAGCCAAACAGGCAGTGCTTCTCCTCCCGGCCGAACAGGAAGTGGGTCCTGAGACCCAATTGGCCGGGATTCCGAACACTCCCAAGCCAATCGGGTACCAGGACCCGGTCCCTGATTGGCCGGAAGGAGAAGCAGGAAGACAATAGTGAATTTTAATTTGCTATTGTCACACAAATGGGAGGGCTCAGGGTGCAGTGCTCTGTAAGCCGAGCCCACCCTTTTTTGAAGCCAATTAGGGCCTCAGGCTCTAATCAAGTGCTTCAAAAAAAAAAAAAAACCCCATTGGAATCCATGCGTCCAGCACCCAGCATGTAGATTAGGGGCCCGGGCGCATGGATTAGGGGGTGCCGTTAATGGACAGGCCGCCACTAAGTACATTATTATTATTAATATTATAATACAGGATTCATACATTGCCAACAGTTTACGCAGCACTTTTCAATATAAAGGGGGACTATACAATTACAATACAGTTTAATACAGAAGGAGTATGAGGGCCTTGCCCATGGAGCTTACAATCTAAAGATTGTCTCCAGTGAGTCAGCTAAATCATAGACTTGCATTGTGAGAGTGCAGTAGTAAAACACAATGTGTAGCACAGCAAAACAAGAAGCACAGTCTGCATTTTTAGAAAGCAAATATCGCTGTCTTCATGTACATATATTTTCTGTATATAAAAAATGATATACAGTTAAAGTTATGTACAGTTATATGGGTATTCTGCATAAAAAAATATAGGAATAAACAAGGAATTTAAAGTATCACACATACGTTGATAAGATTATTTACACCAAGCTTGTCACTATATATATATATATATATATATATATATATATATATAATATATATGAACAATAAAATATTATTAATTTCCTTTAAAGTATTCGCTTGAAATATGTTAACTGCCGGGGTTGACCTTTTGAAAATGCTAGCCATTTGTCTTCAATACTTTGAGACACTGACCTGGAACAAGCACGTAGCAGAAGTCGGAGCAAAGTCGAACACCTGATGTGCATAGTTTTGTTCCCTGACGCAAAAAGTGGTGAAGGAATTGAATCAGCTCTTTAAGAAGAGATCAGACATGAGAGCTTACATGTTTTTTCAGTACAGGTTTTCTTTATCAGTAGAAAATATTCATAACTCCTCTGTCCTCTGCTGCCTCCCTTCCCCCATACCAGTATCCTATGCCCCCCTTCCCCCCCATACCAATATCCTCTACCCCCATTCCTCCCATACCAATATCCTCTACCCCCTTCCCCCATACCAATGTTCTCTACCCCCATTCCCCCTCATAACAGTGTCCTCTGTTCCAACTTTCACCCCATAGCAGTGTCCTCTACTCCCCCTTTCCCCCCATAGAAGTGTCCTCTGCTTCCCGTTTCCCCCATAGTAGTAACCTCTGCCCCCATTCCCTTCATACCAGTGTCCTCTACCAACCCCCCTTCCCCCTCATAGCAGTGTCCTCAGCTCCCCCGGCCCATAGCTCTGCCCCTTTCACAACACCTCCCACACAAGCATAAGCATTCTCCTACCTATTTGTGTAGACAGAGGAGAGAGTGGAATAGCACAGTTCAGGACAGAGAGCGGGAGCTGCTGGAATTAACTTTCACATTAAGAAGAAGATGATTGGTTGCTGGGACCAACCTGTGTCCTAGTAATCAATCACCTGCTAGTTAACAAAATAAGTTAACTTGGCCAGCTCTCGCTCCCACTCCTGCCCTCTGTACTGAGCCATGCTGCCTCCTGCTCTGCACAATGCCATGAGGATAAGAGCGGCAGGGGCAGCGGTGGAGAAGAAAGGCAAGGGGAGGACTGGCATCTATGTGGCGGGGGAGGCAAAGCAGGGACCTGTTCATGATCTACCTGTCACCTGCCGGCAGTCGAGTGTCTGAGCAACAAGTTTCAAAATGTATTTTTTCAATAAATATATGAAGCACCACGCTAATTCATACATGTATCATAAAGTAACCCTTTTTCATGCTAAATCATCTTGTCCATTAAAAATGAAAACTGGACTCCAACTTGAGCACTTACTACCCCCCCCCCCCCCCCCCTGGAGCCATGAGTCTAGAGGTAGGGTAAGAACCGCAGGCCAGAGATGCCTTTTATTTATTTTTTCAGATGTTGGTCTACAATTTTTTTTTTTAACAAAGCTGCAGTTGGGCTTTAACATTATACAAGCAGTTATTGTCCGTAGCACACTTGATAGCGTGACTGCAACAGTTCTTTAATGTAATGGTTCTCTAGCAACATACATGTACACTAGCCTATTGGTTACCATTATTATTTATGAAGTTCTTTATCACACAAAGATTATTTTACATGAACAAGACTACTAAGAATTTTGACAACATGGCATATGAAACATTAGGCCCCTTATCATATGACTGGCTGATCAAACCGTGTATGCCTCCACAGAGGGAATTTTTTCGTTACAAAACTGATAGCTCTACTTTGCTCCTGAAAAGATTTCTCTGAACTACCTGTCAGTAATGGCTTTTTCTTTGGAACCTCAGAGAATACACGCTGTGGACACAAAAAAGAAATGTACAGAGTTTGATTAGCAGTCACGTAAAAAGGGTTAAGGCGCTTTGTGAATCTCTGAAAGAATGCAATAATCCCATGGTGGCTTTTGATGCCGATAGTGTTCATGTTTTAAAAAATGTGTGCTGTGAAAGTGAAGTTAAAGGGGAAATGTAAAGGTTTTAGACACTTCAGAGCATCCTGTTTATCAAGTAGATCATGACTAACCTTTATTTTTATGAGGAGCCAAATCTTCTATTCCATACATCTTGGACAAAGGCATATACTATAGGGAAGTGTTCAGATGATGAATTTATACATTACACATGATGAAACATGGGAGATTATG
Source organism: Lithobates sylvaticus (assembly GCA_028564925.1). NCBI lineage: Eukaryota > Metazoa > Chordata > Amphibia > Anura > Ranidae > Lithobates > Lithobates sylvaticus. Next base: position 103,912,176 of record CM053031.1, on the reverse strand, counting down.
AGGCAATTAGTTTGTTTTCTGCACTCCTTTAAAGTAAACAGATTCCAAACCTCGGAAACTGAACTGAGCAAAAGATTTTTTTTTTAATTACATAAGCAGAGGTCATCCTCATTGAAAGCCAAATGTCAATCTGATCAACAATTTGAAAAATGTCAGCTAATTGGACACAAATGCAGTGTTAAATTATTGTGGTTGGGATGATGATCGCATTACATCTATAATTGTTATATATTGAGATCGGACTCGTATCTGCACATTTATCCGTGTGTGTTGAGGCTTCTCATAACTTCCATTGTCTTCATATACCTTCCCGCTCAACATGTATGGAGCCTTCACAAGTATAATGAGAATTTTGGGAAGATACCTACAAGTGTACTGTGACTAGAGATTAAAGTGGATATAAACCCAGATAGGTTTCCCACATCTAAAGGATAATGCACACCACCAGAAATTCATTTATAGAGAAAATGCTATACAAATAAAGTAATAAATAGCTTTTATTTATTTTCATTTCTAGGTCACCTGACTTTTGTTCTTCTTTTCACCTCAGCAATGCCGCATTGAGGGCTGGGCTAACCATCAGGTAGCAATCCCTGTGAGGTAGACCTTATGCTTGACTGCCAGCTCCTCAACTTTGCATGGCCTATCTGAAAAGACTGAAGTGACGTCACCAGGACCTGTGACGTGGCTTAACCTAGACCAGGGCCATGCTGACATGCCAGTTAGGATTACACTCCACAGCAAACTGTAAGTAGAAATGGCTCACTACGTAAAAGGGAGGCATGGGCACCGTGGTGACAGCACTGCAGAGGTTCCAGGTTCACAGAGTATTGACACCATGAACAAGGAAGTAAGAGTGACTGCCCAGATGAAAAAAAAATCTAAAAACTATAAGAGAGGTTTTTTTTGGGGAGGGTTTTTTGAAACTTTGAGTGAGCCCCTCTGCACTTCAAACATCTAACCTTGTGTAGTCGCATTTAAAAAAGAATAAAAATTAAGCTTCTTTACAAGATTGCATGCTTGAAGTGAACAGTTTCACTCCATCCTACTTAAAAGGGTTGTACTGTAAATGAGGCCCTATAGAGCTAATCAGTTCAAATGGGAATGGGTTCCCTCCCTGTAGGAAAACTCCAGTCACTCTGCAGGATCCAATGAAGAGTATACAACTTCTTAATCAGGCACATGGGGGGGGGGGGGGGGTTACTAAAGCTGGTGCACACAGAAGCTGGTGCAGCTGTACATGTCAGAGGGGGTGGGGGGTTCTAACCACACAACTTCCATTGGCATTAAAAGTGGAATCCCTATCTTTTTTCCAGCTGGGTGACTAAAGAGGAACTGCAAGATTTCCAATTGAGCATGTGTTTCCTGTTTTTGGTGGCATGATGTACACTCTGCTTTGCCAAGAGTAAACTGTTGTGTGCCCTTTTTACCACCTTTTTTTTTAAATGGGACAGGTGTTTCATTTTCATAGTATGGTAGAAATGACAGTTGGAGGTTGATTTCTTGCTACATTAGCCATTTTAATGTGTTCACAGCCATTGTGGTATGCAGCATCCACATCAGTCAGAGAGAAACAATAACATGCTATTACTGAAATGTTTTATAGCTGCTGAAAATGGAACATAATGCTGTTTAGATACTTCCAGCCAAAATCAATTTGATGTTGGTGATTTTGTTAATTATGAGCTATTTTCATTAAGTATTAATGAAAACTGACTTCATTTCGACTCCACCTTTGGGAGATATTTATATGTAATGATATATGGTAGCGTAAATTGGATGTAGCAATTTGGCTTACAAGAAGGAACAACACAGAAGTTAATTAAATGCTGATACGTTGCACTACAAAACAAGATATCCCTAGCTGGTGAGGCCATAATGTTTGCTATGCCTTAAAAATGTGAGGGACCTGTTGGCCTAGTATAGAGAATGGGTTTTAATCCCTATAGATTACAGACTTAAAAATGTACCTGTGCTTTGCCCATGCAGGGCAACATATACTCTCCCCAAAAGCTCACCTTTTCTTTGCTCCCCCATCCCCCCCCCCTTATTCTATTCAGCCACTGGGAAGAGGAACCGAGGACCTGTGTAAACCTTGAGTTACCCCAGAGCTTACACAAGGCCCATGACTGTTTTGCCTCTTCCATGTAACAGTGTTGGGCTAATAACCAATGATTTCACATGGGAAGAAGGGAATGAGCAGCATGCATTTTCATATACAAAAGTAACTTTTTTTTGTTCCCAGCAGATAAATGGAGAAGCAGAGGAGTGAAGGAAAAATAAGTACTAAAATGATCTCGTTGCTGTGAAACACATCTTAGCTTTCTGTCATTGCTGATTTGTTTTGAAGGTGCAAGTTTCAGGGCTATCATCAAGATCATTTCTGCACTACTGTGAGCCACTGGCTAGGTAAACATGCGGATGGTATGGTACATCACCAGGTATGTGGAAAACACATGCTTGTTCTACCTTAAAAAGTTAGTGGCAATGGGCAGTAGATATACGTTAGAGCACAAAATTAGGAGAAAAGTGCTTCATGAATTTAAAGCAGCTCAACAAATCTAGCTTGACAGACAAATTGCATTTCTTATATTTTCATGGAATATGCAAGAGATAGTGAAATATATTAGCCCTAATTTGTGCAATTCATGAATCCTGACTAGGGATAAGCGCGATGTTTGAGTCGAATGTAAGTTCAACTTGACCATTGGGTGTTCGCCCATTCGCCAAACAGCAAACAGTATGGGGCGTTCGTGGGAAATTTGAGCGCCGCGGAACGCCCCATAATGCACTGCAAGATTGCAGTGCATTAGTGTCTGATGATTGGCCAAAGCATGCACCTAACCTGCATGCTTTGGCCAATCACAGTGCACTCTGCAGAGAGCCATAATTGGCCAAAGGCAGGGTGCTTTTGGCCAATCATGGCTCAGGGGGACTAAGTCCACGCCCCACACTATATAAGGCTGCTTACATAGTAGTAGCATAGTGTATAGTGTGTGACTGTGGATGGAGATAGATCAAGCGTGTATGTATATATGTGTGTATATATATATAGTCGTATATATATATATATATATATATATATATATATATTCTACATTCAGTGTAGTATATATATATATATATATATATATATATATATATATATATATATATATATATATATATATATATATATATATACACACTCTGCATTCAGTGTTGCCTATATATACAGTGCATTCGGGGGTGTACAGTTTCTAATACACAGGCGGTGTACACAGTATATAATACAGTGTGTACAGTTTATAATACACTTCAGGCGGTGTACACGGTATATAATACAGTGTAGTGTGCTGTGAAAAGAAAAAATCATATCTGGAAGGCCACCAAGGAGAGGCAGGCGCTCACAGGCCACTAAAAGAGGGCAAGCAGCCTCTGTGTATACAGTCAATAGTGGTGGTTGTGGACATGGTGCATCCTCTGCAGGTGGCCGTGGGGCACGCTTGTCCTTTTTTTCTGCTGCTGGCTATGTTATTGAGCCACAACATACAGAAGATTTGGTGTAGTGGAGAACAAAGCCCTCCTCATCCTCTGTCACCCAGGCTCCTTGTCCACAGTTACTCCTTCCGTAGCCCCACCATCATGCACGGAGGAGTCCCCAGAATTATTCAACCAGTATCGGTTACATGCTACCGGAGGATGCGCAGCAATTTGAAGGCTCCGTGGTTGGTTCCCAGGTTGAGGAAGGAAGTAACGTAAGCCTAGAGAGAGGGGGTGCCACAGAAGGACAAGAAACTGGCAGTCATGTTCCCCAAGCTGCAGCACACTGCCAAGTTTGCTCCAGTGACGAGGAGGCAGGGAATGATGAGGTCACTCAGGGCCGTTTTTAAGGCAGGGCAAAAGGGGCAGCTGCCCTGGGCCCTGTCATTGTTGTGGGGCCCAAATCAACTGCTTCATACTTGCCCAACTATCCTGGTTTAAATTCCCTCCTCCCTTGAAGTTTTAGTCCTGTGCTGTGTCCTGATATCTCAGTGTGAAGTGCTGCTACTAATGCTGCCCATTTCTGCCCTATTGTTGTGTACAGATGACTCACCTGCAGACCCTGTATTTACATGTAAATTACCGGCATTCATATGTAAATAGCAACGACATTCATATGTAAATATCAGCGGCCGGTGGCATTGATATGTATATCATGCCCCCCCTGAGGTCATATCCACAGTAATCTCTAGCAAGCAATCAACAAGCAGAAATCATGTGCTGTAACCTCTAGCAACTAATCAGTGAGCTGTAATGTGTGCTGTAACCTCTAGCAACCAGTCAGTGAGCGGTAATGATACACTGTAACCTCTGGCAACCAATCGCAATTGCTGCCTGATCTGATTCAGTAAACTGATTTTGAGTCTAGCTGCTATTTATTGTATGTCTCAGAGCAAGTGGAGAGCAAAACTGGATGGAGGGGGCCGCAAGAAAAGTTTTGCCCAGGGTCCAATCAATATTAAAGAGGGCCCTAAGGTCACTGACCGTACTTGGGTGCCTGAGAGAAGAGAAGAGAAGAGAAAAGTGAAGAGGAGAAGGCACAACTCCGAGGCAGGATGTCCTCCAGGGGCCAGCTTAAGGGCAGCCACCCTATTGCATTACACCGCAGAGCTCCTCAGGTGCAGGGCCCTGCTGACTCCCCGCTGACTTTTAAAAGTTCCTTAGTGTGGGCCTTTTTCGACACGTGTGCAGCAGATAGCACTGTTGCTGTTTGCAACCTATGTCTGAAGTGGATCAAGCATGGCCAGAACAGCAGCCGCTTGGGCACCACATGCTTGACCAGACATATGATGACCTGCCATGCAGTCCATTGGCAGCAGCACCTGAAAGATCAACATCATAGAAAAAAGCAGACTTCTCCTTTCTCCTCATTTGGGATTTGAAACCCTACTATACTTCCAGTCCACTCAAAAACCTACACTGAGAGTATTGAAGGTATAGCAATAGGTGTCACAAGTACTTGCAGCCAATCTGCAGGCGGTGCCTCCGAATGGCTAGTGGAGCCCGACAGTCAGCCACCATCAAACGAACCCCAATGCGTAAGCATGTACCCTGTGTGGGGTCTCTCTCATTACCCCACCTCTGTTTCATGTCTGCATTTACTAGACTATACTTATCTTTTTTATTTTTAGTTATCGCACACGCTTGCTCCTGACGAGTGGCGGCTAAGCCACGAAACGCGTAGAGCTACCAAAGTCGTGTTTTCTACAATTGTACCCAAGTTTCTACAGCCGTTGTATTCTAATTACCCTACAGGATATTGAGGCTACCCGTCATGCAGGCATTACCCCATGTTTTATGCTTTTACATGAATTTCAATTTGGTGTACTGTGGAACCTTTTTAATGTTCATATGATTATTGTATACATATGTTGATATCATGTATTGCCAGTATCTTTTACCAATTGAACTGTTACGATTATGCACATGTTATACTTTTTATGAACTTATTAAATTTTCCCAATTGTTCACCAATCTACTTTATCGCAATTTCGCACTTCATTTAAAGTCCCACCCCCGTTGCTCTCCCCTTTTGACCAGACATATGATGACCTGCCATGCAGTCCATTGGCAGCAGCACCTGAAAGATCAACATCATAGAAAAAGGCAGACTTCCCCTTTCTCCTCATTTGGGATTTGAAACCCTACTATACTTCAAGTCCTCTCAAAAACCTACACTGAGAGTATTGAAGGTATAGCAATAGGTGTCACAAGTACTTGCAGCCAATCTGCTAGCATTACACCACCAGTTGATTTCAGCAGGCAAATTTCCCTACCCTAGATGCTGAACCGTAAAAAGAAATTCGGTCCCAGCCATCCACATGCTCAGCGTCTAAATACTAGCTTGGCTAAATTGCTAGCACTGCAACTGCTGCCCTTTCAGCAGGTAGACTCAGCCCCCGTTCATGAATTTGTGGAATGTGCTGTACCACAGTGGCAGGTCCCAAAACGCCTTTTCTTTTCATGTAAGGCCATTCCGGCTCTCTACTGCCATGTGGAAGGCAATGTTTTGGCCTCGTTGTACAGGGCGGTCAGCAGTAAGGTTCATATTACCACTGACTCATGGTCCAGCAGGCATGGGCAGGGACGTTACCTTTCCTTCACGGTGCACTTGGTAACTCTGCTGGCAGCTAGGAAGGATGCAGGACAGGGTTCAGTGTTGAAGCTTGTACCGCCACCATGCCTCCAAAAAGCTAGTGGTGATTCTCCCACAACATCTGTATGCTCCCCTCCCTCCTCTTTTTCTTCCTCTATGGCCTCTTCTGCAGAATTGTCCTCTGAACCAGCAGTGCTCCCTAAAATCTCATGGGGCTACGCAAGCAGTCAAGCAAAAAGATGTCATGCGGTGCTTGAGTTGGTCTGCCTAGGGGACAAGAGACACACTGGGGCAGAGATTCTGTCAGCTCTGCATGGGCAGGCTCAGAGGCGGATGACGCCACGCCAGCTTCAGCCAGGAATGGTTGTATGCAATAATGGCACCAAAGGTGGCCACACGTTAGTAGAATGGCAACTTTTTCACAGTGTTGAGATTGCTAAAAACTAATTGAGTTTCTATATACAGTGCCTTGAAAAAGTATTCATACCCCTTGAAATTTTCCACATTTTGTCATGTTACAACCAAAAGTGTAAATGTATTTTATTGGGATTTTATTTGATAGACCCACACAAAGTGGCACATAAATAGAGTCCACCTGTGTGTAATTTAATCTCAGTATAAATGCAGCTGTTCTGTGAAGCCCTCAGAGGTTTGTTAGAGAACCTTAGTAAACAAACAGCATCATGAAGGCCATCATGAACACACCAGATAGGTCAGGTGTCTGGTCAGAAAATGGAAAGAGTATGGCACAACTGCAAACCTACCAAGACATGGCATTGTTATTGGTTGCAACATGACAAAATGTGAAAAATTTCAAGGGGTATGAATACGTTTTCAAGGCACTGTAGGTGACCATTTTTAGAGATACATTACAGTGCAGTATATGCATGTATAAATGTATATTGTATTTAACGGCATATAACACGCACTTTTTCCCCCTTAAAATCGGGGGACTGCGAGCGGAGCCGAGTACACAGTACAGTCGGCTCTGTTTTTTTCGGCAACGCTCGCTCCAGAAACAGCAGGGAGGCGGGACTGCGAGCAGAGCAGAGCAGTCGGCTCAGTCTTTTTTGTCCGCGCTCGGTCTGTCTCGGCGGCGGGAAATTTAAACGTGGGCAGGGCTGCAAACGACACTGGGCAAGCTGCAAATGACACTGGCAAGCTGCAAATGACACTGGGCAAGGCTGCAAACGGCGCTGGGAAAGCTGCAAATGGCACTGGGCAAGCTGCAAATGATGCTGGGCAAGCTGCAAATGACACTGATCATTCTGCAATGATGGACAAGGCTGCAGATGCACACTGATGATGGGCATTTAAATGTAAGTTTTTATTTTCCTTAAACTTCCCTCCTAAAACTTTTTTTCCTTAAAATGCCCTCCTAAACTTGGGGTGCGTGTTATACGTTGATAAATACGGTATATACTGTTATGCAGAAGCAGATCACTTCTAATGCCGCGTACACACGAAGGGACTATCCCGCGGGATTATCCGCTGGACCGAAGTCCAGCGGATAATCCCCTCGTGTGTGGGCGCGGGCGGACTTTTTTTGGCCAAAGTACGGCGGACTAAAGTTTCAGGTTTTGTTCTCAAATTATCCGCTGGACTTGGCAGTCCAGCGGATAATCCGGTCGTGTGTAGTATGGTCCGGCGTACCAAAAAGGACGCATGCTCAGTAGCAATTATGTCACGGACTCGCTCGGTCTGGTAAAACTAGCCTTCGTTTTGAAGCTCGCACAATCGTCACGCTGCAGATTTTTTTTTTTTTTTTTTTTTTTTTTCTGACAGCGGGATTTGTATGTTATCGTACTTGAAGAATGATTTTGCCTTGCTGCTTGTATATTCACGCAGAGTACTCCCGAACGTTTTTTCTTCAGCATTCTTTAGTGAAGTTATATATTTGTATATATATATATATATATATATATATATATATATATATATATATTATATTATATATATATATATATATATATATATATATATATATATAGATATAGATATAGATATAGATATAGATCTAGATATAGATATAGATATAGATATATATAGATATAGATATAGATATAGATCTAGATATAGATATCCAAATCACCAAATGAAAAATATATCTATATTTCTCAATAAGCCAAAAAAAATATATATCGATATCTACATATATATATATATATAATATATATAGATATATAGATCTATACGTGTATAAAAAATATATATATATATATATATATATATATATATATATATATATATATATATATATATATATATATATATATATATCTATATATTATATATGTACATATATCTCTATATAGATATTTTTTATTATTTGTTGGTTATCAAAAGGATTAGTTATTACACATGATACAATTGTGGAGTCAGCAGAGCTTGCCCTTAATTCAGATCTTAACCCTCACCTTTCCAGCGACTGCACTTGCAGTTCCATTGAAGTTGCACTTTACACTTGTATTGTCAAATGAATGTTTAGACATGTACCTGCCTACTCCTAAAGAAACTATGTTTTTGAATAACAAGCACGTATATCATTATTTGATGAAAATTAAATGACCATTTATTCTGGTTAAAACAAACAAGGCAAAACAAAATAGGAAGGCAACACTGGAGCCACTTGTAGATTTTGTGAAGACTTTTTGCCCCAACGGCAGACACCAAGTTTGTGAAGCCAAAAATTAAGCTTGGGCACATTTCATACAATATAGGGAGCACAAGAAGATTGACCAGGAATCAGACAGACCAGGAACAGCAGCAGATGACATCTATGTCCCCAAGCTGTGGCACTACAACAGCCTGTGTCTTCTGTGAGACCAGACTGAAGCCAGGCAATCACTTCCGACTCTTCCCACCACGCTGCCCTGCACTCTTCCCTGCAGTCTTCCCTGCACGCTTCCTTGGAGGCTGACTTGTGGTAGGAGGAGGAGTAGGAGGAGGAGGAGGAGGAGGAGGAGAAGAAGGAAGACGAGGAGGAGGAGGAGGAGAAGTTGGTGTCGGGCCTTCATGGGTCAGGCGGGTGGATTCGCGTAATTCACCCCTCAAACCCACCCTAATTGCCTCAGAAATTAGGCCCTCACACAGGTGCCGTTGGCCCCTCTCCATTTCCAGCAACCTGCTGGACACGTAGCTGGCATAGGCCTCTTCTGGAAGGGTGGGTTTGTCCAGAATGGCACTCGCCTTCCGAATCAGTTGCAGTGATTCCTCCTCAACAATGGTCATCCTCCTGGGCCTTCTTGGGGGTAAGGGCAGGGGTGTAGGTAGACTTCTTAATTGGGTCTGGCTGTCACTCTGGCTCGTGCTGGGCCCAGCCACCTCCTGGCTCTCGTTGGTCATGTCCTCCTCCTCCTCCATACCACTTGTCCCGGCATCATCCTGGGTCAGCTCATCCTGTGTGCAAATAAAATCAAAAATCAAACACCTGTTTTGTGGTTTCTGGCCTCCTCAATCATCCAATTGTAAACTTAGGAACGAGCATCTAAATTTTCCAAAAGATCCAAAAGGCTATCATTTGGACCCCTGCATTTTCCAACCAGATCACCAATGTTGTCTAACGCTTTTTTTGCCACTACTGGATGTATGTATACACTATATATGTATCGATATGTTGCACCAACACTTTTTAGAAGTGTGCATAATTTTTGTCAGTTTTTTTCACTATTCTGAGTTCAGGGTGTTAATTGTTTCACATGTTAACGTTTACAGCATTAATATTCACACAATCACAATTTAGGCTACTAAATATATACCTGGCTCCAGCTGGGCGCATCAGCCTGCTCCAAGGTGGAGGGGTCTTCTCCTTCCGTGGAAGCCTCAGCTGGGGTGGAGGGAAGAGTGGAGGGAAGAGTGGAGGGAAGGGTGGAGGGAAGAGTCGACAGTGATTGCCTGGGTTCCATCTGGTCACCTATAAAAGTCAGTTGGTTGTAGTACCACAGCTTGGGTACATAAACATTCTCTGCTGCTGCTCCTGATCTGACTGATTCCTCAATCTTCTTGCGCTCCCGCTTGTACATGTGCCTTAAACTTGCAATTCTGGCTTCCACAAACTTGGTGTTTGCGTTGGGGACTTTAGTCTTCACAAAAGCCACAAGTGGCCCCAGTGTTGCCTTCCGGACATCCCTATTGCCATATAAAGGGTTCTTGAGCTGCCACAGGTTGGTATTTTTTCTGTACAGGGCAATGAATTCGGACATGAACTGCTGGTCCTTGAATGGATTCAACTGGGGTGATGACATGTTTGTTTCTGTTTTGTTAGTAATGGCAATACAAAAGACCAAAAACACAAATGTTACTTAAAACGCACAACCAGTTTTTCTTAACAAACATTACACAACACACCCACACACAGGCAGCAACCCCTACACACAGGCAGCAACCCCTACACACAGCCAGCAACACATCCACACAGGCAGCAACCCCTACACACAGGCAGCAACCCCTACACACAGGCAGCAACCCCTACACACAGCCAGCAACCCCTACACACAGGCAGCAACCCCTACACACAGCCAGCAACCCCTACACACAGCCAGCAACACACACATATCCTTAAAAAATGCTGGCCCAAAACAAAAAAAAAAAACACAGTAATGCATCCTAGAAAACACTTACCTTCGTACAGAGCGCTCGCTACTTCCGTTCGGGAACACGTGGGCCCCTCAAACAGCCTTATATACACTGCGCACGCGTCGAAGTCCGCCTGCGTCCTCCGCGTCGCCCGCCCATGACGTTCCTCATGACGAGTATTCCCCGCCCCGCTTCCCCTCGTTGCATTGTTGGTGAATTAATTGATGAATATGGCGGACACATTATCAGCCAGTAGCGCGGAGGAAAGCCAAGAAGCCAACACATCTGCATCCAGCAGCAGATATAAGGCCACCAATATGGCCTTTGAAGAGATGGTGGAGATGGTGGACATCCTACAAAGGGAAGATTACGACGGGGAAAATGGCCCGTACCCTCGTCCCAACTTGCGCAAGGACAAGATTCTCACTACAATCGTCAGCACCCTGGAGCAGAAATTCGGCGTACGAAGGGGCAAGGATCAACTGCGCAAACGATGGTCCGACATCAAATCCAGGGAGCACGATCAGTACAGGAGAATTCGAAAAGCCATCAAAAAAAGTAAGTCAAGCACGTGCGCTACTATGGTTATACTTGATATGTCTAATCTTGCGCAGATTTAATTACCATTCGTCCGTTAAACTTGCGCAGATGTTATTACCATTCGTCCGTGAAACTTGCGCAGATTTAATTACCATTCGTACCTACAACTTGCGCAGATGTTATTACCATTCGTCCGTGAAACTTGCGCAGATTTAATTACCATTCGTACCTACAACTTGCGCAGATGTTATTACCATTCGTCCGTGAAACTTGCGCAGATTTAATTACCATTCGTCCGTTAAACTTGCGCAGATTTAATTACCATTCGTACCTACAACTTGCGCAGATGTTATTACCATTCGTACCTGAAACTTGCGCAGATTTAATTACCATTCGTACCTGAAACTTGCGCAGATTTAATTACCATTCGTCCGTTAAACTTGCGCAGATTTAATTACCATTCGTACCTGAAACTTGCGCAGATTTAATTACCATTCGTACCTACAACTTGCGCAGATGTTATTACCATTCGTCCGTGAAACTTGCGCAGATTTAATTACCATTCGTCCGTTAAACTTGCGCAGATGTTATTAACATTCGTCCGTGAAACTTGCGCAGATTTAATTACCATTCGTCCGTTAAACTTGCGCAGATTTAATTACCATTCGTACCTGAAACTTGCGCAGATTTAATTACCATTCGTACCTGAAACTTGCGCAGATTTAATTACCATTCGTCCGTGAAACTTGCGCAGATTTAATTACCATTCGTACCTACAACTTGCGCAGATGTTATTACCATTCGTCCGTGAAACTTGCGCAGATTTAATTACCATTCGTCCGTTAAACTTGCGCAGATGTTATTACCATTCGTCCGTGAAACTTGCGCAGATTTAATTACCATTCGTCCGTTAAACTTGCGCAGATTTAATTACCATTCGTACCTGAAACTTGCGCAGATTTAATTACCATTCGTACCTGAAACTTGCGCAGATTTAATTACCATTCGTCCGTTAAACTTGCGCAGATTTAATTACCATTCGTACCTACAACTTGCGCAGATGTTATTACCATTCGTACCTGAAACTTGCGCAGATTTAATTACCATTCGTACCTGAAACTTGCGCAGATTTAATTACCATTCGTACCTACAACTTGCGCAGATGTTATTACCATTCGTACCTGAAACTTGCGCAGATTTGATGAAAGTTCCGTTTGTCTTCATAACGTTTATTGAGTTTACCTGGCTTTGGGTTGTTGGAGTTGTAAGGTTGTTTATTATTGTCACTATCTATACAATTACTGCTGTAGTAAGGGTTTTAGGGGTAACTTACACAGGGACTCCAGAGGCTGTTTTGGGGGGGGGGGGGATAAATATGTTAAGCAGGGTCTCATGCTCACAATTCCCTAAAAATGCTCATCATCTCTAAATACTGTAGGTGGTGACTTTTCAAAGAAGTACACTCACCTGTCCCTTGGATGGTGCAGCTACAATCTCTGATCTTGCAATCATGAAATTAATGTTTGCGGCTTCACTTCCCGGGTCACTATTGGGCATGCGCCAGTTGCGCAATGCAATAGGACTGGTCCGCGCGAGCTCGGGGACCCCTGTGTGTCCCAGCAGACAGCACGGTGGGACGGGATGTGGCGTATACTTCTGTGGGAGTCTAGGGCCGGATGTGTGTGCAAATACCTGCCTTACACAGGTATCTGCAACCCATCCCCCCTAAAAGGTTCAAAATAAGACACCACAGGGGTGCAGGGATCCAATGAGCGGAAGTTCAAATTTAGGGTTGAAGGGCGGTTTAAGTATTGGAGTTTCATTAGATAGACATTTCAATTCTGTCTTCAAGTAGGATCTTCTAACAAACTGCTAATAATTGGCAAGACTTTTAAACAATGTTTACTAATCCTATTTTGGCACTCAAATATCAGTGTGATTAAAAGTGTACCTTTTTGTGTTCCATTACCATAGGGGGCAAAAGACTCAGACGTCAGTCCGAACCTACGAGGACCTCCCGGCATCACCAGACTAATTGGGCAGTTAGCCCAAGCCCGCGCGTGGATGTGGCGGAACAGGTGGTTGAAGTGGATGAAATCTGCACCCCACCAAGTGAGTGTCTCAGAACACAGATTGAGCTAATAAATTAAGGTCTGCATGTTTTTGACACTTTTTTTCTTGTGTTTTATCTACCCAACTTTTAGGTGATGCTGATCTGTTTGTGGAACGACAAGCTGCGGAGCCATTTTCCACTGACAGTGCCCACAGGCTTATTGGCCAGATCATGGCCTGGAATCTGCAGCTGGAAAATATGCAGAAGGAGATGGCCACCATGCAGCAGGGAATGAAGGACATGATTGATGTTTTGGGGAGAATCTAAAGACCCCTTTTACATTTCTTAACATCAATCATGTCCTTCATTCCCCTTTTGATGCGCTGTTTAACTAATTTTAGAGGCCAAATTTTTAATATGCACACGGTATGTCAACATGTGCTATGTGCCATCAGGGGATCTCAATGGACGCATTTGGTGTTTGCAACCCCTAATGCTAGTAGGTGAGAGGGAAGGGGTTTCACACACAAAACACGTCCATTGATTCCCCATGATGGAACATAGCACATGTTGACATTACCCATTTTCCAGTTAAATTAGTGTGCATATTAAAAATTTGGCTTCTTCTGTTCATGGGTTACCTGTTGAACTTTGTAAGTTCTGGACTTTTACATTGTGTAAATAATTTCAAATGCTAAGCCAAAATTTTTTAAACATTTTAAACATGTTTTTATGTTTGTTTTAAAAAATCAATCCAAAAAAAAAATAATATGTTGTGAGAAAAAAAAAAAAAAAAAATGTCAAAAAGATAACATAAAAAAAAAAAAAAAAAAATCTGGTTCAAAAAAAAAAAAAAAAAAAAAAAAAAAAAAAAAAAAAAAAACAACCAAAAAAAAACAAAAAAAAAAAACAAAAAAAAAGTTTTGGATGTGCACTATAATAAAAAAAATAATGTTTGCACAAATTCAAAAATGTGTGGCTTCTTCTTTTTAAATACTACCAGTTTGCCAAAAACATGTTGTGGTTCATTGACAAAGGGGCTTATTTACTAAACGCTAAACAAGTTTGCCACTATTAAGATGTGCACTAGGACAACATATAAAACAGGCCAAATTAAAAGCAAAACAATACGAAACTACCAATATTTCAAACATAAATAACTGTATTTATTCTTTGTAAATGAAAAAGGTGGTTTAAGGGTCTGCTGCCATTTCAATGGCCCCCCTACCATTAAAATACTGTAAATAAAGGTCCCGCACTTGCTGGGCTGATTGTGGTGCGGAACCAAGAGGGCGGTTATCCAGCCCTGTCATGTTGCCTTCCACTCCGGCCTCAGGGCCAATTGGTAAGGAGTATGTTCCTGAATGTTTCCGTAAATAATTGTGCATGACACAGCATGCAAGAATAATAGTATTGAGTTTGTACTCTGCCAGATGTAGGGATGTAAGGAGCAATCTGAAACGGTTGGCCATAATACCAAAGGCATTTTCCACCACCCTTCTTGCTCTGGCCAACCGATAATTAAAAATCCTCCTCTCAGGGGTGAGGGATCGTTGGGGAAATGGCCTCATCAGATGGTCACCCAGACCGAACGCCTCGTCGGCAATGAAGACGAAGGGGAGTCCCTCCACATTATCTTCATCTGGTGGCAGCTCCAGCCCACCAGTTTGGAGACGATGACCGAACTCCGTGTGGTTGAAGACTCCTCCGTCCGACATCCGGCCGTTTTTCCCCACATCCACATACAGAAAGTCATATTGTGCCGACACCACCGCCATCAACACGATACTATGGAACCCCTTATAATTCCAATAGTATGACCCCGAATGGGGTGGGGGCACAATTCGCACGTGTTTGCCGTCAATCGCCCCTCCGCAGTTGGGAAAGTCCCAACGGGCAGCAAACTGGGAAGCCACAGTCTGCCATTCCTGTGGCGTGGAGGGACACTGTGAAGTCAAACAGAAAGATACAATTTAAATTATAAACCAGGCAAAACACCAAACTAAATGCTACAAATTAACAAACAATTTGGAAGAACATATGTATTTATTTTGTAAATCCTTGAAATAAAGCCAAAAGATTAAGGATAAAAGGGACAAATCTCTGATTGATGACCCCTCTGATGGACCAGAGAAGATAATAATGGGGATGTGGGTGGGGAGTAAATAATTGTAAGGTCACACAATACACATGCAATTAATTAAAGGTGTGTGTGGGGGGGTGGGGATAATTAGAAGCTGACCAAAACCACATGATATTAATTATCAGGGGGGGTGGGGGGGTGGGGATAATTACAAGCTGACCAAAACCACATGATATTAATTATCAGGGGGGGTGGGGATAATTAGAAGCTGACCAAAACCACATGATATTCATTATCGGGGGGGGGTGGGGGGGTGGGGATAATTACAAGCTGACCAAAACCACATGATATTAATTATCAGGGGGGGTGGGGGGGTGGGGATAATTACAAGCTGACCAAAACCACATGATATTAATTATCAGGGGGGGTGGGGATAATTAGAAGCTGACCAAAACCACATGATATTCATTATCGGGGGGGGGTGGGGGGGTGGGGATAATTACAAGCTGACCAAAACCACATGATATTAATTATCAGGGGGGGTGGGGATAATTAGAAGCTGACCAAAACCACATGATATTCATTATCGGGGGGGGGTGGGGGGGTGGGGATAATTACAAGCTGACCAAAACCACATGATATTCATTATCGGGGGGGGGGTGGGGGGGTGGGGATAATTACAAGCTGACCAAAACCACATGATATTAATTATCAGGGGGGTGGGGGGGTGGGTATAATTACAAGCTGACCAAAACCACATGATATTAATTATCAGGGGGGGTGGGGATAATTAGAAGCTGACCAAAACCACATGATATTCATTATCGGGGGGGGTGGGGGGGTGGGGATAATTACAAGCTGACCAAAACCACATGATATTAATTATCAGGGGGGGTGGGGATAATTAGAAGCTGACCAAAACCACATGCAATCAATTTCAAATTGAGGGTCAAGGGGGGTGAAAGGGGGGGTGAGTAAAGCTGTACAATGGAGCTGGTAATATACATTTTTAACCATAGAAAGTGACTAGGCTAGGGGTGTTTAGGGGGCCAAGCTTCCATGCTGGGGAGGTTGGTGCAAGCAAATATGCATGTGACCCACTAAATAATACATTCTTAAAACTATTTAGATAAGTCAACCATAAAATACTAGACAAAAAAAAAAAAAAAAAAAAATAAAAAAGGAATAGGGGACATTCATAGAATAGTCCTATCATGGTAATTAGCTAATGATGACATTGATGCACTACATTAACAAACATACAAGACATAGGTAATTTTAAAAGAGAACACTTACCTTAATGTATTCCTCCTGCAGGACGTGGATAATGGCAGAACAGGTCTCTGGAATAATGAGCCCCAGAGCCTGGGGGGAGATGCCTGTCGTGAACTTGAGGTCCTGCAAGCTTCTCCCCGTCGCCAAGTAACGCAACGTGGCGACTAGCCTCTGCTCCGCACTGATGGCTTGCCGCATGCAGGTATTCTGCCTGGTAATATAAGGGGACAGCGAAGCCAACAGACGGTGAAAAATGGGGTCCGTCATCCGGAGATAATTCCTGAAATCATCAGGATTATTCTCACGGATCTCACGGAGCAAAGGCATATGCGAGAATTGGTCACGCTGGCGCAACCAATTCTTGGTCCATGAACTCCTCCTCACCCTGTTCATGGACCGGGCTCGTGCCAAGGTGTTAACCGCAACACCGAGCCCCTGCACAGCACGAACTCGTTCCCGAGTACGTCCACACTCCATGGCTTCAAAACGGTCGGCTGATCAAACAAACAACTTAACAGAACGCACTGAAGAACAGCAAGGCCTATGAAGAACGACCTGAAAAACAGGAACGAGCGGACCAGAACGGCCTGAGAACAGGTAGGAACTGATCCACACGCACTGAAAGCCAGATACAAACCTCACAAGCACAAACTGAACGGCAGAAGCGAACGAATTAAGCAGAAGTCTGAGAAGCGCGAATCGTCTCTAACCAAACGTCAACTAACACGCGATACACACGAGATTAGCTGACGGGGCCCAAAGGGTGTCGTTTGGGATCTCGAGCTTCCTTTTTCTAGTCCCGTCGTACGTGCGTACGTCATCGCGTGAACCGCCGGACTTTTTGCGTGATCGTGTGTGGTCAAGTCCGTTCGCTTTTTAGTCCAGCGTACCTAGCGGGAAAGTCCAGCGGATTGTCCGCTGGACTTAGGTCCGCCGGCAAAAGTCCGTACGTGTGTACGAGGCATAATAGTGATCTATAGCTGACTGCACTGCAGCCAGCAATAGCCCACTACAGCAGTAATCTACTGTAGGGGGAGAATGGATGTGCTCTGAACAGGATAGGAAGAGCGGTGATGTCACTTGTGACATTACTACACTCCCGATATAAACGCTATGTGTCAGTGACTGCTGGCAGTTCCAGCATAAACCCCTACTGGAACACATTGGAGCTGTTGATTCTCAGTGACATTTTAAAACGGCAATAGGATGAGTAACCTCTCTCCCAGTAACACTTTAAAGCGGTGGTTCAGCAAAAAAAAAAAAATTTTTAAAAGTCAGCAGCTAAAAAAAAGGTAGCTGCTGACTTTTAGTAAGTACACTTACCCTCCTAGGGCACCCGTGATGTTGGTTGTGGAGGCCGAGATGTCCCTGGGCGCTCCGGTCCCATCCTCAGTAAGCGGAGTCGTCGCTCGCGCTTTGTGAATGGGGAACGCGATGTGTTGTGGGACACAGTTCCCATAACACACCGCACCCCATTAACTAGAAGACGGCACTCGGAGCAGAAGAGAGAACAGCGCCGCGGAACAGGAAGAGGCAGATTAGGACGATCTGCCTAGCAACAGCCATTTCTGGTAAGTAAAAAAATATATATTTTTTATTTTTTTATTTTACATTTTATTAACATTTTTTTAAGTTTTATTTTTCAGGGTGGCCCTCCACTTTAATAATGCCATTGGGGACTCAAGTAGTTAAGTATTTGAATTGAATGAGGCCCCAGCTATTCTTTGGTAGATAAAAGCTAATCTTTTTTTATATATCTTTGCAACTAAATACTTGAGAAAAATTATTTATATATTAAATATGTACATGCGGCACTGACATAACGTGGCACCTTAAAGAATTAATTCCACGTAATTCTCCCGACTGTTTTATTTGACTTTGACATGCCTTCTGTATACCCTGCTTTCCTCCGTCACACTGAATCCAATAAAATTGCCTGGACCCTACTTTGACAAAGCCTCACACACAGAGTCTGACTCTAAGCTTGACGGTAGGGTTGCCACCTGTTCGGGATTCACCTGGACAGTTCGGGTTTGGAATCATGCATCCGGGTTTCAGACTGTCTGAGACCCGGACACATTATTATTGTTTGTGCTAGGCACATCACATTTTAGCTTCAGACACATAAAGAAGATCAGCTAGAAAGAAATACAGAATCATCAAACCCTACTTAGTTTAGGATCTGCAAAATACTTTTTAATGACTCAGTTGTAAATGTTGTAAACCGATTGTCTAGAAGCAAATACATATCTGTGAGTTGAGTTTTGAACTGAGATAAACCTATCAGAGCCAAACTATATTCATAATCCGCAATTCCTGGTGTGATGACTTACATTCACAAAATGTGTTTACATCAATGTATAATAAAGTATCAATCAGTTAGACATAAAGCATGCCTATATTACAAGGTGCAGAAGGGTGATGGAATGTATCACATCTCCTAAGAAAAACACACATAGGATTCATATCATATTTAGTGTCTGTCAAATTGCAATTTCCTTCTTTTCATTCACTCTTTTAATATGCTGGTTGTCAGATTGTGAAACCATGTCATCTGAAAATACAGATTCGTTAGAGTAACTAGCATTGGGGGAGTGTATGTTGGGCATCATAAAATACTATCCAGTCCCTTCAGCACACCCATCAGACCCTTTGATTGGTTGTGTAAATTTTGTAAATGTCCCTCTACATAGATCTAAAAAGTTAGCTGCACTGGAAAGCTTGGTTCTCTTGCTTACTATGCTTACCATCAGAACTATGAAGGAAGGCTAAGAGTCATTTATAAGAGCTGGTAACTCTGATATATCAAATGGGACTGCTCTGCATGGAACCAAAGACCAGGCAATTTTTGCTTCTAAAAGTACTTCTAATTATTTATTCCATTTATATTATTGTTACTTAGGGGTTGATTTACTAAAACTGGAGGGTGCAAAGTCTGGTGCAGCTCTGCATACAAACCAATAAGCTTCCAGGTACAGTGGTGTGAAAAAGTGTTTGCCCCCTTCCTCATTTCCTGTTCCTTTGCATGTTTGTCACACTTAAGTGTTTCGGAACATCAAACCAATTTAAACAATAGTCAAGGACAACACAAGTAAACACAAAATGCAATTTGTAAATGAAGGTGTTTATTATTAAAGGTGAAAAAAAATCCAAACCATCATGGCCCTGTGTGAAAAAGTGATTGCCCCCTAAACCTAATAACTGGTTGGGCCACCCTTAGCAGCAACAACTGCAACCAAGCGTTTGCGATAACGTGCAATGAGGCTTTTACAGCGTCCTGGAGGAATTTTGGCCCACTCATCTTTGCAGAATTGTCCTAATTCAGTTACATTAGAGGGTTTTCGAGCATGAACGGCCTTTTTAAGGTCATACCACAACATCTCAATAGGATTCAGGTCAGGACTTTGGCTAGGCCACTCCAAAGTCTTCATTTTGTTTTTCTTCAGCCATTCGGTGGTGGACTTGCTGGTGTGTTTAGGATCATTGCCCTGCTGCAGAACCCAAGTTCGTTTCAGCTGGAGTACACAAACAGATGGTCGGACATTCTCCTTCAGGATCTCTTGGTAGACAGCAGAATTCATAGTTCCTTTTATCACGTCAAGTCTTCCAGGTCCTGAAGCAGCAAAACAGCCCCAGACCATCACACTACCACCACCATATTTTACTGTTGGTATAATGTTCTTTTTCTGAAATGCAGTGTTCCTTCTACGCCAGATATACTTGGACACACACCTTCCAAAGAGTTCCACTTTTGTCTCATCGGTCCACAGAATGTTGTCCCAAAAGTCTTGGGGATCATCAAGATGTGTTGTGGAGAAATTGAGACGAGCTTTGATGTTCTTTTTGCTCAGCAGTGGTTTTCTCCTTGGAACTCTGCCATGCAGGCCATTTTTGCCCAGTCTTTTCCTGATGGTGGAGGCATGAACGCTGACCTTAACTGAGGCAAGTGAGGCCTGCAGTTCCTTGGACGTTGTTGTGGGGTCTTTTGTGACCTCTTGGATGAGTCGTCGCTGCGCTCTTGGGGTAATTTTGGGCGGCCGGCCACTCCTGGGAAGGTTCACCACTGTTCCATGTCTTCGCCATTTGTGGATAATGGCTCTCACTCTGGTTCGCTGGATTCCCAAAGCTTTGGAAATGGCTTTATAACCCTTTCCAGACTGATAGATCTCAATTACTTTCTTTCTCAATTGTTCCTGAATTTCTTTGGGTCTCGGCATGATGTGTAGCTTTTAAGGATCTTCTGGTGGACCTTACTGTGTCAAGCAGCTCCTATTTAAGTGATGCCTTGATTGTGAACAGGTGTGGCAATAATCAGGCCTGGGTGTGGCTAGAGAAATTGAACTCAGGTGTGGACAGCCACAGTTATAGTATGTTTTAACAAGGGGGGCAATCACTTTTTCACACAGGGCCATGATGGTTTGGATTTTTTTTCACCTTTAATAATAAACACCTTCATTTACAAATTGCATTTTGTGTTTACTTGTGTTGTCCTTGACTATTGTTTAAATTGGTTTGATGTTCCGAAACACTTAAGTGTGACAAACATGCAAAGGAACAGGAAATGAGGAAGGGGGCAAACACTTTTTCACACCACTGTATTTTGCCAAAGCTTAAAGTGGTTGTATACCCGTTTTTGGTGTTTTTTTTTTTTTAAACTACCTGCAAGACAAAGTCATAATGAGCTAGTATGACTAGCATACTAGCTCATTATGCATCACTTACCTTAGATCGGGTCCCCCGATGCCGTCCTCTTCTCCCCCTCCAGCCGCAGCCATCTCTCCACAGATACCCTTCCGGGTATGGCCGCTCCGGCCAATCACAGCGCCGCTGCGGCGCTGTGATTGGCCAGAGCAGCGAAGACGTCACTCCGCGCATGCGTGCGGGACACTTCAACTGCGGCGAGCCGTAGTTGTGAATGTGGATTAACCCTGTAAATGCACCGCTGTCTACGGCGCGCATGCGCCGTAGACAACGTTGTAAAACGTTCTTTGCAAATATCTCCTAAACGGTGCAGGTTTAGGAGATATTTCTTGTACCTACAGGTAAGCCTTAATCTAGGCTTACCTGTAGGTGCAAGTTGTAATTGAGGGTAAACAACCGCTTTAATTGAGAAAGCTGATATTAGAAGCTGGCCAGTTTCTATGCAGAGCTACACCAGGTTTTGCACTCTCCAGTTTTAGTAAATTAAGCCATTAGTGTCTGTTTTGTGATATATTTTCTGTAAATATTTCTTGCACCCTTTTATTTTCGTTAAAACATTATTTTAAAATTATTCAAACTAAATTTCTAAATGTTCTAATCATAAATAAAACAATCTTTGTCTCTGTGAGGGCTACTGCATTTTAAAACTCTGTTAAATTTCCATATAAGTATGGCAGCAAGTGTCACAGGCAATTCTTAAAGGTAAGAATTGCAACAGCGGATGCTGAGCTTCAGTGTGCGCTTCTTTTTCTGGTGGCAGCTAACAATTGTGTGTGTCAAGGGTTAAATGTGGAGTTGTATAGCACAATGAGAGTTGGTAGTAACTAAACATATCACACTTGATTTAACTCCTAATTCACACATTTCCATTTTGAACTGTGAAATTAAACTGCCTATATTGTTCTCCTTCATGCTGGATAATCTCTACACAGAGTGAAATACGTCACAACTACTTTTTCTGAAAAGAGAGAAAAGTGCAAACACACAAAATAACAGTGCATTTTCCTGATATTAACATCTGCAGATGCATATTAGCAATCACCATACTCCACAACACTGATGATTTTCTCATCAAATAACAGGCTGATGTTTGATTTTAATAGCCTTACTGCCTGCAGTTATGGCCAAAGACCCCTCACTCAATGTATGCTGTCCAGCTTGTCTTTCCTTAGTATTAATAGGCAGGTACTCCCAAACTGGAGGCAACAAGAGCACTTTTTTATGATATCTGCAATTGAGGACATTTGGACATCAGCATTTTCATAGAGCTTTAAATAACATAACTGGAGTGGCCCTTGACCCTAAGCAGTACTCATGCACATTTAACACCACTGAGAAATCAAAGGAAATAGTTTCTGTCAACTGTACAGTTAATGGTTTAAAAACATAAAAATACTGATCAATTTCTAATAACAACATTTTCATGCTAAAATACTTTTCATATACAGTAACGCCTTGGTTTGAGAGCATTTTGCAAGACAAGCAACATTTTTAAATACATTTTGACTTGATATAAGAGCAATGTCTTGATATACAAGTAGGGTCATGTCACAACTGAGTATATAAGAGAAGAGAGGTGCCTCTAATGCCCCGTACACACGGTCGGAATTTCCAACGGAAAATGTCCTATCAGACCATGTTGTCGGAAAATCCGACCATGTGTGGGCGCCATCTGACTTTTTCCGTCGGAATTTCCGTCAGAAAAAATTTGAGATCCTGCTCTCAAATTTTCCGACAACAAAGTCCGATCGGACTTTTTCCGATCGTGTGTAGCGAATTCCGACGGACAAAGTGCCACGCTTGCTCAGATCAAATTACAAGACCAAAGCTATTGGCTACTAGCCTCTACGTAGTTCCGTCGTACGCAACAAACGTCACCACATTCAGAATGATCGGATTTTCCGACAACTTTGTCCGACCGTGTGTATGCAACACCAGTGTCAGACAAAATCCGTCGGAAAAAATCTGACGGATTTTGTCATCGGAATTTCCGATCGTGTGTATTGGGCATTTGTGTAGCAATATGGTTACATTTAATGAAGGTTCAACATTTAGCAACTCACATGGTTGATGATTAACAGAGGCACATCTAAGTAGGCAGGCATCCGGGGTAAAGCTGTCCACATAGACCGCCCCCCACACCGCCATTGATGTCATCCCTTCCATGCTGTACTCCATGAGTGCTTCAAGCCTCGCATTCAGGGTAGTCTTCCCGGTCACGTTTGCAGACTGACAGCGTTGAGAGCTGGGGGCGCAGAGGACGGTCTATGTGGACAGCTTTACCCCAGATGCCTGCAAACTTAGATGTGCCTGTTTTAATCATCAACCATGTGAGTTGCTAAATGTTGTACCTTCATTAATTGTAACCATATTGCTACACTTAGAGACGCCTTTCTTCTCTTTTATACTCTGTACCTCTTGCTGGATTTTGTTTATAATCCCCTTGTGGAGGCTGCCATTTGTTTATGGTTACCCAACCTATCACATTGCTATAATATTTTGATATGGACTATAAAATGAAAGACCTATGGACCTGTGGTGGAACGAATCACCTGAGTTTCCATTATTTCTTATGGGGAAATTTTGATATAAGTGCTTTGGATTGCAAGCATGTTTCCGGAACAAATTATGCTTCGCAATCTAAGGTTTTACCGTATAAGCCTTGAAGAGAGTTACTATATTGACTTAATTCATAATAATCACTGAAATGTATAAATAGACCCTAATTAGGTAGCTATTCGCAAGTATGATGCTTCAGTTATTTTAATGGCTGAAGCTTCCGTTTTACTTTACCTAGAATGATACAGATGTATATTGTATACTGCTAGCAGTGGCATGCCCTCACAGTAAATACTGCAGGATCATTTACACAGGGCAAGAGCACTAGGAATTTTCAGGAATTTGACAGTTGTTCAACTCAAGTCCTGCCTTCCAAAAACAAATACGTACATATCGAAACAATGCACTAATTGACAGAATCCATTACCCCAAGGAAGCTGCTAATTAACTTGGTACTGAGTTTGACTGTATCTTCAGCACCATGTAGTCTGAATACATTTTCTGTTCAGTCTAATTTTATTGAGAATATACCGCATTATAAAGATGTACATAGTATAAGACATATAACATATAGACACATGTTACATATACATATAGTTACATAGTAGTTGAGGTTGAAAAAAAAAACATCAAGTCCAACCTATGTGTGTGATTATATGTGTAAACACCCCACGAAAACCCTTGCCCATATATGACATGAACTAATTAAAATACTATTGGGGAAAGTATACCAATACAAGAACATATCTATAATAAATAAAATTAAAAAATAGAGTGATATACCGGACTACTAGATTGTTAGACCCCTGGAAAGAATAACCATATCAAATCTTCAACATACCAACATACCAACAAAATTGTGGTCCATGGTTTACTAATCCACATCTTCAACTCCCACATAGGTTGTAAGACACATCACACACACAAAAAAAATCATCACACAAAAAAAAAAAAAAAATTGTCCCGAAAAGACATAGAAGGGAAGAAGGGAAGGGAATAGTAAAAATAAACGTAAAGCAATCAGTAATGAGACTATGAGTAAGCACTAAGCATAGTGCGAAACGCATCAGCTTTGTACCCCCCCCATTCTGCTTTGCCGTGTTTTGGACTGATGTGATTCCAGCTTTTTAAATAAATGTATTTGAATTTTATCTTTTTCTGGTGTGCGGCTGTCCGGAGTTCTTCCTGATTTCCAATCTACTGTGTTATTAGCCAGCACCTGGGGCTCCCAAACAGGAGTAGAAGCATTCGCAGTGAACGACTGTCCTTGAGCGGTGGTTATCTCTTCCAATCAGTAATGGGCACTCAGACATCACCTCGCTCATCCCAACTCTAGATCAGGTTCAGGTCTTACAACGAAGCCATAAGAATATTTTGCATTTCAGGAGATTCCCTGAGCAACTTCCAAGGGAGCCAGTTTTGACAACATTGTTCTTATGTGTTTCCAAATCACGTGACAGTAGTTAAGTGGGCTCGACAGTGGGCTCGATCATACTTCTTGAGATCTTGTATTGTGCGCTGCATAAGAGGATGGTCATTTTCCATATACAAATTGGCAAGATATAAGGGAAATCCAATACCTAAATATTTAAGTGCTGAAGCGCAGAATTTAAATGGGAAATTATTCCCAAGAGCCTGAACTTGATGTGGTAAAAGAGATAAATTTACTTTAAAGTTACTCAGGGCTCCAAAACGCTGAAATTCATACAAAATAGAGGTCATGGACACATGTGGGTTGGTGACATAGAGTAGCAGATCATCAGCAAATACAGCCAATTTCACCTCCTGTCCGTCTATTGGTATACCAGTAATAAAATAGTTTTGTCTAAGGGCTGTTACCAGATGTTCCATTACGAAGACGAACAGGAGGGGAAACAGCAGTCATCCCTGACAAGTACCATTTTCGATAGAAAAACTCGGAGACAATGATTGATTGATCCGTATTTTGGCACTTGGTTTAGCATAAAGTGCCATCATTTTTTGTAATAGAACTGGCCCCAGTCCTATTTGCACCAAGGTTTGTTCCAAAAAGGGCCAGCCAACACAATCAAAGGCATTCTCTGCATCAACAGAGAGAGGGCAAGCTGGTATTTTTGCTGTTTGGGCATAATCAATGAGCAATATAGATTTTAGCGTGTTATCACGGGCTTCTCACCCCTCAACAAACCCAACTTGGTCTGTATGTACCAGACTCTAAATAAGGGGTTGAAGATGTGAAATAATCAATTTGGCATAGATTTTAACGTCTACCCTTATAAAAGGTATAGGGCAATAGCTAGAACAAAGCCTTAAGTCCTTATCCGGTTTAGGGAGTAATGTGATATGGGCCTCAAGTGTCTGAGGTGGGAACCCATTAGTAGCAGATATGCTATTGAACATCCAGAGTATATACAGTGTTATATGTTCCTTATAAGTGTTGTAGAATTTCGACGTGAATCCATTAGGGCCAGGACTTTTTCCTGACGGTGTATTAGTAATTGCTTCTGATAGTTCCTCATGTAGGAAGGGAGAATCTAAAGCATTTATTTTATACTATCCTCTCCTGGTTTTGGAATGGCAGATTTATGTACATAATCCTGTATACGGTGACTAGGAGAGTCTAAGTCTATGGTAGATAATGGTGGAGCAAGATTGTACAAAGATGAAAAATAGTCACAAAAGGCCTGTTGGAGGGAGTGTGGGTCTGAAGTTATTTCCCCTGAAGGCAACGTAATACTCTGTATAAAGTTCTGGGAGGAACAGGGCTGTAATGACGGAGCCAGTGGTCTCCCAGACTTATTTCCATATCTGTACCTACCTAGGGCATGTCTATGTTGACAGCTACTATGTGAGACCTCTAGAAGCTTCAGTAGTGATGACCTTTTCAAAGATATATCAGCCAACAGCTCTGGGGACATTTTAAGTGAAGTCTCCAGAGAGCGAAGCTTGGACAGAGTGTCTTGAATAACCAGATCTTTCTTTTTTAAGACGGGCACCATGTTGGATAAACAATCCTCGAAGCAACACCTTCAGAGCTTCCCATTGTAGGGGAAGGGAGGTCTTGTCATGTTCATGGTCAGCAATAACGTTTTGAATGGCTACCACAATTGCCTGATGACAAAGTGAATCTGACATAAGAGTTTAATTTAAAAGCCAGGACCAGTGGGTACGTTGGGTCTGTGGAGGGTATATTGTCAAAAAAAGATTTGAAAGATGAGACCAGATAAAAGACCCGATATAAGGGGAAGGATTCCATTACAAAATATGTGGTCCTGCAAAGAAGTAATCAAACCTGCTATATGATTAGTGGACCAATGAATAATGTTCAAGGAATCGATGTTCAAACAACTGTTTTCTAAGGGTCCTCAGACGGCTGTAGGAAATGTTTGATTGCTGAGAAGTGATATCTAACTGAGGTTCTAACACCAGATTAAAATCCCCTCCTTCTGCAAATTCTGTCAAAAGGTGAAGGTGTTATTGCCATTATTTGATCATGATTTGGAATATAGAGATTGGCAATTGTAAAAACTTTGTTCCAGAATCGAATTTTAAGAAAAAGATACCAGTTATTGGGGTCGGCCACATGCTCCAAAGGTAGTATTGGCAGACGTTTATGAATGACGATGGAGACTCCCCTAGTCTTGGAGGAAGACATAATACTATGAAACCATCTAGAGTAGTATCTATGGGGGAAGGAAGGAATACCATTTGCTCTAAAATGGGTCTCTTGAAAAAAGTATATCTACCCTAGATTTTTGAAGATAGGATATTAGAAGAGCGTATAGAACAGTGATAGCGAACCTTGGCACCCCAGATGTTTTGAAACTACATTTCCCATGATGCTCAACTACACTGCAGATTGCATGAGCATCATGGGAAATGTAGTTCAAAAACATCTGGGGTGCCAAGGTTCGCCATCACTGGTATAGAATCTAGCCTCTTTTTGATTGATTGTTAATGTCATTAAGGTTATATGAACAGAGTTTCAACAAGGATGGCGAGGACAAGTCAGGTGCCATTTCTTGGCTGCAGAAGAAAAAAAAAACAAGAACAAGGTAATGAGAGAGATAACTATCTCTGGGCCCGGGACTACCCCGGAACCAAAATCTGAATAGGGAGGTAACAGACTATACAGAGAGGGTATTAGACAAAGCACAATAAGAAATTGAATTAATTTTCTATACTTTCAACACCCATGCTGTAGGAATGGAAGGCAGCGTTATTGAAAGAATGTAGTTCACAATGGTTGATCAATCGAAAATGTGCACAAAATTTGTTTGACGACACTCTTTCTAAAACAAGTGTAATTTTTTCAGTTTTGGTCAAATGAAATGGGTTGGAACCATTACCTCTTTTTTGTGATCTCAGACTCCATTCATGAGATTCCAGCATTGGAGTTAATGGCTCTGCTACACTGCGGCAGCCATTACAAATCCAAAGTAAGAAGGTGATTGTCACTCGTCCTCTTATATTCCCGAACAAACAAATTCCCTAACATACAACAAATATGTGTCTATTTAAAGCCAAATCTTTTTTGGATAGAGTAGAGATGGGTTTTAACCCCTCTTTTTATTGCTGTCTGTGTCCTTGTTAGGGAGAGTCACTTCACTTTGTCCTTGTGACCAATCACTTAAAGTGGAACTTTACCCATAACAACTTGATAAAAAAAAATGTTCTTTAGCATTGAATATACATTCTGCATTATTAATAAGGCCTCATGTACAATGCTGCTGCTAAACAGACATTTTGAAAAAAATGCCCAACTGCTCCTGAACTCTCCTCTATGTTATCTTATCAGTACATGTTCACAGGGTCGTTTACAGGCAGTTGAGGTTAGAGGCTTTTTTTGGAACACAAAAAAATGGGTTCAGAAGCGTTTAGAGGCATTTCAAGCGCCAAATGCTTCTAAACGTGGCTAAACGCAGTAACTTTAGCAGCGTTTCATTTATATTTTTTTAAACGCTTCTAAACACAAACGGGCAAAACACTGCTAAACGCGGCATGTAAACGCGGCAAAATAGACGTTTTAAAGTGGGTTACTATCTGTCAAATTAAATCATTCAGGAGAGGTTGTCCCCATACACACGGTACGATTGTTGGCAGGGGATTGTTTGTTGACAGACTTTTGTCCTAAAATCTTACCGTTAGTACGCTCCTTTTGACAATTGTTGTCCAATTTTCGGCCAACAAATGTTGGATGACAGGCTAGTAAATTTTCGTCGGACAACGGTATGTCAGATTTTCGTATGGTCAGTACACAAATCCGTCGCACAAAAGTCAAAAGTACAAATACGCATGCTCGGAATCAATGCTCACCAAACACAAAATTAGCAGGAGGGGCCCAAAGGGTGGCGCTCAAGAGCAAGGGGGTGAGGGGCCAAATTGCCGAAAACACACACCTGTGTGATTTTGTGGCCCAACATCCACCACCTCCACAGCTAACCCACACACCACAGCCACCTCACCCACCAAAGCAGCATGGCGGTCAGTGGCAATACCAGCCACAAGACCTTCAACAAGGCCGCTGGTCTGGGGATTTGCACCCCTACCGCCTTTAGTAAAAAAAAAAATTGTTTTGTTGAATAATGATTTTATTTGTTATATTTTCTATATTTTTGTATGCATAGAATGCACTTTTTGGTTAAGTTCTTTATATTTTGATGGCAGACAGCATCTCTAACTTAATTTGTTTTCTTTTTTTAATGCACAATAAAAAAATTGTGGAGAATAATACTTGGTTATGTGTTTTACTTCAAATGACAGTTTGGGAGTAGGCAGTTCAATTTTCAAAAATACAATGTCAAATTAACAAGGGACACCAACATAGTTGTATCTTTGATCTTAAAAACTACAGTATACTGGTGTTGTGGTAACTTGCCCAAAAAATAAAACAACAAGCATAATAATATTATTCTTGATATCACTAGAAAAAAAAAGCCTTTTCAAATACGTTTGCAATAACTCCATCAGTATCACCAGCAAAGCAGCTTCATTATTATCTCATTAAAGAAGAAGAGAATTGTGCGCTGCATTTCGCCATTTTATAATTTGCGCATCACAAATGTTATTTCTCCATTACGAATGCTAGTTTACAAGACCGACTGCTTCCGGCTCGTCCTTGCTTCCGAGCATGCGTGTTTGTACTTTGGACTTTTGTGTGACGAACTTGTGTACAGACGATACGAAAATCTGACAACAGACCATTGGTCGCCGAAAATTTACTAGCCTGCCATCCAAAATTTGTTGGCAATTGTCTGAAGGAGCATACTAATGGTCGGATTTTAGGCAAACAGTCTGTCATCACACAATCCCCTACCAACAATCGGATCGTGTGTACGAGGCTTGGACACTGAAGCTCATAAACGGCTGTTTTTGGGAGTTTGGGCGTTTTTTTTAACAGCCCATATACCCCTCTATGTTATCCTATGTGGCCATGCACACATGAAAGTTTTTGGATGTTTGGACAGATTTAAGTGAGTTATTCCTAAGAATTTCAGGCATACAATATAAAATGCCAAATTTCCATGCAAAATAATTGTACCGATTTCAGCATCAAAAATCTGACATAATCATACCGCCAGGGAGGTTAAAGTGAGGAAAAATCAAAAATTTGGAGCTTTCACCAGATCAGGAATAGAGGGTAAATTCTCCAATGTTGTTTATACGGGACAAACATTTAAGGGAAATCTCAGCAAAGGGGCACAGATGGTAAAACAAAACCTGACACAAGTTTGATCTTAATTTTAAAAAACTATTAAAGGTTGTACTTTAGTAAATCCTGTCTTTAAGGTGAAACCCTTTTGTAATTGCTCTAGAAAACTTTGGTTGAACTGAGAACCCAGATGTAGAGGGAGTTACTTTTAAAATTTCCAAGCTCAAAAGAAAGCAAGTAAGAAATCATACAAGGTGTAATTATACTTTGTCCATCTAACTTAAAAGTAACAGATTACCTTTATAGGGGTAAAGGTAAGCAGGTCCTACCTAATATGATTGTTATTTTTATTTTTTAAATAGCATATACAAACAGCTTTATACTTACCTGCACAGAGTGGCCCCAACGCCTCTTCTCGGGTCCTTCGCCAGTGCTTATGGCTCCCCAGGCCCCCACTGGCAAGTGCCCCCATAGAAAGCCGCTTTCTATTGAGGCACATGTACGGACTTGCATCTGAGCCTCCCTGTCTGGTTCTATTGACAAAGACAGCGGGACTCAGCTTTGTCCCCCCCCCCTGCTTTTTGTTCACTGGCTTCATTTTTAGCGGCGCTTTACCTTGCCAATTTCGTGTCGCTTTTTGGCCGCTAGCGGTATAGCCACCCTGCCCCATTGATTTCAATGGGCAGGAGCGGTGCGGCGCTTTGCCGGGGGTATAGCCGCGCTGCCCCATTAATTTCAATGGGCAGGAGCGGTGAAGGAGCGGTGTATACACCGCTCCTTCACCGTTTAAAAGATGCTGCTAGCAGGACTTTTTTTAGCGTCCTGCCAGCACACCGTTCCAGTGTGAAAGCCCTCGGGGCTTTCACACTGGAGACACAGCAGTGGCTCTTTCAGGGCACTTTGCAGGCGCTAAAAAAAAAGCACCCCAGTGTGAAAGGGGTCTAAGTGTAAGGGGGGATACTGATGCCTAAACATTTTTTATTTTAACGCAAGGAATGCAGTAAGGTAAAAAAATATTTAGACTTTAGAACCACTTTAAAGTGCCGTATTTGCCGGTGTATAAGGCGATGGGGCGTATAAGACGACCCCCTAAACTTACAGTTCTTTAAACATTTTTTTCCTGTACTTACCGTATAAGACGACCCCCCTTCCGAGGCTTCCGACGCTTCATATTTCTTCCTTCTTGCTGGAGCTGGAGCTGGCGCCATATCCTTCTTCCTGCTTTTGCTGGAGCCAATCACGGCGAGCGATGTATTCTATTAATGAATACAAAGCCTGCTTAGATTGGCAGAGGCTTTGACATCATCAGCCCGCGCCTCTCTGACTCTCAAAGCCAATCCGAGCAGGCTACAGAGTAGCCTGCTCGGATTGGCAGAGGTTGTTACTCCAATCCGAGCGGGCTCTGTATTCATTTGAATACATCGCTCACCAGGATTGGCTCAGCGGTATATACTATATGTAGCCGAAGCTACATACAGTATTACCGAACACCCAGCCGGCATCCGAGGGGCTGACCCGGCGTATAAGACGACCCCTGCTTTTTGGCCAGTTTTTTTAAGTGTAAAAGGTCATCTTATACGCCGGAAAATACGGTGGTCCTAAAGACGGAACATTGTTTTCCCTAATGCATTCTCTGCCTTCTTGTAATGTCCATCATAAGCTCCTTTTCACACTTACTTCTGTTTGTTTGGAATGAGTAGTACATGCTAGTAGTCATGTGCACTTCTCTATGCACACTTAGTCCATAGTCCACAATCTATCTCTAGCAAGAGAGGGTAGCTATATTCCTACATTCAGTGGGACCATGGAGAGCAAACATAGCCACCCTCTAACAGGATGTCATATCACAGCAGAAAATTAAAAATGAATTGAGTTAAAAATGCATACTTTTTTTTAACCAGAGTTTAATGTTATTTTAACTTTCCTACATTATTCTGCCACCAGACCGCTCAAGATTCTTGTGTGAGTTTTTACTCGCTCATAATTTTTCAGTAGGCTGGTGGTAGAATAGGCTGTTAGGGAAGTGCAAAAAAAGATACTGATGCCTTAGGGTTTTTCCTGTAACACAGACTTGTTAAATTGGGTAGTAATGGCAAATTACTGGTTCATTTAATGCATATTGAAGACGTAATTATTCAATATAAGCTGTATGTAATTTTTAGTGAAGATAAATAAATAAAATAAAAGGTTTGCTCTGTAACTAAAGGTTGAAACATATTTGTTATCACATACTGTAAGCGCAAGAAGATCGTTAGAATTCAGTGCTACCTATTAAGTATGCTTGGTCTGTTTAATACAGTTCTTCTGTGCGAAGACTATGTGCTCAAAGGATTTGTGGAAATCAATAAGAACAGCAGTCTGAACTGATAATGATTATTGTAATTTTGTATTCATTTTAGCCAGAATACTACAAAACTTCAACTGTGCTAGGGAGTAAGGACCGCAGTGAGCAGTACACAATGATTATTTTAAAAATATTTTTTTATTTTTTTCCTGTTATTCTATTATACAGTATATCTATTTTTTTTTTTTTTTTTTTACTATGGACTTGTGTCTTTTTTCAACCTGTAAATATACAGTGACTGACAGAGACTGACCATTGAGTCAAAGTACACCTGCTATGGAAGAAATAAGGAGGCGCCCATCTTTCTTCTAAAAATGCTAGTTGACTGGCTATTTATGTCTTTCATATTTCTAAGCCACTGACCCCAAATAAGCATGCTGCAACTAAAAGTCTAACAACCAAGCAACTAGCACTTTCAGAAAATTGCTAGACAGATTTGACAGATTGACAGATTTAATGTAAAGTGGTATTAAACCCCCGTTTTTTTTTTTATAACTTGCAAGGCAAAGTTATAATGTTTTAGTATGTGTCGCATACTAGCACATTATAACGTTGCCTACTAGCACATGTAAAACTTACCTTAAAATTAAGCCCTCCAGCAGCACACTGTCACTGCTGTCAGGGCTTCCATCTCCACCCAGTCTTCCTTATAGTTTGGCAGGCTCTGGTAGTTTGACTGGACGGGCCAAGATGACATCACTCCTGCGCATGCCCTTGGAAGCTGCTGCTCATGGCACAGGGCTCTGAAGGAATCGCACGGTATGCCATTCCTTCAGAGCGCATGCGCCATCAGTGTCACTGGCAGCTTCACAAGTAGATATCGCCTAAACTGTGCACATTTAGGAGATATTTACTGTACCTATTGGTAAAACTCGTCCATGGAAGTTTACTCCCACTTTAAAGTGGTTGTATACCTCACACATGAAATATAAACAAAGCACAATCTTCTCTACTGTGTACTTGCATCTATCCAAAGCACCAAGTGTAATTTTTCTCTGCTTCCTTATTCCTGTGTTATCAGCCTGAGTCACTTCTGAGAGGTTTTCTGGACACCAAGAGTGAAAAAGGTGACAGGAAGAAGAGCTCCAGCACACAGCCTATGATTCATATCCTTAGCCCTGCATGTTTACTGTGTACTGTGTGAAGGGAGTGTGTCCCTTCTCTCCAATCAGGGCTCAGAGTTTTCCTCACTGAGCTCTGCTCTGTGAGACTTTAAGCTCCCTGCTGTTAGAGCTGAGGAAAAAATCCTTTGATCTGTGTGTTTTTAGAACTAGCTACAGAAGAGATGGCAGCAGATAAACAGGTTCCACTTTATGTAGGAGGATTTTTTTAATCTCTGTGCATTACCTGAGGCTAGTCATGTCACTAGGTATATGTGAGAGTTCTCAACCACTTTAAACATATCATGCAAGTGATAAAGCAACATCTAACATTTTAGGACATATAAACATAAATAACATGTTGAAATATATAAGACACATTTTATGTTTATCTACAATAACTATGTAGACAAATTAGCCAAAAGCATCAGCTCACATAAAACCACAGGCTGCACATTGAAGATCTAGAAGATTTTTGTCCAATTCGGTTCTGGAACATTTCAGTATGTGTTTGCGAAGTTCATTAGCAGCCCAATGTAATTTTGGGATGATGGTGTAAAATTGTGGTGTAATATGAAGTATCTGATTATGTAAAATGTCAAATATGCCATTCAGCAGGAATATGTACACAATGTGGCCCTTTGTAATAATAGATTTAATTAGAAGCAGTCTGCTTTCCAACCATCTGCCCTCACACTGTGACCAGACTCACCTTGTCTCCAGGAAACATCACAAGAGGAAAAATCAATTCTCATATCAACTATGACTCAAACTAGCCACAATGGGATTTGTTAATTCTATAGAAATCCCTTAGGATCAACCCAATTATAGAAAAAAAAAAAGTCTAATCAATCTGTGATCTCCTCCACAACTTTAGACTGGAGTCATCCGACAACCATTTAACCTTATTGTCAAAATCAGGAAACTGGAGAAGAATTTAAAGTATATGAAAGCCAACAAATGATCTTAGGTTACCCTAACATTACTTATACTGTTTCTTGTTATAATAGCAAACTGTATCTTAGTATCATAGAAAATAAACATGAACCTATTTACACAGCTGACATTAAAACAAAACTTCACATGTAAAGGGAAGTTCCGCTGATCATCCTCCTTCCCCCCTCCTCTAACTGCATTGGTTTTATTTATTTTTGTTTGAGGGAGAGGGTACCTATTTCTGACAGATACCCGTTCCCACTTCTGCTCAGTCCAACCTGCAACCTCACATGTCTCAGGAGACCTGCGAGACCACTTCCGCATTTCCTTGAAGACGCTATTGGACGAAACCCGTCAGTGCGGCGCTTGGGCTGTGACGTCATTGCGAACTGCCGTGGTCTGGAGTGGCGTGCGATCTGTGCACCACTTGTGATATGCGTGATGTTAAAAGCCAAATGTAATTGGGCATTATATTTGTGAATAAAATGTATATGGGATCATGCACTATGGGAGTTTCTGTCTTTGCATGAGATGTTGGAGGAACATTAAGTGGTAAGAGGTGCTAGAGGCATTTATTCTGCATTTTGTGACGCATCTCTGATGATCCCGGAGCCAGGCTGAGTGGGGGTGGCAGCATGTATGGCACTATAATTGTGGCCACAACCTCTGTTAAGCAACTTCGGTGTTCACTGGTCTGGTGGAGGTGCACTGAAGTAGCTGGAAACAGCTGGAGATCCGCATTAATTCCAATGTCCAGATGAACTGTTTTTGGACTTTTTAGTTTATTTTTGGCACTGATCACTTTACTTTGGTGATGGTTTCTGAAGTGGTGTCAAAAGTCAGGCAGTAGATCCGCTTACACAATGGGTGGGCTTATGAATTTTTGTTAAATTTATGTTTTTTTATTAATTCATTTCTTTTGTATATGAATGCATTTATTTATGCACATAAGCACTTTTATGTGTTTTTTTTTGCACAATTTTAAGTTGTTGTATTTGATCATGCACTTCATAAGAGTTAGCTCATCTGTTTGAATTTCTGTGAATATTTAGTGTTTGTGTATTCATGCACTTAACAGTTTGCAGCTTTCTACACCAAGGAGATTACACCAATTGATTTTGTTTTGTTTTGAACTATTTTTTACTTACACTAAGGCTACTTTCACACTGAGGCCCTTTCCAGGCGCTATAGCGCTAAAAATAGCAAAGCACCTCTCCTGTCAATCCACTGTGAAAGCCCGAGGAGTGCGCTTGCGGGACCTTAAAAAAAATTCTGCAAGCAGCATCTTTGGGGCGCTTTAGGATCGGTGTATAAACCGCTCCTATAGCGCCCCAGCCCATTAAAATCAATGGGCAGTGCTGCCGAAGCTCCTGCAAAGCGCCTCGGCCCTTTGCGGGTGCTATTAACCCTTTATTCCGCTGCTAGCGGGGGTTAAAAGAGTCCCGCTAGCGGCCGAAAAGCATCTCTAAAACGTTGGTAATGCGCTTTATCGCCAACAGCCCTGCACCTCAGTGCGAAAGTGCCCACAGCAAAGAGATTTTATAATAGGTTTTGTGCAGCACATCTCACGCATTAGCAGTGGGAAGCTGGCTGTGAAACACCAGGAAGTTACAGCTGGCTTCCCACAAGCAAGATGAAGACTGGTGAAGAACTGGCCCAGGTGATGACAGCTCTGGATCCATGGACTGGTAAGTGTCTGTGTATTAAATGTCAGCATCTTCTCTTTAAAAGAAAAGTACAAAGCATGTTTGGCTGTACTTCTCCTGTTGATCACAGGAGTGCAGTATGTTCTGCAAACCTATGACCTGTTTTCAGCAGACAGCGGGCTGAAGTCCGCTGTCTGCTGATGTCACAGAGCTGGTCCAGCCACGAGCCGCTGAGAGCCTGACCCGTTCGCCCCCACCCCCTCCACAGCCCTCGCTCCAGTGTGCGTGGGGGGGGGGCGCATAGAAGGCAGTGGTAACTGATAGTCACCAGCTCTCTGCTTAGGGAGCTCTGAGAACTAAGCGATCAGCGGTGTTTGATAACTCGGTTCTCAGTGTTAGAGCCGGAGGGGGGACAGACGCCACCTATGTAAGTATAATTCTACAAAATAAACAGATTCTTATACTTCTCTTTTAATAGACACTCTGGCAACACTATAGACACTAGGACCAAATGTATGTGGCCCAAACACCCCTTTAAAATACTGGGTTCAAGTGCCAAAAAAAAAAGTACAGTCAATCCTACAACATACAAAGACATCTTAGAAAGCTGTGTTCTTCAAAAGTTGTGGCAACAGTTTGGAGAAGGTCCTTTGCTTTTCCAGCATGACTGTGCCCCTGTGCAAAAAAAGCCAGCTCCATAAAGACATGGGGGGGGGGGGGATAGGTGGGAAATTAGGCACTCTTGCTTTTCAAGCTCAATGTCAGTCAACATCAGGCTTTGGAGGGACCTCTATTTTTAGGGAACTCCATTGAAAGCACCCCCACTTTGGCTAGGAGCATGAGGGCTGGTATCAATATGGGAGGTGAGCTGTATGCTTGCTGCTCCATTGTTACCTGCATGTCTGCTGTGCCAGGCTGGTTAGTTCAGAGATGGGGGGGCACAATGTTGATTAACAGGATGAATCTCATTTGATCCAATTTTTGGCAAGCAAATCTTGTTTGAAGAGGGGCAAAAACCACTGTTGCGGCAGATTCTTTATGATCATATAGTGTATGTGTATATGTATATATGTGTGTGTGTATGTATGTATGTATATATATATATATATATACATATATATAAATTCATTAGCACACCTCCTGGTAACTTTCACAGTACAGTACATCTAAACAACTGCTGAGAAAAATAATAACTAGACTCGCTGCCTAGAGATTGTATTGTTTTCCAGGTTATAGCATTTCTTTCTTCAAGAAAAGCAAGGCTTTTGCTAATGCATGCACACATATTCTCAGTAAATCACTATGGATCTGAAGTGCCAATATACTTTCACCTTAAATAGATAGTTGGGCTCAATGCACAGCCCTGTCTTCCCCAATACAATTTTGTGAAAACTGAAGGCGTACTAACAGACAGAAAACACAGCAAAGAAAAAAGAGAAGACAGCATATGGAACTTGTTCTGTACAAAAACATATTCTCTATCCGTAGTGAAGCAGAAACAAAGCATGCTCCTCTGAGAGTTTTTGACGCCTGCTCTCTGCTTTCCTATGTTCGTCTTACATTTTTCTCTTGGGTGTTTTTACAAAAAGTAATAAAAAAGAGACAGAGCTACCGACAAGTTCTTAGACCCCATATACACAAGCATTAAAAAGACACTGAGACCAAAATGATATATTTATCACAGGGATTCAATATACACCAGTGTATATTAAATCACTCTCTTCGCCTTGCATTGAATCATGGCAACATGTAATTTACCTGCAGTATTTAATAGATATGATACAATTTTGCTTGCTTTGCTTCCCATGGCACAAGAGTTTATGTCAATCAAACTTACTATGGCACATGCAATGGACTTGTTTTTGCATCCTGTGCAGTGGCAGCCGGTGCTCCATTTATTTTTGGCGAACAACCCCCCACCCCCCCCCCCCCAGCCAGATCTGCACTTACCCCATACAGGTCATGGACAGCTTATCCCGGCCAATCTGGCTTCCTATCCCAATTGGCCAGGAGGAGGAGCAGCAAGACAATACCAAATGTTGATTTGCTAATGTCACAAGTGGGTGGGCTCAGGGTGCAGTGCTCTGCGCCACGAGCCAAACCTTTTTGAAGCCAATTAGAGCCTCAGGCTCTAAGCATGTGCTTAAAAATAAAAATAAAAATCTATGCGTCTGGCACCCAGCATTGAATTTAGGGGCCGGGGCATGGAGATTAGGGGGGCAGCGCCCCTTATGGACTGGCCGCCACTGATCCTGTGTGTACAAGTCCTAAAGAGCGCTTTCACACAGATGTTACAATTAGGCAGTTGGGTTGTATTTTTTCCATTTCCCAACCGCTCATCGACCCCACTCAAAATGGTTAAAATAGGGAGTAGATGGAGGTGTACACACTGTAGCGTTAGCATTGCCTTGTGTTGCAGCAAGGCAAAAAGCTGTAGATATTACACACGGCCGTATTCTGTAATTGTATGTAATAAACTTACTCTACTATAACTTGTGTAACAAAGGTCTGTGGTCTTCCTATTAAGAAAATTGATTTGAAAATTGCTACACTGTGATATAGTATAGGAAGCACAGATCTGTGTTTTAAGTTACTGTTTGTAAAACATGTAATAAAACTGTAATAAAAAAAACTGTCCAGCTTAACTAAGCAGTGAAGCCCTGAAGTTTATTATTATTTATTGATCCCTGACTTGCTTGTCTTGATTCACATACTGTGTGGATATACTTAC
Source organism: Lithobates sylvaticus (assembly GCA_028564925.1). NCBI lineage: Eukaryota > Metazoa > Chordata > Amphibia > Anura > Ranidae > Lithobates > Lithobates sylvaticus. The sequence continues at coordinate 103,872,884 of CM053031.1, read as the reverse complement.
AGTGATTGTAAATGATCACCTTATAAAACAACCCATTCAGTTTAAATTTGAAATAAAGGCAAACATTTGTGAAGTTGATAAAAAAAAAAAAACACATTATAAATATTTTTTTTTCTCCTTTTTTTATAAGTGGTCACATTCCTTCAGTTGCCTCTGCATAAGAGCTAGGGGGAGGAGAAACAACAGGACACTGGTCTTTCCAGTGAAAGGCTGTGCAGGGGGGGATGTCAGCACAAGCCTGATCATTGGAGGAGAGCAGGCTAGGGAACTGACCACTGTGCTCTCCTGCTAAAGCCCCATACACACGCGCGGATTATCCGAGGACCAGGTCCGTCGGACCATGTCCGTCATACTTTGTCTGATGTTGGTTTTGCGTACACACGGTCAGACAAAGTTGTCGGAAAATCCGATCATTCTGAACGTGGTGACGTTTGTTGCCTACGACGGGACTACGTAGAGGCTAGTAGCCAATAGCTTTGGTCTTGTAATGTGATCTGAGCATGCGTAGCACTTTGTCCGGTCGGACAACCGTACACACGATCGGATTTGGTGTGATCGGACCGTGTTGTCGGCAAATCTTTCCAGCAGGAGATAAGACTTTGTCCGTCGGACAATCCGACGTACACTGTCCGATGGTGCATACACACAGTCTGATTTTTCAACAACATTGTCCGATCGGACAGAATCCATGAAAAAGTCCGACCGTGTGTATGGTGCTTTAGTGTGGTCAGTTGTTAACAGGAGAATAGTGGGACTGGCAAGAACACCAGGGATTTCACACAAAGGAAACAATACAAAGAGGACTGGATATTTTTTTTATACAAGTTCATAGTACAGCAGGCACATATCTGGAATAAAAAATGCTGGGGCAACAAACACTTTAAGTATGACACGCAATCATCACAGCTATTGAAGGTACTATGAAGCTAGTATTCAAAAATAGCAAGTGACTATTTAGTAGACTCGTTTTTATAAAATATTTTGTTTTCTCTTGTGCAGTTAAATGTAATACTACAGCACTAAACCAACTAAGACTAGGTATATACACTAGGATTTTACCTTTGAATGTCCAGTCATTAAAGGAACCCTGTGACTAAGGAACTTAAAGGCAAACAGCAACAACCTGTGGTTCATGGCCCCACAAATGCCAGCCAAATTCAAACATGAGGTGTCCACCTCTTTTCAGGGGCTATAATGTCATAGGGGTCTTTTATGCACATTGGTGGGACTGCCCTGAGATAAAGAGGTGTCTTCTAATTAATCTCCTGTTGTTCCCAGCTGCAGATCTTGACATTTTGCTTGTGTCGTCGTGTAGGGACTGTGAGAGGCATGGACCATTTTCCCTATTTTTTTTCTATTTTAAACTTTAAAACTGTATACGGTCCTTCAAGGTAAAGGGCTAGAGTTATTACTAAGGAAAATATATACTTCAAGAATCTAAACTCTTTTTAGTAGTAAAAGAGGAATGTAATAAACCCTATAAAGTTGTGTTGTCTTGCCAGATTTAAAGCAACTCTGTCACTAAAAATAAATAAAACAGGACCCTGCAAAAGACAACTATAATGCTTATCTAAAAGACAACTAAAAAAAATACTGTTGCGCTGTCAGGAAAACCTCTATTTCAATATATAGTATATAACAATCAAGAAAAAATAATAAAGCCCTAATGACGAAATATCAAAGTCCACCAAAAGTGTGCAAAATCTTCATGCAGCTGCTGTGTACCAACCACCAAGTGATTATAATGCCGCTTACCAAATCCTTAGACCCTACAAACTCAAGAGGTCTAAATCAGATCCCCATGGATGGATGGCTCCAGCTTTCTTCCTCTCACCCTTCAGCAAGCCTCAAGTCTCGCTCTCTCATGAATGGCATGCCCCAAAAGTGATCACTGGATCGATTCTCATAAACCGGTCTCAGCAGCAAAAACACATACCAAGGAAAGATCAAGGAATTCCCATAGTGAAGTACCATTTAAATTTTTTTTTATAAATAAACCAATGGGTACTCAAAAAACAGATAGTATGACAAGCATACCACACAGCACTGCTGACTCTCTGGGCAGGCATTATAATATCCCTGCTAAATTCTGTCCTACGCATGTTTCATCCGACAGTACATCGTCCAAGGGGCAAGAGAGTATAATTCTTATTTGTTCCATTGCCCATAGTTTGAATATTAGCTTTTTCAGCATCCAACATTTTACCATATGCTGCATTTCCATCAGCTAATAAATCACTACTCTGTTCCTTTAGCGGGAGATGCACTTGTAAGTGTGGGATGCTGAAGATACTGTCAGATCGTAGTAAGATCATAGGCATGGGTAGGGACAGATAAGTAATAATATTTTTGGTTTGCTGAGTCTTTTTTTTTAAAAATGTTTTTACTTTGTCACTTTAAATTCTAAGCATATATATATATATATATATATATATATATATATATATATATATATATATTATAGTATAATATTATTTATTTATTTTTTATTATTATAAAATGTAAGTATCCAACAAACTGCTGTGCAAATAAAACAATATTCAAGACTACAAGATATAAGACATATGCAAAATACCTGTAAAGGAATACTATTTGAACGCACCCAGCTATTCCATTTTGGAAACACAGGGGTGTACAGAGTACCCTTAATACTAGCTGATAGCAACATGAGTCATTGGAATGACAGCACAGCGTGATTCATTAGAAGGAATAGGTAACTTCTCCATACTACAATACTGCTCCAAATAAAGCCCTGATCCAGGCACGGACCAGTTCCCATTTTTTTAATGTAATAATAAGAGAGGAGGAGAAAAATAAAGAGGATGCAGAGAAGGGAAAGAAAAGGAGAAGAGAGAAAAAAAAGGGGGGGGGGGGGGCGGGGTTGTGATGTTGCCATTTGCGGGACAATGGAAAAGTCAGCGAGAAGTCAATCCCCAAAACAGGTCTCCAGTCGGGCCTTGCTTCATCAGAATAAACAAACATGTTCCAGTAAAGCCACGTTTTTTTAGTATCGCTCCCATCTATCCTGAGCAGTAAGTGTTAAGTCTTCCAGCTTGTTGATGTCCTCTACCTTGTTGAGCCACAACAAGATAAAAGGGGGGTTAGAGTCCTTCCATCACAAAGCAATGCAGGCTTTGGTGGTGTTAAGCAAATGGCGGAGGACCGATTTAATATATATTATTATTATTATAATACACTACCACTATTAAGTGGCTTGGCAGTTCCTGTAAATGATATATGTCTAAGCATCCCATTCTCATGTAAGAACACTCTGTTAATACAATCCGAGTGCATTGTTACATCTGTCAGACTGTAAATTTAGACCCCACCTAAATTTAGTAGGTTTTGTCTACCTGTCAAAACCTCACTCATTTTCTGATCATCTTTTTTATCTGAAAGTATACATAGTTTACTGAGGTGTGAAAAGTTATTCATAGACAGATATACGGTATTTATTCATGCTTAGCAAGTCTAGGTTTTTAATTCACAATCTGTGTCAGCATCTCTTATGTATATAGTTGTACATTTGGTGTGTTATAAAGATATTAACATTCATTGATAAAAAAAAAAAAAAAAATACATGATTTTCTATGACAGCAACGTGTGCCGACATGCCCTGCCACAAAAATGTAAAAAAGGTGATAGTCCGAGGAACATGACATCATAGAAAACAGCGCTGACTGAGGCAAAGTCTATGGAATATTAAACACCCTCTTATTTTTCCTGCAAGTGCTGGCCATTGGGATGCAGACTCATACATCAAAAGGCACATTCTCTATGTCCTTGGCACAGCAAAGGGCAGATTGCTTCAGGTTCTTTTTTCCTGTATGCAAGGCCCATCCCCAGAAAGATCACTGCACACAGTCTACAGTATGAAAGCTAGAGGATTTCTGCTTAATTACCATACTGCCAGCACATATATTGCAATATTCAACAGAAAGCTCTTCTTTGTTGTCTGCTGTAGGGAACCTAAATAAGCAGATTTTTTCCCTTGTTGTGCATTGTGGATGTCTTCCGTGTAAAAAAAAGGGTGCAAAGGAACTTACATGGGACATAACAGCTAAATGGATAGAGTGCCAATTGGAAACCATTGGAGAATGCTTGGATAGACTAGCAATTTAGGAGGTCAGCAAACATAACCAGATTATAGCTGTATAAACATCAAAATAGCATTGTTACGCACTGTTGTGTTTACAAAGGCTTCTTTTGCTCTTTAATCATTCAAATATTGTATTTAAAGTGGAAGTAAGCCCTCCTATTATTTTCAGCCAAAGAAGCTGCCATCTTGGCCTCTGTTTAATCTTCAACAGTCATGGATGGTTTGACAGTTTAATTGACAGCACAAGAAAATGTGTCAGCCAACAATCCCGGCAATGCTGGGAATATAATTGTTTCCTGAAACCATTAACCTCCCTGGCGGTAATCCCGAGTGTGGCCCGGGGTGGATTTTCAGTACCAAAAGTGGTAACCCTGAGCCACACTCGGGATCGCATTGCAGTATCCTGGTACAGTTACTTACCTTGTCCCCAGGATCCGGTGATGTCCTCCCACTGTGTCCACGGGCTGTGTCTCCACTCGATCTATCACAGCGCCAGCTCTGTTCCCTGCGAGCGATGCAACGCACAGGGACGGAGAGCGGTGCCAAATTCAAAACGTGAAAACACACACAATACATACAGTACACTATAATCTTACAGATTACATTACTGTATCAAATAATTTCACATCCATTTGTCCCTAATGGTTTGTCCAGTGCTCTGCATGCAGTTTTATATTATAAATTATATTCTTTCTGCCTGGAAACTGGAGATTGTCCATAGCAACCAAAACTGTCCCTTTACATCAAAAGTGGTTTTAGACCAGCTAGAAAACAGCGATAATAAATTAGAATCACTTGCAGAATTGAGCGATAGTGATTCGTGGGGAAATCCATCATCAAACGCTGAATGTAATGACAGCGACAATTCTGCAACTGAGCAAATGTCAGTGTTTTTGATTTGATTACATTATTGAATAGTTTTTATTATTATTATATTATTATTTTTTATAATTATTTATAACTATTTATTATATTATAATTTAATGTTTTAAACTTTATCATATCCGGGATGTCTACTAGACTCTGGTTTGGACAAATTTAAGTGTGTTATTGCTATGAATTACAGGCCTACAATATAAAACGCCAAATTTCCATGCAAAACATTGTACCGCTTTGAGCATCAAAAATCTAAAATAATCATACCGCTAGGGAGGTTAAGTCAATGGGTTTACTTGCACTATCTATCTTACATGGTGATTAGAATGGATGGTCATGCATATGCTGCTACTCTGGCCAAAAATCATTCTTGCGCCCATTAAGCTGCAGCCCTGGCCTGAGTTGCATAAAATACAAGGGGTCTTCGAATATTTTCCATGTTTTTTACATGTGAGGGCTTTTGTGATACTTGATTTGATAAAATATTTAAAGCGGTTTGGTACTCAAAAATACAGCTTGATATTAATAAAACCAGTAATCTATGTAGATGCAAAAGACAAAAAGTTTCCACACTTTTATATATTGTATATAATAAAGTAAAAAAAAAGGGCAGAAACTTTTTGAAGAACCCTCATATTACTACAACAACCTTTTTTTCTCTATCAACCAGTTAGGTGAACAGAGTCTTAATCAGGGGGAACAATATTAATCTGGAGAAGTTTTCTTACCTGCCTGATTACTAATATCCCCTGAGAGAGTGGAAACCTAGAAGATTAAGGCAGATTTAGCCAAATATGTCCATATACTGTAATGTGATTGTCAACTCATGTCTATATCCACGATTAATGGCACATCAAAAAGATTTTACCACAATATAAAAGTGCCAATGCCAACATGTTTTGAAGTCTCAAAGTCTCCTTTCTTCAGGGTTTATGGGAAGGATTGTGCAGAAAATGGACTGCTGGTTGCAGGAGAGTAACTGCCTGTGGTGATGTATTTAGCAGGTGTACCCCAATGATTAGCAAAGAACAGGGATACACACCAACAATGTAGCAACCTCCAGTGAGTTTACTGAGCAAGCAGTACTAACAGCACACACAGAGGCAACCTCCCATTTACGGCCATGTCTCTAACACATTTCACCCCCCTACAGGGCTGAATCATAAAGAGAGACCTTCAATGTGCAGCGGAGGTGGGATCCCGAGATTTGGCACAAGCTACACTGCAGACCAGAGGAGTGCAGAGGAATGCTTTTGAGCAGTGGTGCAGCTCACATGCTCTAGGTGTAACCAAATGTCACAGTTTGTAGCTGGTTTACGTGACAGTCTGGATGTTGGACCTTGGGCTTAGATTGTGCCATTAATGGGACTATCACCCTTACCAGCTGCAGACTAGGACCATATAAACGCATTACTACATAAATCACTGCAGGCAACGTATGCCCTGTAATGTAAGCCTGGAGCACACGGGCAAAATATTGGCAGGTATCGGCCGGTTCAACAGAAACCAGCTGACATTTGTCCTGTGTGTCAGCCATCTGGCTTTTGTTGAACAGGCATGCTGGAAAAACAGCAGCGGATTGGCAGCCAACAGCTGCGAGCACTGACTGGTGTGATCTGGCAGGGGGGCAAGTCACTTTGTCAGAACACAATAGCTCAGCAGGGAGATCACTGTACTAACATTGCATAGTTAGTACAGTGAGCTCCTCAGTTTTTTTCCGTTAGCCCCCTGGGTTGAACGAAAAAAAAACTGTCAATGTGTACCTGGCTTAACAGTTTGTTTGCTACACAGTCCTTCCCATGTGCCACCAAGAAGAAAGTTTTTACGCTTTTAAGGGTGCACGGGCGCCACCCCCTCTCTCCAGCCACCCCTCTAGCACCAATAGATAGATTCATGCATTGCATGAATCTATCTATGGCCGCCGCTGCCCCCTATTCAGGCGCCCGGCCCCTATTTGGGTGTCGGGCGCCTGAATTAAAGCGGCGGGGGTAGTTTTTGAAGCACCTGATTAGAGTCATAGGCTCTAATAGGAGTCAAAAAAAGGTGACATGTGAGCGCCATGCTGGGCGATCGCAGGTCACTCTGCTGTGTTAGAAAAGCAAATTAAAATTCTCTTTCCTAACACTAAACCGCCTCTCCGCCAATCAGGTGCTCGGGTCTGTTACCTGTCACCTGATTGGCTAAAACGACAGGTGCTGCTACTGGACGCCAATCATGAGGAGAGGATGGGAGATGAAGATGGCAGGAGATGCACGAAGGACCCCGCTCGTCGCCGTCACCTGCTGCCCAACCAAGTCAGGGTAAGTGCCGGGCAGGCAACGAGCAGGCAAGGGTCACACTGGGGGCATTTAATGGACACACTGGCAGCATTTAATGGACACACTGGCAGCATATGATGGGCACAGTGGCAGAATTTGATGAACACACTGGCATAATATGATGGGCACACTGGCAGCATTTGATGGCACACTGGCAGCATTTGATGGCACAGTGGCAGCTTTTGATGGGCACAGTGGCGGCATTTGATGGGCACATTGGCAGCTTTTGATGGGTACAGTGGCAGCATTTGATGGGCACAGTGGCAGCGTTTGATGGCACAGTGGCTGCAATTGATGGCACAGTGGCAGCGCTTGATGGGCACAGTGGCTGCGTTTGATGGGCACAGTGGCAGCGTTTGATGGCACAGTGGCAGTGTTTGATGGGCACAGTGGCAGCGTTTGATGGGCACAGTGGCAGCGTTTGATGGCACAGTGGCTGCAATTGATGGCACAGTGGCTGCAATTGATGGTATAGTGGCTGCAATTGATGGCACAGTGGCAGCATTTGAGGGCACTGTGGCAGCATTTGATGATTTTTTTTCAAAAAATGTATGCGCCCCCCCAAACATTTTGAGCACCAGCTGCCACTGGTTGGCACACTTATATCCCATTAAAATAGATTTCTCCTAAGCATACATTTCTTTTAGTATTATATATTTTCCTCACTCCATGACTGTACTGAAGGTCCCTTGAGCAAAGCCTATAGTTTTGAGATCAACCTTATCAAAAGTTTACTACTGTGTTACACAAATATTTTAATTGAATCCACCCAAAGTTTGTTTCCTACTGTGCCATCTATTGAGATTGTTGTTGTCAGATATTAAGTAACAATCATCTTTTATCTTTTTTCCATTACTAACATGGAGGATTGTGACCTATGGCCATCTCTGCTACTATCTTTGTATTCCAAATTGAAAAGTAGCTTCATATTCCTGAGTCTCCTGGAACTGTACTTTTCAAGTGGAGGATCAGAAGATTGAGGACACAAAGATAAATGGAACCGATAAACACATTCGCTTCTCTCTGTTCCTCCTGTCCCCACTTCATGGGTTTACGTGTTTGCCTTTAATAATTCTGTTGACAAAATCGCTCTTTTTCCAAGAAAATATCAGGCATTGTGCAGATATAATAGCCTCTTTAAAGTTTCTCTGTCCTTTTCTATTATCTTTCTTCAATGTGTCTCGTGTAACACCGTGGATTTGAGCAGGGACAGAAAATTGTTTACCACACATAGGGGTTTATTTACTAAAGGCAAATCCACTTTGCAATACAAGTGCACTGCATCACTGTACATCTGATGGGGACATGCAAGGAAAATAAAAAGCAGCATTTTTGTTTGAACATGATTGGATGATAAAATCAGCAGAGCTTCCCCTGATTTCAGATCTTCCCCTCAGATCTACAGTGACTGCACCTCCAAGTGCACTTGCATTGCACCTGTAGTGCAAAGTGGATTTGCCTTTAGTAAATCAACCCCATAGTTTTACTGAAATCGATTCACCTTTAAACTAGACAATAAAGAATGTGGCTGTTTAAACAGGAATCATCATTTGCATGGGCCTGACTTTATATGTACTGAACATTTAGCTATTCGCTTTGCATATATTTGTTACATGTACTTTTTCATTTCCTGTCCAACAAGTAGATTTCGGTTTAAGAAGCTGATTATTATTTTTTTTGGTACATATATTTTTGTTTTTTTTAGTAAATAAAAATGGCTAACTGGGCTAGTATGTATGGATAGGTGCCCAACCATCCCACAAGCCTACAGTGCCTGCACTGAAGATGTGTGCACACTTACCTTATTATCATGAAGCTACTCCAGGTTTGCTTTAATATAAACAATATGTTCTGCTGGTCACATTATTTCTATAATCAGCATTAATGTATACGGGGAGGGATTATTATTTGATCCCCTGCAGATTTTGTAGGTTTGCCCACTTACAAAGAAATGAAGGGTCTATAATTTTTATTATAGGTGTGTTTAAATGATAGAGACAGAATATCAACCAAAAATCCAGAAAAAACACATGATACAAATGCTACAGAGTTGCAGTTGAGTGATAAAATAAGTATTTGATCCCCTACCAATAAACAATAATTCTGTCTCCCGCAGACTGACTACAGTATGTGCTCATGTAGTACACAGATTAGTCCTGTGAATTTAACCACTTCAATACCAGGCACTTTCCCTCCTTCCTGCCCAAGCCAATTTTCAGCTTTCAGCACTGCTGCTTTTTAAATGACAACTGCGCGGTCATGCAAAACTGTACCAAAACTAAATTTTTTATCATTTTGTTCCCACAAATAGAGCTTTCTTTTTGGGGTATTTTCTAAACAAATAAAAAAAGACAAAACATTTTGAAAAACAAAAATGTTTTTCTTCCTTTCTGTTATAAAATTTTGTAAATAAGTACGTTTTCGCCTTCACTGATGGGCACTGATGAGGCTGCACTGACAGGCACTGATAAGGTGGCACTGATGAGGTGGCAACAGAGGTGGCACTGATGAGGTGGCACTAATATGCAGCACTGATGGGCACTGATAGGTGGCAATGATATGCAGCACTGATGGTTGACACTGATGGGCACTGATAGGCAACACCGATGGGCACTGAACTGATGGGTACTTATAGGTGGCACAGATGGGCACTGATAGGTGGGGCACTAATGGACACTGATGGGTGGCATTGATGGACACTGATGGGTGGCACCATTTTTGGCACAGATTGGCATCATTTTTGACAGAGATTGGCATCATTTTTGGGCACAGATTGGCATCCCTGGTGGCCATGGGTGGCATACCTGGTGGTTATCAGTGGTGGTAATCCCTGGTGGTCCTTGTGGCATCCATGGTGGTCTTGGGTGGGCATCCTCGGAGGGGCTGTGCTGATAATCAATCAGCGCAGACCCCCGCTGTCAGGAGAGCAGCAGATCGGTTCTCTAGTGAGGAAAAGCCGATACACAGCTCTTCCTGTTTACACCGTGATCAGCTGTGATTGGACACAGCTGATCACGTGGTAAAGAGTCTCCGTCAGAGACTGTTTACAGAGATCGATGTTGCGGTATGTCAGACTGGCATGCCCCACCACTGAACCCTGCGCATGCTGGCTATTTCCCTTAAAGGCATCATATGATGTCCTGTCGGGATAATGGAACCGCCACCCGGCCGTCATTTTTCTATAGGCCGGGCGGGAAGTGGTTAAAAAGGTGATCCTAACGACAACTCGTTATGTGTATAAAGGACACTCTTTCTTTTATTCAAACCTCACCATCATGGGCAGACCCAGCTGTCAAGGACAAGATTGCAGACCTGCACAAGGCTGCAATGGGCTACAAGACCCTCAGCAAGAAGCTTGGTGAGAAGGAGACAACTGCTATTATTCCCAAATGGAAGAAATACAAAATAACCATCAGTCGCCCTCGGTCTGAAGCTCCATGGAGGATTTCACCTCATAGGGTAAGGATGATCATGAGGGGGCATGAGGGGGCATGGGGGGGAGACGGGGCAATGCTGGTACCTAAACATGTTTTACCTTAATGCAGGGAATGCATTAAAGTAGAACTATAGGCAAAACTTTTTTTCATTTTGGCTAGAGTAAGGAAGGGTTATAACTGCAATCAGATTTATTTTCACCATCTGTGTCCCATTACAGAGATTTCCCTTCACTTCCTGTCTCATAGCCAAACAGGAAGTCAGAGGAAATCCCTGAAAATTAAGGGAATTAGTTGGGGACTCCCAGGTCACCATAACTAGTGTGCCCACTGGAAAATTTCCCCTATATTACCTTTTTGGGGACAACCCAAAACTTGGGATCTTCTTTTATATGCATTTTCAATGATATAAGTAAACAGGACAAATAGAGAGGGTGAATCTCCTTAATGGGGGCACAGACTGCAATAAAAACTAAAAAGCCTTCTAATCCCTCTAATCCAAAAACTAAAATAAGTTTTGCCTTTAGCTATGCTTTACATTAAAAAAAATGTTTAGGCTTTAGAACAACTTTAATGTCATTTCAATAGTCATGCTCAATATTTCTAAATCTGCAGCTTTTCTACTTAAAAAGCTAATGATACTGCCATGAAGATCCATGTTCAAGCACTTTCTTTTATTAGGTGCCAACGCTATTTCCCTGTCTCCCAATTGTGCCCTAGTGCTGTCACACAGTCTCCTAAAATGTTTACAAGTGGCCATTTCAACATATGTTAACACCAACTTGATCCACTGTTGTTACCACCAGGAAGCATGCCCTACAAAATGGCATGCAGCCATTGCTGGTGCATGTAAACATGAACAAAAAATGTAAATATGTATTCTCTATATTTATTAAATTTTTTTTGTATTAAGCATGTGTTAATGATGCACAGTGCTTTATCAAACTACATGCTATTCAGTTTCAATCCTTGATCTCTTTTAAGGATGGACTCAGGCGTTTTCACGACTCCACGTGCCTGCACCTGCCAGGAAGCTGACACTGTGCAGCGCTAATCACAGGCAGTGAGACATTTCCCGATCCGTGCCTGCACAGATCGGGAGAGGTCTCACTACCTGCGATTAGCACTGCGCAGTGCCAGCTTCCTGGCCGGCGCGGGCACATGGAGTTGTGAACACGCCTGAGCCCTTAATCTCTTTCATTCCAAAATGTAGAAATAGTACTAAAGTATATACTATGGAAATGAGCTATAAGGAAACAGTACAGTACGTGTTGAAAAAATGTAAGGAAAAAGGGGGAGAGCTGGTTTCAAGGCCCCCCCTTTTCCTCATGGGATTGAGGCGGTGGCAGTTTTCTAGCTCCCCGAAGTAGCAGAAATAATAGGGAGGTTCTGATAGGCCAGCGAAGTCAGCTGACCCAAGAACATTCTGGAATCTAAGGGGGTCATTCAGGATTGGTCAATTAAGGCCACATGACCCCCTGGAAGATTCTAGAACTCTTGGGGACCCCCCGTCCCCTTGTCACGGCTTATTATGAGGTGGGACCCCTTACTCTTTTATAGTAGAAAGAGAAAGGGCGGAAAGAAATAACATTTGTTAAAAGTAATGAATTCTTAGGCCTGAGCCGTAGTGGCTGGGTCATGTTGAAATATTCGGTACTTTGATAGGAGATTATTAAAAGTATTTATTGCTTAGGTTTTATTTGTAAACTGCAAAAAAACATTAATAAAGCCGCGTCCGTTATTTATCCATTTCAGTGGTGTGGTTTCAAATTAATTTAAATTAATATATGGTAATTAAGGTTTTAATAATAGAGTTATTGTTGTCTACTGCTTACTATCCCATAATCGAATTGTATTCTTTATCTTGTACTCCACAATCCAATCATAGCATGTGACAAGCCCTTACTTCATTTGTCAGCACCCTTGAGTAAACATGAGCTAAATTAGTAATCTGTCACACCTAAACACACTCCTACACCTGTCAACATAGGAAATCAAAGAGCTGATCTAATGTAAGAATTCCACAGGGCTTTAAAAACCTAGGGACATTAGTCAATCTTATACTGACCAGCCTAGGAAAAAAGGAAGAACAGATTAGCTTTCAGCTTTAGGTTTCTTAGAGGGCACACACAGCAGATATCTCACTGAGAACATCAGGGAGTGTCTATGTGTCTAGGGTAACTCCACTTTCGTAGGAAAAAAACCTAAAGAAAATAATAATATAGCATATACAATTGTGACACAAGTCATTTCCTTTTCAATCTGCAGCGCTGTAATTTTCTGTAAAGTGCAATGCACCTTGGGGCCTCCCTTTCAGGTTTCTGGAGGTTTCTCATGCACCCCCCTAGTGGGATAACATTGAGCTAAGTGGGCCACTAGATGGAAATCACCAACATTACTGTACATTACACATACATAGGATGCACCAAGATTTTTTACAAACTGACAGCTGAAAGAAGCTGAGCTTTTAAGAGACAAAGTGTAATGTGAACCTGATGTCTGTGGTTTATTTATTGGGTACATAGAGTCTTTAATGTAACTTTTTTGTTTCTTTGAATTGATTTATTTTTTTCTACCTTTTGTAAACATTTTAAGAATGCTTCATTATAATTTTCTTCCAAGTTCAATATTATTTTGAACGGTTGTTGTGGGCCCCTTAAATGGTGTTGGACCCATAGGCCAGTGCCTAATATGCATATTTGGTAATCTGTCACTGGTCATACGCAGCCACTAAACCTATGGACGGCTATACATGTCTGTTAAATCAACAGTTGTCAAAGAATAAATTAAATACAATAATACGTCAAAGAGATTAAACTCCACACCCTCTGAGGGTGCCCATGGGGTAAACAATGCCAGGGCAGGCATGAAAAAGTTTGATTGTGAGCCTCCTCTCCTTGCATTGTTTGTTCACTACCACCTGCTTGGACTATATCACCAATATGGCTTGTATGTTGTCTTTTACATACAATAGACCCAACAACTAACCCTATCATCTATGATTCCGGAGATACGGGGCTCCTTGCGCAGCCTGTCAGAAGCTACATACAGAGTGGCTACATAGAAGCTGGCACACTGTTTGCAGCAAACTGAAAGGATGAGCTCACAGTGCCTCTCACTTCTGGTCAGAGGCACTGAGCTCAATGGCCAGCTTGGAGTCTGTAGAGTTTGACAGGCAGCACCATCTGTCAAACTCGCCTATTGAGTTCAATGGGACCACTCTGAAACTGTAAGCCAAACTCGCTCGCAGTAGCAGCATAGTCCAACAATGTAAAAATACTCTTCAGCAATGTAAAAAAAAACAAGGAAGTGGCAGTAGCACCTCATGAACGCCTGTCAGCTGCTGCTATACCACTTCTTGAAAACACCACCACAAATCACTTTTTAGAGGGCAGTAAGCATTACCACAAATGTGAAATAAACATTTACATTTTTCCTTCCCAGATTCCTTCATCCTCCTTACCTCTACATAGTGCCCACTGTCATACCCTCCACACTCCTCTGCTGTACATACTGCTCACTGTCATACCCTCCACACTCCTTTCCTGTACATATTGCCCCCTGTCATACCCTCTACACTCCTCTCCTGTACATACTGCCAACTGTCATACCCTCCACATTTCTCTCCTCTACATAGTGCCCTCTGTCATACCCTCCACACTCCTCTCCTGTACATACTGCTCACTGTCATACCCTCCATATTCCTCTCCTGTACATACTGCCCCTATCATACCCTCCACACTCCTCTACTGTACGTACTGCCCCCATCATATCCTCCACACTCCTCTCCTGTATATAGTGCCCACTGTCAACACTCCACACTCCTCTGCTGTGCATACTGCCCACTGTCATACCCCCACACTCCTCTCCTGTACATAGTGCCCACTGTTATACCCGCCACATCCCTCTCCCTCCCCTGTACATACTTCCCACTTTTATATCATCCATATTCCTCCCCTATGCCTCTTACCCACAAAAACAGTTCTTTAAAATTATATTGAATATCCTCAGTTACCAGCTCTAGAATGGGTACACTTTTGTTAGTTCAACTAAAGGAAATCTTCTCAGTCCTCATATTTGTTCTGCCCATTAGCTGCACCAAAGTACATTATTGATTTCTGGTGGAGTACCACAGAAGGCTGTTATTACATTGAGAGCCACAATGAATCCTTGCACATGTGTTAATTTGAGGTACGGATTTAAGAGTTATCTTCTTGTACGCTATGTGATTGGAAAACTTTTACCAGCATTTGTATAGGCACAACTGGACAGCCTTTAAAGTTACAGGAGACTGCTGGGTATTTGTTTCAGCGATCTGCGTATAGTGTGGCGTACAAAGATCACTTTGCATTCTCTCAATGAATGCAAAGCGTTCCCTGATTAGACATGATGGAGACCGTGATGTTATCATCTTACCTTTCCACCCTCCATCCAATCAGAGAACACTTTGCCATTCATTGAGTAACTGCAAAACGATCTCTGAATGGCGCCAGTGCTGTTTAAGTGACCTCTTGTGTTTAGAATGCAGCAGGGCAGCCTCTCAGCACGGGACCTGAAAGCTAGCGGAGATCACTGGAGTAGCAGCGTCTACTACAGTGATTTCCAGCTTCAAGAACACAAGTGTCAAACACAAGGCTTGTGGCTGAATACGGCCCACCATGCCATTTCATGCGACCCTTGGGCCCAGGGTTTTTGAACTCAACTATGCACTATCTATGTATTGCACCCCTGAACTCTGCACTTTGTGGATAGGGCATCCCTAAACTGCTGGGATTTCCTCTTTAAGATCCTCCCACTGTTGGTGCAATTTAGCCACACCCACCATTCGATGGGGGGGGGAGCATGGGTGAGTTCCTGTACCCTGGATACATCTATATAGTTTTACAGATACAACTGGTCCTTTGAGGGCAGCCATCTTGCTTAGGCGGCCCACGACGAGATTGAGTTTGACACCCCTGTTCTAGAGGGATCCCGCAGGTATAGTATAAACTGGACTAATGTAACTATGTAAAAATGCAATACCTGGAATTTACTTTTTAAAAATGTCTATTGATCCAAGAGATCACTTAAACTAATGAGTGTGAAACTACTGGAGTGTTTACATGCATGTTTGATGACAATACAAATTAATTATAATGGGTCTCCAATTTGCTTGAAGTTGATTTTAATGATTTTTCTGAACAATTTTTGTTGGTCAAATGTTATCTATATAGTTACAAAAGACTGGATTGTTTATAGCAGTGTGCAATGCATTATACAGGATTAGGATATATATACCGTATACAATGTATAATGAGTATTTTTGTAGCAAGGTGATGGAATTAATTTAACCGCATTTCCTGCATATTTTCTAAATATACGAATAAAATAAAAAAAATGGTGTGGCCTGCCTGCACTCCTGGTTCCTCCTCTCTTTCAAGTGCCCTCATAGCAAGCGGCTTGTGCACTTGGGGCACTTGTATGGCTGAATCCCGAGCTGGGATGTGTGCGCCTATTGGCCCTGCCCCCCACTCCCGCCTTACTGGATTCCATTGGCAGCAGCCAAAGTTTCCTGTTACTGCTTCCATGTGCAGTGTGGAGAGAGAGCTCTTAGGCACAGTGCTGGATCGAGATTGGGCTCAAGTAAGTATTTGGGGGGTGATCACAGAAGGTTTTTTAGGTTAATGCAGAGAACGCATTACTTTCAGCCTTTACGATCACTTTAAGCTTTTCTGTATCTAAGTAAAACAGAATATAAGGTAAATCAACATACTTGTAAGAAATATGGCTAATTATTGTCGTTTCAACAAAAAAGAAATATCCAATGAACTTGTATAAAGCATTGTTCCCTTGTCTCTGCTTTCCAGACACTGTAACCAAGAATAGTATTAATAGAAAATATGTCTTCATAAGTATGCCACTTCTAACTGTTTTCTTTTTTTTTGTTATGGCAGCCTTTTCCAGTATTATTTTGTTTCCCAAGGGGTATGTTCCATAGTGACATCAATTATCTCTTAAGCACAGAAGCAAATTTCATTTCCCTAAAGGTTGAGGAGACAAGGCAATAGACTGGGACAGCAAATAAATGTCTTTGAGGAATATTCTTTAAGAATATATCACGGTTCCTCAGATAAAACATATTATTCTCATTCCAACAACAAGCAACAAAGCCTGTTCTACCATAGAGAGGCCATAGAGAGAATGCAACAGTTACCATAAAACCATCAAACAAAGCTGTGACAATAAAGAAGGCCCCTGAACCTTCTTTAGGGCAAGGGAGCCTTGACTGCTGGAAGCATGGCATCACTGTGGGATGAACCTAAAAGGGATGTTAAGTAGCTCCCTTAGGATTGGCTACAAAAGACCTGAAATGACTAAGTGGAGCCTGAACTCTAGGAAAAGGCTACATTGGGGCACGTCCAACTGCTCAGAGGAGATATAGCTGTCACAAGAGTTTAGAAATGCCCTCAAGTTAAATTCTGGGGTCAGTCTAATGCCTGTCTGGTACTGATGTTAAGGACAGGCCTCTTAGGTTATGGGGTCAATTCACTAACATTTACCGCATGCGATAACACAGTCACGTGACTCATTTTCATAAATTATCATATGCGGTAAATAAAGTCAATTTCACAAAAAAAAAAAAAAAAAAACAATTATGTGACATTTACCGCAAAATAAAAAAAAAATTCCCGGGAAATATTGTTTAAACAGCTCTTAAGTCCAATTCACAAATGGAGCAAAGAATAAAAAAAACATGGAATACGTACCACCAGAGTTTTGCTTGCAGTATCACATGCAGTATTTGTCAAAAAACAGCGTGGGGTTGGGCAGACTCCCACGCTGTTTTTTCACAAAAACAATGTCCTTGTCCTTAACAACGGATGACTCACCACCTGTCAGTGGGATCCCCGGTTTTAAGAGGAACCCCACTCCAAAATGTAAAATCCCCCCCCCCAAATCCATACCAGACCCTTATCTAAGCATGCAGTTCGGCAGGTCAGGAAAGGGAGGAATAAGCAAGCGCTCCCCACCCCAGGACCATACCAGGCCACGTGCCCTCAACATGGGGGGGTGGTGCTTTGGGGAAGGGGGGCCTCATCCCCACAACCCTAGCAGGTCGGCCCCCAGATTCCCCCCCCCCCATGTGAATGAGTATGGCCTACCCATTCACCAAAAAAGTGTCAAAAAGTGATAAAAACATAGAGACAGTTTTTGACAATTCCTTTATTAAAAAATAAAAAAACAGTGTCCGCCAATGTAAATCTATTGTCAATCAAGCCGCCCATTGTACCCGGAAAAAAAAAAAAAAATGCTCCCACCATCCCATCTACTGCAGGATCCGCCGTTTGACAGTTCTTATATAGGTAAGGGTAGGACCACCTAGCGATGTCACCGGGTGGTACCGCCCCCTTGTGACATCACCGACCCAGCATGAACCACTGACAGCTGATGGGTCTTCTGTTGTTAAGGACGTGGCGGCCGGGTTCTCGGCTTGCTCCTTAGCATCCAGCTTAATGCAAAAAATTTGCCTCAAAAATTACTGCTTAATCGAGCAAATACTGCATTCAATATTTATTGCAAAATTCTGATTTAACGCGTTAAAGTGTTATTTTACTGCATTTTTTTGGCCATTATTTAACGCTTAGTGAATTGACCCCTGTGTGGGTTTATGTTTTATGGATGCTCACAGTATAACTGTGACTGGCATTGTTGTTTGGTACATTTGGAAAGTTGTTACTTTTGCAAAGTTCAATAAAGCTGTGGTCTTGTCCTATTTCCAACTTAATCAGCTTCCGTGTCTTTTTGGGGGCCAAGGTAATGGTTTATTAGTTGGTCATAAATTAGCCTATGCTTCTCAGCAGTCAAGAAAAAAGGGTAGGGAGAGTGGGGAGCAAACTAGCCAACTGCAGGAAACTTAAAGTGAGTGCAAACCCTTACATATACCCAGTGAATTGACCCCTATGTGAGTTTAGAAGAGGAGGGTGCTCTGTGCAAATCTACAGCACAGAGCAGGTAAGTAAAGCATGTTTATAATTTTTAATATTAAAAAAAATGAGACTTTACAATCACTTTCATTGTAATTCTCTTTCAAGATCAAATCAAAAGTATTTTAATCCATTGTCAGGGGGCCCTTAAATGGCATGGGGCCCATAGGCCAATGCATACTATAACCTTTTGGTAATCGGGCTTTGAACGATCTGCTGACAAAGCACAGCAAGCCAGTAATAAGGGAAAGATCAGCTGCAGAAGACAGGATATGCGGAGACCACTGTCTTCTTTTATACAAGCGCTTGATTTTACTGCTAAACATGTGAATGTATTTCCTTTGCTTTTCATGTATTAAAATTTACATACAGAGTTACGCTATATGCCTTCCTTCTTCTTTTAATGGTGGGACTGACTGTCTATATCTACTGAGTCCATCCATAGCTTACACCTGTTCGGAAGTCCATCTGGAGGTCATAACTGGATAGAGCATCTGATCCCCTTGGCATATTATACCATAAAGCTTGACTGACTCACTAGGTGTACACCTATTTGAGTTCAATCTCTCTGGTAAGCAGCTTCTGGTGTCTTTGGTGGTGGATCAACTATCAACTGTTATTACATCATACATATTTAAAGTTAAAGACTGTCACTATATCATATCCACATGTGGTTGAGGATTATCATCACACATAATTGAAGTCTGTCACTGACTTTTTTTGGACATCAAAAGTCCAAGTTCCTCTATTTATATACATCACATGTCATAATAGAGGACTGCTTGGAGTATTTTTGAGCACATCATTTATTACTCACGTTTTTTGTACTTATATGATTTGTTATGGTTTATATGATCACATAAGCGCTGCAAATTTCACCCAATTTGTCAGAATTTGTGGCAAAACTTGAAAATTGCTGTTCACAGACACTCTCCATCCAATCAGATAGAGCTAAAGCTATTTTGCAAAGAAGAATGGGCAAAAATATCACTCTCTAGATGTGCAAAGCTGGTAGAGTCATACCCAAAAGACTTGCAGCTGTAGTTGCAGTGAAAGGTGGTTCTACAAAGTATTGACTCAGAGGGGCCGGATTACAAATGCACGCCACACTTTTCAGATATTTATTTGTAAAAAAAAATTGAAAACCATTTATCAATTTCCTTCCACTTCACAATTATATGGCTTGTCTATCACATAAAATCCCAATAAAATACATTTACATTTTTGGTTGTAACGTGACAAAACATGGAAAATGTCAAGGGGTATGAATACTTTTTCAAGGCACTGTATTTCTATATAATGTTGAACTTTACACAGTTGGATAAAACATGGCTTATGCCTTCCTTTCTTGGTCTGCAGCTTCATCACTTTTCCAAAACTCAAGATCCACATCTAAGGCCTCTTGTACACAGGGCGTGTTTACTATCGCTTTTAGCAGTGTCAGACGTTTTTTTTTTACATTTCCAAAACGTCTCTCCATGTTGTTCTATGTGTCCATCCACAGGTTTTAGGAGCTGTAAGTGGCATAGGCGTTTTCAAACTTTAAACAAAAAACAGGGCCAGGGCATTCTGGAGCAGCAGCTTTAAGCTGTAAAAATGCCTGACGTGGTTAAACGTGTGTTAACGCTGTATACAGCATTAAGCAGCGTCAAACGTTTTTAAACTGTAGTAATTGGATTTGGGAGTGGAAAATAGAAGAGGGTAGAGAAAAGCCGCTAAACGATAACGCAGCTGAACGCGCATTAAGACCAATGCAAAACGCTTCTAAAAGGGTGTTTTTACAGCTGTTTTTTCCTGGCTTCAGTACTGGCTTTGCAGCTGTTTTTTTTTAGCTCCCTGTGTGCATGAGGCTTAAAGGGTACTATTAAATCAAGTCTATATAGGGCTTAGGCATTCACAAATAGATAAACCATTGGATTCACCTTGTGTTTTATGCCTTCAGAAATGTAATTTCCCAATGATCCAGATGTATGTATTATATTTAAACTTTTATTGAGTGCATCATCATACATATATATAACCCATAAAAAGAAATACAATACACTGTAAGTATGCCACAGCTACTTGCCATTCTACTATAAACAGGACAAACTGTATGCTCAGAATCTCAGTGTATTCATTTTCCTGCTCTGAAGTAACACCAGTCTGAATAACATGACACTCTCATTAAAAAGCTGCCAGCATGTGCAAAAATGAATACCCGACTCTGACTTCTCTCTATTCTTCTATTAACCCTTTACTTTTTCAATCAGTTTTTTCAGCAAGAAATCTCCATTCGTATGACCCCCCCTCCCCAGCAGACATAGACATACCCCATTAATTCTCTAATAATTGCTTTATATCTGGTATCAAACAAAGATCTATAATAAAAAAAAAGAAATGGTGACTGTATTACTTGACTTTTGCTGCTGCAATTACATTTAATTTGCTGTTTAATGGAAGGTGTTGGAAAGTAAAGGAAAGATTGTTTGTCATGAAAGGGCTAAGAAGCTTTTCTGAATTACACAAGTACAAAGGTGCCTAAATGCCACAATATACAGCATGCTACTATTATACTGTGCATTTATAATAGAGTATGAGAGACAGTTAGATGCGCTGCAACTCCAATACAACGAGAAAATGCATAACCCCTTGTAGAGCTAAAAGGCTTCACAAGGGTTGATTTTTATTTTTATTTTTTTACAGAGTAGAGAATTTTACTTTGCAGAAAGTTCAGTTTTTGAACAAGGTGAAACTGAGTTCACTTCAATTATTCAATAATTTGCAAGCAAAATCCCTGTTTTTTTTTTCATTTTCCCCTGCACATAATTGGGTATTTAAATTGTGCATAGGTTCACCATATTCACAAAAGTAAAAGGAACATTTATTTAGGAAACCAGCTCTGTTGTATAATTCATATACAGTGCTGTGAAAAAGTATTTGCCCCCTTCCTGACTTTTTTGCATATTTCTCACACTTAAATGATTCAGATCATCAAACTAATTTTAATATTACACAAAGATAACCCGAGTAAATCCAAAATGCAGTTTTTTAATTATTATTTCATGTATTAGGGGAAAAGGCTGTTCAAACCTGCCTGGCCCTATGTGAAAAATGAATTGCCTCCTCCCATGCTGAATCATGAATGAAATGTGATTAACCACAATTTTTTTGGAAAGCTGAGTTAAATTTCACTTGCCACACCCAGGCCTGATTACTGCCAGACCTGTTGAATCAAGAAATCACATAAATAGAATTTGTTTGACAAAGTGAAGAACGCTAACAGATCACAAAAAGCCACACATCATGCCACAATCTAAAACAATTCAGGAACAGATTAGAAACAAAGTAATGTACACGTATCAGTCTAGGAAGGGTTCCAAAGCCATTTCTAAGACTTTGGAACTCCAGTGAACCATGGGGAGAGCCATTATCCACAAATGGAGATAACTTGGAACAGTGGTACCTTCCCAGGAGGAGTGGCCGGCCTACAAAAAAAAATACTCCAAAAGCATGACAAAGTTTTATCCAGGAGGTCATAAAAGAACCCAGAACAACATCTAAAGAACTGCAGGCCTCACTTTCCCAGGTAAGGTCAGTGTTCATGATTCAACAATAAGAAAGAGACTGGGCAAAAATGGCATCCATGGGAGAGTTTCAAGGCCAAAGCCACTGCTAACCAAAAAGAACAGAAAGGGTCATCTCACATTTACCAAAAAACATCTTGACCCAAGACATTTAGGCAAATATTCTGATGAGAATTTTTTTTTACTTTTTGGAAGGTGTGCGTCCCGTCAGACATGGTGGTGGTAGCGTGATGGTCTGGGGCTGCCTTGCAGCTTCAGGACCTGGACGACTTACTATAATTGATGGAACCATGAATTCTGAGCTCTACCAGAAAATCCTAAAGGAGAATGTACGGCCATCAGGGTTATGCAGCAGGACAATGATCCAAAACACAACAGCAAGTCCACCTCCAAATGGTTCAAACAAAGCAAAATTTAGGTTTTAGAGTGGCCTAGTTAAAGCCTGGATTTAAATCCTATTGAGATATTGTATCATGAACTTACACAGGCCAGTCATGCTGAAAAAAACTAAATTTGGCTGAATTAAAACAATTCTACAAAGAAAAGTGTGCCAAAATTGCTCCACAGCAATGTGAAAGGCTCATTGCTAGTTATTGCAAATGCTTGATTGCAGTTGTTGCCGCCAAGGGTGGCACAACCAGTTATTAGGTTTAGGGGGCAATTACTTTTTCACATAAAGCCAGGTAGGTTTGGACAGCTTTTTTGCCTTAATAAATGAAACCATAATTTAAAAACTGCATTTTGAATTGGGTTTTCTTTGTGTAATAATAAAATGTGTTTGAGTGTCATTTGAGTGTGACAAATATGCAAAAAAATAAAAGATCAGAAATGGGGCAAATATTTTTTCACAGCATTGTAACTGAATAACCTTTTTCAAGAAAGCACTAGGTGCATTCGACCATTGCCTTCTTTGCCACCAAGTATGCTGCAAGGGTAATATTTACACTATAAATACTGTATATTAATACAATAAACACGGCAATTAATATTGAAATAGCAATACAAAGTAATGATAATAATAATAAGAGCAATTTCTAATCGACAGAAGATCAGAGTTTAGTAAGACCCAACATGAAGGGCCATAACACATGGTACACACATGCAGCAATGCCAACATGACGTCCTGTGAACTTAATTGCATTAAAGACTGAGACAAACTGCTCACATGAGTGTAATTTTGGCTTAAGTTGTCATTTCCGGCAAAAATTATTTTTGCTGAATCAAATGCACAGTCCTCATTATCTGATCACTGCAAGTGATCTGGCCGGTTGCCCACACATGGAGAGGTATACCCCGTACACACGGTCAAACATTCCGATGGAAAAAGTCATGTTGTCGGAAAATGACAGTCTGATCGTGTGTGGGCTCTATCGGACTTATTCTGTCGGAATTTCGGATGGAAAAAAATTTGACAGCAGGTCCTAAAATTTTCCGACAACAAAATCCGATCAGACTTTTTCCGATCGTGTGTATAGAATTCCGACGCATAAAGTGCCACGCATGCTCAGAATAAAAGGAGGAATTTCTCCATAAAGAGTGTCTGTCACTGCCCAAACTATCACAAGGGATGTTGTGATGTTGTTTATCCCTTGTGATACCAATAAAATGTAATAATAATAAAAATGTAAACGTGTAAAAAAATAAATGTAGATAAACTAAAAAAAAAAAAAAAAAAGTAGAGCACCTCTGTCCCCCTGTGCTCACATGCAAATTCAAAGACACATGTAGGTCTACACGCATATGTAAACAGCACCTGACACCACAAATGAGGTATCACCATGAACCTCAGAAGAAAGCAATACATCTAGCAACAGAGCTCATGTTAAAAATGTCTACTAGGAACCTGTAAAGGCTTTTCAAGTGTCGCCAATAGAGATATTTAGGACCCGTAGTTTGACGCCAGTTCAAAGGCCAAAGGTGAAATTTTTAATCTTGACACATTTGGTCTTTATTTACTCACCATCAACAACATCTTCTATATTTTACCGAAAAATTAGGTATTACATTGTGTTTGTACTGTATTTTTCGCTTCATATGACGCACCTGACCATAAGACACACCTAGGTTTTAAAGGAGGAAAACAAGAAAAAAAATATTCTGAACAAAATAGTGTACTAAAATATTTACCAGTGCCCATGAAATGCAGCCTGACCTGTGCCAATGAAATGCAGTCTTACCAGTCCCATAAAATGCAGCCTAACCTGTGTCAAATAAATGCAGCCTTACCAGTCCCATAAATGCAGCCTTACCAGTACCATAACTGCAGCCTTACCAGTCCCATAACTGCAGCCTTACCTGTGCCAAAGAAATGCAGCCTTACCAGTCCCATAAATGCAGCCTTACCAGTCCCATAAATGCAGCCTTACCAGTCCCATAAATGCAGCCTTACCAGTCCCATAAATGAAGCCTGACCTGACATCATTCCATCCGCCTGACAGAAGACAGAGCAGCCCGAGTGGCCACCGCGGCCGTACTCCATTCGGCCACTCGGGCTGCTATCTTCTGTCTGAGTGACAGGCCCAGCCGGGAGATTGCCCCGGCGCTCACTGGGGCTCGGTATGTCTGTCCTCTGCTCTCCTGCTGCTACTGTAACATGACAGCGGTGGGGGGGGGGGGGGGCATCACCTTGTCAATATTCGCTCCATTAGACGCAGAGACATATTCCCCCCACATTTTTGGGGGGAAAAAATGCATCCTATAGATCGAAAAATACAGTAATTGTCTATCAAAAATTGTTGATTTTATCATGTATGTGAAAAATAGTCCAGGCATCAAGTGATTGAATATTGTTGTAGGACCATGCATGTGTCTATCATGTTGCCTTACCATGTAATAATTTCTTGTTGCTTCACATTTGCCATCTACACAAGAGTTAAACTGCCCAGACAAAGAGATGCAGATATACCATAAGCTCTGCAAATGCACTTTGCAATGCAAACGGTATATTCAGATACGAGATAAGTATACAACATAAAAATAGCCCATACAATGGCAACTTGCAGGTGCACTAAAACTGTTTGCTAGTCAGGCAACAAGGTAAGAATCTCGTATATCATAGCTCTTATGCAAATGTTTGTTTTAAACAGAATAAAAGAAAGGATTCACAGAGGTTTCAGATTGAGTCTTTTGCAAAGATTTCCATTTGTTCATCCATTTCTGTTATTAGTCGATTAGTTGAAAACTGAAACCAGAAAAAATAAAAGTAAAACAAATTTGCGTCCTTAGTCATATACGTCTGTTTAACCACTTAAGGACCGAGCCTCTTTTTAAGATTTGTTGTTTACAAGTTAAAAAATGTTTTTTTTTGCTAGAAAATTGCTTAGAACCCCCAAACATTATAAATTTTTTTTCTAACACCCTAGAGAATAAAATGGCGGTCGTTGCAATACTTTCTGTCACACTGTATTTGCGCAGCGGTCTTACAAGCGCACTTTTTGGGGAAAAAATACACTTTTTTTAATAAAAAAATAAGACAAGTAAAGTAAGCCCAAATTTTTTTTAATGTTACGCCGAGTAAATTGATACCCAACATGTCACGCTTCAAAATTGCGCCCGCTCGTGGAATGGCGACAAACTTTTACCCTTAAAAATCTCCATAGGCGACGTTTAAAAATGTCTACAGGTTGCATATTTTGAGTTACAGAGAAGGTCTAGGGCTAGAATTATTGCTCTCGCTCTACTGATCGCGGTGATACCTCACATGTGTGGTTTGACCATGGTTTTCATATGCGGGCGCTACTCACGTATGCGTTCGCTTCTGCTTCTTATTTATTTTACCTTTTATTTTTTATTTTTACACTGTTCTTTTAAAAAAGAAAAATTGTGTCACTTTTATTCCTATTACAAGGAATGTAAACATGACAGGACCTCTTAAATATGAGATCTGAGAATAGGATGCATTAAGGTGAAAAAAAGACGATGGTTTACAACCCCTTTAAGGAAGGTGTACTTTATTAAAAAAAGGTGAACTTAGCCTTTAACCACTTTCAGACCGGACCAATTTGCAGCCAAAGGACCAGGCCCCTTTTTGCGATTCGGCACTGCGTCGCTTTAACTGACAATTGCGCGGTCGTGCGACGTGGCTCCCAAACAAAATTGACGCCTTTTTTTCCCACAAATAGAGGTTTCTTTTGGTGGTATTTGATCGCCCCTGCGGTTTTTATTTTTTGCGCTATAAACAAGAATAGAGCGACAATTTTGAAAAGAATGCATTATTTTTTACTTTTTGCTATAATAAATATTATTGATCGGTTTGCGCAGAAGTTATATCGTTTACAAGATAGGGGATAGTTTTATAGCATTTTTATTAATAATTTTTTTTTTTTTATTAGTAATGGCGGAGATCTGCGATTTTTTTTTTGTGACTGCGACATTATGGCGGACACATCGGACATTTTTGACACATTTTTAGGACCATTGTCATTTTTACAGCAATTAATGCTATTTAAATGCATTGATTCCTGTAAAAATGACACTGGCAGTGAAGGGGTTAACCACAAGGGGGCAGTGTAGGGGTTAAGTAGGCCTAGGGGTGTGTTTCTTACTGTGGGGGTGTGTGGCTGTCAGCTAGTGAATGCTGATCTCTGCTCCAATCACAGGGAGCAGAGATCGGCGTCACTAGTTGCTAGGCAGAATGGGGAGATGCTGTTTATCTCTTATACAAATGCCTTACCACTTCAGCCCCGGAAGATTTTACCCCCTTCCTGACCAGAGTGCTTTTTACACTTTGGCACTGCTTCGCTTTAACTGACAATTGTGCTGTGCGGTCCTGCGAAGTAGTATCCAAACAAAATTTGTGTCCCTTATTTCCCACAAATAGAGATTTCTTTTGGTGGTATTTGATCACCTCTGCCGTTTTTATTTTTTGCGCTATAAACAAAAAAAGCGTACATTTAAAAAAAATATGTATATTTTTTTTACTTTTTGCTATAATAATTATCCCCAAATTAAAAAAAAAAAAAACACATTTCTTCATCAGTTTAAGCCAATATATATTCTTCTACATCTTTTTTTTTGTTAGGAATGCATACACCCACTCACTAAAGGGCTATATGTGTAGCGTGCACTCAGGTACACTTTTTGAAACGTCATTGCCAAGGGTTACAGTGTGACTTTTTCTTTGTGCCTTTAATGCTTCCATGGTTGGAGCTGTTCTTACTAATACTGTGCATAGCAGTATAATGGGGTTTAGCATTATTGCGGTGCAAATCAATGACCATAGATGAGGCTGAAATTCCCTTTAATTAACCTAACATATTTATTGACCTGTTGGTATGTGTATGGTGTTTATTCTACTTCGATATAAAATACTTACTTTACCTATCATTGATTGCCTGTGGCCTGTTTTCTGTGTAGTGTGGTAAAGTGGTTACACAGGTATGAGTGGCTCTCCATCTATTATCAGGTGTGTCTGTGGGGACCGAGCAGTTTAAGGAGTTGTGGCAGGACCCATCAAACCAAGCAGCTCCTGCTGGGGTAAGGCTATAAACATTTGGGCTTTAAGACTTCTGTGTCCTACACTGGATCCGACCCCTCAAACAGTACCCACTCCTCTGGGTACAAACTCTTCTCCTGATCTTCACTCTGCCTTTCTGATTACAGTTTCTTAAAGTGGAACTAAACTCCCTCCATCAACATGAACTTTTTTAATCCCCATATTGAAAACATTAGTACTGTAAATAGATAGGAAGGTATATTATATTTACTTGTTTTAAACTTGAGTCTCCATGGGCATTTTTCTCAGCTAAGCACACTCAACTGTCTGTACACCTGAACTAGGGGGAGATGTATTCCAGGAAGTAAATGTTACATGAATCATCTGCCCTTATGCAAGAGCTAGGAAAGCTATGGTAGTGTTTTTCTCAAAATTAAAGCATGGATACATAGAAGGACGGGAGAGATTGCTTTGAATATTAAAAAATAATTATATTGTGTTCTCAGTTTGTGATGTTTAGATTCTGTTAAGTTCTGCTTTAAGCTAAGGCATTATTTAACTTTTTTTTTCCTTCATCAGTAGATCATCTTCTGTACAACCAGCCTGCCCATACATGGATTGAAATTCAGCCAGTCCCTGATAAACCAACCAAATTTTGATCTGTGTATGGCTGAATTTAGTCAATGAACGCGTGTGAAGGTTTTGTTAAAATATTAGGCAAGTGTAGAAGTAGAATGTTCTTCAAACACTAGACAAGACATGTGCATAGACAATTTGTACACACATACTAGGGTCAGTTGAGACAGGAGCCAATTAGCCTACCAGCATGTCTTTAGAGTGAGGGAGGAACCAGGGTACCTGGAGGAAAAGCATTTGATAAGAGGGAAAGCATGCAAACTCCTTATGGATAGTGTCCTGGACAGGATTCAAACAAAGGACCCCGGTGTTTCAATAAGGAAACCAAAAATACTGTCTGGGGAACACTTTTAGATATATATAGTGCCTCAAAAATGTTTTAGGAACTGGAATACAATACAAATTTCAAATAAAATGAAGCAAAAATACATACAAACACCATTTAAACAACATTCAACCATACTTCTATCAACTTCCCATGAGTCA
Source organism: Lithobates sylvaticus (assembly GCA_028564925.1). Taxonomy (NCBI): domain Eukaryota; kingdom Metazoa; phylum Chordata; class Amphibia; order Anura; family Ranidae; genus Lithobates; species Lithobates sylvaticus. Next base: position 103,844,071 of record CM053031.1, on the reverse strand, counting down.
TCAACAATTAAATAGTACTTTGCATAAACGATTGAAAACTACAATAGGGCATGACATTACACATCTGTAATAGATGAAGGGATAGCCAAGGTTGCCAAATATTATACATTTTTATGGGGAAGCCTCTACTGGCATAAACAATTTTATATTTTTTGAAAACATTATTCTGCTGTGTATACTGGGTATGGCTGAACCAGTCAATTCCAGAAAGTAGACAATGGGTGGGATTTGCTAAAACTGGTGCACACAAAATCTGGTACAGCTGTGTATAGTAACCAATCAGCTTCTAACTTCAGCTTGTTCAATTAAGTTTTGCCAATAAAACCTGGAAGCTGATATAGTTACATAGTTAGCTAGGCCGAAAAAAAGACACAAGTCCATCCAGTTCAACCATAAAAAAAAAAAAAATAATAAATAAAAAAAAAAAATTTTGATTGGTTACTATGCACAGCAGCAGCAAATTCTGTGTGCACCAGTTTTAGTAAATCTCCCCCAATGGGTTTTATTTACAGTGCCTGGCAAATGTATTCACTCCCTTGGCTTTTTACCTACAGTATTTTGTTACATTACAGCCTAAGAATGTTTTTTTATGCAGGAAAAATCATTTGTATTTCAGAGGGGTTCCATCAACAATCTACAGCAATTAAACTAAGAAAAAATTATTCATATGTTAAAGCGATAACTAGAATTGCTAGGATGATGATTAGGCCATTGTTCACAATTGGTTACACCTGCCCTAAAGAAGCTTTATTCTTAACAATAAATCTAAACAGAATTTCTTTACCTTATTACCCTATATACTATTTGATATCATGTTTCTATCATGTTACTTTCCAAATTCATTTATAAATGTAAAATAAAGATCATCAACAGTAACCTTTATTTGTGATATAAAATGTATTACTCTGCATCAAGAACATTCACATGTAAATATGCCAGGTGGTATACTGCTGTCACTATATCCGTATGGCAGGAAGCCATGTCATCTGACCTAGGTGTGCACCCCTGCAGGAATAAACATATGAAAATAATGATGATCTGATGTGCTGTCATAAACTATATGAAATGGTCTTGCAGTACATTAACCTCTTAGTATTATTTACTTGTGGTAATGTTATGTGTGTGCCTACTGGAGTCCAGCAACTCTGGAGGGACTGACACACACAACACATAAAGCACATGTAGCACCCTCCTAGATAGGTGCTAGGATTATATAGATATATTTAGTGTTGGCTCACTGTGTTTGTGGAGCTGTGTTTGATAGGTGCAGCTGCATTCTACTAGTTTTGTCTGCTCAGCATACTCAGCTGCTGCCACCCTGAAAGCTCCCTCTGTCTCCAGAGAGCTTGAGAAGCTTCTGGATCATAGGTGTGGAGTTATGCAGATGGCAGCATGAATATTGATACAGCCCTGGCCAATCCTGGGGAAGCAGGCCCTGATGGCATGCTGGGATATTTTATATATTCTTTGAGCACTCTGAGCTCTGGGTCTATTCCTGGAGAGAATTAGTCCAGCCTGTAGGGTACGCTGCCCTTTCAGGCAATGCTGCTATATGTCTGCTGTCGTGAGGCCTCAGATGGGCGACTTGATGGTCTGGGATGTTGAGACCATGGGAGAGCTGTCTGGGGGGGGGGGGGGGGGGCTGTCTGCTGAAGATCTGGTCTGGTACCACTGGAGGGTGTTGCATGGAAGTTGGAAGGAGGCAACCAGCTATCCTTGGGCCTTTGTGAGTACAGACAGTTCTGAGAGATCTTAGAGACATTTGGGTTGCTGCCACCCCAACACCTGGTATAGAGAGAATCAGCTGTTAAAGGGGATACCAGCTGGTGTTCTGAAGAGCTTAGTCCATCTATTCCTCTAAGGGACTCTGCTCTTGTGGCTCTAAGGAAGGAGTTTGCAGTTAAAGTGTTACTAAACCCAGGGCTCTGCATTCACTATATTTGGTCTCCCACAGTACACAGAACATGGAAATGCAATCATTTTTGTAAATATAAACTGCTAAATAACCTTTCTCATCAGCAGTTAGAGCAGTCTTATGACTATCACCGTCTGGTTAAAGCTTGTAGGAGGAGTTTTCATTCTCCCATGATTGTCCTATAAGGATGTAGGACCCCTGACCCTCTGTCTGGACAGTGCTGATTGGCCCTGTGCTATCACACGCACTCTCCCAAGAAAAAAAAAACTCTCTAGCAATACACACCAAACTGAGCACGTGCATACAGACTCCACTAACTCTGTCTTATCCAGAGGTGTTTTGGAAAAAAAAGGGAAGGATCAGTGAAGACGGGATCAAGCAGCCTTTTTACACAATGGAGAGGATTAACCCCTTAGGTTCCACAGTGAGTATAACAAGCATGCTTTACTGCATATACATACTGGTTTTACTGTTGTGGGTTTAGTAACACTTTAACTACCAACGTTCTGAAGCTTAAGTCTACTGTTTGTTGCAAGCACAGACTTTACTACAGCTTGTCCAGAAAGAGATTACTTAGTCCTTAAGTTGTACATAGTTTTTTTCTTGGAGCATCCCACTCAATTCCCTTAACCCTATCCAAATTCTCTTAAAAAAAAAAAAAAAAAACCTAGACTGGGCATTGAAGAAACGTGTGAATGAGCCTGTGTGCCTGGCTGTGGGGCAACGTTTTTGGTGAGGACCTGGGTAATATTCCTCTGGCTCCTACGGGAGTAGCACTACACACAAAACACATAAGCCAGTAATGGTGAACCTTGGCACCCCAAATGTTTTGGACCTACATTTCCCATGATGCTCAACTACACTGCAGAGTGCATGAGCATCATGGGAAATGTAGTTCCAAAACATCTGGGGTGCCAAGGTTTGCCATCACTGACATAAGGTATACCCAATGCACACACAGTGCACTTTGCATACACAGAACAAAGCACATACAGCATACACAGCACAAAATGCACACAGTACACAGAGGACACAACATAATCAGTGCAGAGCACACACATCACATTGCATAAAGCAAATACAGAACAGAGTACACACAGCCTACACATCTCTGAAATGGACTCTGTATATATAGAACAGAATATACACTGCATATGCTATACACAGCACAGAGCATATACAGAACACATGTACACTGCATAACATGTTTTTCATACATGGCACACATAGCATGCAAAGCACAAAGCATACACAGGGCAAAGAGCATATGGAGGATATACAGCACAGAACATACACCACATAGACAACATACACAGCACTTACAGAATACACAGCAAAGAACACATACAGCATTCACAGGCTGCAATGTGCAAAGCATACAAAACACAGAGGACAAAGTGTTTAGAAAACTACAGAGAATGCCAGTTTGGCAGGCACACAAAAGAATGCAGTTTCAATGGTGACATGATCAACGCATGCATGCTATTATGAGACGTTTGCAACTCTGTATCTCGCAGTAAAATATTTCAAAACGAGTAAGTGTCCATTAATGGATCACTATAGCTAAAATATATTGTATTCTGGTAATTGTATGTTGGGTAATACTTGTAATGATAGTATTCAGTATACAAATTTGTTATTTCACATGAACGAATTTATATTTTTTTCAAATTAACATGCAAACCAAGCTGTCTAGGAAAACTGACAGTTACAAGGGGTGGGACAACCATATAACACTGCCAGGGGTGCTTAAAATTGTCAACTTTTCTTCCAATGGTTAAACCTTTTTGTTCTACAAGAACATAAACCTGTTGCAATAAATACTTATGTTGTAAAAGGTGTTAGCTGGAGTTGGACTTTCATTGTTTGTTACTTATCTACTGCATAGTGAACCGGTCTAAAAAATTCAGCCCTGTAAAAGAAGAAGCTGAACATTTACCTCTCTTGTGCACAGTGGGTAAAATCATCTCTCTTGCTGGACAAGGAGCACTGCTGCTATCTGAATCTTATGGGTGTGTTGGATACTGTGTCCCCAGCTTCGTGCCATGATTCTGGCTACATAACTACTGTGTCCTGTAGTACCAAAGTGGCTGGTGGGTGGAAAAATCACCCAGTGGGGGACATGCCATCTGACATACCCAGAATTATTAATCTAATGCTGGCCATAGATAGAATTTTTTTTTTTTTTTTTTTATTGCCCAGCCAGTGAGCTGATAAAAAAACGAATTCCCTGATACGATCAAGATGGATGGAGGAATCCTCCCCATTGTGCTATTGTATTCTGATTGCGATGCAGCAGACTGGCTGCATGTGCTGATCGAATGAACATTTTATTACATTCCTTTTCAAGAGAAACTGATCATTAATTTGACTTGTCTCAAACAGGAACCGCCATAGATAGATCGAAATTTGGCCTGTCCTTGCTGAACTGCCCGATTTTCCATCCATCTATGGTCAACTTAAGACTACTCTGCCCACAGGATGACAAAGCTGCTGTACAGTTTCACATTGTCACCCTCCTAAACCCTTTTCTTCTTGAAGGAAGTAGAAAAATAATAGATCCACAGGTAATAGATCTATTTTACTCAAAAAAACTAAAACAAACACTGCTGTGGTAATGCTCTTGACAGACCTTGTCATATTTACTTTGCCCAAAGTTCTTCTTTGGGGGTACACTCTGACATGATTCAGAGGGCAGATTCTGTAGCAGAGGGCTACAGAAAATTGGTGGTTTGTCATACATAGGAGTATTGTATTATGCCTCAGGATCTCTGGGAATATGTAGTGCATAAGAGTAAGGCTGGGCTATACTTATGCAGTAATTTATAATGAGCCATATGCTAACATGCCATGTCACCAGAACAAGTATATGTTGCTGTCTAAATGGCCAAGTTAAACAGTTATTAAAAATTGAATAATTTGGGTAAGTGCAAAAATCAACTATATTTTTCTTGTTCTAATGTTTTATAGGTACATGTAGATTACAGTACAACACAGAGAATGAGTTGTATAATTATAAAATGGAAATTACCTGACCTTCAGTTAAGGAGAACGGTATGGCTTATAGGGCCTATAGCATTAAAAGGCAGGCCTCTGGTACAGAAGTTCAATGAAGAATAACGGGAAGGATTAACATTTAAGGTAACAATAATTAAACCTTTCCGGAAAGACGTTCTCAAGAAATTGTTCAGAGAAGCATCTCTGTATGGAGTAGCAAAGGTGTAGTGCGGCCTTTTCCCTAATACGGTATTCAAATTATACATCATAGAGAAGGTTGGTGGGTGAATATAGTACTCCCTTCTATCCCACTAACCTCAAAAAGGAAAAAAAATAAGGAGAAAGAGGGAAGTCTGTGACCTGTGCATGCGTAGGTCAAAAACAGGGATATAGACCCCAAGGTGGAGAACGAGGTGGAGAGTAGGGATTATCATATCAGTCCAGAAAAAAGAAGAAGGAGAGAAAACATGAAGGATAGAGGAACATCAGAGGGGAAGGAATGGGGGGGACTCAATCAGTGCGGCCAGGTTTTTACATTAGCTTTCGGTGTGGGGGGGGGGGGTATAGTTTCACTACTAAGTATAAGGGAGTCATCTAGGTCTGGGGTTATAAAGTGGATGATCCAAGGCCTACAGAGTCTTTCATAGGAGGACACTTTGTCTAGTATGATTGCTTCAGTTTTGGGGTGGATCATGGCTTGGGTGATTCTTTGTTTCATAGCTAGTATACAAAAAAAGGTATGCTATGGTTTATTTAGCTGCTGTGATGACAACATTTAAACTGACGTTATGTTAAAGCCTGTGGTTTGTTGTTCAGGAGCGCTACTGCTGGGTCGGGTGTCAAGGGCATATCAAAAAGAGTTGATGGGATCCCAAATGCATCCACCCAATAGGTACAAACTATGGGGCACTCCCACCAAAAGTGTACATGAGTGCCTAGTGTGTTACAGCCGTGGAAGCAATTCAGGGAATATTGGGGTAGAAATGTAGATATCCTGGTGGGGACCAGGTACCACCTAGTGAGCACTTTATAATTGGTTTTGAGTGCCACAATGTTGGGTGAGGCTGAATTAGTTGCCTGCCAGATTTGTGACTAGTCCGCTGGATCAAGAGTGAGGTTAAGGTCTCTGTCCCATTTATTAATGTATGTTGGCGGGGACGTTGTTGTGTATGATAGTAGTTGAGCGTACAGGTCCGAGATGAGCCCACTTCTATGGGGGTCGGATTTGCAGGCTCTTTCAAAGGTTGTAAAACTTGGTGTAGTTGAGTCAGGGGGTACACTTTGGGTAAAGAAGTGCTTGAGTTGGAGGTACCTAAAGAGTTCCTTTGGCAGTAGGTTATGCAATTCACAAAGTGTTGGGAAGAGTGTGATAAATCTTGAAGTAAAGAAGTGGTTGGCTCGGATCAAGCCTGTACCAAGCAGAAAAGGAGGATAGTCCAGTCCAGGCCGGGTAGAAGGAGGGCTTACGGTGGAAGGAAATTAGGGTATTGTGAGGGGATTGGAGGCCAAAACTAAATTTAAGTCTGTCCCAAATAGTTAGGTTGTGTTTAGTGATGGGGTTGGTGATGGTTTGACTTTGCGAGGGCAATAACCACAGAAGGTTCTCTGTGGAGAGAGGGTGACTGTTGACTGATTCTAGTGCTACCTATAACAAGATGTCTTTAGTAGCTTGGTATTTGAGGAGTTGTGCTAGCTGTGAAGTTGGGTACATTAAGCCCACCCCTGATGTGGGGAGTATAGAGAGCGGGTTTAGGCAGACGAGGTTTGAGTTTGCCCCAGATGTATTTTGAAGTTCTGCATTGGAGAATGCACAAGTAAAAGGATGGGACTTGTATGGGGAGTACCCTGCAGATGTAGAGAATTTTAGGAAGGATAGACATCTTAACTACTGTGATTCTGCCCATCCATGCTGGGGTAAAGTGGACCACTTAGACATGAGATTAGTAACATGAGAAAGCATGTGAGGGTAGTTGGTAGCATAGAAGTCTTCAGGGTTGGCAGTAAATTTGATACCTAAGTATGCAATGTGGGAGGTAGCCCAGGGAAATGGAATAATTTTGCTCAGTTGAACCTGTAGACTGGATGGTAAGGAAATATTTAGGGCTGTTGACTTTTGAGGATTGATGATAAGGTCAGCCACATGTTGAAAGCAGGATAAGGTATCCAGCAGGTTAGGGGAGGAGATTAAGGGTGAAGTCAAGAATACTAGGACGTCATCCGCAAATAGGCATAATTTGTGCTGTTGTCCACCTAATTCTAGGCCTTGGATGTTTGGGCTGAAGTGAATCAGGAGTGCCAGTGGCTCAATCACCAGGGCAAAAATCAACTATATTTTTTAGCCTTTTCAGAGCCACAGAACAAGTCATCAAAGATGTTGGTGTAACTGTAGTGCAGCCGCAGTGTTATATTGTCACATCCTGTGTTTCCAAAGTGTTTCTAAACAGTTTACACTGAAGTATAATAAAACACTACATATGCCATATAACTAACAACCATGCACCTAAATAAAAAAACAATGTTTGGAATTAGCCATTCAAGTAACAAACACAAGCTAATGACAATAAAAGCTAACAGTCGGATTCAATCGTTTTTACTTGGTGTATCGTACATCTACATTATCATACAGTGACATTTAAGGCACCGCTTTGCCTTTTCTTTCTCAGTACTCTGGGGAAAAGGCAACATTTTGCTAAAGAATGCTGATATATTTATGAGTTCCACACAGATGAAAACATTAATGTTGGAGCTAAAGATGCATTTTCCCCATCCCTCTGACCTGATTTCACTCAGTACACCTTGGAAACTACAGGGAACTTCAGCTATGTCTTCTGAGGGTAAAGCAGTTTACTACTAATCTCCATGTTCCGTGACTATAATAGTCTCTACCTTGAATTAAGAATAGTTTTGCCCAAGTTTTTCCAAAAGGCAGATGCAGCACATTGCTCACACCACGAGTACAACATTTGTAAGTGTGTGTTCCTAACACATATGTTATTAAGGTGGAAGTGCACCAAGGGCATGCTAGACCCTGGCACCTAAGACATATGCCCCTGAGTCTCCTTTGAGATATGGAGATGATATATTCTATGCGTTTTACAGTTTGGCAGTATAATTTATTTATGTTTCAATCCATCTATTTATTTTGTAGTCATAATGTCAAATCTACAGTTTAGAGAAATTAATTTTTATTCAGTTATAAAGTTTACATCAGTCTTAGATTTTATCCAAAGTGGTCATCATAATACCCTACCAGCCCCTCATCATTCTGAACTATATACCCAAAAGTGTCCCTGGTCTATTAGGATCCTAGAAATGCCCCTGAACTGAACTCAAGAAGTGAAGATTTGCTATGTTTTAGGGTAAATTTTAAAATGTTAAGTGTGCTTCAAATCTCCCGTCTCTCCCCCCCCCCCCAAAAAAAAAAATTTAAAGTCAGCAGCAACAAATACTGTAGCTGCTGACTTTTAATACGAGGACACATACCTGTCCAGGGATCCAGCGTCACCCTCACCTGAGCCAAATCTTCACTCGGCTTAGAGTCCTGACACCGGCATCCTAACTAAGGGAAACTGGCAGTGAAGCCTTGCGGCTTCCCACTGTGCATGCACAAGCTGCACTTCACTTTGTGAACGGTCCCGCAGTCTTCTCGGGCTCGTGATGTGTCTCAGTAGGCTGAGGCAGAAGGAGGGGGCTGAACTTCTGCTTGGATCACAACTGCAATCCAACCTGAAGTGGGAGCGGGTACCTGTCAAAACCAAGTACCAACTTGACCCCCCTCCCCCAAAAAAATGGCAATTATTAAAGGGGCGATGAAAACAAGAAGACATTTTGGATGAACCCTGAAAAAAAAAATTCTGCAAATCTTCCTGAGAAATAGTTCAATTCTTGGTAAGTGAGTATGCTTAGTCACTCATCTATCTAAGGCCTGTATATCTGCAGTGTGAGATCTAAGGCACTGCTGCCTCTAATTTCTTTTTTTATCAGATTTGGAGTGAGATTTGGTAATGTCATACTGTACTGCTCACTGTTCTTGCTGAAGGCTCTGACATAAGGAAGCAAATACTCTGCGTCTACAAAGAACCTTCACAGTTCACAGTGCATCACAAGACACAAGTCAATAATGGGGAAAGTTGCAGAGAGAACACAGGCAATACTGATGACTAGTAAATTAAATTCTGCCTGACTTTTTTGGGGATAGCTTCCTGATTTCAGTCCCTTTTTAAAAAATAAGTTTGAAAATACACTGGCCCAAGCTGGACTTTGCCTGGGATTGTTAGACTATGTAGGACTTTTCTAGCAGGAGATAATAAACGATTCCACCATTCCAGTATTAGTTATAAAAGCTCTTTATTGGGCGTTAAGAATGCTTTTGCTAAAAGCTTATTGTTGCATTGGCTGACAGTGCAACGGTCATATCGTTAAAAAAAATAAAAAATGCTTTAAACTAGTAATTTAATAAAAACGATATCCCATTTGGACTCTGGGTCCCCAACTGGATCATATCCATAACTACTGCAGCTTTCCCTAAACACATTGCTTTCCTGACCCATCATCACACCTCCTGGCCCAGGTAAAAGAAAACCAGCAAAATCCTCTTCGTGCTATATTTTTATTTAAAACTGGATAATGGTTTGTATCAGTAAGGTTAGTAGTTAGCGGAGTTCCACTTGTTTGTAAGTTTATTAAAAGTCAGCAGATAGAAAAAGTTTTAATATACAGACACTCACCTGTCCCAGGGTCCAGCGATGCGGCTGCCCGAAGCCTTGCTCCTCTCCGCGGCGCCGGCATTGCAAGTGTGGGCACCCGGCTGTGACAGCTTGCGGTTTCACAGCTGCGCTATCTTAGTGGTCAGGGCAATCTACTGAGACCTGTGATGTGTCCCAGAAGATTGCAAAGAAGGAGGGGGAGAGGAGGAGTTGCTTGGGTGACGAGAGCAGGAAGTGGAAGCTGGGTACCTGTTAAAACTAGATACTCGCTCCCACCCCCCCAAAAAAATGATGGCACGTAAAGGGTCGAGGAGTGCTTAAAGCGGAAGTTCCACTTTTGGGTGGAACTCCTCTTTAAGCCGTACTCAGCAAAAATCACTTGTGGACTTAGCCCAGCGTTTGGACAGATGGTTATTCTATATTTACTAATCATTGATGAGCATATACAAGGCCAAAAAACTCACATGTAATAAAAGTTAAAATGGAACAAAAAAAAAGAAGACATAATTATAGTCAAATATATTTTAGAGATAGAAGTAATTAAAAATTTTCTTTATGAAGTTTGTTCAGTTATATCAAGTGCATGTTATGATAAGAATACATGAAAAAACACTATATTGTCTATACCTTGCATTGTTGTTTCTATAAGCTTAGTGGATGAAGAATAAATTAATGACTTGTATAGCGCTACAAATGCAAACTGAATCGCCTCAAGGCAAACAGATGATGTCAGAGGAGTTCTACATTATCAAAAGTAAAACATTTGTAATCAGGTCTTCTTTAACACTACTCTGTATTCTGAGAACATGAGTACATTTTACTTTGATAATGTTTCTATAAAATGCTACGATGCTTCAAAAAAAATGTCAGATCTTTCTTACTTGGCTTCATAATCAATCCTGAAAATATGAGTAAGCTTTGATGCAGCATAAATGTTTACTGAGAAAAATCTGCAAGCTGCCCTTCCAGACCCGTCCTTCTGAAAATGTCAGTCCTCTGGCTGTCAATGACCATGGTATAAGTATGTAAACTACAATGTCTATTTATAAAACAAAAAATAAATGCTACTCAAATACGCACAGCCACCACAAATAATTCCCATTTTGTGTCTAATTTGTTAATCTTCTGTGATTGTCAGCTCTCTCTAGTGGCTGTAATGCCGTATTTTCCTGATCAAGTTATTTCAGGAAAATACAGCATTACATCTACAAAATGGAGCTGACCATAATAGGAAACAAACATATTAGACACAATACGGTGATTATTTGTGTAGGCTGTGCAAATGCTTGATGCTTGAGGCATTCGCAAAGCAAATTTTATATAAATACATTGCCAAGTATTTAGACTTTCTGAATGTTTGTTGCAGGTCAGTGATTCTACTATTGAAACCAAAGACAGCAGGGCAATTAGCATTTGCTTCTTTCATTTGTATGCATTTGTAAGGGGGCTTAGGTATATATATACATATTTGTACTTTTTTTTTACCTGTCTGTGTGACCGGGTGTGTGTATGTGTTTAGCCACCACTAGACATTTCAAGTAGATCCAGCAGAAGTACTGTGGTTTGGAAGTAGGTGGTAATGGTTAAGGTATACAGAAATAAAATCAGAAGACTCCTGCAGCTCAGATAACACAGCCTCATCTTTTTCCCTCCAGGAGATTTATTAATTGGCTGCGCAATCCAGTAGGAGTTCTAATTCCTTCAATAAAAGAGAATGGCATAGATATTCACTCTAACAGTCACACCGCATGAGGCACTCACATGTACCTAACATATCTTAAACTTTAAAAAATAAGTTATTAGGAGGAAAATATGGTAGGCACTATAGATCAAAGGTCATATAACGTCTGATGGCTGTTGGACTATCAACTGTTGCTGCATAAGACCCCTTTCACACTGGAGGCATTTTTCAGGCGCTACAGTGCTAAAAATAGCACCTGCAAAAAGCCTCAGCTGCAAACCCAGTGTGAAAGCCAGAGTGCTTTCACACTGGGGCGCTCTGCTGATAGGGCATCACAAAAATTCCTGCCAGCTTCTTTGCAGCGGTGTAGGTGCGGTGAATACACCGCTCTTACACCGCTCCTCCACCGATCTTGCCCATTGAAAACAATGGGGCAGCGCTGCTGTACCGCCGGCAAAGCGCCGGCGTTTTGAGGGCAGGTTTAACCCCTTTTCAGCCGCTAGCGGGGCGGTTTTAACCAATAGCGCCGCTAAAACTACGGTAAAACGGCACTAAAAATAGCGCCGCTTTACCGCTGACGCCCGGGGTGGCTCAGCGTGAAAGGGGACTTAAAGGAAAATATATGCATTTCAAGTCCAAGCCTGTTTAATTCAAATACTTAAATACTGATTATTTACATCCTTGCATAAGCCCAGTTGCGACCGGTTCTCCTAAAATATGGCTCAGTCTATAATTCTAGCTTGTAATAATATCAGAATTATGAATTGGGCATAATTGTAGGACTTAAAGAGCATTACATGCCGCCCTTCACTGGTAAGATCAGTGTATTGCTCTATCTCTGCCTTCTGCTTACACCCCCTTCCCCTGCAGTCTCCACCCCCACCTCTTATGGAGCTTAGGACAAAGGTGTGATCACTTACAAAAAGAAGAAAAAATATATTTATAATATATTGTTGTCTTGTATTTTTATTTTAAACTGAATGGATTGTTTTACAAGGCAAGGCTTGCAATACATAGATTTTTAGCAGTAACTGGCCAGAATTCATTCAATGGGTCGCCCTGTTGGCACCACCTGGCCAACAAAAGTCAGCTCTAATGGAGCCAGGCAGAAAATTCCTGGCTGCACAGTGCCTGCATCCAGTCAGATGTAGGCACTGTTGGCACCTGTGACAAAAAAACCTGCACTGCAGATTTCATCTAGCCATGATTCTTAACATGTATGGCCAGCTTAAAGTGACACTACACATACCTATTAGGTGTAGTCCACTTCTTCTAAAATGTCCATTTCCTCTTGTCCTTTGGGGGCCCAAGGCTGCCCCCCGCCTCTCCATTTGCAGGTGTCTCCTAAGAAGACACCAGTGCATACACTCAGCCAAGCTTTGTGCCTTCATAGACACAGTAGTAGAAGCTTATCACTCACTCTCTTTAGTATCGGCTAAGGATCTAGGAGGTTCAGGGAACGACGCTGAGTGATCTTGCATCTGGTGTGACAGGACATTAGGTAAGTATTTGGGGACATCTACTGGGGCATTTATTTTTCCTTAATGCCCTGAATGCATTAAGGTAGGCCTTTAGGCCTCCGTCACATGTAAGCATAACCCCATGTGAGGGCCGTGGGATGCCAATTGGGAGCAGCAGCTGCACAGACAGAGCCGCTTCTCCCATTTTGACATCCATGTGGGTGCAGGTGTGTGTCCCCCCAACCCACACTGTCTGCATTCAGGGACTTGCACCAGCACCCACATGGATGTCAAATTGGGAGCAGCGTCTGTGTCTGTGCAGTTGCTGCACCCCAATTGGCATAAATGGGACTGATTGCATAGGGATGCAGGAACAACGGTGTACCCCATGTATCCCACGCAGGCAAAACATGACCCTCACACAGGCTTTGTAAGGAAGGCACTAATAGTACAGACGAAGTCTCAAGACATACAAAGGTGCGGTTGCCTGTTTTCCTGTGCGTGCATGCGTAAATGCACTCGCGCGCACCCGTCGGTAATTTTGTAGCCAATTGGATTATTTAAATTGCAGAAGTTCTATTACCCAGTGCTGTCTGATCTGCAGTTCATGCATCCCTTTCTGTATTGACTCCTATTATTGACCTGTCTTGCCGTGACTTTGCTTGAACGCTACCTGCCCTGACCTTGGCTTGTCCCTGGATTTGCTCTGTCTCCTGTTTATCTGCCTGATTCTACGTTGCTGACCCCTGCTGACCATTTTACTGTTTATGCCTGTATCTGACCTTTTGTTGCTGACCTGGCTTGTCTGACCTTGCATCCAGTTATTCTCCAGTTCTACTCAGCATGCTACCTGGTCCCTGCTGGTTCTTCGCCTGCTGAGTGTTACCAATCCTGCTGTACAAGCCACCTGTCCGTCAAGCACCTGGGTCTGCTGTCTCTGCTGCCATCCGCTGTTCCAGTGGTCAGACCCATCTCTGGTGACACACTTGTTACCTGCTGCTGCGGCTGATGGTACATCTTACAGGCACTCCTACCTCGCTACGCTCTCGTGGCCACTGTCGCAACATCAGTGGTTTTAGAACCGGGGCTGTACGAGAGGCCTCCCTATACACATCAGGCTCTGCCCCCATAAGAATTCAAAATCAGCAGCCAAAAATACTCTAGTATTTAATATAAGAACACTTACCTGCGCCTGGATCCAGTAATGTAATCATCCGATTTTTCGCGCCCTCATCTTCACTAAGGGAAATTGGTCTTGCTTCACAAGCGGCTTCCAACAACGCAAGCGTGAGCCACGCTGCATTTGTGATTGGTCCCACAGTCTTCTGGGACCTGTGATGAATGAATGAATGAATGAATGATTTGTATAGCGCTGCAACTGCGAACTGAATCGCCTCGAGGCGCTTGACTGCTCATGTTGGGATGCCATGTATTAGAAGAGGTGGGTCTTGAGTTTTTTCCTGAAGGCCTGATGGTTTTCTTCCATGCGGATGTTGTTTGGTAGAGCATTCCATAGCCGGGGTCCCTGTACTGCGAATCTTCGTTCTCCCTTCGATTTGTAGCGGGCTTTGGGGATGAGAAGGCGATTTTGGTTTGTTGATCGAAGTCTGCGATTCGGTATGTATTTTTCTATTTTCTCACAAAGGTATTGAGGCGCAGAAGGCTGCGGGGGCAGAACTTCTGCTCAGATCACCACAGTGATCTGACCGGAAGTGGAGAAGCAGGTACCTGTCAAAATAAGGTACCCACTCCTCCTCCAAAAGAATAATGTGCCAAATGTAAAAGGAGGAGGAGGAGAGGAGGAGGAAGAGCAGAGGGCTCCCTTTTGGGTGAAGTTCCACTTTAAGCCTTGGTACTACTTTATGTCAAATCTAAAATATTTCAGGTTCCTTATAAGTGATGCACATTTATATTGCTTGCTGCTCTTATCAAAAATAATACCGGAGAAATGTAAAAACATCTACATTTGATTAAGGATACTATTACATAAGAGGATGTATTAATCAAAGGCTGTATTATTACAGGCAAGATTGTCTCGTGCTGTGATATTTTATAAAGCTGATTAATCTTGCTGTCTACAACGCTCGCTATTTGATGGATTACTCACACTGATATTCAGGTTGCATATTATCACCTGTTTTATGAATGTACCTGGAGTTTTTCTGGAATGGCTTTTAAACTCTTTGATGATTTCAATTCTAAAACTGCCAGTCATTTTAGGAAAACTGTCATCCTAAGGCATGACATCATCCTGTGTCACCTAAGTAAGGCCGCCGGGTTTGTATTCGCAATCATTTAAATGCTTTTGAAACAACTCTGCTTCTAAGAGCCAGAGACTGGCTGGTTGAAAGAAACTCATTCACTGCAAGGTTGACTGGGTGGGTCCAACAAGCAGCTCTTCACAAAGACAAGAAAGCTTGACAGGCAGGGAAAGAATGCGATCAAAGGAAAGCTGAACAAAACCCAATGAATGAGTCTTTCCAACCTGTAAATGAATGTATTATTCTACCACTAGTCTATAGCATCCTAGTTTTAAAGCTGAACTCTGGAAAAAATCAGTTTTGGGACTATTTGCTGAGAAAAATGAATGACCTCTATTGATGCCTGTCTTATGTTTCTCTGTTTCTCTGTTTAGTAAAACTGCTACTTTCATTCACCCCCACTGTACTGTAAACACTGAATGTTGAAAATAAAAGCCCTGTATCCTTTTTTACTGAATGCAAGGCTTTCTGTTATTAGACATGGAGGGAATGAAAGTCACGATCACCCCTCCTCCAATCACAGAAAGCCTTGCATTTAGTGAAAAAAATAACAGGATTTTTCTGAATGGGGGAGGTGTACAATGAGCAACCTGCTATAACCAGGCGGGATTTAGTTACTCTTATTGCCCTGGGACAAAAAGTTATGAGAAATCCAACTTTTTAGCGTTGTCTCCAGAAGAAGAGGCGACAAGGAGGTGGTAAGCCTTCCAAATGGGTTATTTGTTCTGATGAGAACTATCAAGGAGGGGAATTGCATCCCCCAGGCAGGAAGTGTAGGAACATTTCTCCAACAGAACATAGGCAGCAAAAAAAATAAACTGGTGTGAACTCTTTCCTACCCAGTCCAAAACTAAAAAGAATGTTTTTCTATCAAATAAAGGAATTGGGCAATTGGGGCATGCGCTAAATGGCTCTTTCATATGTCACATCACAGATTTGGTAAATGATGGAAGGACTGGATAAAGTATTCCAAATCTGTATGCAAGGGATAATTGGAACTGAAAAGGAAATTAGAGATGTGTCTAAATATGTAATACTTTTCTGCTTGATGTGGGCTTGCACCCCGTTACACCAATGCAATTCATTACTAAGTGTCTCTAATAATTGCTTGCAATGCTGATTATGATACATTACTGTAAATAGGATGCTATTATTTCAATTGGGTTATAAATAATTTTATCAATCAGTTCCACTTAGCAAAGTGTTTCAGGCATGGGATGAAAAAGAGATTTTGATCTCCATAATAGCTTCATCATCCCGAACACTGATCTCATGATTAAAGTTTAATTATTTGTCTTGCTGTATCATTCTGAGTGACAGAACATTATAGGAAGAATCAAATTTAATGATGTAGTTGTATTTCTATGAAGAATGTTAGGTACTCTAAAGTCAGGTAGGCTGAGACTTAAGGCAAAAGTGCAAAATGTGTAAATAAAAGGGACATGAAGATACCTCCTGTTTTAAGAACGCTCTATTGTGCTTCTCATTGGTTCAGTGGAGGGCTTTGTGGTCCCTTATGTCCCAAACTTCCATAACCTATCTGGTTATACCATTTCATTGTTCCCCATGCCCTATTCTGTAGAAGCAATTGTCCTATACACTGCACTGATAATGATTAACAAGCCTGAAATATATGTATCTAGTTGGGAATAAATGGATCTGTAATATTAGGCTATATCAGCTGTAAATATAAATGACTGGTATTTGCATGTGGCTTGAATTATATGATGGTGGGTTTGGCACATACAGTTTTGAGACATTTGAAAAATACTCTGATACTTTACGGTGGATTATCCATTAGTGTGATAAAAAAATGTGACATTAGGTAAAACGTGGGGCTTTACAGTTGGCTGGTTAGAATGTTACTTGCTATAAACATCAGTGCTCAATGTATATAGTATGCACAGGATACAAATTTGGAGGGCAAATAAAAGAAGAAGTTAAATATTTTAATAAAAGCTAACAAAAAATAAATCTGGTTCACCATTACCATGAATTCAGGGTGAATCCCTGGGAACTTTACGAATCACAAACTCCTTTTTTAAAACCTTGCAGGTTCAAAACCCATAATGGCGTGCATAGCCTTTGCCCCTGGTCAGATGAGGCACAAGAGAGAGACGCTGCTCTCATGCACATCACTGGATTGAGATGGGGCTCAGGTAAGTATAAGGGAGGGCTGATGGGACAGCTACACACAGAAGTTTTTTTACCTTAATGCACAGAATGTATTAAGGTAAAAAACCTTCTGCCTTTAGAACCACTTTAGTTTTGGCATTGGTACATTCAACAATACTTATACAACAATAGCTTTTCTATTAACCCTACAAATTACCAGGATAACAAGATTTGCTCTGTCCCCTACAGACTTCGATTTGATTTATCGCACAATTTGCAAACCTTGAACAAGATCTGCAAAACTGTTTGCAAACCGAACCCAGGCAGATTTGCTCGTACCTACCCATAGTAACCAATCAGGTGTTCAACTGCAGGATAGAGTTGAATCTGCTGGGCTGTAGTCAATTTGGGTGAAATGAGTCACATCAAAATATATTTGAGCATGAATGCAAAATATTCTGCTGGTATTAAACTAAGTCATTTTATCTTTCTAAAAATGTAACAAAGGTTCATGATTTGCTGTAGTCACATTGACAAGACATAATGATTAAGTGGAATCCAAATGCAATCACACATACTAAGAAACAAATACATATAACATCTGCAAGACAGGAACTGAGTATAGCAGATAATAAAAGATTCCACTCATTTGTTGCTGTTGAACCGTCAGGTTGTATTGATTTTACGTTGAGTGCAAATTTTCATTAAAGCTGGCCATAGAAATCTGTGAGCAGTTGAGTTTAGGACATGGTCTTTAAAAAGCATGCTCTAGTCTCCCAAAGGTCTTTTTTTTAAATATCTCTCCTGCATGCTTAGAACTCTAAAAAAATAAGAGTTTCGGTAAAGGTAAGGTGATTGAGACTCAAAAACCTCTGGGGCATGCTAGGGCACCACCAAGTGTTAAAATGGTGGCACAATTTGGTGTCCAAAAGTGGACATCCATGTAATATAGTTTTGAAGAGTGTAAAATTCCCTCGCACAAGCCATATTATTGTCTCCATTATACTTTTCCCATTTGGACTAATTATTTCCACCAACTGTAGCATAATAAAAACAGCCATTAGAATTATACTTTACTTAAATACCCTCATCATTAAAAGTTCATAAAATATGTACAATAGAACTATATTAAAAGTCAGCAAGCAAAAAAACCTGCATAAGAACACTGGCTGAGACTGCACTGACAATTTCCACAATACAAAGATGAGAAAAATTCCCCCGTCCACCCTGTGACCCAGCACTTTGCTTGTCAGCTTTTAATATAGTTCTTTTTAAGCTTTTTTTAATTTTATTTTTATAAAAAAGGTATCACACTATTGGAGTTATTTATTTTCTATGCACCACCAGAAGGTATTTGTTGTTGCAAATGTGGACACTTTGTGATCTGTGGCTGGATTTCCCTAAATTACATACATTGACTCCTTTATACACAGTACAGTGAGGTCTGGATGTCTGGCGAGCCTGCATCTTTATCATCTGGTGGAGGTGGTGTTCCTATGATGATTTAGATTGGTATTAATGTCACTTGCATGCTAATTTGACCTTTTTAAATATGTGAGGTCTTCTGATCTGGTGGGTGAGTGGTGATGTTGAACAAGGGAAAAAGAACTGATTATGTTTCAGCATTCTTAAAGAGTCTAGGAAGTCTCACTTTATATCTGCAACCTTATTTATACTGAGAAAAATAAATCTTTGGTGCATGGGCGTCCGCAGAACTTTTTTTGGGGGGGGGGCCTAATTTTTGGGTCACCCTTGAACCGCCCCTTTTCGACAATGTCATTATCACATTATTATGGTCAGAGTCTGCAGATGTAGGCTAAGTAGGCTAAGTAATGGATAATGGCCAGCAGGCCCTCTTACCAGACTCAGCGAAACTGCAGCATTGATCACTCCGGCTGGACGATCGTTCAGTCTGGGTTCCCCGGGGGGTGACTCTGTTCAGTAGTGTAGCATATCTGTACCCTGGTAGTGGCTCAGTCTTTCTCTCTCTGGTGGTGCGGAGCAGTGTGGCTCTCTCTGGTGGCATTGGACAGCATGGCTCTTGTGGCGCTTGGCAGCATGGCTCTCTCTCTGGCTTCCGTCCAGCACACTCTTCATTCTTTGTCCTGTAGAACTCTCTCCCTCAGCTTTTTTCCAGGCTGCAGTCTCTCAATATCTCTCCTGATTGAGCTGTAGCCTCCTCCCTGTGGAAAATGGGGCTGCCAATCTTTTGGGACTACATTTCCCATGAAGCTTGCCTCTCCTAGTCGCCTTTGATTGGCCCTCAGTTATGGCCAATAGGGAAAGAACGGAGCGGGCAGGAAGCTGGGCGGGGAACCTGGTGAGAGCCACCGTCTCTTCTCCCTGACAGGAGAATGGGTGGGGCAAGCGGCGGAAACCTCTGATAGCCCACAGCTCGCCTTTCTCCCGTCACAGCACTGCCGAGTTCTCTGCTGGGCTGAGCAGGGAAAAGAGCCCAAAGTCACACTACACTGATGGGGGGGCTTGACAGCACCTTAATGGTGTCCCCCAACTGGCAGATGGCACCTGGGTGCGGCACATAGAAAGAGACGCAACTGTGCAGAATTTAAGATCTGATCCCTGATTCCAGGGAGGGCACTTGACCCCCTTTGCCCCTACCTACGGACGCCCATGCTTTGGTGGTTCCTAAGAGAAAGGATGTCCCTGCATCAGAGGTGAGTGGCAGGAATGACTTCCCCAGCATTGGTGGTCACTAAGATGATTCCCAAATATTGCTGTCAGTGTGAGAAATACCGCTAGCATTGGGGTCCTGGGAATGAAACCCCACCAAACATGCAAGGGGTGTCAGTAGTTACTTGGTCAGCTATTGGTGTTCATTGCCATTTCCTTTACCAATGGCTTCCAGCTAAAAGCTGCTGCCAGGTGTTGTACCAAGTGTTCTTGCAACTGGCAGAGGGATTTACCCTGAACCCGCTGGAAACCAGAATTTTGGTTTCACAGGTTTCGAGACCATTGGAAGGTATACACACAATTACAGCCTAAAGCCCCATACACACGGTCGGACTTTTTCATGGATTCTGTCCGATCGGACAATGTTGTTGAAAAATCAGACCGTGTGTATGCACCATCGGACAGTGTACGTCGGATTGTCCGACGGACAAAGTCTTATCTCCTGCTGGAAAGATTTGCCGACAACACGGTCCGATCACACCAAATCCGATCGTGTGTACGGTTGTCCGACCGGACAAAGTGCTACGCATGCTCAGATCACATTACAAGACCAAAGCTATTGGCTACTAGCCTCTACGTAGTCCCGTCGTAGGCAACAAACGTCACCACGTTCAGAATGATCGGATTTTCCGACAACTTTGTCCGACCGTGTGTACGCAAAACCAACATCAGACAAAGTATGACGGACATGATCCGACGGACCTGGTCCTCGGATAGTCCGAGCGTGTGTATGGGGCTTTACTCCTATTCAATAGAAACACAAAGAAAATCTACCTCTTACTCAGCACATACATTTTGACAGCCTACGTCCTGCCCATATCTGTACCCCCAATTTATGTACCAACGCTAAAAAAAATGTTTCACAGAGATGAGAAAAGCGGGGCAAAAGCTTGAATTCCTATTTTTGAAAATCCTGATATACAGTTATATAAGAAGGAGGTCCCAGATGTTGGGCACCTGGTAAGATAAATGGAAAATGCCACAGGTTTGAGTAGCACTGTTTCTGATTTAGTCCTTTGTTTTATGATCACTCTTGTAGACAGATCTCTGACAATTTGCCATATGACTGATCCAATCTGCAAATTATTGGTTTCTCCATGACTACAAGTTATCTACTGGGGCAGCTTAGCGACTCTACACCAATCTATTTTACACACAATACTTAGTTGAATGAGGTTTTGGGGTTGATATGCAGTGTTTAGTTTTTTTCCATATTGACACGGTGTGCATTTACCAAAACTTGTCCTTCCCACTGAACATTCTTCTGCTATTTCTGTGGTGTATGTAATGAGTAAATATAGCTACTCTTATATAGAACTGCAAACTATACATAAAAACAGGGATTTGTTTAAAACTTTGACGTATTTCTATAGTCTAAACCCTGTTAGTTTGGGATAGCGTGGAGAAGGATAAGCACTCCTAACAGGTTATACTGTAGTCTCCACTGAGAAGATTCCTTCACTTCCTGTCTAGTAAAAAGATTGACACCAGGACAGGAAGTGAGGGGAAATCTATTGAACAGCAATATAGGCAGATGGAAAAATGGGCAGGCCACCGAGAGCGAAGAATCTCAGCATGGATCCTAATAGTAAGCGAGATGCCTGACCAATGTTGACAGTTATATTTAAAGACTCTGCTCTCTACCATAGCACTGCTATATTTTAAAATACAAGTAGGGAATGCTAGCATCTCTGTATACAGTAGTATATGCAAGTTGGTATATACTGTTTGACATCATCATTTTTTACTTGCATATTTGTTTTTATATTCATGAGCCTTTACTTTTAGATTTATGACCTTTGAATTTTGTACATATTTTGTAGCCCTGAAATGGGGAGTGTGTTTGGCCCCCAATATACATTGGCTTTATTCTGCTATGAATCAATTTTATCATTAAATTATCCTGGCCTCTTGGAATCGCTCTCATTGGATTGTATGTATGTAGCTATTTATTGTTATTTGTTTCCCTGGTGCAGATTTTCCCTCACATTTTGCCTGGTAAAAAATTGTCCCCAGAACAGAAAGTGAGGGAAAATCTGTTGAATGGATAGCAGATAGCAGTTAAAAGGTGTCAGAAGATCCACCTATTTCCCCATTTCATCTAAAACTTTAAAAAAAACAGTCCAAATAAATAAAGTGAGGGTATAAATACACTTTAATAATATAAGCTTCCTTTTACATATATATCTAAAACAATAAAATAAAAGACCATACGATTCCTTTAATGTACATATACTGTAGATTCATTATTCATGCAATACAAGATTGCAACACATAAATAAATATAAGTACCTGTCATTTGATAAGAAACGGTGGTCACGTAACATGAACATGCCTCAGTGTGAAAATGAGGCTACTTAAAAAACTGAATTTGAGGAATTTAATTTCTACTCGCGATTTTTCACTTGCACTTGTCAGGGCATTTGTCTTCCTTCTCTGTGATAAATTGTCTCTGATTAAAACAAATAGAGCACAATTTTCAAGCCCATATTGACTTGTAGCTCAATCTCCTGGTAATGACATAATTTAGAATGTTTACTGAGTATGTGAGTTAGAGACAGGTTACATTTTGCCCAGAATATATTGATCATGTTATTAGGTAAAATTAAAGGGTCAGTCCACCCAAAACTGATATTTCAGTTTTTAGTAGATACCAAGAAACAAGCCACCTGACGGTTTCTTGGATTTCTTAGGAACTATATTGGTATGATATCCGTACTTGAAATCCTGGGTCTGCACACTTACTGTGGTCATTCCCTCCTTCCTCTTTCTGTCAATCACCAGGCACCAGAAATGTCACATGGAGGTGGGGATTGGGTCTTTGGCCCTGTGTAAGCTTCCACTAGACCAGGGCTTTTTCACTTTCTTCCCGTTAAACAATGGAGCAGTACAGGAGCAAAGATAAGGTGAGCATAAACAGCTGGAAAGGCAAGCAGTCAAAGGAACCTGTTACTTTACCCCACATACCCAGCACACAGGTTCACTTTAAATGTTATTTAATTTTTCAATTAGCTTTGTAATAAAATCAAGACCAACTTGGGAAAACCCTTCTTTTCACTGAATTGATGGATTTTGCAAAACAGGGTATCACATGAATTTCGCATGAACTTAAGTGAACTGTCAGAATAGCTGTTATCTATCACTGATGTCTTTCATAAGCAAGGATGCCACTGCCCCACCTTTACATAGTATGGGGTAAAGTATGAAGTGCTGTCCATATTGCCAAAAATGATAAACCTCCTGACAAACATGCTCACCTTTCTTTCTGAAGATGCTAGCTGCCTTGTTATCATATTGATGCTCTGGTTGCAAAACTTTTACTGATCCAGAACAAGTTTAAAGGTAAGGAATTCTTACTTTACTATTGTTTTATTTGCAGGTTTTTCACAGAACCAGAAGCCAGATGCAGCTAAACATCTAGCATCTTTAGAAGAAGCCCAAGAGATGAAAAATTCCATACTTATTTTTAGGCCAAGAAAGCCTATAGAAAGGACGAAAAGAGTTGCATGGTGGGAAATCATTTATAGCATATATACAAACCAGCTACTCCAGTCACACAATTTATAAATAATTGTTTCATGTTTCATGCTTCTTCCAGTATACTGGGCTTAACGGGAGACTGATTGGCTGAGATCACACCTATGCAGTGGATACAGTGACCTACTGGCCACAAAACCAGTAATGGGAGTTGTGAGTCAGGTAATAGTTAACCTTTGCACTCAAATGACGTTTGTCATGGTTATGCAGTAATCTTTGTCTGTCAGCTTACCTCTCCATGTGTTCAGATTAAGAAGCCAGCCACTTTCACCTGGCTGCTTATGTAATCTATCCTCAAAGCATGGCTCCACCCCAGCCCCTATCAGGGAACTCTATATTAACCTGTGCACTGCAAGCCAGCTCTGCTGATCAATATTGTGTGATTTGGCTTCCGTGTGCTCATTGCTCTTTGTCCTACGTCTGATCCTGTTTACCGATCTTGGCTTGTTCTTGACTATCCCTGCTTGCTTGTAACCCTGACCTTTTGGCGTGTTCTCTGTCTATCCTTGTCTGCTAGTCGCCCTGACATTTGGCTTATCTCCTTACTATCCCTTGTTGCCCTAGGCTGCTGCTTCCTCTCTGTCCTCTTGTAGCCTACTGTGAGCGTAAGCTGGGAGACCCTGGGGGCTGCGACCTGGAGTCAGTTGCAGCACAGTCCATCCTCACCCCTAGAGGTTTTGGTGAACACCTGCTGGCTCTTAGACTCTGCGCCCTGGGGAATCATATGCTCTAGCTCCCAGTGGGATCCGTGTTGGTGCTCCAGTGGACCTGCCTTCCTGAACCACCCAGAGTTCCATCTGCAGCAGTCAGCCATAGGGTCCACTACCTTAGCGGTGCACTCCAGGCCCCAATAGGGTGCATCTGTCACCTGGACTCAGGTGACCTGACAAAGTTTCAGCTATGACTGATAACTCCCAGAGGAGGCCTGTACAAATAAGATGGTGGACTCAGTGCTGGATTTATAAGGGGGCAATTGCCCTGGGCAGTCATCTTGCTCAATGTGTAAAGTATTTGTTTACAATTCATACAACATGTATATGTGAAAATATGTCCTTTAAGACAATATCCACCTTTCACCATGCCCAACAATTATAGCAAAGTTGCATAAAGCTGTGTGGTGCACTTTTATATTAGCCTTCAGAATAATGACCCTACCGTGAATGACCATGTTTGTCCCCAGATCAAAAGTTCCCAAATATTTATTTTTAACATAATTTCTGAAATAATTCCAATGTAAACATTTCAAGCCAGCTTGCTTTTTAGGTTAATAAGTTGCATTTGTCAAAGTACATTATTATTATTATTATATAGTGCTGTCAATTTACGCAGCGCTTTACATTGTACATTCACATCGGTCCCTACCCTCAAGGAGCTTACAATCTAAGGTCCCTAACTCACATTCATACATACTAGGGCCAATTTAGACAGAAGCCAATTAACCTACCAGCATGTCTTTGGAGTGTGGGAGGAAACCCACACAGGCACAGGGAGAGCATGAAAACTCCAGACAGGTAGTGTCGTGGTTGGGATTCCAACCAGCGACCCTTTTTACTGCTAGGCGAGAATCCTACCCACTACACCACTGTGCCACCCATTAAGAAAATAAATCCCCTTGGTTAAAACACTGTAAATAAAAATCCTCTTATCATGCTTAATACTGATTTGAGATTTTGTAATATATATTGACAATAGTCATCAGAGCAAATAGTAAGAACAATTTTCCCCAAAGAGGAAGCAAGCAGCAAAAAAACACCCAACAGAGATTCTAACTCTTCCTTATTCTCTCTAAAACCAGAACATATTGTGTCTGGCAATCAACTTTAAGATAATACATCTCCTAATTTAGAATTTTCTTATTATAACTCCTTTTTACAAACCTAATTACCAACTGATTGTGTGAGATTTCCTTGAATGACCTTCATCAAACAACGAAAAGCGAAATCACTGCTTTCAATATAATGCTGCATAGTACAATTAGTAAAAGTGCCCTTTAAATATTTACGGAGCAGGACTCAAGTACCCAATTGCATGAAATTGCCAGTTAAGTGGCATTTTTAACAGCTGCAAAATCTTCAGTTGGTCACAAAGGTCTGCAAAATATCCGGCCACTGTAATTATAAAGTAGAAAGAACAGCTGCTACCTGTTGTATCAAAGCCACCCTACCGCGTAAAACCTGGAAGGTATTTTGGCTTTCAAATCTCTGAAGGCAAACTTCTAGGGAGGAATTTAACATAAATCCACCAAAAAGAAAGCAAAAACAGTTACCTAAAAGTAATAATTGCCTCTACCAATTAATTGTATCCTTTGGTAACAGGGCAAGCTGCTGATACATACTGTATATCTATTATATACTCTATACTTGGATTCAAGTTGACATAACATGAAGAAAACCCACTTTGAAACCCATCTTTCTAGTAGATTCACTTTGAGAAAATGCTTCATATTGTTTGCTTCACTGTTTTAATTCAGCATAAAGCAAACAGGCCTGATGCCGAGGTCTCTGCTGTAATAGGTCCTATGCAAACTTATTACTTCACCTATTTCTAGATGAGAGGGCTGGTTTCCCTTATTACTCACTAAATAAACAAATACACCAGGCTACAAGCTTACAGCCCAGAAGGGAAATCTTGTCATGCTTTTGTAGGATAACAGAGCAAACATCACTATTGTCCCAAGTAAAAGCAAAATGGAAGAGAGAACAATTAGAAAAATGAGAGACATATCATGTTACTGCCCTGTTAGATGAGCTACTGAATTTGTTAACTGACATCTGGAAGCAAGCTTAGTTGACTGTTAATGCTCCATTTCACCTTAATGCACATAGACTGGTTTCTAGCTCTCCGAAGAACATCTGAGATGGGATATTTACCTGGATTTTCTTTTGTTGTTCAAATCATTGTCTATGGGCTAACAACAAGGCACAAAGCATTCATTTCCAGACTGTACAGTATATTTCATAGTTTTACAATTTTGGATTTTTCTTTACATGACTATGGAGCATACATATCAACAGGTGAAATCATAAAATGTACCCCCGATTTGCAAAAGCTGTCATTTTGACCACTTCATGCAATTGTGAAAAATTGCTAGTTTCAAGATGCTCAATAAAAATTCAGCTGCACTCACATTAAATTGATTCTCAATTTTATTTCAATTTGCTAGCCTATGAAAAATACACTTTGCAGTATTAGTCAACAAAAATATATTTTTTCACCGCTAGAAAGTTTAACATGAGTTTAAAAGGAAGGGACGAAAGCCCAGAGTTTTTTGTTCTATTTTCAATATAAAGTACTGTATTTATTGGCGTATAACACACACTTTTTCACCCTGAAAATTGGGTGCAAATAGTGTGTGTGTGTGTTATACGCCGATACTGCAATTTGGGCTGCCTAGGATAGAACGGGGAGGGGGGGCGGGACGAGCGCCGTCAGATTACATACAGCGAGAATCTCTTGTTTACTCAGCGGCCTCTGTAATAGGAAGTCCTGTTTCCTGGGCCCGCATTGGACCAGTGTTCTGTCTATCATAGAAGCCGGTCCAGGAAGCGGGACTGTATTAAAGAGGCCGCAGAGTAAACAGGAGATTCTTTATGTAATCTGACGGCGCTCGTCCCGCCCCCTCCCTGTCCCCTCCGAGGCAGCAGTAATCTGAGGTGAGGCTGCAGATGGGCATTGATCAGGCTGCATTCATGGCAATGGTGAGGCTGCATATGGGCGTTGATCAGGCTGAATTGATGGGCAATTGTGAGGCTGCAGATGGGCATTGGTCAAGCTGCATTGATGGGCAATTGTGAGGCTGTAGATGGGCCTTGATCAGGCTGCATTTATGGGCAATTGTGAGGCTGCAGATGGGCATTGATCAAGCTGCATTGATGGGCAATTGTGAGGCTGCAGATGGCATTGATCAGGCTGCAGATGGGCAATGGTGAGGCTGCAGGTGGGCAATGGTGAGGCTGCATTGGCCCTTATTTTGCTTCAAAGTTCTTTATTTCAAATTTAAGTTTTTTTCCTGAAACTTCCCTCCTAAAATGAAGGTGCCTATTATACGCTTGTGTGTTATATGCCAATAAATATGGTACTTAATCTGGGTAAAGTGAAAGTGAGAAAAAAGATAGGGGAGGGGGAGGGAAGATATGGGAAAAGATAAAACCAATTGCTATTTATTTAAAGAAAAACTAAAGTCATCATACTTACCTCCTCATTAATGATCTGAAGTCCGTAAGAGGTAATTTGCCATAACCTGCATCTCCTTCTCCTTAGCTCCTTCCGAGATTGGGCCCTTGGACATCTTCATTGGCCAGCTCAGAATGACATAATTCCTATGTATGCACCAGAGTCTGTTATCCTATCACACAGGGACATGTCAACAATGTAAATTGCATGCCACAGAAGACTGCGAGTAGGCAGGTAGATGTATTTTATTGCAGAAGAGACATTGCATGTCTCTTCTGCAATAAATAGCATGCTTGCTCCTATGTTTTTGTGTGATGCCTTTAGTTCCACTTTTAAGAGTACAGTAAAACCTTGGTTTGAGAGTAACTTGGTTTGAGAGTGTTTTGCAAGACAAGCTATTTTTTTAAATAAATTTTGACTTGATATACAAGCGATGTCTTGATATACAAGTAGCATCATGTCACAACTGAGTATAAAAGAGAAGTGAGGCACCTCTATGTGTACCAATATGGTTACATTTAATGAAGGTACAACATTTAGCAACATATTGCTTCACTTAGAGGCGCCTCTCTTCTCTTTAATACTATGTAGCTCCTGCTGGATTTTGCTTCTAATGCCCTTGTGGAGGCTGCCATTTGTGGATGGACATTTTACGGTTACACAACCTGGTCACATTGCTATAATCTTTTTATAAGGACTATAAACTGAAGGACCTATGAATAAATGGTTCTAAATTTAATAATTTAATAAATTTCTTATCGGGAAATTTGCTTTAATATACACATACTTTGGATTACAAGAATGTTTCTGTAATGAATTATACTCGCAATCCAAGGTTTTACTGTAAATTGACTCTGAAAGCTGTGCAGAGGGCAAAGGACTAGTTACCAGCATTGCCTGTGACCTCACTGCAGCTGATCTTTCCACATTCTTCTTATGCCTTGTTCTGCACTGTCTCTGTATGGAGGTGGCCATCTTGATAGAGTCATGGCTTTGCTTACTTATGTCAGAGCCTCTAGCAAGGAAACAGTGAGCAGTACAGTAGTAACATCACCAATTCCTCCTCCTGAGACTGGCAGTCAGAGGCAGTGGTGCCTTGGATATCACACTACAGATATACAGCTATGAGACTGTAGACACAGACTAGTGCACTGCTTTTTTCACATGTACTGCTTAGGCACAATTAATATTTCAAAATATTCCCTATAACATAGCAATACTTCACTTTTTGAAGATTATTTTAGTAATCTTCTTTCTTGGTTTATTTGATGTGTTATTATTGTTCAGCACTGAAAATGAACTAGTGGAGGCTTTGGACCCCCTACAAGTTTTGAAAGTGGGGTGCCCCTTAAAAAAATGTTTTTAAAAGTCAGCAGCTACAAATACTGCAGCTGCTGACTTTTAATAATCGGACACTTACCTGTCCCAGGGTCCAGCAATGCGGGGGAACGAAGCCCCCCCTCGTTCCCCGCTCCGCTCGCGGCACCTGCATTCTTACTGTGGGCATTCGGCTGTGGCTTCACAGCCGGGCACCCACTGAGCATGCGTGAGCAGCGTTGCGCGCCGTGATACGCCGCGCAGTCATCTGGGACCTGTCACGTGTCCCAGATGACTGACTGTGGCGAGGGGAAGTGATGTCAGTGCCCGGGCACTGAAGGAGGCAGACTACGAGGGACCCCATAGCAACAGGCATTTAGAGGTGAGTAAATTCTTTTTTTTTCCAATTATTTAATTTTTTTATTTTTTTTTATTTCTAAGCTACAGTATTTTGTTTTTTTTTGGTGGAAACACCACTTTAATAAAAGGAATACTAATGTGTTTTTTCTTGAAAGCCTTAATGCCACTTTAATTCCTGGGAGGCCGCATAGCTTCTGTATCTTGCGACTGCTGTAACTGGCTTTCACAGTGGTCACATGATCAGGAGCCCATCCTGCGGACACCCGATCAGAAGCCTTCTTGGTGACAGCTCTGTCAGTGTGTTGGGAGTGTGCAGTAAGCATGCTGTCAGCACAAAACTTCAAGCATATTGGTGGGTTGGGTATTGAAGCCTACCTTTCTTGGCACTGTAAAACCACATATATGCGTTACAAGGTCAGCAAGAGTTTCAAGCAGTAGTGGCTGGTGGTATATTTTTGGGGGGGCAGCAAACAATGCTCACCCAGAGATGAGTTAGAGATGCTCACCCAGAGATGAGTTAGAATGGGTTGTAATGGGTTTTAGGAGAAGGTAATTTACGAAAATCACACTTGTCTGTCTGAGAAGCAGCTTGCTTTCTTTCATCCCACATTTTTTGCAGGCAGAGAGTACATTTTGCATATTTTTTCACTAAATGAAAACATTTTTGCAGGATCTTATCGCTTAAAAATATGGTAATATGTAATGTAATAATAATAATAAAGTAATCTCATTGCGAACATTTTTCCCACATACAGTGTGCATCTAAAGCCATTCCAACTCGCAGAGCAATGCGCTACACTTTACCAGACACACCTGGGTGCCATTAATTCTTAATAGCAACCCCACACATTGGAAAAAGTGGCACGTTTTCACATATGCCAAACCGCATGGTGCTGCTCAGTGCTGCACAATTTGAAAAAAGGCTCAAAGATTTTATTCCCCGTGTTTCTGCGGGTACAGCAGCCCATTAAAATTAAATTTCTGGCAGGTAAAGCCTGCTAAAAAGCAGGTATACAAGATAGTTTCTGAACATTATATTTAGAACAAAGAAGCCATCACATAACTCCTTTTAATCCAACAAACACCTGCATTGGCTATTAAACTTTAAAAAATGTCTTCATAGAAGTGAGATGGTGGAAAAATGATCCTTGCAATTCAATAGATGTGCGCAATTCAAAAATGGGAAACTAATTGCTTGAGAAATTTGGTTAAGTAAACATGGTTGATTTTTGAAAAAAGTTTATAAAGTCTACACTGAAAAGGAGCATTTTGTATAGGACTTAAAGCAATTCACCCATTTGTTTAGATGCAGTGAGATACAAGCATAATATAAAATGTAAAACTTTGTAAACTGAAATCAGATTTTAGCTTTCATCTTTTATCCCCCGTCACACCTGAGAACTTTGTTACTCAATTTCTGAAGGGACCTGTTCACACCTGAATGTTTTGCCACTGCCTGTCGTGTGAAGCTTTAAAAAAATACATGATTTTTTTTGGAGGACAAACTGTGCATTTTTGGCCTAGATTTTACTGTATAGAGAGTGCCTGAAAAATGTTTGAAAAGTTTATGTTTACACATATTTTTTAGGCGTTTCCATTCAGAAGTCAATAGGGCCAAAAACGCTTGATTCTGCTCCTGCACAAAAAAAATCACCTAAATCGCCTGGTATTCTCACGCTACGTATGAATAAATGCTGAGTCATAACACTAAAAGATAAATGTGAATAGGTTATCGTACTTTTCCTAGGTGCTCAGAAATAGCCAAGGGCAACACTAAGCTCAATGAGGCTATCTGCCAGAACATATGAATGAGTATAGAAACCAATTTTAAAAGATGTATCTCAGACTACTGTTCATTTTTTGGGGGGCAAAAAAGAAACCAATTCGTCTAGTATAGACAGGGTACCTCCACAACTTGGGTAATTAGTTCAAAAAGATTGGGAAAAGAAACGTAAAAAGGGCAAGTGGTTGAATGGAGGACCAAACCATGGTATTCATATGCCAAATAAACTTTATTAGAACAAAAAATATAGCCCCCGTTCACACCTGTGCAATTTGTACGTGCTTTCGCAAATGCACAACAACTACTGTTATTTTCTATCGGGTCTGGTCATACCTGTGCATTTGTCTTCCTGCACCATTAAGAAGAGTACAGGTGATTTTTTTTTGGTGCAACAAAACACAATTTTGATTGCATAAACTTCAAAGGGAATGCATTGAAAGTGCATAAAAAAATGCATAAAAAACACATGAAAATTGCACGAACTGTTACAATTGATTTAGAGGGTATTTAAACCCATAAACAAGAATGTATTTATATTTTGCAGCTTACCAGTCCTTAAACGGCTTGTTGCCCCAACATTATACATTTCTGATATGTGTCTGCTGTACCATGTACTTGTATTAAAAAGTATCCTTTTCGCTTTGCATTTCTTCCTTTGTGTGCAATACTTGGTGATCCTGCCAGTCCCCCAGCTTTCCTATTTTAAAATAATCATGCCAGGGTGGTCAGTTCTCTCCTTTGCATTCTACTTGGAAGCACAACCTGCCTGTACCTCAGAGGTCAGACTGGTGCTGACATGCTCCCATGCACAGCTCTTCACTAGGAAGTTTAGTGGACTCCTGTTTCTCTGTCTACTGCTGGATACCCCTCTCTGCACAGCCATTTCCTGAGAAGATTAGTGTATTGCTCTTTCTCTACCTCCTGACTCCTGCAGTCTCCACCCCCATGTTTTTATGAAGCTGAAGGACAGAGATAAAGTGATCACTGCTCAAAAAAAAAAAAAAAAAAAAAAAAGTATATGTAATGCTACTCCCATAGGAATTACCGTACTTGTCCAGGTCTTCCCAACTTCAGCCTACAGCCAGAATCACAACAGGCTTGTTCAATATTTCTATTCTAGGGGATGTTGTTTTTATTTTTGGAGAACTTGGATAGGGAGGAGGTTAATGGTGGGATACGCCAAGAATGAGAACCATGTACAACAAGGACTTGATATTCCCTTATGCCTAGGTGTGTAGTAGAACCAGTAGAACAAAGTCCTTTCTATTTAGGGGACAGTATCTGGACAGAGCTCTTTAAGACAACAGCTGGTGTCCCCATTAATAGATCCACAACTGACTACACTAAGCACCACAGGGCTAACTAGAGCACAAAGTCCCCAAGATCCAGTAATGTCTGTACTCACAAGGCCTAGGGACAGATGGATGCCGCCTTCCAATCTTCCAAGCGATGCCCTCCAGTGATACCAGACAGATCTGTGACAGACAGTTCCCCTCAGTCAGCTTCTTTTAAGCACCTGGGCCTTTGTTTTCCTCCCTTAGGTCGCCCCCCTGAGGCCTCCACTTGGCAGCTTGTGCCTGAGAGGACAGTGTGTCCGCCTCAGGCTGGACTCCTCTCTGGGCCAAGGCCCAGGACACTGTGTGTGCTGAGAACAAGTACAATCTCACAGCCCACCTCAGAGCCTGCCTCTTTGGGATAGGTTGGGGCTGTATCAATATTTATGCTGCTATGTGCATATGCCAAACCTATCATCCAGAAACTCCTCAAGTTGCCTGGATACAGAGGGAGCTATCCAGCAGACTAGAAGCAGCATAGCACACAGATCAGGCCTAACCAATCAATTGCAGTTCACTGAATACAGTGAGGCAAACAATGCTTTTGCCTCAACCAAATCACAGCCATGCTGACTACAGTGTGGCAACTAAATGTATCTATCAAAAACAAACACTTATCTAACTATCCTAGCACCTACCCAGGAAGGTGCTACATCTGTATAATGATATATACAGTTTATATAGATAATTTATAAGATAAAGGTTCACATATCCTTTAAATGTGGTGGTTACATTAGTTTTCTTTTTTCTGGCTTTTTTCCCTTTTTTGTACTTGGTAATGCTGCAAACAACATGCTTCCTGTCCCTTCATGCCTACATTCTCTTTTGCATGGTATCTATTGGTGATTGGACCAGGGCGACCTGAAAATAGATAAGTATATGCATCTTTTTTTACACAGGTTAGTTAGAATAGGTGATAGGCGGGGATTTTTAAGCATCATTAGTAAAAGCCCGGAATTCAACTTGTCGATAGAAGTTGAATATTAAAAAAACAGTTTTGGCCATATGCCATTTTCTATGCTAATAGGCAAGAGACTGCCAAACAAATGGGAACATGTACCAAAGCAAGCATAAATAAATACAATTTTCATTTGGCAGGGAGCAGTGATTTTTGTGATTTTAAAAAACATTAAAAATGCAAAATTACATAAAATAACATGTCTGGGTGCCCTGACCTTGCCATGAAGTGACACATCTGTAAAATGCTTACAACCTACCACAGCAAAACTGACATTTACAAAGAAAAAAGTATGTTTAAATGCTGGAAAAATGACAATTTTGTTCGTAAAACAAAACTGCAAAAGCAGCCATGGATTCCATTTATCAATTTTAGAACCCCATGCAAATAAAAAAAAAAAAAAAAGTGCTGTGACATCCCCTGTCTTTTAGGGTGAACCCCACGCAAAAATCAAGAAAAAAAAAGCATGGTCACCCCAAAAATCCATACCTGATCTATATCGGAGCATGCAGCCTGGCAAGCTAAGAAAGGTAGTGATGAGCATGCAGGAATCAGGAAGCTGTCATGTATAATAACACAATTATTACAGCTATTGTACGTGATGTTCAGCTCCTGCCGAATGGGTAAATGTTCAGGCTTTTGTCCCGCTGCCCAAGCCACCAAGGTTCAGTTCGAACATGTGTTCAGACCAAATCTTAAGCTCATCCCCCACTAAGGACTTATACCCTTTCAGAAGCCCATGATCAGTGATGTAAGTAACTGAGTTAAAATAAACTGAGTTACTTAACGCAGTTACTTTAGAGGGTAACGAGTAATCTAACTGATTACTTTTCCCCTCATGGTAACGCAGTTCCCATTACTTGGACGACGTTACTGCAATTACATCTACTGCCGCTAGATGGCAGTAGTGTAATTCCGGGGTCCTGCTGGAAAAGTTCCCCCGCCGGATAAGGACCCTCTGTACTGTGCAGGCGCAGCGCTTGCGCAGTACGAAGGACTACGGAGCTTACGAAAATTGCCGAACCTAAACAGCTCTGAGTGAACTCTACACCGCGCAGGCGCAGTTAACATGTAATTGTACGAGGCGATGCCACATGCTCCCGATGCCCGTGCTACTCTGCAAGGGGCTTCTATCGTGTAACTAAGGGGCAGGTCTAGTATTACTGTAACCAAGGGGCGCATTTATTATTATTGTTATATATCGAGCTCTGCCCATTAATTTAACATTCGCCCTCTTCTGTAGCCATCCACCCCTTACACGATATAATAATAATAATAGACCCGCCCCTGGCTTACA
The DNA here is from genome assembly GCA_028564925.1 of Lithobates sylvaticus. NCBI lineage: Eukaryota > Metazoa > Chordata > Amphibia > Anura > Ranidae > Lithobates > Lithobates sylvaticus. Next base: position 103,809,486 of record CM053031.1, on the reverse strand, counting down.
CGCTATAACAGATCTGCCCCTTGGTTAGAGTAATAATAGAGCAGCCCCTTGATTACACGATATATAACAATAATAATGAATGCGCCCCTTGCTTACAGTAATACTAGACCCGCCCATTAGTTACACATATAGAATATAAAAAAAAAAGTCAGTTACTTTGCTGCGTAACTAATTACTTTTCCAATGTAGTAACTGAGTTACTAACGCAATTACTTTTTGGGAGAAGTAATTTGTAACTTAACTAATTACTTTTTTAAAGTAAGATGACCAACACTGCCCATGATATGAGCTCAGATATATAGTATATGGACCCTAATGTACTTGGCCAGCATGTACGTTTGCAATGTACAAAGTCAATTTTAGCTGCCTTTGGTGACCTGCAGATACTGTAAATCTAACAGTAGGAGATGGGGAGAATATATATTCTTATGCTGAGAACCGTCTAAATGGATCCATTCTTTGTTTACGTGGATAAAAATGTCTGGGGATATAACTTCTCAATTAACACAAACCAAAAGGTGGAGGCATCTTAACGTGCAATTTTTATATCTTTGCAAATTTAGTTTTACATACAAAATTCCCTTAAAACAGATAACACAACGCATGCATGGTAAATATGGCTAACCCCTGTGATAAAACCTTTGTAAAATTGAAAGAAAAAATTTTAACAGTGAAAAAGATCAAATAGTGCACCCTAATAAAATGACCAAACACTGTATGCTCTTTTGTAGCCTATATAACATGCTGCTGTCTCTTTATTCCCCTCAGGCTCTTACTTGGTAGACTGTACATTTAACTGGCACAGCTGAACATAAAGCAGATAGGATGCTGCTTTCAGGGAAGTGTGAACTCTAAACATGGTTCTGTACAAGTAACTGTACTCTAGTGATTCTCAATCAGAGTTTAATGAGACCTTAGGGTCCCTCCAGAGGTAGCTAGAGATTCCATGATCAGTGGCAGAATGATCTTCCTACTGATGGTACCGGCATAGTACTGGCAACAATGTCAGTGATCATATATGTAAGTACAAAAATAAGTGGAAAACTGCGCCTATTTCCTCTGACACAAGCACTTATGGATTGAGCAAAAAGCAAAAATAAAATCCTAAATAGGAATATCTTATAGCCAATTAAGGCTCAAGCTGCTACCTTAAAGCCCAAACAGGGTTCAAAGAGCAATAAACATGTACAAATATTGGCAGCGCTATAAACTCTAATGATATAATAAAATTATAGCCAGAAATAATAAACATGCAGTGAAATCAAGATAGTGCATATAAGTCCATAATATATTGCAGCTAAACATCCATGAGATTGTCCAGGGTAGGTTTAATTCCTGCTTGCGAGATGATAGACCAGCGATGGCGAACCTTTTTGAGCCTGAGTGCCCAAACCACAACACAAAACCAACTTATTTCTTTTAAAGCACCAACCCAGAATTAAATCTACCAGAGGCTCTGTACAGAGTATGGGACTGATCATCCCTCTGAATGAGCCCTAAGGGCCCAAAAATGTATGATTCTGACAGATTCGCTCAGAATGCAGGGTTCAGGAATGCATTGTGCTCAGAATGCATTTTGCAACATGCACTGACCTACCTGACACATGCACTGACCTACCTGACACATGCACTGACCTACCTGACCATTACACTCACCTACCTGACACATGCACTCACCTACCTGACACATACTTCCTGCACTACTCACATCCCCATACCCCCCACACACAGTACAATGTAGATCAGAGGATCCATCCCCCTCTTTACCTTTCTATGGCCTCATCGTTCATCTCTCCCCGGGCAATATTGTAGGAATCCCTGCCATCAAGCCGCTCCTCAATATCCCCACCATTGGGAGGTCAGCTAGCAGCCACTGCACCTCTCCCTATGGCCATGGAAGATCTGCTCCGAGCACCGCTCCCCCCTTTCGCTGTTTCACAGGCTGCACTAGAGGGTGCGGGTCACACAATGATAAGCTTGTTTACCTGCCTATAACCTTATCAGATTTGGTAAGAAGTTTAATTAAGAAGGGGATGTAAGTACTCCCCTGCTTTTTCACGTGCGGCGGTGTTGGTGGTAATCTATCATCTCGCAAGCAGGAATTAAACCTACCCTGGACAATCTCATGGATGTTTAGCTGCAATATATTATGGACTTATATGCACTATCTTGATTTCACTGCATGTTTATTATTTATTTCTGGTATTTTATTATATCATTAGAGTTTGTAGCGCTGCCAATATTTGTATATGTAAATAAGGTTGTTTTGGTATTTCGGCCCGCCTCTATCAAACAACTCTCTGCGCTCAAAAGGATAAATTGTCTTAGTATATGTTTGGGTAGATTTCTATAGTATATTAATAACTGAATATATATATACTTGGTTAAATGTGCAACCCAGAATTGGTGCACCCGTAGCAGCTGCTTAAAAAGGACGTTGTATGTAGATGTACAATAAATAACAAGTGTCACGGAATAAATAATTGAATGAAACAATTACATGCATCCAACCTGTACCAATATTGTAGCAGCGCTTAGGTATCAGAAAAAACTGATCAGGTGGAAAGAATATCACTTAATAAATACATAAATAAAATAGATCAATAACTGGATCTAGATAAATCAATAAATCAATAAATAATCAATAGTAAATAATCAATAATAAATAGGGGGTAAAAAAAGATCGATCAATGAGTAAATAAATAAATTAATCAATTAATCAATTAATCTATTGATCGGTATTAACAGAGAGTCCATTAATCACACGGTGACTAATAAATTAATTAATAAATTAAAGTCCCGCTTTCTCCATGATGAGGTAATAGATACAAGGTGATATTGCAAGCTCAGTATTCGATGTGTCGCAGAAAAAAACTGATTAGTCCATCCACCAGTATACTCCACCACGTGATACAAGGTTCCCCTTTGGGGATGCACTCACCAGAGCTACAAAGAATATGGGCATATATACACTCTCATCAGGATCCTGTGTCTCTCTCTATCGAAGTCCTCCAATTCTCCTCCACAGCCTCCTATTCAATAGCTCACCATTGGCAGGTAGACCATATGTAGAAAAAAATTGCACCACATAGTGTGACTCTGCTTAAAACCATTTATTAACCCCCCAATCAGTTGGAATAAGGCACCCCTTAGTAAAATATGCGTACCAAATAAATAAATCAAATCAGCATGTAAGTAGGATAAATGTAAAGCACTCTGCCTGTGTTCGCCTTCCGGATCCTTTTTCAGCTGATTTCCGCTATGAAGAGCGGCGTTTCCGGCTTCCTAGGATGCTTCCTGGTCGGTGGACCGCAGAGTGGAGCGCAAACGTCACTTCCTTGGTTCTCTAGTCAACGTCCCTGACGCACGTTTCGTCCTGTCGGACTTCCTCACGAGGGCGTGACCAAAGAACCGGAAGTGTCACTCTTATAGTGATGGATTGATATTCTAGCCAATAGGCGCACACGCATGAATGCCATAGGAACTCTTACAGCGCTAGTCAGCTCTTGTCTAATTAATTACAAAGACAATGATATTGCAGAAGGCTATTCAAAACTTCATAGGCAATACTCATATATGAATTGTGGGACAATGCAGAGATGTCGTACTTTATGCTTAACTTTTAAAGATTTGAAGATTCCTCACATACATGCGCGTGCCTCCTTACATTAACCCTTGAGTGATCAGTCCTGTTCATGACACAATCTGATTCAGAGTGTGGATCCATGCAGAGGAGGGCTATGGCTCAGTTATATTGTGATAACAGCTTATGAGCATGTATATAATATATAGATAATAACAACAAATGATTTTAATGTACTCCTTGGAGTCTAAGTTAAAATGTGCGGATAATTATAAATTGTAAAAATATGCAAATGCGGATCTACATGTATAAAAATATTTGTATATGTTCATATATGTAAGTAGCAGAATTACACTGACTACCAGTGACCATCATTGTAGGTAGCATGTCTTCCACTTGCCAGCAAATTAAGTGGGGCTTTCTCCACTGACCACCAATTTAAGGGTACACATCTCCACCAGTGTTGCCGGTATTCTTCTTAACCACTTGCGGACCGAGCCTCTTTTTTACACTTGTTTACAAGTTAAAATAATTTTTTTTACTAGAAAATTACTTAGAACCCCCAAACATTATATATATTTTTTCTAACACCCTAGAGAATAAAATGGCGTTCATTGCAATACTTTCTGTCATACCGTATTTGCGCGGCGGTTTTACAAACGCACTTTTTTTGGAAAAAATACACTTTCTTGAACTAAAAAATAAGACAACTGTAAAGTTAGTAAACGCACATCATTCCCAAAAATACTGGGGTTATGGCAGCTAGCTACTGCCATAACACTGGTATTTGGCGTCAAAGTACCGACGTACGGGTACGGCGATTTGCATGAAGTGGTTAATCAAACCCCCAATATAAGAGCATTCATCCACACAAAATCAGCTTCTTTTCCCATTTACCACCAATATACATCTTTCACTAATCGCCAAAGTAAGAGGACCATTCTCCACTGTCCACCAATAAAATTGTGCCTTTTTCCAATGACTGCCATTGAAAGGAGACACTTTTCCATTAACCACCAATCTAAAGGGACACGTTTACGTTAGGTATTTCACATTCTTTTATTGGTCGAATAACTTTCAGCTTACCAACAAAGCTAATGTACTCTGAAGTGTAGATAAAATCCTTTTTAGCAAGTGTTTGCTGAAAACCGAAAATAATTTCAAGAGTTGCCCTGGGGTAAGAAGGTTGAGAAAGGCTACCATATTGGAAAATGATAGTACAAATGGTAAAATGAAAAGAAAACTTCAATTTTAAAGGCAATTAAAATATCTAAAGGCAAATTGTAATTGTTTTTAGTTAATTTAATGCATATTCTCCTATTTTACATGTTTGTAAACTGATGTTTCATATAATTTTTTTTTTATTGTGTGTGAAACAACCCTCGACACTCTATTGGCAGATAATAGGCTTTTAATAACAACACACAGCATCACCTGCTTGTTGGTGGCCCTGGTAGTCTGACTAATTCTTTATATAATTTCTGCCTTAAGAGAGGGAGGTTTTATTTTTCTAAATAGTTCAGGTTTATTTTTTGAATGATAGCTGTTAGCCTGAGTTTTCTTAGGGAAGAGAGGCTGCAACCTGCTGGCTACAAGTGATTAATATGAAATATTTATATGTAATATGTCATTTTTACCGGCTTAAAAAATTATAAAAATTATATTTTTTCTTTTTTGATTACTAAACAATATCATATACAAAAAAAACTAAAAACTACACATTACCTTTAATTTATATCCATAAGTGGAATATTTAAGGACATAATGATAGTATGCACTGATCCTTTATACATATAACGTCAATGCCAGTCGTACCATGAAACAAATGCGATATGTCAGCACCCTAGGGGTTAAATGTTTAACCTTTTCCTGGGACATGTCATTTTCTGAGTGATTGGCTGCCTTTGTCAGAGAAATCGCTCTCTTCTATACCCTTCACTTGATCTCCCAGCAGACAGCCACAGAGGTATAATCAGAAATGACAAGCAAAGTCCTAGATCTGAACCTCACTGTTATAATTAAGGAGAATGAGGTGTAAATCTCTCCTCCCTTCCTTCAAAAGCGAATTGGCCTCTCACAAGCCAGCAAGCTGCTTGGAAAACACAGGTTATCCCAACAGTGACGACTGTGATTCCCTTACATCTGCAGGACTTTGCATTTCACACTCTAACCATTAGTTTTAAAAAAAAGACACGTGGTGCGTGACCTAAATCCCAGAACATGTTATGGAAGCATAGGAACTGGAAGACACAGTCAAGCTTCGATCGAAGAACTCAGAGAACTCAGGGCTCAGCAAAAGGAATGACAGGTAATAAGTTACAGAAGAATTAATGCACGAAAAAAGCAGAGCAAGGAGCATAGAGCATTGAGAGTTCTAAGCTTTACAAAATGTGCCACCCCCAAAAAAATAATGCTTTCCCATACTGCACCCAACTAATTAGATAAAGTAACATTTACTCCAATAAAAGGTAAAGGAATCTGCGCTTGGTGGGTCACAATAAGGGCAGCTGAACACTATAACCCAGATATCGGGCAAGAAACTGTGATAAAGAAAGAAAGTGCAGCACTCAAGTGTAAAATAAGATATTTTGAGTGATTGCTCAGTGTGTAATACAAGAAACTAACAAATATGATAAAAGTATATGTGATTAGTGATCAAATCATAGGGACCATACTGAAAAATATAAGTTCAGTGAAGAAAATAATCGGTGAACAATAGTGCAAACACATTAAATAGTGCATTCAAATTAGTCCTTATACTGTCCAAATGAATGTCCATATATAAAGATAAAAATAAAACAAAAAAACGTGACTAAAACAAAAAAGAGCTTCCAAAGAAACATTCAAGGTGCGTTTTGAAAATAATACTATATCATGGATTGCAGCATTTAAATTCACCACGCAGATGCCATCGTCTCTATATTGAATATAAAATGGAGGCTTACCAGAACACTGGTCTTTTTTTGTTGCAGGAGTCTGTAAAGCATTGCACCAGTGATCAGCAGATCGTTAATGCAATGCAGGTCCCCTGCAGACCTGTCAGTGTATCTGCTTCCTCATACCTCATATGAGGAAGTCGCTACATGCTGACAGGTAGAATGAATGAACATTGAAATCTACAAGCCGACAGCCCCAAAGGCAGCCAGACCTTGTAGTTTTCCATTCACAGAGCGCTGTGAATAAGTGACATGGCCGGGTGGGCGAAGCTCCTCACAGCCACATTTTTTATTTTTCATTTTGACAGCTAGCGGGTGGAGAAAATCCTCTGCTGGCTGGCACAGCAGGAATCAGGGAGTTGTGGGAGCTGGTGCATTAATAATATGTTACATGTTACACCCCGAATATGGGTGTAACATGTAACATGTTATAAAAGGTGATCTTATCCTTTAAAGTCTAATATTCCAACAGCTGTACTGACAAAGTTATACCAGGGCTAATTTAAGTAGAGAGAAATGAACCTAATGCTGGGTACACACAGGCTGAACCAACCAACATTCGGTCAGTGTTTACAGCTGTCTGTCCGACAAGGGACATGCTGGAAAACCAGCATTCCATGATAAGTGTGTTAGTGGTGGTTGGGGGTCTCTCCGAGTCCCCCTATCAGAATACAAAGGCACATGCACAGCGGGAGAGATCGCTGCACATCCCTTCTGTTGTATGGCGATCTGTCTGTTTTTTTTCTTTCGTTCAGCCCGCTGGGTTGAACGAAAAAACAAACCAACCTAGCAGTGTGTACCAGGCTTAACAGTATATTTTAAATTTATAGCAATAAAAACCTTGTTAATCAAATCCACCCCAGGGCACCAAATCTGCACGGGCTAACCATTATGCCACACTACTTCCCATATTTCAAAGAGAATGGCCATTAAAATAATTTTATTTCTCAAATCTATTTAAATGGTAGACTTTCCCTTCTAGTACTTTAAACAGCAGCTGAAAATAAATGAGCTAATAAACTGATACAAAAGATTACTGTGCAGAGTGTTGAGATGACTGAACCGTGACCGAGATCAGAGGATTTTTTTTAAATGGCGATTTTCTACTTTCTTACCTCTAGATTGTTGCTAGGAATTATTTACTGCTCCACGGCAGATAAACAAGAAACCTTGTTTAGGAAGAGGTCATCAGAATATGACAAAGAAGCCATCATGACCATCTATATGCTCCTTTCCATCTCAGTGACAGCTGCAGGGTAACCCAGTACAAAGCATAAGGCTCTAGGCCAGTGATGCAGAACAGTTCATTGAATACCATCATCAACACCTGACTGGTTTCTCACGCAAACTTTAACACCTTATACATATGTAAAGCAACGGTGTCCTGCCAGACTGCAAGATTTTAGCAACAGGTCTGAACAGGAGAACTCAACTTTGAACCCTAATTATCATCTTCGTCTGACATATTCCAAAATCAATCCAAGATTAGATCATTAGTAAAGACTATCTTATATTTTTTTTAGTTCAATCGTTTTTTTTTTCATTTTGTAAGTAAATATGAACATTCATTAAATTGCGGACACAGCCGCTAATTGCAGTATAAACATTCAGGGTAACATTACGTTCAACAGGTATAACAGAATAATGAGTCAAATGTATTTAGGCAAATCTTGTCTTTAAAGGGGACCTTCAGTCATTTTTTCAACTTTCCATTTATTAAATCTTCTCCCCTTGTTGTTTTAACTTTGGATAGTAAAACATTTTTTTTATGCCAGTAAATACCTTATACAGCCCACTTCCTGTTTCTTGTCTGGTAAAAAGTCTAGGCTTATGACATCATGCACAGCTCTCTCTCTCACGCTCGTGAGAGTTTGCCAGGAAGGGAAGGGGGATGAGTCATGAGCGGGCCAATGAGCGTGTGCCTCCGTGTGTCTGTGTAAATCCAGGAAGTGAACAGGCAGCTGCTTCAGCTGCCCACAGTTAAAATGGCTGCAGCCAGACTCAGTGGAGGGAGATTTCTGCAGCATATTTGGCAAATACAGAATCACAGTATATATAAAATATTATGCAAAGTGGTTGGAGGGAAGCTTCAGAATGGCAAAGATGTTTTTATTACAAACTATGTGAGCAGACTGCAATTCCTCTTTAAGTTCCAAGGCACTCGTTAGAGTACAACCACATCAGCAGTATAATGGCTACATAAACAAGAGGTAAGATGGCAACACATGAGATATTGTAAAGGAGACATTACCGAGACTGAGATCAAGGGTACCCTGGGTCCTATGGTGGATACCAAGAGGCACACGGTCCCCAAATGCATTCAAAGGCACGGAAAGAACTAAGGTGTGCAATCAAAGATTTTTCATACAGAAAGTCTTGTTGGGTAGCATTCGCAACCTCTTACGGTTTAGGAGCCAAGTCTTGCTTCCAATGTCTGGCTTGGCTGAAAGTAAAATATTGGCTACAATACCATGAAGTTGAGGTGCAAATTGGTCGATGCCAATGTTAAGTAGGGCTAGGGCAGAGTTTGCGGGGGTAACAATGGCAGTAACTTCCGAGATCAGTTACAAAAAATTTCCACAAGAAACTGCAAATGTTATTACATGTCCAAAGAATATGTACAAGGGTATCCAGGGTACGGTAAACACCCCAGTATAGCGGGGAGCTTGTTTTGTATATGGACGCTAGCCTGTGGGGGGTAAGATACCAACAATGCAAGATCTTAAGTCCTAGCTCCCAGTGGTTTACACAGTGTGTGGTAGAGTACAGTGGTGTGAAAAAGTGTTTGCCCCTTCCTCATTTCCTGTTCCTTTGCATGTTTGTCACACTTAAGTGTTTCGGAACATCAAACCAATTTAAACAATAGTCAAGGACAACACAAGTAAACACAAAATGCAATTTGTAAATGAAGGTGTTTATTATTAAAGGTGAAAAAAAATCCAAACCATCATGGCCCTGTGTGAAAAAGTGATTGCCCCCCTTGTTAAAACATACTATAACTGTGGTTGTCCACACCTGAGTTCAATTTCTCTAGCCACACCCAGGCCTGATTATTGCCACACCTGTTCACAATCAAGGCATCACTTAAATAGGAGCTGCTTGACACAGTAAGGTCCACCAGAAGATCCTTAAAAGCTACACATCATGCCGAGACCCAAAGAAATTCAGGAACAATTGAGAAAGAAAGTAATTGAGATCTATCAGTCTGGAAAGGGTTATAAAGCCATTTCCAAAGCTTTGGGAATCCAGCGAACCACAGTGAGAGCCATTATCCACAAATGGCGAAGACATGGAACAGTGGTGAACCTTCCCAGGAGTGGCCGGCCGCCCAAAATTACCCCAAGAGCGCAGCGACGACTCATCCAAGAGGTCACAAAAGACCCCACAACAACGTCCAAGGAACTGCAGGCCTCACTTGCCTCAGTTAAGGTCAGCGTTCATGCCTCCACCATCAGGAAAAGACTGGGCAAAAATGGCCTGCATGGCAGAGTTCCAAGGAGAAAACCACTGCTGAGCAAAAAGAACATCAAAGCTCGTCTCAATTTCTCCACAACACATCTTGATGATCCCCAAGACTTTTGGGACAACATTCTGTGGACCGATGAGACAAAAGTGGAACTCTTTGGAAGGTGTGTGTCCAAGTATATCTGGCGTAGAAGGAACACTGCATTTCAGAAAAAGAACATTATACCAACAGTAAAATATGGTGGTGGTAGTGTGATGGTCTGGGGCTGTTTTGCTGCTTCAGGACCTGGAAGACTTGCCGTGATAAAAGGAACTATGAATTCTGCTGTCTACCAAGAGATCCTGAAGGAGAATGTCTGACCATCTGTTCGTGTACTCAAGCTGAAACAAACTTGGGTTCTGCAGCAGGACAATGATCCTAAACACACCAGCAAGTCCACCACCGAATGGCTGAAGAAAAACAAAATGAAGACTTTGGAGTGGCCTAGCCAAAGTCCTGACCTGAATCCTATTGAGATGTTGTGGTATGACCTTAAAAAGGCCGTTCATGCTCGAAAACCCTCTAATGTAACTGAATTAGGACAATTCTGCAAAGATGAGTGGGCCAAAATTCCTCCAGGACGCTGTAAAAGCCTCATTGCACGTTATCGCAAACGCTTGGTTGCAGTTGTTGCTGCTAAGGGTGGCCCAACCAGTTATTAGGTTTAGGGGGCAATCACTTTTTCACACATGGCCATGATGGTTTGGATTTTTTTTCACCTTTAATAATAAACACCTTCATTTACAAATTGCATTTTGTGTTTACTTGTGTTGTCCTTGACTATTGTTTAAATTGGTTTGATGTTCCGAAACACTTAAGTGTGACAAACATGCAAAGGAACAGGAAATGAGGAAGGGGGCAAACACTTTTTCACACCACTGTATGTATATCTAATAGATCTCATCCACTGAGTATTAGTGAAGGAAGATTTTAGATCAATTTCCCATTTTGTCATTGAATTTGTCTTATGAAAGGTCAATTTGTCCTGCAGTAAACTGTAAATATGGGATGTGCCTCTTACAGACTTAAGTGCACTCCCATAATATTGCCAGATTTTAACACGTACTGTAAGTGGTGGACGAGGGGATGATGATAAGAAGCTGTATATGCGGCATTGTGTGAAATATAATGAGCTGGGTAGTTTGAATTTGGAAATTATGTTACTTGGTGTAGTGGGATCTTCATTCGAGTAGAGGTTATCTATCTGGTGTTGTCACCATTTTTTTCATCCCTTTGTAGACAGGTTTGGGATAAGGTGCATCAGGGTAGTAAGCGGTATATCTACTTTATGGTGTTGAGAGGATTGTGGAGTAAGCTGTGTGACTAATCTCCAAGCCAATAGGGATGCCTTGGTGGTGGGCAGGAGAAGGTTTAAGTTTAGTGGTTTCCACATGTCCGCATAGACTATAGAGCAAAGATTAAAGTTGTTGGTAAAGCCCTGTTTAATGTCCAACCAAAGGGGTTCAACTGCTGGGTTGAACCAATGTTTTAGGGTGTCAGCATGAAGTATGATAGTCCTGTAGGTCTACCATGCCCATGCCACCAACTGACCTATGTTTACCTAAAGATGTATGGGAGCAACAGGCTCTCTTCCCCTGCCAGATAAAGATTTTCATTAGTGAAGTTAATATAAAGAAAAAAGTGCAGCGCTAAAGAAGGTTTGCTGGCTTCAAGGGGATATGTAGAGTTCTAAATAAGTAAAGTATTTGAGGGAGTATAAGCATCGTGTATGCTGCCAATCTGCCCACTCAGGACAGCTCAACTTAATTTAGTTCTTAATTTCTTTATCAATTTTGGCTAGTATTGGCTTATAATTAGCATCTGTCAAGATTATCTTATTTTTTTTTATATGGTGTTCTGCAAGCTTTATACCTTGCTCTTATTATTAATCCTCAAAGCTAATATTACATTTTTGGCTAGTATTGGCTTATAATTAGCATCTGTCCAGATTATCTTATCTTTTTCATATGGTGTTCTGCAAGCTTTATACCTTGCTCTTATTATTAATCCTCAATATTAAAGCGGTATTAAACCCAAAACCAAAAATGTAATATATTGCAGCTCACCAATCATTAGATGTGGTGGCTGCATTTCTTTTATTCTTTATATTTTTGCCCCTTTGTTTTCACCTAATGTTCTGGTCAGTGACATACCTCTTGTATTAGAGTGCCCCCACTCTGGATGAAGCAGAACAGGGACACCTTAGGACAGCAGCATTGTCAGTCTGGGGCAAGGAAGTGTTAGGTGTACCAGCAGTTTTGGATACACTAAAAAATTGAAGCCAAACTCCAACTAACACTTTTAAGCAGTTACAGCAACAGTTTTGTTCCTTTTGGGTTTTACATAAATAAATAAAATCTGATCATTGTAAGAATCCCAGTCAATGTTAAATGTTTTTTCTCAACCTTCTAACTGCTGGACAGCTTGTTCTGCTGAAAAACAATAGACTTACTGGACATATCACTAGGTGAAAATAAGAGAAAGAAAGCCTAAAAAAGAAAACAAATGCAGCCATTAACCACTTGCCTACTGAGCACTTAAAACCCCCTCCTGCCCAGACCAATTTTCAGCTTTCGGTGCTCTGACACTTTGAATGACAATTACTCAGTCATGTAACACTGTACCCAAATGATTTTGTCCTTTGTTTCACACAAATAGAGCTTTCTTTTGGTGGTATTTGATCACCTCTGGGTTTTTTTATTTTTTGCGCTATAAATGAAAAAAGACCCAAAATTTTGAAAAAAAATGAATTTTTCTTGGTTTCTGTGATAAAATTTTGCAAATTATTAATTTTTCTTCATGAATTTTGGCCACAATTTATACTGCTACATATCTTTGGTAAAAAATAACCCAAATTAGTGGATATTTTTGGGTCTTTGTGAAAATCAGGCCCCTTTCACACTTGCGGACCGTATGTCCGTTTTTCATCCATCCGTTTTCGGATGAAAAACGGACATACATGTACCCCTATGGGATAGCGTCCGCCTCCGCTATGGTCCGATTCTGCAGACGGAGGAAAACCCTATTTTTCCATCAGTCTGCAGAGCGGATCGGATGAACATGGACAGACGGTCCGTGTTCATCCGATCGGGAGATCGGAGATCTGACAGGGCGGTCCCTGCACAGCGTGCGATGCCCGCACAGGGGAGCGATCCCCGCTGAGCAGTGGATGTTCACGGGGCGGATCCGTAATGAATAGTGAAAGGACCCTTAGAGAGTCTACAAGCTGTGGTGCAAATCATTAAAAATTGATCACACCAGATGTACTGGTGGCCTATATCATTTCTTGCGACCCTAACAAGCTAGGAAAGTACAAATACCCTCCAAATTACCCCTTTTTGGAAAGTAGACATTTCAAGGTATTTAGTAAGAGGCATGGTGAGGTTTTTGATGTTGTAATTTTTTCCCACACTTCTTTGCAAAATGAAGAAGATTTTTTATTTATTTATTTTTTTTCCACAAAATTGTCATTGTAATAGGTTATTTCGCTCACATGGAATGTATACCACAAATAACGCCCCAAAATACATTCTGCTACTCCTCCTGAGTATTACGATACCACATATGTGGGACTTTTTCACAGCCTAGTCACATAGAGAGGCCCCACATGCAGGGAGCACCATCTGAGGGGAGAAGAGACAGATCGTCTGTTCATACAAAGTATGAACGGTGATATGTCATCTCCCCTAGACAGTCCCCTCCCCCCTTCAGTTAGAACACAGAGAGGGAAGAGAATTAACCCCTTGATCGCCCCCTAGTGTTAACCCCTTCCCTGCCAGTGACATTTTTACGGTAATCAGTGCATTTTCATAGCACTGATCGCTGTATAAATGCCAATGGTCCCAAAAATGTGTGAAAAGTGTCCTATGTGTCCGCCATAATGTTGCAGTCCCAATAAAGATTGCAGATCGCCGCCATTACTAGTAAAAAAAAAAAATAATAATAAAAATGCCATAAAACGATCCCCTATTTTGTAAACGCTATAACTTTTACGCAAACCAATTAATATATGCTTATTGCTATTTTTTTTACAAAAAAATGTAGAAGAATACATACCGGCCTAAACTGAGGAAAAAAAACGTTTTTTTATATATTTTTGGGGGATATTTATTATATTATTATTAAAAGTCAAAAATGTTGAGTTTTTTTCAAAATTGTCGCAATTTTTTTGTTTATAGCCCAAAAAATAAAAACTGCAGAGGTGATCAAATACCACCAAAAGAAAGCTCTATTTGTGGGGAAAAAAGGACGTAAATTTGGATTGGGTACAACGTGGCACGACTGCGCAATTGTCAGTTAAAGTGACGCAGTGTCGAAACGAAAAAGTGCTCTGGTCAGGAAGGGGGTAAAATCTTCTGGGGCTGAAGCTGTTAAATAAATGTTTGCTTTTGGGTTTATTACCACTATGAGCAGAACCAGCAGGTGTAGGTGTTCGAGGATATACAAAATATATCTGTAATAAAATATATAAAGTACCCTGCTTCAAACAGCCCAGTCTGGTTGTAATTTTCATGACAAACCATGAAGATGTGAGGACTATAAGAAATGGGAACATCATCTATGTGTATCTATGGCAGCACGAATGCTAAGCAGATCCCTGTGATTTTCAATATTTGTGAATTTTTCTATTATGCAGTAAAATGCAGCTGTGTCCTTTTATGCTGTTTTTCTATCAAAAATATATTTATCACAGTTATTTAAAACTTGTCCTTTCTTCAAAATATTTGATTTGGAGCTGAAGGAAGCTGAACAAAATTCACAGTTTGCAGTTGTTGTCGCAAGCAAGTAGTCTATTTAGATAACTAATTAGTGTGTGCGCTATTCATTAGGCTTTCATTGCCGCACCAGGAAATTCCTAGGAAAAAAGATGACACATCTCACGGAGCCTGCATTAATTCTCAATTCAACCTTTCAGTGTCAAACACAGAGCATGTCTGCAAGGGTACAGGACATCCTTTATCAACCTTTTCAACATGCAGGAACCCTTAAAGGCATAGTTCATCGTTATCAAAAAAGAGGTACCTGTAGATAAAAACAAACTGTGAAGCTTTGACCAAAGTTGAATAATGCCCTTGCTATACGTGGAGGACATTTATGTACCTTATGAAGTCTTACTGCAAAAAAACTCCAAGAGATTGCATCATTCTATTTTGCCTGGTTTCTAGGATATTGCTAAGACACTCCCAGCTGTTATTGTTCATATCCACCATCACAAGAGTGAGCGCTCAAATTCTGAGCTCAGAGCTATTGCTTTAGTTATCCTCCTGCATGAGAAAGAGCATTAGAGGAAGAGCTTGCTCCTGTGATGGTAGAGGTGACTGTCCCTCCTTTTGAAACAAATCCATTTGTGTCTCTTTCTTCCTAAAAACTTGCTTTAGTGTATTAATAAATATACCATTTACTTGTTAATAAATCACTAAACTTTTCACCTATCTCTTTGATCTAAACACGGGGCCAGTTTGCTGTCCTTCAGACTTTCAGAGGGGTCCAGACTGTGGCCAGTGTAGTAGAAAATGTCCCAGCATCAGTGAGAGTATAAAACACCCCATCATTGGTTTTAATGGGAGTAAAACTTGTCTCAGGCGTGGTGGTCAGTGGGAGTAAAAATAGTATATAGCGCCTGTGTTAATTAGATGGAGGAATAATGCCCTATCATTGGTATTAGTGGCAAAAGATATTTCCCCATCATTGGTATTAGTACCCTATTGTTGGTGTCAGTGGAAGCAAAAGAGCCCAATGATTGGTAACAGTGGGAGGACTAGTACCCTATTGTTGGTGCTATTGGAAGGAATAGTGCCCCATCATTGGAGTCAGTGGGAGGATTAGTACTCTTTGTTGGTGTCAATGGTAGAAATGATGCCCAACTGTTGGAGTTGTTGGGAGAAATAGTGCCCCATCATTGCTGCCAATGGGATGAATAGTGACACATCACTGGCGTCAGTGGGAGGAATAATTCCCCATCGTTGTTGTCAATGGTAGGAAAAGGGACCCATCACTGGTGTCAGTGGGAGTAATAGTGCCCCGTTATTGGTGTCAGATGGAGGAATAAGTGCCCCAACATTGGTGTCAATGGGAGGCATACTGACCCATCACTGGTGTCAATGGGAGGAACAGTGACTCTTCAGTGGTGTCAGTGGATGGATTAGTAACCAATCACTGGTGTTAGTGGGAGGAATAGTTCCCCATCATTGGTGTCAATGAGAGGCATAGTAACCCATCACTGGTCACTATGTCTGTACACATCATTTATATCAGTGGGAGGAATTATGTCCCTTTGTTGATGTCAGTGGAAGGTGCCGTATCCGGGCCATAGTTTGGAGACCACTGCCTTAGATTGTTGTACTGATTATATTCTTTTACACTAATATAAGGAAAACAACATGGGGGGGGGGGGGGGGGTAGCCTCTGTGCCACATAAAACTATATGACAAATTTACACAAGTCAGTAAAAAAAACTAGCTTATCCTATTATAGCCATGTGAGTGGTGGGGGCAGATCTGATGCACCAAATAACAGTTTAACCTGATGGGGTTGAATTGAATGTTGATCGTGTGGCAATTGTAAAGAAAAATCCCAAGTTCCATTTTTTCACACAAAAGGCCTCTCGATCTGCACAAAAAAGTGGTACAGAAAATACGTTTATTAATATTGAGCACAATAGAGGTGTGCAGTAGTGCGCCAAGAGGGTGATAGTTCAAGTCAAATTCTAATAAGCAACAAATAAACTGTATGCGCTAGAACATAATCGTTTATTTGACATGCGATACGTCAAAATAAGATATCAAGCACAGTAATTCTCATTACTAAGCAACCGCCTATCTTAGTTTATCTTATATGTGATCATGATATCACATAGCGACCAATTTATATACAGAGACTGTCTAAGATACTTGACATATCCTTTGTGAGGGGGTGATTCAAGGGATTATTGTAATGTATTGTATTTGTGAATAATCACTCAGGAATTTCTTTATCATTTATTGTATTCATATATAGAATGCTGAGCGTTATTTGAGCACTCTTTTGTTGTAACACATATTACTTGTCATTATAATCACAGTCACACTGCAATTTTCTAGTGGCAAATGTATTTTTAATAGCAACCTTACATACAATATCACTGTTACAATATTTAAAAAGTGTAAATAAATATAAAATAACTCAAGAAACATCAAGTGCTTATAAACTTACAGATAAGATACAGTACTGGGCTGGTCTTTGAATGCAAAACCTTAAAGCGACACACAAAAAAAAATACCTTCTATTGCTCCGAAGGCTGGGATGACACGTGTGTGGTGCGAATTAAGGCTCCGTTTTCATATTTAATTGACAAAGTAGATGTTTAGAGTTTCAGGTCAATTTTTGCTCAGGATCAGGTCATGTTTACATCAGTATCAGGTCAGGATTTTATCCAGTTCACAACTGAATGACATGTGGGATTCAGAAGCGTTCCCATAGAAGTCAATGGGCCTGAATTCGCACCTGAGCCAGACCGCACTGCTCAGAAAACTGACAGGACTCTTTTTCAATTCGCACTGACTCCACACTCTGGCTGCACAATAGACATATGTGAACAGGCACAATAGAAAGCAATGTTCTTGGTAGTCAATAGATACCGCGCTTAGGTAGGGCTATGTTAGGCTGCTGCCTCCCCTAGGTGCTCCACTAATGCAGGCCCAGAAGAATGAATATGTGTGTATATATAGGGATAGGTGGTGCTGCCTTTCCACCTAGAGAATAACCCCCAGGGGTGACTAGCAGCGATAGATGTAAGTCCTAGTTGGACTTCTGGGTGGTGTGGGCTAGGATAATAAACACCATTAAATGCGAATTGGATGCATTTCAAAACCCATCCAATTCGCATATGTGTGAACCTAGCCTCAGCCTCCTCCAAACCACCGCCAAAGCCTTTTTTTTTTGTTTTGCTGCTGTGTGCATAAAGCAGTACACATGACTGCAACTACGGTGCACTGCTCCTTCCAAACAAGAAGAGTAGGGGAAAAAAGGAAACATTTCGGGAGTCCATAGAGGATGTTACATGGAGGCAGAAAAACACAGTAAGAAAAATAGATTACAGGGCCATTAGGTAGTGGATGTGTATGAATTATTTTTGAAAAATAAGGAAATTGTCTAGTGTCAATTTAACCGCTTGCCGACTGTATACTGTAGATATACGGCAGCAAGGCGGCTCTCCTGCGCAGGATCACGTACCATGAGACATTGCAAGACCCTGACAAGCACAGGCATGGCTCCTAGAGGCAAAGGCATGATGGGATTTGTAGTTTCATCACAGCTGGAGTGCTGAGGTTGCCTACCCCTGCCTTATGGTGTGCGCTGGACATTATTTAAATCAGGTAGACTCTGCAGCGCACTGTTCTAAGAAATAGTTCACTTTATAGGTGGTAATCTACTATCATTTGTGGCATACAGGAATGTCAACAAAACAATGGTTGTCTTAAGAATATAATTATTCATTAAGTGGATAACAACAGATGACAGGAATTCACCCCACAGGCACAGAATGGCAGAGCCAGACTGAGCTAACCCTAGAGCAGGGGTCTCAAACTGGCGGCCCTCCAGCTGTTGCGAAACTACAAGTCCCATCATGCCTCTGCCTGTGGGAATTATGCTTGTAACTGTCAGCCCAGCAATGCCTCATGGGACTTGTAGTTTTGCAACAGCTGGAGGGCCGCCAGTTTGAGACCCCTGCCCTAGAGGAATCCTGGAGGGAATAGGAAATTGCATATTATGTGTTTCAGTAGATTTCATATAGGAATTCATAGAAGACTCACTTTTTTTTTTTTAAAGCAGCACCAAGGAAGTGCAATGAATGAAAAGTGTCCCTTGTGCTGGTGGATGTTATTCTCATGGAAATCTTTTGTCCTTTGCCCCCGGATACCCACACCACTGTGATCGTCTGGTGATGTGGGAGTAATACAAGCTGCTTGACCTGTCACAGGAAATAGTCACCATACTATCGCTTCCCACAATGAAAAGCCCTCTATGAATTGAGGAGGCAGACCTTTTATTCATCTGCCCAGCCAACATTCATAGAGCTCTTTTCATTGTGAGAAGAGTAGGTACATTTTTGATGAACAGAGCAGGGGGCGAAAAGGGTGGGCATAGTTGGCACTTTTGACAGGTCCAGCGGCATCAACATCAATATAAATTTGATCATTAAAAAGCAGTCCTTGAGCTCCAGTCATGTGACTTTGCATAGGCTAAGATGATGTAATCAGTCAGTCTTAGACTCCTCCCAGTGATTAGCCTGCAACATCGTAACTTTGTAATAAGGTTGAAGGCTGCAGTAGGGGACTGATATATTTGAAATATTTAATAATGAAACAAGAACCGCAGAGACACCAGGACTAGGGATGAGCTTAAAGTGGAACTTCAGTACTTTTTTCATCTTTCTATCTAAAAAATCCTCTGCCCTTGTTGTTTTAACTTTGGATAGTAAAACATTTGTTTTTCTGCCAGTAAATACCTTATACAGCCCACTTCCTGTTTCTTGTCTGGTCATTAGCTTAGGCTTATGACATCATGCATAGCTCTCTCTCTCACTCTCGTGAGAGTTTGCCAGGAAAGGGAGGGGGATGAGTCATAAGAGGGCCAATGAGAGGTGCAGAGCTGGAGGTGTGCCTCTGTGTGTCCGTGTAAATCCAGGAAGAGCCCGTTCACACTACCGCGACTTGGGGGGCGACTTGTCAGAACGCAAGTCGCCCCAAGTCGCTTGACATTAGAAATTACATGCAAGTGAATGAGAGCCGTCTTAATGAACGCTACTGAAGTCGCTCTGACTTCAGAAAAGGTTCCTGTACTACTTCAATCCGACTTCTAGGCGACTTGTACCCATTGATTTCAATGGAAGTTGCCTCCAAGTCGGATCCCCTGTCTTAACTGAAGCAACTTTCCAGGAAGTATAAATAGTTTTTTAGGCAAACCCCTCCCTCCCACAGAGCTGATTATTATGTGATTGGCCACTGCCAAAGTCGCCTGGCCTGGGGATGACTTGAAGTTGTGTTGTAAATAACTCAAAGTCACGTCCAAGTCACGTCCAAGTCACGTCCAAGTCACGTCCAAGTCACGTCCAAGTCACGTCCAAGTCACGTCCAAGTCACGTCCAAGTTGCTTCCAAGTTGCCTTGCTAAGTTGCGCTGTAAGTCGTGTTGCCCCAGTGTGAACCGGCACTAAGTGAACTGGAAGCAGCTTCAGCTGGCCAAAGTTAAAATGGCTGCAGCCAGACTCAGTGGAGGGAGATTTCTGCAGCATATTTGGCAAGTACAGAATCACAGTGTATATAAAATAATATGCAAAGTGGTCGGAGGGAAGCTTCAGAATGGCAAAGATCTTTTTATTACAAATTATTTGAGCAGACTGCAGGTCCTCCTTAAGTAACACAAGTTCAAACAGCATGTAAAATTGCGTTATTACTATGGCTTTTTTACATAACAGCTTCCTGCTGTCAATAGTTAGTTAGGGACGAGGGTGGGTGCAAGCACTGCCAACTGGATGGACTTGTTTATTTTTCCAACAACTAACTATGTAACTATGTAACCAGTGATGTCACCGGCTCCATTCACTTACACGTTCATTTCCATATATGGTTAATGATGTTTATATCAGCTGTCATCCGCCTGAGTCGTCATTCAGCGGGAGTGAGGCAATGGGACCAGATGTGTGTCAGTAGTTCTTTTTTGCTTTTGGTGGGTTGCCAAGCATCAGGCATTGTGACTGCCGTGGATTTGCATTGCTAGATGACATGGTTGACGATGGATATATACTGTGGGAAATATTTTTAGTTTTTTTAAAAAGGACTTTGTCTGTGTGTTTATTTACACATTACATTTATTTTTTTGAATGAGCAGAGATACTGTGTACCCCATACTCATTCACATAGGGGGGACTGGCAACTAGATATTGTCAAAGGGGGCTTCCAGATTCCATCTCAAGAACCACAATCAGCTACTTAGGCATGCACATCATGGCACTATGATGTGCCCTCCTAAATTGTTCTAGCCCATCAACAATTAGAAAGGCACATGGTGGCCGAAAAGCCAGCACTTGGGATGCTCATAGCGATGACATGTGGGGAAAAGCTCCCACATGCAAACTCAATTCCCTAGGGTCTCCTTTGATAATTCACCCCCCCCCCCCCTCCACATCTGACTCTGTGTCTGGCCTGGATCAGCAACATTCCCCTGTACGGAGGAATTCAAAGGGATCATTTTGGGGATTAAGACTATCAGCACCCACTGCAGCCAGCACCCAGGCTGACCATGGCACCCAGGCTGACCTGTTGAGTACACTGTTCAACACACCTACCGCATGAATATGTTTACCGGTTAACGGTGTACCCATCTAATGATTACTATGTACCTATGTTATCTAGATACCCAGTAAAACAACTTACCTACCTTCTGTATACATATTTGCTACCTAATGTGTTCCTACTATATACCATATCATGTGCGCCTACCTCCTAAAAACTGTGTACCTACTATTTGTCATTATCTAATGTGTACCAACCTGCTAAATACCCAGGCATCATACCACACTTCTATCCTGCATATTCTGGTTATCGTTATACACTATGCGCTTTTTATCCCATTCATACTGCCTCCGTCATACCCTCCACTCTCCTCTTCTGAACAATCTGGCCCCTATTATACGCTCTGCAATCTTTTCCTGCACATACTGCTGGCCATCATATTCTCTGCCATATTCTCCTGCTTTTTTACATATTATTACAATATTCTAAGCCAGGTAGGAAAACAAAAAATACCCTGTGCAAAAGAGGTTATACAAGCAGAGAAGTGTTACTTAAGGTTTCAAAAATTGTGTGCCTTTAGGCTCTGGGAGTCTAATATGAGTAAGTACCTGGTTACTGCCATTCAGACCATGTTCTAATCCAAGTAGACATTGTGGGACACAATACCATTCCTTGAGATCCCCATTCTTTTGAAAAATTCATCGGCCAGGGTCACCATTTCCAATTTCCCATTAAAATAGAATATGGTGTGCATGGCAGTAGTTGAAAAGGACTGTGTGGGACCTCCAGTGTAATAATTATGGCATGGCATTTCATGCACTGAAAATGAATGAATAAGTTTTTTGGCTTATATTTCCTGTGAAAGTTGTTCTTATGTATATATTGGATTTTTTGCTTCTATTCATGCTGTCATTTTAAAGAAGTTTCAGTTTTACTTGATAAATCTGTTCTAGCTTCCACCGTGGCATGAATATTATTCTGGGATTCAAAATGCCTTTATTTGTACAGCCTGAGGGATATCTTTTGTCAGATATTTTTTTTTTGCTCATCATAGATTTGCCATTAAGTCAGCTTTAGATAAACTAAAAAAAAAAAAAAAAAGTTGTGACTGACACTAACAATATTAATACAGTATTGTTTCTAAAGAAATATTTAAAGATGAGCTATAAGCAAACAAATATATGAATAAATTATCTATATGAAAACTGCCAAATAATTAGTATTTTTGTTAAAATGTTAAAATTACATTTTAACAGTCCTGTAAGAAAGCACAATCTGCTTAGTTCCCTGAGCTTTTTTCTACTGGACTAAAGAAATACACATAGGATTTGATTATTTCTATGACTGAACCTGTGATTGGACAACATAGGAGCAGCAGCACTCTAGTGAGGTTATCCATCTGCCCTTTCTGATCTCTCTTATTCTGTCAGCACATGTGCATGCAGAACACATAATGTGCCCCCCCCCGTACTGCCCTCCTTCTCTGAGTGCACTGCTAGGATTACAGGATGCTGCTGATAGCATGTAATTTTTTAAGTACATACACTAGTTGTTTTTATAAAAACGTTCAAATATTTATATGAATACATAACTGCATTATATATTTCTGTACATGCAATTCTGAGATTCACACAGATCTCCCATACTGCACAGTCCTGCCTGGCAGGGGAGAGGACCTGATCTCTCTCTGCTATAGTTTTACTTTCACTTACATGTCCTCTCTCCATTCCCACCATTTTGACTGAGCAGTGAAAGGAGAAGCAGCATCAGAGCTCAACTTTCTGTCATTCTGCTAAATCAGCATGCTGCTTGCATGGCTCCTTGTGCTGCTTCTTCCTACCCCCCTAAAGTTCTGCTGTACAGTAGACTTTGATAGGCTGATACCTAGTTAAATTCATGTACCTACACTGCATGTATTAGAAAAAATAAATATAATGATATATGAATGATTACATTACACATTACAAAGATGCATTCGTTTTCGTATTTTAAATCTGCTTAGAGTTCAGCTTTGAGAGAAAGTCCCTTTTACATTTACATAGTTGATTAGGTTGAATAAAGCCACCAGTCCATCCAGTTCAACCTGAGTGAGTGTGGGTGTGTGTCTACAATTGTCCCTATCCCTGTACATTGTGTCTCATTAAGATGCTCATCTAAACGTTTTTTTTCATTTATCTACATTCCCTGCTAACACCACCAACTGTGGAAGGGAGTTCCACATCCTGCTCTAACAGTAAAAAAAAACCTTACGCAGTTAAAGATTGTACCATTTTGTAACCAAATTCATTGTTTGTCTGCATGTCTTCTTTAGGCACCTTAGGCTAAATAGTTTCCCCCCATTCAAAGATTTATATATTGAGATCCCATCTCCTCTTAAGTGTCTCTTCTACAGGGAGAATATGTTTAGTGTTTTTAGTTGTTCATCATAACTGAGGTCCTCCAGCCCCTTATTTTTGCATTTTGGTAGTTTGTTTTTCTGTTATTTTTTTAATCGGTGTTATTTAGTCTGTTTCTATGTTTTTTCTTATATATTTTCTAATGTATTCTATGTATTCCTATTTTTTTTTTATGTATTTCTATGCTTTAATAAGATCGTATGGATTTATACAGTATAGTATTAATTTAGTTTTAATTGGTTTTATTAATTAATATTAACTTGCTGTTAATGGCAAAGTTATTAAAGTTATTGTGGCTTGTTTTTGTTCATTATTGTGATTTTGTGTCCTTGTTGAATGTAACTGTTTTGTAGTAATCTCCCTTGGGACTATTAAAGTATTCTGAAATAGCTTTGTTGCACTTCTCTGCAATCTCTCCGGTTCACGCACGTCCTTCCTGAGGATCGGTGATCAGAAATGGACAGCATACTCAAGATGTGGCCAAACCAGAGTTTTGTAAGGTGGTAGAATTACAGTTTTGTCTCTTGAGTAAATGCCATTTTAAATGCATCCTAATAATCTGTTGGCCTTGCTTGCTGCCCACCCCTATTATATAAAGGTCCTCTTGTAAAGTTGCTATCTTGTTGTTAATTTATTGCCCTGCTTAGCTTTGTATCATCAGCAAACACTGAGACTGAGCTACTTATTCCAATCTCTAACACATTTATGAACGACTTAAACAGAATTGTTTAAGTGGAACTAAACTGTATCTGAGCACCACAAACTGAAAACACCATATAATTAATGTTACAATATATAAAGCAATCTCTCCCATCCGTCCATGTCTCCATGCTTTATTTTGAAGAAAAATCACTTTGAAAAACACTCCCCTAGCCTCTTCTAGCTGCGGCCATCTTGAGTAAGGGCAGATGATTCATGTGGAATTTACTTCCTGGGATCCATCTGCCCTTAGCTCAAACATGCAAGCAGGAGGGTGTGCTTAGCTGTAAAAGTCCCTCCCCCTCCTAAAGACTCATGGGATGTATGACATCATTTTGGCCTAGGCCAGAAAGTAGGAAGTAACTGAAGAAATGTAAACAAAAAATTAACACAAGTAAACCTAATATACCCTCCTATCTATTTATTAATGATAGCAGCATAAGGATTTACGAGTTCAGCTGAACCATTAAGCAGGAGCAGCCATCAGCCTGTGTCGGTTTTAATCAGCTGGCTGCCGACTAGGCAGAGCAGTGTCCCAACCCCCCCCCCCCTCCCCATAGCTCCCAGGCACTCCTACTCTTATCAAGAGCCCGGGACAACATCCACAGGCTGCAAATTTTAGAGTGGGAGAACACTGAATCACATCCGTGCCTTGATCTGCTCTGAACTGATTGAAACCTGAAGCAAGATCATTTTGTCACTTCCAGTTTCAGATATTCCTTTCCCTGGCTGGCACAGCCAAGGGAACATATAACCGTACAGATTTCTGCTCAGTTAGATGATGTGAAGAGCAGTGGAAACCCTTAATGTGAGAAGTTTCCTTTGGGCAGCTCTCTGGAAAGCATTGGACAAGGTTGGGTGTTGTAAACTTCTTACACCAGATGACACAGGGACATCTGCACGGGGTATCCCCCAAACCCTATATATTTACCTTACCTGCACTTTGTTTAAGCTTCTTGCTGCTTCGCAGCCAAGAACACTTGACACTTCTGGGTATGGGGAAACATGTGATCTGCTCCCCGGTGACCATGCTCGGAACAACCACTCAAACACCAAGCACTGTCACATGACTGCAGGAGGAACGTTAAAAATCCCTCCTTGATGCCGACCCAGCCAAGGAGCTGTGAGGCAACATAGGTAAGGTGAGTATATGGGGTTTGGCAGTTGCCATTAGCGAGAATACTGTCACTTTGCTCTGCATGGGCAAGGTGATGGTGTCTTTTTAACAGTATCTGAGATCCAGTGCTTCACACACTTACCATCTTAAAGCGGTAGTAAACCTGCACAGAAAAAAAAGGAAGAACAAAAAAAACCTGCAAGGAAAAGGCATAATGAGCTAGTATGCAGCGCATACTAGCTCATTATGAAATAATTACCTCAGAACGAAGCCCGCGTATTGGAGCCCGGTCCACGCCAAGGGAGCTGACATCTTGCCCTCGGCGCGTCTTCCGGGTTCGTGGCTCGGGCGCTGTGAGTGGCCGGAGCCGCGATTACATCACTCCCGCGCATGAGCGTGGGAGTTTTCTTCCCGGCAAGGTCCGGCAGCACTGCTGGACCTTCAGCTGGGGCTTTTCAGAGCGCATGCGCCGCTGACGTCAGCGGCTGCATGCATAGGGAATATCACCTAAACCTTACAGGTTTAGGAGATATTAATTTTACCTACAGGTGAGCCTTATTATAGGCTTACCTGTAGGTAAAAGTGTAAAATTTGGGTATACAACCACTTTAACTAGAAATATGAACGCTATGAACCCGCAAGGGATTGTGTCCCTTCCTTACTATCTAAAACAAAAAAAAAAATAATCTGGCTATAGATACGTTAGATTAGCACTATCACCCAAGCTATACCTCTGTGAGCCCAGCAATTTTCCATTGTGTATTATCCCTTAGTATTTGGTCCCATGAATAGTATGTTTTGTGTTGGATTCTCAAGATGAAAGATTTAGTTCATACACACTTAATAGCCTGCAGTTCGGCATCCCACATCAAAAGACCAGTGTCTCATCTCCATTTAGATTAGAAAGAATAAAATCTAAACAGCTTCATGACTCATTGAATAAAAGCTGAAATCTTATCAAGCGTTACAAAGAAACTTAATTTTAATCAGCATCAGGATCTTCCTTCCTAGCGTCTTCTACAAGACAAATTTTGTCCAGACACACAACATAACTACTGAATCCAGCAGGAAATGTTATTATTTTTTACTTCATTGCTATTTTGACATTTTATCTTCAGCTACTGTGCAAATGATGTGCTAATGATTGACTTGAAAATGAATTCCAAAGTGCAAGACATGCTGAGCACATGTGTAACATAATGTTGAACTGCTAGAGACCAGGAGATATTTTGCTGTATAGTAATGCATACCATGGGTTTGAGGTGAATCCTCCTCGTTTGAGATTTGCATGCAGATTCACCTTAGAGAATTTTTTTAAAACCATAATGCACTGCATGACCTCTAAACTTTGACCAGCAGGCTAATGCCCCATACACACGAGCAGAAATTCCTTCAGCAAAAGTCTGATGAGAGCTTTTGGTCTGAAAATACGACCGTGTGTATGCTCCATCGGACTTTTGCTGGCGGAATTCCAGCCAGCAAAAGATTGAGAGCAGGTTCCAATTTTTCGGTCATAAAAAGTTCTGATCGTCTGTACCAATTCCGACGTGCAAAATTCCTACGCATGCTCGCAAACAATTCGGCGCATGCTCGGAAGCATTAAACTTCATTTTCTCGGCTCGTCATAGTGTTGTACATCACCGCGTTCTTGGAGGTCGAAAGTTCAGAGAACTTTTGTGTGACCGTGTGTATGCAAGCCAAGCTTGAGCGGAATTCCTTCGGAAAAAACATCCAAGATTTTTTAGATGGAAAATCCGCTCATGTGTACGCGGCATTAGAATCTCCAATAAGAGGGGTTTTAGAGGTGGAGATGTGTTTTGGAAGTGGATATTGCGGTGACTACTACAGTGATTCTCAGCTTCCATAGGGATCAACAAAGTAAGGAATATGTATACTTACATTGATTAAGCTTGACCACTGTAACCTTTACACTGCTATATCCTCTGCAGTACCTTTATTCCTGGAGTAAAACCCCATTCTGTGGTCTTTGTCTTTGGAAAATGTGGACCTAGCTTTTCTCATGAACTGCTTCCTGCCTGGGCCATTGTAAATTGATGCCCAAGCGGGAATCCTCTTGTTCTGGGTGGAAGTCATATGACATTACCCCCCCTAGAACACACCTCACACTCTAGCGTGATCTGTCACCAGCTCTCTAAAGGCCTGCTGCTGGTACCATGTAATCGCTGAGACCAATCACAGCAGATGACATGGAAATTGTAAACAATGAATGGTTTGGATTCATGTTATTCGTTGTGTACTATTGGGTTGATCTCTGTGATTGGTCACAGTAATTACATGATACAGACAGGGCCAATCACAGCCCATGTGTACTATGTGATTAGCTGTGGCCAATCACAACAATACACAGTGAATGAATATATTTCATTCAGTAAAAATGCTTGCTTATGGCAGTGAAATTAACTGTTATCAGCAATAATAGCGTGTAAAAAAAAAAATCAGGTTCACCTCCCCAGAGTAGTACAGTGGTTTTTGGTAACACTATGTAAGAAAGTTATGTAAGAAAAAATGTAAAAGAAGAAAGAAATATAGGAAAAAGGTATTTTTTTTACATACTGTCACCAGTCAGTGTCCCTGCTCACAGCCACACCAGTTATCTGATGAGGCTGTACTGCACTGCACTGGTGACAGTATGTAAAAAGTAAAAAACAATGTGTGTTTCTTCATTTTCCAAAAAACTTTGACAAAAAAATTACAATTTCAAAAAACACAACATGCCTCTTACTGTGTACTTTCCAAAAAAGCATTATTTTGGGGATATTTGTACTGTTCTGCCATGTTCAGGTCTCAAGAAATTAGATGTCAGTACATCAGGATTGATCAATTTTCATATATATATACCATATTATTTTCACCAAAGAAATGTAGCAGAATACACTTGGGCCTAAATATATGAAAAATGATGATTTATTTGCAAAATTTAAACGGAAACAAAGAAAAACTTATTTTTTTCTAAATTTTCTACCTTTTTAAATGTATTTAGCTAAAAAAAAAAAAAAAAAAAACCAGTGGTGATTAAATACCACTAAAAGAAAGCTCCATTTGTGTGGAAAAAAATATTAAAATGTCATATGGGTACAGTGTTGCATGGTCGTGCCATTGTCATTCAAAGTGTGACAGCGCTGAAGGCTGAAAATTGGCCTGGGCAGGAAGGGGGGTAAATGTGTCTGGTATTGAAGTGGTTAAAAATGCCCTGCTGTTGGACAATTGTTCACTACTGTATTATCTGTGTTTACTGAATTCCTGTAGTATAACAGCTGCCAGTAACTCTTTCCCTCTACTACATATAGCCCTCTTATCCCTGGTTAAAACTGTTCTGCTACTGGCAAATTCTAAACTTCAGTATCTTCTGCAGTACATTAATTCTTGTAGGAAAACTCCAGCCTGTACTCTTTGCCTATAAAACATTTGCATCTAGGCTTGTTATTTAACACTGCTTTGTCATCTCTTAATTGAGCTTAACTAAATCTGATGTTTTGAAAGAGGACTTAGTGACACTTTAAAGAATTAGTTCACCTTTCCCAAAAACTGTCTATGCAGTGCCTGTAGATAAAAACAAATTAAGCAGTTTTGTCTAAAGTTAGATAAAGCCCCTCTTATGGTGTAGGCCTTTTACATACCTCCCAAACCCTGTCCGCAAAACTCCCTGAGATGGCATCATCCTGTCCTGCCTTGTTGCTAGGATGTTGCTAAGATGCTTCCAGCCATTACTGCTCACTGCCACCATCAGGGAGTTTTCAAACTCCTCCATCGCAGCATCACCAAGGCCAGAGCTACTGCAACAGTGGAAAGAGAGCACATGTGAGCTGGGATTAGCAACTTCCAAGCATCAAGGAAGGATGGGATGATGCCATCTCTGAGAGTTATTTGGCCTGGCTTCGGTAGGTATGTAAATACAGCAAGGGCATTATTTAACTTTGGTCTAGTTCGTTTTTATCTACAGGCGCCACTTACCTGCATAATCAGTTTTTGGTACAGAGGAACTAACACTTTAATTTTCCCCACAGTAAGTGGAAATCCAGCCAATTGACCAATGGGAGATCTTCCTTCTCCTCCTGTCCTGATGATATTTCTTACATTTTAGATTTACTGTGAATTTATTCTGGTGATGTTCTAAGGGGGAAACATCCCCAGTGATGTCACAGGCAGCAATAACAATCAGACAGGCCCTAACCCTCCCATATTCTACAAGATATTAGAAAATAAAAGATTAGACTGGTGTTCTGCTTTAAAATATAAATCCCTGCTAAAAAAAAAGGGGGGGGGGGGATTTTTCAAAACTAGAGCAGTCAGAATCTGGAGCAACTAATCAGCTTTGTTGTTTAGTTAAAGGATAAATTTACCTTTGGGAACATGTTACATGTTCCACCCGTTTTTAGGATAGAACATGTTCCCACTGCTGCAGTCGCTCGCCGATCCCCTCTCTCCCTGTGACAGCAGTGCGGGGAGAAGTTCCCTGTAAATCTGTCACATTTTGAAAAGAGGACGGTCATGTGGGGCTTTGTCAACATGGCTGCATCATTCATTCACAGAGTTCTGTGAATAAATTAACTACAAGTACCTTTGCGGATGTCGGCTTGTAGTTCACAATATACTACCATGGTGCTGTTGAGCGCTCTGGTAGTTCATTGATACTCCTTGTCAGTGTGAAACTGCCTGGTTATACAATGTATAGGCAGACAGCTTACACTGACAGTTTGCAGGAGACCTGCATGGCATCAGTGATCTGCTGATTGCTGGTGAAATGTTTTTCAGGCCCCTACCAAAAAATAGTAAAGCCTGGTTCACACCTATGCAGTTTGGTTTCTGTGGTGCTTTTTGCGGTGTGTTTTACATTTTTACACACATGATCTTGATGCGTTTTCACTCGCTTTTGATGCGTTTTGCACTTTTATGCTTTTTTTTGTCCAATTTGTTGCGTAATAAAAAATTGCGGCAAAAACACACTACACACTTTTCTGCAGCTTCCTCATTGAAGTCTATTGAACCAAACACACACCGTTTTGCGCTGCAAAAATGCAGCAGCTGAAAAAATCATAGGTGTGAACGCGTCCCATAGGAAACCGTGTTAAATGGACTGTAGTGCGTTTCTGCAAACAGCATTAAAAAATGCATAGGCCTTAATGGTGCAACCACTTTAAAGGATAAGTTCACTTTAAAAAAAATGAATGCACGTTTTTTTTTTGCGGGGTGAAAAAATGGGCATTCATTTTTTTTAAAGTGAACTTATCCTTTAAAGTGGTTGCAAACCCTCACATATACCCAGTGAAGTGAATAGCCTCAGATGATACACATACCGTATATACTCGAGTATAGGCCGACCCGAATATAAGCCGAGGCACCTAATTTTACCACAAACAACTGGGAAAACGTATTGACTCGAGTATAAGCCTAGGGTGAGAAATGTGCAGCTACTGTAAGTGGAAAAGAGGGTCAACGATGCCCATTTGCAGCCTCACTGTGCCCATGCAGATGGACACAGTTGACCGATTTGGGGCCCTGTATCTCGGGGTCACTTAGTGCTAGGAACCCCATCTTTGGATATGTTGTAGTGCTAATTCCACTGGGTTGGAATACAACATTTGGGGTTCCTAGCACCAAGTGTTCCCGAGATATGGGGCCCCAAATTCGGGTCAGAAAATCTCAAGCACTTTTGTGCAGCAGAGAATGACAATTTCTGAACCGACTTTGGGGCCCTGTATCTCGGGGCCACTTAGTGCTAGGAACCCCATCTTTGAATATGTTGTAGTGCTAGTTCAACTGGGTTTGAATGCCAAATTTGGGGTTCCTAGCTCCAAGTGTCCCTGAGATATGGGGCCCCAAATTCGGGACAGAAAATGTGAAGCACTTTTCTGCAGCAGAGAATGACATTTTCCGAACCGACTTTGGGGCCCCGTATCTCATATTTGGCACACCAAATTTGGGATTCCTAGACCCAAGTGGCCCCGAG
Source organism: Lithobates sylvaticus (assembly GCA_028564925.1). Taxonomy (NCBI): domain Eukaryota; kingdom Metazoa; phylum Chordata; class Amphibia; order Anura; family Ranidae; genus Lithobates; species Lithobates sylvaticus. Next base: position 103,778,010 of record CM053031.1, on the reverse strand, counting down.
ATACGGGGCCCCAAAGTCGGGTCGGAAATTTTTTTTTTTGCTGCAGAAAAGTGCTTGACTCGAGTATAAGCCGAGGGGGGGCACTTTCAGCACAAAAAAATGTGCTGAAAAACTCGGCTTATACTCGAGTATATACGGTAGATGAAACAAATTTCCCTACATAAGTTTTAAGTGTATATCTGCAGTTTTCCCTAAAAAGTGTAGATCGTGCAAATCTTGTTTCCTCATTCAGCAGTGGGTGTGAAGTCTGGGTGTACACTGTATGTGAGCTTATTGGAGGAAAAGCACACACAACCCCTCCACATAGGCAGAGGAATGAAGAAACATCCAGATCAGTACTATGAATAGACAAGCTCTTTTCTAATCTACCTCTAACCTCCCTCCCCGACACAAAATTTTCAGCTGCTGTTATCTCATGGGTAAGATAACTTGTCAGACATAACTGAGGAGCTGATGACAGAGGAACGAAGCAGCAGAAAGAAATGTCACTCAGAGCTTTGGAGAGAGTTAAGTAAACACTACAGATATATGTGCCTCGGTCATATTTCATGAATGGGGTTTATAACCACTTTAAGCTTTGAAAATAAAAGGTAGAAGCAGACTGCTTGCCATGCACAGCTGCTCCAGATTCTGTCTGCTCCAGTTTGATAACCCCCCCCCCCCCATTGAACATTACATATGGAATTAGAGAAAAAACTAAAAAGTATTCAACATTAACACTATTCCTTTCTCAATTTTTAGTACTGTGCTGCACAGTGAATCGCTCTAATCAAATATAAAGAAATTCTTATTCTCAGACAGATAAATGCTACCCATTTTTTACCACTGCTCTGGCAGCAGCTAAGAAATTTTCTGGCTTTAATAAAGCTCACGATACTGAATAATCCTCGGAAAACTAGGTGGATTTAATTAACATGTCTAATTTTGCCATCTGTCCTCCCTTACTAATTATGGTTGCAAAGACTTAATTTTTCACAATCATATCAGTTAAGGGCTTGCTACTGTGATGTGCTAAATGAGCAGGGCATGCTAGTAGGGGGATGATACCAATGCTGCTGTACTTGTTGCACAGCATTTAGAGATACTGTGCATTTTAATACTGACACAGCTTCACAAAGCAGAAAATCTGTTTGATAAGAATGAATGCTGAAAAAATAAGAACCATTGTTTTTTTTTTTTTTTTTCTATTTAAATGGGGTGGGGGACGCCAATGTATGTTTTTATTATATGATGTCTTCTTTTTGACAAGGGCTTCAAGGCCACATTGCAAGCTACTGCACATCCTTCATGCAGCCTATCAAGAAAGGAACTTAGCTTTCAGTGGGCATACAGACAGTAGTGTGCTCTGACTTACATAACCCGTGCCCTGAAGCCTTCACATAGTTTGCTGCCAAGCTGGAATCTCAAAGCCTAATTGGCAGTAAGATAGCTATGAGTAGAATTCATAGCAATGGCCAAAGCTGTATGTATACACTGTGAGCATGGATTTCTGGAGAACAGATTTGTAAAATCCCATCCTCTCCTGTATGTCTCCAGAGAACCCACACACCGGAGAACTACAAAGGATAACAGCCTACAGCATATGTACAATTCTCCAGGCACAGGACTCGAAATGGAAATGGCTCATAAGCTGTATACATAATCCTCTGTCACAGATTTAGACATTGTATAAATGCAAAACGAAAAAAAAAAAAGGAAATAAATATAAATGTATAATCAACACAATGGGGGTTATTTACAAAAGGCAAATCCACTTTGCACTGCAAGTGCCCTTGGAAGTGCAATCGCTCTAAAGCTAAGGGGTAGATCTGAAATGAGTGGAAGCTGATTTTATCATCCAATTATGTGCCAGCTAAAATGCTGTTTTTTATTTTCCTTGCATGTCCCCCTCGGATCTACAGCGACTTTACTTCCAAGTGCACTTGCAGTGCAAAGTGGATTTTCCTTCAGTAAATAACCCCCAATGTCTGGGTTACACAGCATGATATACATGCAGAAGGAGACGGGGGGATTTAACACACAACTACTGTATATGATATCACTGCTTTTTTCATAAGAAACAGCATTGCCAAGAAAAAGATAAATCAATATCCATCTGGTATGCAAAAGCATGCCACAAAACATAAAATAAGGTGAAGATGGTATAAGATGATATAAAAATTAGCATGCATAGCAATAAACCATATATGTCTATAGTATAAAATGCATACAAAATATACAACTTTATTTAAAGGACTACTATAGTTAAAAATATTGTATTTTGGTATTTATATGTGACTAATACCTTTTAAGATAATATTTAGTACATGATTTTTTCTCACATGCCTTTCATTATGTTTTTCTCCACATTTACATGCAAGCCACACTGTCCAACAAAAGTGACAGTTATAATGGTTGGGGCAAAGTATATAGGACTGACAGGGGTGCTTATAATGGTCGGCTTTCATTCATTTGGTTTCTTTTTAAAAGAATTAGGCATTTTTTGTTTGCCCATTAAAAGGTAAAGCCAATCTAATGCCCCGTACACACGATCGGAAATTCTGCCAGCAAAAGTCCGATGAGAGCTTTTGGTCGGAAAATGCGACCGTGTGTATGCTCGGATTTTTGCTGGCCGAATTCCAGTCAGCAAAAGATTGAGAGCAGGTTCTCAATTTTTTCGGTTGGAAAAAGTTCCAATGGGAAATTCCGATCGTCTGTACCAATTCCGACGTGCAAAATTCCTACGCATGCTTGGAAACAATTTGACACATGCTCGGAAGCATTGAACTTCATTTTCTTGGCTCGTCGTAGTGTTGTGCGTCACCGTGTTCTTGACGGTCAAAAGTTCAGCAAACTTTTGTGTGACCGTGTGTATGCAAGCCAAGCTTGAGTGGAATTCTGTCGGAAAATCCATCCAAGTTTTTTCCGATGGAAAATCCGCTCGTGTGTACGCGGCAAAAGACTACCCTGTCCACAGGGTGATAATACTGCTGTGCATTTTCAGTGCAGGACAAAGAGCATTGTCACCCTGGAAGTGGAAATAGATTAGATCAACAGGTAATAAAGCTATGGCACAGGTAGGATTCTAGTGCTAGTGGCAGATTTTATCATGTGTGTCATTTTAAATTTTGACCATATAGTTCCACTTTGACCACCTCCAGTCTGGGCCTTTGCTGGCACTTTTTGTTCACATGTAACAATTGAGTGGTGTTGACTAAAAATTAAGAGTGCAATCATCTGGTGCAGCTGTGCAGGGTAGCCAATCATTTTTTAACTTCAGCTTGTTCAATGAGGCTTTGACAAAAAAAAATGGAAGCTGATTTGTTTCTATGCAGAGCTGCACCAGATTGTGCACTCTCCATTTTTAGTAAATCAAACCCAATATTTTTTGCTATAAAATTACTTAAAATCCCCAAACTATATTTTTTAAAAGCAGAGGCTCTAGACATGGAGATTAAATTGGTGGGTTTTGCAATTTTGGTGGACTAAAGCACCCAATGGCTTCCATTACATGGTGTTTCTATATTCAAGTACTCCCGGTCATAATTCCTGACTCTTTTCATGCTTTCTTGGGAGAGTCCTCTGACCACAATGTGTGATCCTGATGCTCCTGCTGCATTCTCCATGAAAATAAAATGTAATTAAAAACCCAGCATGAAGAGTGGAACCCCCATGTTATGGGCAAGACAGGTGTAAGTGCATAGATCTCACACCAGAGTCCCAAATTCACAATTAGCTTTTCCAGTCTTTGTCATCCGCTAAAACAAAAATTTCAGTCCTAGATGGACTGACCCTTTTGGGTTTGCAACGGGGAGTAGAGAGAAGAAATCAACCAAAAACAGATAAATACATCAAACAGAAAAAGAGTATAATTGCTGTAACTGAGCAGTAGGAATACTGAAGCGTCACATGAGATATGTATTAACACCCATAAATATTAACCTCTCCGTGATGCATAGTAAATCCCTGTATATAAACGTTTCATGAAATTGTTAATATCGCTTCTCAGCGACTGGCTGGTTATTATGCAAGGGCTAATTTCCCTCATGCTCTGATCACAAACAAGCACACTATGCAAACATATTTCCGGAGGATATCCAGGCAAATCAGGAATTACCAAAACAAAGTCAGTAGTAAAGCTTTCCTAACATCGTCATTGCCAGATAGAACAACCTATAAAGTATTAATAAAGACAGACAATTTCTTAAGCTCATCAAGGATTTGTATTTTATGTCACCTGTAAGTTGAATCTCCTTAAAGTGGAGTCCCCCCCCCCCCAAAAAAAAAAAAGTCATTACTGTTCCTAAAAAAAAGAAAAAAAAACATTTAGAATTTTTTTTTTTTTGACTCACCTCTAAATGGCTGTTGCTAGGGGGTCCCTCGTAGTCTGCCTCCTTCAGTGCCTGGGCTGGTGACATCAGTTCCCCTCGGCGCAGGAAGGACTCAGCTCTGCCCCCTCCCTCCTGTCAATCATCTGGGACACGTGACAGGTCCCAGATGATTGCGCGACCACTCGCGGTGCGCGGCACCGCTTGCGAATGCGCAGTATTGGAAGATTTCTCCTCTATTCCTGTTCTGTTGTCAACATAAAGTTTGGGATTTTCCATTTAGATTAATTTCCATGATACTAGTAAACAAGACAAATAAACAGTGAATTTCCCCAACAAGGATAAAAAAAGCAATAAAAACCCGACAGGTGTTCTAACCCATCTCCACTCTCTCCAAAACAAATTAAAAGTTTTGTCGTTAGTTATACTTTAACATGCTGTAGTGATTAAAAACCTTGTTTCTATGTATGAAGTACACATACATAGAGCAGCCATATTTGTTCATTATATATACAGACTCTGCTTCAGCTTCGCTGTGCTACACAATTGTACTTAACTGATTCTCTATACTATTTCATAGTATTATTCATACTAAGTAGAATTTGGGCTTAGCACCAACTAATCTAAAAAAATACTCACCCACCTCCTAATATCTATGCTTCCTAACCTGTGTAAGAAAGATGCATATAATTACTTATTTTCAGCCCGTTCTGGTCAAATCCTGCAATCTTGCTCCCCTGGTCAAGTCAGTGGCAGCTGAAGAGGAGAGGAGGAAGCGCCAACAACGGATGGGCCATTGAAGCCTATGGGTGATGTCACCACTCTACGCTTTACCAGCCCTACCAAGGGAGATCTTGTAATCGGACCAGAATAGCATGAAAATAGGTAAGTATACGCATCTCTCTTACATAGGTTAGCAACCAGTTGAAAGCATTGCATACCCTGTGTGGCTAAAATGCTAGCTCAACAGTTTTTTTACAGAAAGACTGAAATAGCACTAAGCCATTAAAAGTTTCTTCTAGTGGCTAACCTGCCAGTGTCTATATTTAAAGTGGCCTTGACCTATTTTGCTGCTGGGGGAAAGGGGTGTTGTCAGGGAGTAGCATCCTTTGGGAGGGTCCCTCTTCTATCTAGACATGGACCCTAAGATCAGACTAGTCCACATTTCCTGGAATGCCTGCTACCCTGCACTGGGGATCTGCATGCTTCCCCTTGGCCATGCTCCATGCTCCCCAAACTTAGTTACTGCCACTGGTTCTCAGTAGCATCATTTGCCTGGTCCTGATCCAATTGTTCTTTATATATGGTACATATATGGCTCTCTCTTGTTAAGGGGAATTGATGTGTTTTTTTTGTACATTTACAAATTTGAAACTATGGAAAAATGTTGTGCCCCTGGTCTAAATGTACTGGCCCAGTAATTCTTTAGTTTGTAACACTTGAAAACAAAATAAACATAATTAAAACAAATAAAAGGGACCTGAATGGAAAAAGAGAAAGTTTTCTGTTATAAGGAACATCTATTGTGCAGAAGCATTACACTAAGGCCCCTTTCACACTGGGGCGTTTTTCAGGCGCTTCAGCGTTAAAAAAAGAGCCTGTAAAACTCTTGAAAGAAGCCTCATCTGCAATTCCAATGTGAAAACTCAAGTGCTTTAAGAGCCCTTTCACACTGCCAGCACCCGAAAAACGCTCGTAAAGCACCGCTTAAACTAGCAGCGCTTTACCATCGCTTTTCGAGCACTAGTGGGGTGCTTTTAACCCCTGCTAGTGGCCAAAAAAGGGTTAAAAGCGCCCACAAAGCGCTGCTGCTACAAGCGCTTTTCAGGCGGTTTTCAGGGGCTTCCCATTGATTTCAATGTGAAGAGGCGCTTTAGGAGCGGTGTATTCACCGCTCCAAAAGCACTGCAAAGAAACTACTTGCAGGACTTTTTCTGACGCCCTGCCAGCGCAGCGCCTCAGTGTGAAAGCACTCGGGCTTTCACATTGGGATTGCAGTTGTGGCTTCTTTCAGGCGCTTTACAGGCGCTTTTTTTTAACGCTAAAGCGCCTGAAAAACGCCTGAAATATGTCCCAGTGTGAAAGGGGCCTAAACGTGTACATTTTGTCAATGATTCCTCATGAAAAAAAAGAATTGCATTTTTTATGTGAGAATGCCTAAGCTACTACCACTACTGTTCTGCCCACCATACCCTTTGTGGGAGGCTCTGACCTGCAATACCAGCAAGTCGATACCAACTTGACCACCTCCACAGACTCACTGATGGAGATTTACTAAACCTAATGCAATCAGAATCTGGTGCAGCTGTGCATGATAGCCAATTAGCTTCTAACCTAAGCTTGTTCAATTAAGCATTAACAATAAAACCTGGAGGCTGATTGGTTTCTATGCACAGCTGCATCAGATTTTGCACTCTCCAGTTTAAGTAAATAACCCTGGGGGAGATTTACTAAACCGAATGCACTCAGAATCTGGTGCATCTGTGCATGGTAGCCAATCAGCTTCTAACTGATTAATCAAGCATTGACAATAGAACCTGGAAGTTAATTGGTTTCTATGCACAGTTGCATCAGATTTTGCACTCAGCAGTTTTAGTAAATAACCCCCACTGTGAAGAACAAGGCTTAGAAAGTCAGTAATAATGAAAAGATCTTATGCAGGGGGACAACAGGCAATACTGGTTACTAATCCTTTGCCCTCTGCCTGGCTTTGTGTGCACAGCTTCCACAATTCAGTTCTTCTTTAATACAGTAACAAAAATATGGAAGAGTAACTATGTAAAAAAACAAAAGTCTTGTTAACATTTTCATTAGGAAATAAACATAGTAACATTGGCTAAAACATTTTCTCACTGAAAACACACTGTACTTTATGTCACATATGTTATAAGACTGGCCCTGCAGTTGGACTTACTAGGACCTATAATGGGCCATGCGGTTAATTACTGGTGCTAAGGAGGAGCTAAGAAGGGCACAATAAGGCTAGAATTTATGAATACTAGACTACAGGGATAAAGTAAAATAAATATAACAATAATTTTGCAGCTACAGAGAGCTGGAATACAGGACCATGATCAGACTCAGCCATACCATTCGGGGGTGGGAGGAGCTTGTTTTTTTGTACTTTTTTTGCCTTTCCTACTCTTTCTGATTGGTTGATGGCCTTTTAAATATTTTTCACTGTCACTCCACACATATCACATGCCTGACGAAGGGGCCCTGCTTGGCTCCAAAACGTTACACTATCCTTGTGTTGTGATCATGCAATAAATCACCCGTTTGGACGCTATTTGTGTCGTTCCATGGTGTGCTGGCAAATATCTTCACCATGATCAGACTTTATCTACAGAGGTTTGAACTATGACCATAGCTAGATAGTTATAAAAGAAAATAGAATTACAGAGAGCTGCACTGACAGTGATGAGGCTGGTATCAAAGTAGCGACTAGACCCTATTTATACAGGATGGGCAAAGCCAGGTAATTCCACTTAGTCTGACTTAGTTCACTTTTCATCTCAGTTTGATCAAGCTTTTTTGGGATTTATATAAAAATTTAAGTTGAAACCAGCAAGTAGATTTGTGATAAAGTGTAGGAAAAAGAAGAGAGAAAAATACAACTTTTGCACCTGTGAAAAGCTAATAATGGCTAAGCATTTCAGTTTTTCACCACAAGCAAGGAAATCTATGGCTCCCTGCTGCAATATAAGCCCAATCCTTTTACAAAAATACCAATGTTTATTTACATACTGTATAATGTATATATGCCAGAGTTTGGTTAAAGTGGAGAACCAGAACAAGATGTAAAACCTCAAAAACGGCACTGATTTAATTTTAAAACTGTGTGATTTTTGTTTTAAAGTCTTTAAATGTGTTGAAAATAAGTCTTAAGCCTCATACACATGATTGGACTTCAAACAAACTTTTCCGTGGATTTCTGTCCAAAGGGTGTTGGCCGCGAACTTGAATTGCAAACAAACGGCAGGACTTTTTCAGCTAACTTTCACCAAATCACGTGGTTTTTCTGCTCTTTACCGCCACCCTTTGGTCAACTTCTGTATTGTTCTCTGATCTTTTGCATTGGTTCTGAGCATGCTTGTTTATACTTTGGACTTAAGTCTGTTGGATTTCTGTACACACGATCAGGCTTTGCTCCATCGGAATTTTGTTGCCGAAAAGTTTGTCTGTTTGTCCGATAAAAACTGAAAAAGTTTGTCCGATGGAGCGTACACACGGTCGGATGTTGCCTTAAAACAGCTAATTTTCATGTTTGTTGTCAAAAAGTCTGATCGTGTGTATGGGCCTTTATAAAGCAGTATGTGGAGGTAAGTAATAAGTGCTATGCATGAATAAAAGATGTTGTAAACTCCAGCCTGTTGGAGAGTAATGGTAAATTGGGTATCTGGCTCTCCAGGAGGCAATGCCCTTAGTTTGTAATAATGTACATTTGATTAGTCGGTCTTTAGGTAAAAACAACTCTGCAAAACATATAAAATAAACAAGCGGGGTGCGCCTCTAAGTGTAGTATTAAAACAGTATCATTTATTGCACAAGATTAAAAACACTTACAAGATATAAGTGGGAGTAATGCTCATCATAAGTATGTAGTCCTGGCAGTTCTACTGAGTCCCACAGGCTCCTTGCATGATCCAGGTAGCTGGATCAACAGAACATTTCCCAGCTACCCGGATCGTGCGAGGAGCCTGTGTGGGACACAGTAGAACTGCCAGGACTACATACTTATGACGAGGATTACTCCCACTTGTTTTTAATCTTGTGCAATAAATAATACTGTTACTACACATACACATACTGTTTCTTTTATATTTTTTGCAGAGTTTTAATACTACACTTAGAGGCGCCCCCCCCCCCCCCCTGTTTCTTTTATATGTTGGAGAGTAATGATTGCTTTATTTGTGTAATACATATAATATAGTCAATGTATTTTAGGTATGGAAAAAAACAAAAACACATGTCTCTATAATAAAGGTACAATTGAATGGAATTTTATAACCATTATAGACCAGGTTAATATGGATAGGGGTTTCAGTGTTTGTCACCATCAGGCATCTGTGGTTTGGGAGAACTACCTCTTTTTGGGAGTGTCACCCCCCACAGTGCTGAAGTGCATCCATGGCAGAAGGTCACATGCTTGTTTGCCCTCTTGCCATGGGGATGTTCCATATCCCTCCCACTCAACGCAGCCAGTTCATGCCTGGTTTGCTGGGCTGCTGTGTTTAACCTCCTTGGCGGTGTTCCCGAGTCTGGCTCGGGTTCATTTTTTTCTGCCAGGAGCGGTAACCCCGAGCCAGACTCGGGCTAGCGTTGCAGGATACAGGGGGGAAGTTACTTACCTTTTCTCCTGGATCCTGCGATGTCTCCCCGCTGTGTGAGCGAGCCGTCCGCTCGCTCGATTCACACAGTGCCGAGTGCAGCTGATCTCCGTTCCCTGCGACGTTCCGACGCACGGGAGAAGAGATCGGCGCCAAATTCAAAAAAGTTTAAAAACACACAACACATACAGTACTGTAATCTTACAGATTACAGTACTGTATACAAAAAATACACATCCCCTTTGTCCCTAGTGGTCTGCCCAGTGCCCTGCATGTCATTTTATATAATAAAAAGATTTTTTTCTGCCTGGAAACTGGAGATTGTCCATAGCAACAAAAAGTGTCCCTTTATGTCAAAAGTGGTTTTAGACCAGCTAGAAAACACTGATAAAAAATTAGAATCACAATTTATCATCAAACAATAAATTTAATGACAGCGACTATTCTGCAACTGAGCAAATTTCAGTGTTTTTGATTTGATTACATTATTGAATCATTTTTATATATATTTTTATTATATTATAATTTATTATTTTGTGTTTCAAACTTTATCATACCCGGGATGTCTACTAGACTCTGGTTCGGACAGATTTAAGTGAGTTATTCATAAGAATTGCATGCCTACAATATAAAAACGCCAAATTTCCATGCAAAATAATTGTACCGCTTTCAGCACAAAATTCCAGCCAGAATCATACCGCCAGGGAGGTTAAAGAAAAGCTAGAAAATGATAAATAGGAAAAATGTACTATACAAATGCTGAGTCAGTGCATGACACTGCACTTCTTTGTGCAATGTAAATTTCAAAGTCCTTGAACCATGCTGGACAGCAATTATAACTACTAGGGAGCCACAGAATCGTGTTACTATCTTCCTTTTTTTTCTTCATCATTCAGTTTTGCAAATCATTATGTGCATTTTAATTATTTTTTCCTCTAGCGGTGTTTTATTTAAACTTGAGGCTTTACACATGAATAAATCACTAAGATTTGTCATTTCTTTGTTCAACTATAACTGCAGGCAATCGTTGCCCAGTCATTGACTTAATCAGAGAGAAAATAAATGTGTCCAACTCCACACACTATTCATCTGTAAAACAGGACAATAGCAGGAGACCCAACATTGTCAACTAGCAGCCATAGATATGTTCTGACTACATCCTCTTAGGCTTGTATCTAGAGTATTTTTCTCCAGACCTGTGCATAGATGACAGCAAGCAGAGTACACAGTGCCAGGGGCATGGTTAAAAAAACGTGAACCTTGCAAGGAAAAAAATTTGAGCCTTATCATGTCTCATGCAAAATTTAATTTGACTATTCTGTTTAGGCCTCGGGATTGTTTTCTCATTATGTTTCGGCAAACGCTTTAAGATCTTGATTACCTTTCTAGATGAAGGTGAAGACAGGAGAAGGGAAACAATATGAAAATACATGGTTGGATTATTGTCAACAGAATGTAATGTTAGCACACAGATGGTATTAGGAGGAAATAATGATTATGTAAGGGTACCCTGACCTCATGGGCACAGGAACCTCCACCTTAGTATACCTTTGTTCAGTGGTTCTTTTGAATAAACAGGCACAGAGAAGCCTGTCTGGAAATCTTAACTAGGTAAATTAAACAAAGTCAGGTTTTCCATATCATTTTCATAAAGCTTATGCTCTTGGCAGGAGAGATGTGAACAGGATATATCATGATAAGGATGATTATTTCCTTAAGCAATATGCCACACAGATGTTGCCTACCTGTGGAACCCTCACCTGCTTGTTGTACTGAAGAGGTGCAAGCAGATACCACATATGATTCTCAAATCCATCTATTCCTGTTGGCAGGATACACTAATTAGGAGGCTAAGTACCTACCTGCCTTTACACCTTCTCCATTATATTAGTGCCCTAAGGCCTGATTCACACATATGCATTTTTGGTGCTTTGCATTTTGCAGATTTGCACTACAGTCCATTTAACATGGTTTCCTATGGAACAAGTTCTGTAATACAAATCTGCAAAATGCAAACAGCACTAAAAATGCATAGGTGTGAATCAGGCCTAAGGCAGCATATATAGATGCTGCATAATAGAATGCTTAAACCCAGAAACAAAACATGATTTTATTACAGCCTACCGACTCTTAAAGTGGTTCTGCACCCATTTCATTTAGTAAATCTCTTTGCCTTCCAAATCAGGCAAAGAGTACTAAATGAAATGTGTTTTTTTTTTTTTTTTTTTACTTACCTTGTAATTGATGACTTCCGGTCTTCTCTCTCTTCGGCGGTGGGCGGGGTCTCTGCGTCGATCGTCGTCAGGCCGCACTGTCTCCTGGGATCTGGTGTCATTGTTCCCAGGAGTCAGTGCGGACATCTTCCGAAATCTCGCGAGATTTCGGCCACATCTTCCGAAATCTCGCGAGATTTCGGACACATCTTCCGAAATCTCGTGAGATGTCGGCAGATGTGCCGTTACTGCGCACGCGCGAGTAACGGCGGTGCATGCTGGGCCATCTAAAGTGCCTGTGGGGGTTTCACATGCCCACAGGCAAGATGGCCCCCAGCACAAAAGAAGAAGATGAGGAACTTCATCGGACGAAAACCGGCGGCGATCGAGATGGAAGATGGAACAGGTGAGTCCCCCAATAAAGGTAAGCATCCTTTGTATACCCCCCCCAAAAAAAAAAAAAATATACAGAGTGCAGAACCGCTTTAAATGTGGTGGCTGCATTGTTTTTTTTTGTAAGATTTTTTTACCTTTATTTTCACCAGGTGATCCTGCCAGTAACTTTTTCAACTGCCTTTAACAGACCAAGCTATCCAGCAAATGTGACAGTTAGAGAGTTAAAGAGGAGGTCCACCCAATTTTTTTTTTTAAGTCAGCAGCTACAAATACTGTAGCTGCTGACTTTTAATAAATGGACACTTACCTGTTCCAGGTTCCAGCGGTGTCGGCAGAAGATGACGAGCAATCGATCGTCTCTCGGCTGCCCCACCGCCATCCTCTGTCAGGGAATCAGGAAGTAAAGCTTGCGGCTTCACTGCCCGGTTCCCTACTGCGCATGCGCGAGTCGCGCTGCGCGTCGTTATTGGTCCGCATTGTGTCCCCATGACACAACGGGGCATCTTTGGATATGGGCGGGGGCAGCTCCGGCTATCTCGTCCCGGAAGTGGGTGCAGATACCTGTATTATACAGGTATCTGCACCCCCTCCCCCCTGAAAGGTGCCAATTGTGGCACTGGATGGGGGGAGGAATCCGATAAGCAGAAGTTCCACTTTAGGGTGGAGCTCCGCTTTAAGGAAAATGTAACATTGTCTGGGGAGCTTACAATGTACAGCTTTTATTCATGTATGTAAAACCCTTATCTTAAATTACAAAAAACTGTTGCTGTAACTGCTTAAAAAGTGTTATCTAGAGTTTAATGTGCTAGCCAGGTCCATCTAATCTGCTAGTGCTGCTATATGCTGCTATTAAATGCTTTATGCATAATTTTCAGGTGGATTGATACAGTGCCACAGCAGATTCTGTTGTTCTGTAGATCCTAACTCTATGCTAAACCTGGTAGCAGGTGCTAGATGGTGGTCTGGATTGGTCCCTTGTGATTGCTTGCTACCATGCTTTGGGCATATATAGTGTATACATGTCAGTGTGTTTGAATGTGACGGTGGCTCGGGCTAAAGTAGTTTAAAGGTGACACCGTTGTCAATCCTTGTTTTTTTAATATGGTATTTGGAGGATTCTTAAAGTGGAGTTCCACCCCCCACCCCCCCAAAAAAAAGTATTACTGTGCTTAAAAAAAAATAAAAAAATAAACATTTGGAGAATTTTTTTTCTAAATGCCTGTTGCTAGAGGGTCCCTCGTAGTCTGCCTCCTTCAGCGTCTGGGCTCCTGACTTCACTTCCCTGGCTATACCGCTACTTTTAGCGGGGCAGACCTCTCCGACCCTCTAGGTTTTAGTATTATTGTGTAATTTAGCTTCATAGGACCCCACCAAGTTATGCAGCGTGAGATGGTGCCCTGGTCCATGTGAACTGAAAAAAATTAGTCCCTCTACTTAAGCCTGTATACTCCTATTTTATAAATATTGTTTTAATCTACTAGTCCATCTAACACTGCCCTTTCCCCCAGAGGGTAGTGCTGCTGGCGAAAGGTGTGTCTGTTGCTCCTCCATCCAGAGTGCTAAGGCAGGCCATACATTATACAATTTCCTTCTACAGTTTTCCTTTAGATTTACCAAAACCATTTAATATGAGGTCAAACCAAAACACTTTCAATTCATATGCAATAAGGCAGGCCCTTTCACTACATAGTTGAAGGTAAATCTAAAGGAAATTGTATGGCCAGCCTAAGACAGGAAGTGTGTTACTGGTCGGATAACCAGGTGACAATAAAGGGGAAAAAAAAGCCTAAAAGAAAAAAAAGAAAGAAAACTCACTCAGCCACCACATTTAATGCTGGTTCACACAGGGGCGACCTGTCAGGCGACTTAGCTGCCTGACAAGTTGCGCTCCATGCATTGCAGTGGAACCGTTCTAATAGGAGCAACTCAAGTCTCTCTGACTTAGAAAAATATTCCTGTATTACTTTGGGGCGACTTCGTATCGGTTTGCATTGGCTTCTATACAGAAGTCGTTTTTGCAAGCTGCGCTGAAGTCACGCAGTACGGGGCGGCTTCAGAGTCGGACGTCTTTGAAGCTGCCCCTGTGTAAGTCGGCACTTAAGGATTGGTATTCTGCAACATATTAAATGTTTGTTTTGGGGTTTAACAACACTTTGATAAAGTATTACAGGCACACCCCACTTTTAAGTACACAATGGGGTTTATTTACTAAAGCTGGAAAGTGCAAAATTAGTCTCACTTCTGCATAGAAACCAATGAGTTTTTCTAACCTCAGCTTGTTCAATTAAGCTGTGGTAATAAAACCTGGACTTTCTATGCAGAAGTGAGCCTGATTTTGCACTTTCCAGCTTTAGTAAATAAACCCGATTGTGTACTTAAAAGTGGGGTATGCCTGTATATTTAAACATTTAATATCATTGCAGCTAAATGCTTTTAGTGTGTGCCTCCACCACCACTTGTTACTGTAACAAATGAATAACAAGCTGATAAAGGTTGGGGAATTCTGCCATAAAGCCTTGTGGTTGGTTGTAATCAATCCCCTTGCCTTATGCAGCCCTCAGATGGGTGCTGCTAGACATTGCGCTGTCCATGGTGCTGAACCCGACACTATCAGTAGTAATGGCTTTTCTTATAAGGGACTGGGAAAGGAACTAGCAGCGTGCTATGTGCACGCAATCCATCCATGCATTGTCTGCCTTAGTAATCAAATTGTAAAGCTAGACACATATCATTGTCTCAGTAATTGTATTGTAAAATCTGCTAAGCAGCTGTCCATGGAGTAGTCCCCGGAGTAGCTAGGGAAAGAAGAAGAATAGTTCAATACACTGGCTGGGTGAGCACTTTACAGGCAAATGAACTGTCATTATGGGTATGCAGCCACCCCTAGAGCACAGGAGCAGTACAGGCGACCATATAGGTGACATGGATAGTCTTGGATCATTTAAAGAATGATTATTAGTGGCATCCAAGTACCACATTTATCTATAACAGTCACACCAGGTCTGATTGTGAAGCTGAAATACTACCAAAAATGACATGTTCTCTCTCCACAAGTGTATTAAGTGCTCACGTTTTATCATTATTGAGTGTCTGAATGACTGTCTCATCACATAGATACTGCAAACAGTATACATGTAACATGTGAGCTGCCAGCAATGTTGTAATCTCTTGAACCCATACATGTTGCAGCAACTCATCACTTACACAAAGCAAGAGTCTATCATTATTCATTATTAGAGATGCATCGGAAAGACAGCATCCACATTCATGGATCACCCAGACACTGCATGGGTTAAGCAAGCAACCCCATATTAAATAGAGCATTGGCTGTCTACTAAATGGCAAAGTGCTATAGTTTTACTCTAATGACATACCATCATAGGCATGCAGAAGTGGAATACCCCTAGGACGATACTTATCCAATGGGGCAATGATGTGAAATTGGGAGGTGGAGGTGAATAATGTCCAAGCCTAGCACTGCGTACACTTCACATGTCCAAGCCTAGCACTAAGTACACTTCACATGTCCAAGCCTAGCACTGGGTACACTTCACATGGCCAAGCCTAGCACTAGGTACACTTCACATGTCCAAGCCTAGCACTAGGTAGGTACACTTCACATGTCCAAGCCCAGCACTAGGTACACTTCACATGTCCAAGCCCAGCACTGGGTACACTTCACATGTCCAAGCCTAGCGCTAGGTAGGTACACTGCACATGTCCAAGCCTGGCACTGGGTACACTTCACATGTCCAAGCCTAGCACTAGGAACACTTCACATGTCCGAGCCTAGCACTGGGTACACTTCGCATGTCCAAGCCTAGCACTGGGTACACTTCGCATGGCCAAGCCTAGCACTGGGTACACTTCACATGGCCAAGCCTAGCACTGGGTACACGTTACATGGCCAAGCCTAGCACTGGGTACACTTCACATGTCCAAGCCTAGCACTGGGTACACTTTACATGGCCAAGCCTAGATCTGGGTACACTTCACATGTCCAAGCCTAGCACTGGGTACACTTCACATGTCCAAGCCTAGCACTGGGTACACTTCACATGGCCAAGCCTAGCACTGGGTACACTTCACATGGCCAAGCCTAGCACTGGGTACACTTCACATGTCCAAGCCTAGCACTGGGTACACCTGACATGTCCAAGCCTAGCACTGGGTACACTTCACATGTCCAAGCCTAACACTGGATACACTTCACATGTCCAAGCCTAGCACTGGGTAGGTACAGTACACTTCACATGTCCAAGCCTAGCACTGGGTACACTTCACATGCCCAAGCCTAGCACAGGGTACACTTCACATGTCCAAGCCTAGCACTGGGTACACTTCACATGTCCAAACCTAGCACTGGGTAGGTACAATACACTTCACATGTCCAAGCCTAGCACTGGGTACACTTCACATGTCCAAGCCTAGCACGTCTACCTTTGTTCTTTCTATAGCTGTAATTAAACAAAGCCCTGTTCCTTGGAGTGAGCCTAGGCACACAAAGGTCCGTTAAGCTTCTCTAGCTGTACACCAGACAGGCTTGTATAGAGCCATCAGATTATAGACATAGATGGCACTCAGTTCATTCATTAACACTTACGGGTCCCGTCGAATCTGGTGGCAATAGTATCCAGGAAAGTGTTCTGCGGGGCCAGCAGCCCTTTCATCACCGGCATCTTCTCAGCGGCTAATCCATACACGGCCGGGCGGACGGTATGCCAGGAAGATGGGAGGGGGGTGCAGGAGACAAGGGGGAGCCAAAGGGGAGAAGTGCTGCTTAACCCCCACAGCCTGACACCCGCTGCCCAAAAGATACCCACTTGTCAGGCATGGCTCTGCCCTCACCAGGCAGTGACAAAGGGCGAGGGGAGGGAACTGGCAAAAGTTCAGTCCAAGTTGGGTGAAGTGCTGGAGATGGGAGACAAAGCCACAGGTCTCCAGTACAGCGCAGTACAGTACAGAGCACACCGGGAGCTGTCCGGGCGGGGGGTGCTGAATGTGACTAAGGAGGAAACACCATCCCTTCCCCTTCCCCAGTCTGATCCATTCTCTTCTCCTCTTCTTCTCCGCCGGGCTGGCAGATGTAGGATCACGTGACCTGCTGGGGGGAGGAGGGAGGATGGAGAGGCAGCTCCCAGGTAACAGCCTGTCTAAGAGCTGGACTGATGGGCAGGGCTGGGGCTCCTCTCCACCTCACCTACCGACCCTAGAAATACATGTCTCTCTATATACAGCATGTACATACAATCTCATTTGTCTGTCTATATATTATTAGTAGTATTATTATTCAGTTTACATAGCGCTTTAGAACATAAGGGCAGACAGTGCAATTACAATACCATTTTTTTAGGTGTCTGTCTGTATATCTCTATATATCTAAATCTATATCTATGATAGATAGATATGAAATGTCATTTGTGTGTGTTAGTATTTATTATTATTATTGATATTATCCAGTTTACAGTACTTTACAAAATAATGGCAGATAGCAGAATACAATACAATTTACCAGGCTACTCAGATTTGTACATGTGTCTGTATATACAGTATATGGTGTCTGTATATATTATTATTATTCCGTTTACGTAGCGCTTTACAACATAAGAGCAGACAGTACAATTATAATACAATTTACCAGGCTACTCATATTTTTAAGCGTCTGTCTGTATATCTATCTATCTATCTGTCTGTCTGTCTGTCTGTCTGTCTGTCTATCTATCTATCTGTCTATCTATCTATCTGTCTGTCTGTCTGTCTGTCTGTCTATCTATCTGTCTGTCTGTCTATCTATCTATCTGTCTGTCTGTCTGTCTGTCTGTCTATCTATCTATCTGTCTGTCTATCTATCTATCTATCTGTCTGTCTATCTATCTATCTGTCTGTCTGTCTGTCTGTCTGTCTGTCTGTCTATCTGTCTGTCTGTCTGTCTGTCTATCTATCTATCTATCTGTCTGTCTGTCTGTCTGTCTATCTATCTATCTATCTTTCTGTCTGTCTGTCTGTCTGTCTGTCTGTCTGTCTATCTATCTATCTATCTATCTTTCTGTCTGTCTATCTGTCTGTCTGTCTATCTATCGCTCTCCTTCTCTTCTCTCTCTTTCTCTCTCTCTCTCTCTCTCTCTCTCTCTCTATATATATATATATATATATAGAGAGAGAGAGAGAGAGAGAGAGAGAGAGAGAACGAGAGAGAGAGAGAGAGAATGGCATGTGTGCGTGTTTGTATTTATTATTATTATTATTATTATACAAGATTTATATAGCACCAACAGTTTGCATAGTGCTTTACAACATAATGGCAGACAGCAGAATTACAATACAATTTACCAGACTACTCAGATTTTTACATGTGTCTGTATATACAGTATATATTTAATGTCACTGGTGTCTGTATATATTATTAATATTCCGTTTACGTAGCGCTTTACAACATAAGAGCAGACAGTACAATTGCAATACAATTTACCAGGCTACTCATATTTTTACGCGTCTGTCTGTATATCTATCTATCCATCTATCTGTCTGTCTATCTATATATCTAGTTCTCTCTCTCTCTCTCTCTCTCTCTCTCCTCTCTCTCTCTCTCTCTCTCTCTCTCTCTCTATATATATATATAGAGAGAGAGAGAGAGAGAGAGAATGGCACATGTGTGTGTTTGTATTTATTATTATTATTATTATTATTATTATACAGGATTTATATAGCACCAACAGTTTGCACAGCGCTTTACAACATAATGGCAGACAGCAGAATTACAATACAATCAATTTACGAGGCTACTCATATGTTTACGTGTCTGTCTGTATCTCTCTCTCTCTCTCTTTCTCTCTCTCTGTCTCTCTCTCTCTATATATATATATATATATATATATATATATATATATATATAGAAAATGGCATTTGTGTGTGTCTGTATTTATTATTATTATTATTATACAGGATTTATATAGCACCAACAGTTTGCACAGCACTTTACAACATAATGGCAGACAGTATAATTACAACACAATTTAATACAGTAGGAATCAGAGGGCTCTGCACATTAGAGCTTACAATCTAAGAGGGATGGTTAACAGATACAAAAGGTCATAACTAAACATTAATGAGCTGGGTCCTCTGATTCCTGTTTTCCTAAATTGTCTTGTAACTGTACTGTCTGCCCCCATGTTGTAAAGCGATGCGCAACCTGTTGGCGCTATATAAATCCTGTATAATAATAATAATAATAATAATAACTGTGGGGGATGCGCATATATAAATATATATATTCACTGTATATCTATTTATAAAATAGATGGGATGTCATAACACATTTGCTGCAATTAAAATCTTTTATTCATCCTTTATTCATGATGAGGTCAAAATGGTACACAGCACAGCCTTGTAAATAAGCAGTGACAGTTGGCACTTGAGAAAGAGTGGGGATGGTCAAAACTGTCACTTGCTTATTCACATGATGTGCCGTGTACCATTTTGATCCTATCGAAGGATAAATACAAGATTTTAATTGCAGCAAATTTGCAGTATCACATCCCATCTGTTTTATGTAATACTTTGAAGGTGAGTGTAGAGCCTTGCTTGATTTGCCTATCAGTAGCCTAAGGGATCACTCATTTGTGATTTGTGCTGCTCACTTGAATTTGCAAGAGTATATATTTGGGTGTATATATACAGTATCTATACAGTAAGTCCCCTACATACAAACATTTGAGTTGCAAACTCTCAAAGATGTGAAGATCAACCACTGGGTTGAATGAATAAAAAAACTGACAGATCACCGTACCAACACAAGCAAGTTCATGCAAAACAGCCCAAGAATTTACAGGAACTGGAGGTTTTTTGCCAAGAGGAATGGGCAGCTGTACCATCTGAGAAGATAAAGAGTCTCATCCACAAATACCACAAAGAACTTCAAGCTGTCATTGATGTTAAAGGGGACAATATGCGATATTAAGAACTGGGACGACGTTCTTAGACAACGTCCGATTGCTGACGAAACGCGTAGGGTGGGGCCTTGACGGAGACATCATCACGTTCGTGCCGAGACGGTGGATGGGCGCATAATCTAGGAAGTAGATCGAGACAACACGGAGACACCGCACTTTGATGTACATCCGCTCGGCTATAACATTCGTTCATTTGGCGTTCATACGACCATTTTCTTGTAAGTGCAATCTTATCTTTTTTCATTAAAAACTTTCTTACATATTTTCATTTGTTTTGCATATCTGAAATACTCTCCCCAACACATGTGAGTTCCGGAGTGCCGTTAACAGTATCCAAAGGGTTGAGGGAGACCTTACTTCCCAAGGCTGGGTGAGACTGCTGTGGCAGTCATCACCTTCTGGTAAGCAGGCAATTTATACACTTTCGGTGGGGACGTGGATACACTTTACATTATCTTGGAGATTTTGACACGGATGTATTATTTAATTGATGTGGACACTTTGCCTTATGGATGTGGACTTTTATTTTAGAATATAAGAAAAAAATGTTTTTTTTTGATGGGACCTTGCTTTAGTTTTCTCTATTTTTCTTTTTCATCACAATTTTTCTTTTTTAGATTTTTTACTTATTTATGCCGATTTATATTTGCATATCAATTTGTTATCAGCGCTGCATTTCTTGTTTTCTAATGTTGGTGCAGTGATCGCCTTTGCCTGCAAGCACTGATATTTTTTGGACTTATGAACCAACTCCCAGAATGAAACTCGTTCCTACTAAGGGACTTGTTATATACACTATATTACCAGAAGTATTGTAACGTCTGCCTTTACACGCACATGAGCTTTAATGGCATCCCAGTCTTAGTCCATAGGGTTCAATATTGAGTTGGCCCACCCTTTTCAGCTATAACAGCTTCAACTCTTCTGGGAAGACTGTCCACAAGGTTTAGGAGAGTGTCTATGGGAATGTTTGACCATTCTTCCAGAAGAGCATTTGTGAGGTCAGACATGGATGTTGGACGAAAAGGCCTGGCTCACAGTCTCCACTCTAATTCAGGTTTAGGTCAGGCCTCTGTGCATTCCATTCAAGTGCCCCCACCCCAAACTCGCTCATCCATGTCTTTATGGACCTTGCTTTGTGCACTTGTGCGCAGCCATGTTGAAGCTGTTATAGCTGAAAAGGGTGGGCCAACTCAATATTGAACCCTACGGACTAAGACTGGGATGCCATTAAAGTTCATGCGCGTGTAAAGGCAGGTGTCCGAATACTTTTGACAATATAATATATATATACATATATATATGTATACTGTATATATACAGTGCCTTGAAAAAGTATTCATACCCATTGAAAATTTCCACATTTTGTCACGTTACAATCAAAAACGTAAATATGTTTTATTGTGATTTTATTTTTGATAGAGCAACACAAAATGGCAAATTATTCCTAAATGGAAGGAAAATGGTAAATGTTTTTCAACATTTTTTACAAATAAATATGTGAAAAGCGTGGCGTGCATTTGTATTTAAACCCCTTTACTCTGATACCTCTAACTAAAATCTAGTGTAACCAATTGTCTTCAGAAGTCACCTAATTAGTAAATAGAGTCCTCCTGTGTGTAATTAAATCTCAGTATAAATACAGCTGTTCTGTGAAGCCCTCAGAGGTTTGTTAGAGAACCTTAGTGAATATACAGCATCATGAAGGCCAAGAAACACACCAGACAGGTCAGGGATGAAGTTGTGGAGAAGTTTAAGGCAGGGTGAGGTTATAAAAAAATATCCCAAGCTTTGAACATTTCACGGAGCACTGTTCAATCCATCACCTGAAAATGGTAGATATGGCACAACTGCAAATCTACCAAGACATGGCCGTCCACCTAAACTGACAGGCCGGGCAAGGAGAGGATTAATCAGAGAAGCAGCCAAGATGCCCATGGTAACTCTGGAGGAGCTGCACAGACCCACAGCTCAGGTGGGAAAATCTGTCCACAGGACAACTATTAGTCGTGCACTCCACAAATCTGGCCTTTATGGAAGAGTGGCAAGAAGAAAGCCATTGTTGAAAGAAAGCCATAAGAAGTCTTGTTTGCAGTTTGTGAGAATCCATGTGGGGGACACAGCAAACATGTGGAAGAAGGCGCTCTGGTCAGAGGAGACCAAAATTTTACTTTTTGGCCTAAAAGCAAAACACTATGTGTGGCAGACAACTAACACTGCACATCACCCTGAACACATCATCACCATCATGTTGTGGGGATGCTTTTCTTCAGCAGGGACAGGGAAGCTGGTCAGAGTTAAAAGGAAGATGGATTGAGCCAAATACAGGGCAATCTTGGAAGAAAACCTGTTAGAGTCTGCAAAAGACTTGAGACTGGGGTGGAGGTTCATCTTCCAGCAGGACAACGACCCTAAACATACAGCAAGAGCTACAATGGAATGGTTTAGATCAAAGCATATTCATGTGTTATGCCCCGTACACACGGTCTGACTTTTTCTGACAGAAAACGTGCGATCGGAGCTTGTGGCCGGAAATTCCAACCGTGTGTAGGGTCCATCGGACAGTTTCAACGGAATTTCCGTCGCACAAAATTTGACATCTGGTTCTCAAATTTTCCGACAACAAAATCCGTCCGTGCAAATTACGATCGTGTGTACACAATTCCGACGCACAAAGTGCCACGCATGCTCGGAATCAAGCAGAAGAGCAGCACTGGCTATTGAACTTAATTTTTGTCGGCTCGTCGTACGTGTTGTACGTCACCGCATTCTTGACGTTTGCAATTTTCGACCAACTTTGTGTGACCGTGTGTATGCAAGACAAGTTTGAGCCAACATCCGTCGGAAAAAAAACATGGGATTTTGTTGTCGGGATGTGCGATCGTGTGTACGCGGCATTAGAATGACCCAGTCAAAATCTAGACCTAAATCCAATTGGGAATTTGTGCTAAGACTTGAAAATTGCTGTTTACAGATGCTCTCCATCCAATCTAAAAGAGCTTGAGCTATTTTGCAAAGAAGAATGGGCAAACATTTCACTCTCTAGATGTGCAAAGCTGCTAGCCTTCCTAGCGGTATTCCCGAGTGTTTGCCTCGGAGGGAATTTTCACTACCAAAAGCGGTAACCCGGAGCCACAATCGGGATTGCATCGCAGGATCCAGGCAAAGTTGCTTACCTTGTCCCCAGGATCCGCTGTGTCCACGGGATGTGTACTCCACCCGATGTACTGTGTCCTGGGCTCTGTTCCCTGCGAACATAACACATACAGTACACTGTATTCTATAAGATTACATTACTGTACCAAATCATTTCATATCCCTTTTGTCCCTAGTGATTTCTCTAGTGTCCTGCATGGACTATTTTATATTATATATGCCATACTTTCTGCCTGGAAACTGGATAATGTCCATGGCATCCAAAAAGCGCCCCTTTACGTCAAAATCTTTTTTTTTGACCAACTGGAAAACATCGATAGTAAATAAGAATCACTTGCAGAATTGAACAATAGTGATTCATGGGGAAATTTGTCATCAGACACTGAAAGCAACGACAGCGACAATTCTGCGACTGAGCAAATTTCAGTGTTTTTTATTTGATTACACTATTGAATACATTGTATTATTATTATATTATTATTTTTGATAATTATTTATAGTTATTTATTATATTATAATTTAAGATTTCATGTTTCAAACGTTATCATACCCAGGATGTCTACTAGACTCTTGTTTGGACTTAAGTGAGTTATTCCTAACAATTACAGGCCTACAATATAAAACGCCACATTTCAGTGAACTCGTTGTCATGTTCAAGAAACCAGTGATGAGATGATTTGAGCTTTATCCTCCTGGAAGTAGCCTTTAGAAGATGGGTACACTGTAGTCATAAAGGGATGGACATGGTCTGCAACAATACTCATGTAGGTTGTGGCATTTAAACGATGCTTAATTGTTACAATTAAGGCCCAATATGTACCAAGAAAATATGCCCCACACCATTACACTACCACCACCAGCCTGAACCATTGATACAAGGTAGGATGGATCCATGCTTTCATGTTGTTTATGCAAAATTCGGACCCTACCATCTGAATGTTGCAGCTGAAACTGAGACTCATCAGACCAGGCAACGTTTTTCTAAACTTCTATTGTCCAATTTTGGTGAGCCTGTGTGAATTGTAGCCTCAGTTTCCTGTTCTTAGCTGACATGAGTGGCACCTGGTGTGGTCTTCTTCTGCTTCAAGGTTCAATGTGTGGTGCGTTCTCTATTTTTTCCCTCTATTTCGGACCATTCTGTGTAAACCCAAGAGATGGTTGTGCATGAAAATCCCAGTAGATCAGCAGTTTTTAAAATACTCAGACCAGCATTAACAACCAGGCCACGTTCAAAGTCACTTAAATCCCCTTGCTTCCCCATTCTGATGCTCAGTTTGAACTTCAGCAATTCATCTTCACCACATCTAGATGCCTAGGTGCATTGAGTTGCTGCCATGTGATTGGCTGATTGTTTAGCAATTTGTGTTACCAACAGTGTTGGTCATCTTACTTTAAAAAAGTAATTAGTTACATTACAAATTACTTCTCCCAAAAAAGTAATTGAGTTAGTAACTCAGTTACTACATTGGAAAAGTAATTAGTATTACTGTAAGCAAGGGCGCGTTCCCCCCTGCACGTCTATTTCCCCCCCAACACATATATCTGTTCCCCCTCTGTACCCCACTACACGTCTGTCCCCCCCCCCACACACACATATATCTGTTCCCCCTCTGTACCCCACTACACGTCTGTCCCCCCCCCCCACACATATATCTGTTCCCCCCCTGTACATCTGTCCCCCCCAAACTCACGGATCGGATCGTTGCAGAGTCACGGATCGGATCATTTTTCGGATCAGCAAATAATAATTGAATTTGCAAAAACCTTTGAAAATTCCACCACCATAAAGCCCCCACTGTAATATCCACGTCATCTCCCCAACTGTAATATTGTCTGGGTATAGCTAGGTACGGCTGGGTATCGCCGAGTATGGCTGGGTATCGCCGAGTATGGCTGGGTATTACCGCGTATTGCAGAGTGTGGCGGGGTATGGCCAGGTGTTGCGGGGTATGGCGGGGTGTTGCAGGGTATGGCAGGGTGTTGCAGAGTATTGCGCAGTATTGGCAGGGTGTTGCAGAGTATTGCGCAGTATTGGCAGGGTGTTGCAGAGTATTGCACAGTATTGGCAGGGTGTTGCAGAGTATTGCACAGTATTGGCAGGGTGTTGCAGAGTATTGCGCAGTATTGGCAGGGTGTTGCAGAGTATTGCGCAGTATTGGCAGGGTGTTGCAGAGTATTGCGCAGTATTGGCACTGGCAGGGTGTTGCAGAGTATTGCGCAGTATTGGCAGGGTGTTGCAGAGTATTGCGCAGTATTGGCAGGGTGTTGCAGAGTATTGCGCAGTATTGGCAGGGTGTTGCAGAGTATTGCGCAGTATTGGCAGGGTGTTGCAGAGTATTGCGCAGTATTGGCAGGGGTGTTGCAGAGTATTGCACAGTAGTGGCACTGGCAGGGTGTTGCAGAGTATTGCGCAGTATTGGCAGGGTGTTGCAGAGTATTGCGCAGTATTGGCAGGGTGTTGCAGAGTATTGCGCAGTATTGGCAGGGTGTTGCAGAGTATTGCGCAGTATTGGCAGGGTGTTGCAGAGTATTGCGCAGTATTGGCAGGGTGTTGCAGAGTATTGCGCAGTATTGGCAGGGTGTTGCAGAGTATTGCGCAGTATTAGCAGGGTGTTGCAGAGTATTGCGCAGTATTAGCAGGGTGTTGCAGAGTAGTGGCAGGGTATGGAGGGATGGCTGCTGCCATCCGATCTCTCCCCTCCACTGTACAGATCTGTACACAGAGGGGAGACCAGCATCATCTTGACGCCGGTTTGTTTACAAAGTGATCGCTCCGTCATTTGACGGAGCAATCACATTGTAAACGGCCGACGGGTGCACCAAGATGGCCGCCGCTCCGGAGCTAGGCCGGAGCGGCGGCCATCTTGGTGCACCCGTCGGCCGCCACTCCGGAGCTAGGCCGAAGCCGCGGCCTTTCCTAAGGCCGAGGCCGCGGACGGCTCCGCGATTGCGGCGGGTAATTGTTAGATTACTCGTTACCCTCTAAAGTAACGGCGTTACGTAACGCCGTTTACTTTAACGGCGTTAGTGCCATCACTTGTTACCAAGCAATTGAACAGGTGGCCAGTGAGTGTATATACACATAGCCATGCCAAGGCTTCTCTGCATGTCCCTAATGCAAAACAAAACAAAAGTTCTCAACTATGGAGCATATACAGTATAAGCAGTGCATAAAGTAAAGCTGGCCAAAGAGGGATTGAAATCTGGCTCAGCACAGACTTCAGATCTTCCCCTCAGATCTAGAGCAACTGCACTTGCAGTGCACGGTATATTTGCCTTTAGTAAATCAACCTTAATGACCCAGTAGACAGGATTCCTTCATCTACCTCATTTGTGTGAATAGAGGAACCTTTTAACTGACTGAACCAAAAAAACCCTAACCATCTATGCCGAGCTTAAAGTGGTTGTTAACCCACTAAGTGTTGTTGCTACCATCTGCTCTGTTATAATAAATGCTGTGCCCCACTGTATGTGTTTTGTAATAAATCTGCTGATAAATACCTTATTTTATAGCGCCGGTTGGCGCTCATGTGACTGGCCATCTCTCTTCTCTCCAGGTCTGACAGCAAAGCCTAGAAACCCCCCCCCCCCCGCTGATGTCAGCTGGGAGGATAAGATTAGAGGAGTAGAGAGACGGACAGTCACGTGACCACCGGGCGGCACTTTAAAATAAGGTTTTTATGGACAGAATTTTTTACAAAACACATACAGTGGGGCACAGCACTTATTATAACAGAAGGGATTGTAACAACAACAATATCTTATTATACCGGCAGGAAGGGGAAGGTGGGCTCTGGTACGAGCTGACAGGGAGGGGAGGGGGAGGAGGATGCAGGAGTACAGAGGAAAGCAGAAAGCAGGGCTGCAGATGACGGAGGCCCGAAAAACTGACCATGGTGTCAGGGTTCAGCAGTCATAATACACCGTGGTCAGTTTAGAGGGGGGAGGGCATAGCCAGGCAGGATCAACAAGGTATTTTCGGTTATACAGGGGTCGAAATTACACAGCACAAGCACGGTGCTGTATAACATGCTTTAAGGGAACAGGATCCATTTTGTTAGGGTAACAAACACTTTAAGAGCAGGCTCATCTGGAGGGTTCCTCTTCCTCAACCAGTTGCCTACCTTTGGATTCTTACAAAAATCCATAAAACCCCCTCCTCTGTACACAAGCCGTCTTCTGTACGTCCTGCAGTTTCTTATCTCCTGCTACTGTGCATAGTGTGAGACCTGGTGTCTGTAGAAAAACAATCCTATGACTGGGAAGCCTTCCTCATTGAATGAACACTGACGAACAATCACAGTGAGTGTTCAGTGTAACATTTTAAGCCAAAAAAACAACAAACAAGTAACACAGTAGCTTTCTTATCTCCTGTGTTCCCTGTCAGACAGATTTGTGAGTAAGAAAGCTTGCAGCTGACAGAAGAAAGTTTATTGTGTGCACAGGGAGTTAACTCTTAATTAACCAGAACATGCTCCTATTTTACTACTTAAAGTGGATGTAAACCCACTCTCATCAATTATAAAGTACTGCCATAGCACTGCCGGCCATTTTATCTCGAATTGGGTCCAAAATGACCAAAATCGCACTGCCAATCCTTTTAGCCAGAATTAGGTCCAAAATGACCAAAACCGCACTGCCGGCCCTTTTATCCAGAAACAGGTCCAAAATAACCAAAATCCCACTGCCGGCCCTTTTATCCCAAAATGGGTCCAAAATGACAAAAATTGCACTGCCGGCCCTTTTATCCAGAATTGGGTCCAAAATGACCAAAATTGCACTGCCGGCCCATTTATCCAGAATTGGGTCCAAAATGACCAAAATTGCACTGCCGGCCCTTTTATCCAGAATTAGGTCCAAAATGACCAAAATTTGCACCCATTTTGGTATAAAAGGGCCGGCAGTGTGATTTTGGTTATTTTGGACCTGTTTCTGGATAAAAGGGCCGGCAGTGCGGTTTTGGTCATTTTGGACCCGTTTCTGGATAAAAGGGCCGGCAGTGCAATTTTTGTCATTTTGGACCCATTTTGGGATAAAAGGGCCAGCAGTGCGTTTTTGGTCATTTTGGACCCAATTCTGGCTAAAAGTGCCGGCAGTGCGATTTTGGTCATTTTTGGCCTGTTTCTGGATAAAAGGGCCGGCAGTTGCGGTTTTGGTCATTTTGGACCTAATTCTGGCTAAAAGGGCCGGCAGTGCGATTTTGGTCATTTTGGACCTAATTTTGGCTAAAAGGGCCGGCAGTGCAATTTTTGTCATTTTGGACCCATTTCCAGCTAAAAGGGCCAGCAGTGTGATTTTTGTCATTTTGGACCCATTTTGGGATAAAAGGGCCGACAGTGCGGTTTTGGTCATTTTGGACCCAATTCTGGCTAAAAGGGTCGGCAGTGCGATTTTGGTCATTTTGGACCCATTTTGGGCTAAAAGGGCCTGCAGTGCGTTTTTGGTAATTTTGGACCTAATTCTGGCTAAAAGGGCCGGCAGTGCGATTTTGGTCATTTTGGACCCAATTCGAGATAAAATGGCCGGTAGTGCAATTTTGGTCATTTTGCACCCATTTTGGGATAAAAGGGCCGGCAGTGTGATTTTTGTCATTTTGGACTTATTTCCAGCTAAAAGGGCCGGCAGTGCGATTTTGGTCATTTTGGACCTGTTTCTGGATAAAAGGGCCGGCAGTGCAATTTTTGTCATTTTGGACCCATTTTGGGATAAAAGGGCCGGCAGTGCGTTTTTGGTCATTTTGGACCCAATTCTGGCTAAAAGTACCGGCAGTGCGATTTTGGTCATTTTTGGCCTGTTTCTGGATAAAAGGGCCGGCAGTGCGGTTTTGGTCATTTTGTACCTAATTCTGGCTAAAAGGATTGGCAGTGCGATTTTGGTAATTTTGGACCCAATTCGAGATAAAATGGCCGGCAGTGCAATTTTTGTCATTTTGCACCCATTTTGGTATAAAAGGGCCGGCAGTGTGATTTTGGTTATTTTGGACCTGTTTCTGGATAAAAGGGCCGGCAGTGCGGTTTTGGTCATTTTGGACCCGTTTCTGGATAAAAGGGCCGGCAGTGCAATTTTTGTCATTTTGGACCCATTTTGGGATAAAAGGGCCGGCAGTGCGTTTTTGGTCATTTTGGACCCAATTCTGGCTAAAAGTGCCGGCAGTGCGATTTTGGTCATTTTTGGCCTGTTTCTGGATAAAAGGGCCGGCAGTTGCGGTTTTGGTCATTTTGGACCTAATTCTGGCTAAAAGGGCCGGCAGTGCGATTTTGGTCATTTTGGACCTAATTTTGGCTAAAAGGGCCGGCAGTGCAATTTTTGTCATTTTGGACCCATTTCCAGCTAAAAGGGCCAGCAGTGTGATTTTTGTCATTTTGGACCCATTTTGGGATAAAAGGGCCGACAGTGCGGTTTTGGTCATTTTGGACCCAATTCTGGCTAAAAGGGTCGGCAGTGCGATTTTGGTCATTTTGGACCCATTTTGGGCTAAAAGGGCCTGCAGTGCGTTTTTGGTAATTTTGGACCTAATTCTGGCTAAAAGGGCCGGCAGTGCGATTTTGGTCATTTTGGACCCATTTTGGGATAAAAGGGCCGGCAGTGCAATTTTGGTCATTTTGGACCCAATTCTGGATAAAAGGGCCGGCAGTGCAATTTTTGTCATTTTGGACCTAATTCTGGCTAAAAGGGCCGGCAGCGCGATTTTGGTCATTTTGGACCCAATTCGAGATAAAATGGCCGGTAGTGCAATTTTTGTCATTTTGCACCCATTTTGGGATAAAAGGGCCGGCAGTGTGATTTTTGTCATTTTGGACTTATTTCCTGCTAAAAGGGCCTGCAGTGCAATTTTTGTCATTTTGGACCCATTTTGGGATAAAAGGGCCGGCAGTGCAATTTTGGTCATTTTGGACCCATTTCAAGCTAAAAGGTCCGGCAGTGGGATTTTTGTCATTTTGGACTTATTTCCAGCTAAAAGGGCCGGCAGTGCAATTTTTGTCATTTTGGACCCATTTTGGGATAAAAGTGCATTTTTGGTCATTTTGGACCTAATTCTGGTTAAAAGGGCCGGCAGTGCGATTTTGGTCATTTTGGACCGGTTTCTGGATAAAAGGGCCGGCAGTGCAATTTTTGTCATTTTGGACCCATTTTGGGATAAAAGGGCCAGCAGTGCGTTTTTGGTCATTTTGGACCTAATTCTGGCTAAAAGGGCCGGCAGTGCGATTTTGGTCATTTTGGACCCATTTTGGGATAAAGGGGCCGGCAGTGCGATTTTGGTCATTTTGGACCCATTTTGGGATAAAAGGGCCGGTAGTGCGATTTTTGTCATTTTGGACCTGTTTCTGGATAAAAGGGCCGGCAGTGCAATTTTTGTCATTTTATACCCATTTTGGGATAAAAGGGCCAGCAGTGCGTTTTTGGTCATTTTGGACCTAATTCTGGCTAAAAGGGCCGGCAGTGCGATTTTGGTCATTTTGGACTCGTTTCTGGATAAAAGGGCCGGCAGTGCAATTTTTGTCATTTTGGACCCATTTTGGAATAAAAGGGCCGGCAGTGCGTTTTTGGTCATTTTGGACCCAATTCTGAATAAAAGGGCCGGCAGTGCGGTTTTGGACATTTTGGACCCAATTCTGAATAAAAGGGCCGGCAGTGCGGTTTTGGTCATTTTGGACCTAATTCTGGCTAAAAGGGTCGGCAGTGCGATTTTGGTCATTTTGGACCTAATTTTGGGATAAAAGGGCCGGCAGTGCAATTTTGGTCATTTTGGACCCAATTCTGGATAAAAGGGCCGGCAGTGCAATTTTTGTCATTTTGGACCTAATTCTGGCTAAAAGGGCCGGCAGTGCGATTTTGGTCATTTTGGACCCAATTCGAGATAAAATGGCCGGTAGTGCAATTTTTGTCATTTTGCACCCATTTTGGGATAAAAGGGCCGGCAGTGCAATTTTGGTCATTTTGGACCCATTTCAAGCTAAAAGGTCCGGCAGTGGGATTTTTGTCATTTTGGACTTATTTCCAGCTAAAAGGGCTGGCAGTGCAATTTTTGTCATTTTGGACCCATTTTGGGATAAAAGTGCATTTTTGGTCATTTTGGACCTAATTCTGGTTAAAAGGGCCGGCAGTGCGATTTTGGTCATTTTGGACCGGTTTCTGGATAAAAGGGCCGGCAGTGCAATTTTTGTCATTTTGGACCCATTTTGGGATAAAAGGGCCAGCAGTGCGTTTTTGGTCATTTTGGACCTAATTCTGGCTAAAAGGGCCGGCAGTGCGATTTTGGTCATTTTGGACCCATTTTGGGATAAAGGGGCCGGCAGTGCGATTTTGGTCATTTTGGACCCATTTTGGGATAAAAGGGCCGGTAGTGCGATTTTTGTCATTTTGGACCTGTTTCTGGATAAAAGGGCCGGCAGTGCAATTTTTGTCATTTTGGACCCATTTCCAGCTAAAAGGGCCGGCAGTGTGATTTTTGTCATTTTGGACCCATGTTGGGATAAAAGGGCCGACAGTGCGGTTTTGATCATTTTGGACCCAATTCTGGCTAAAAGGGTCGGCAGTGCGATTTTGGTCATTTTTGGCCTGTTTCTGGATAAAAGGGCCGGCAGTGCAATTTTTGTCATTTTGGACCCATTTTGGAATAAAAGGGCCGGCAGTGCGTTTTTGGTCATTTTGGACCCAATTCTGGATAAAAGGGCCAGCAGTGCGGTTTTGGTCATTTTGGACCCAATTCTGGCTAAAAGTGCAGGCAGTGCGATTTTGGTCATTTTTGGCCTGTTTCTGGATAAAAGGGCCGGCAGTGCGTTTTTGGTCATTTTGGACCCGTTTCTGGCTAAAAGGGCCTGCAGTGCGTTTTTGGTCATTTTGGACCTAATTCTGGCTAAAAGGGCCGGCAGTGCGATTTTGGTCATTTTGGACCCAATTCGAGATAAAATGGCCGGTAGTGCAATTTTGGTCATTTTGCACCCGTTTTGGGATAAAAGGGCCGGCAGTGTGATTTTTGTCATTTTGGACTTATTTCCAGCTAAAAGGGCCGGCAGTGCGATTTTGGTCATTTTGGACCTGTTTCTGGATAAAAGGGCCGGCAGTGCAATTTTTGTCATTTTTGACCCATTTTGGGATAAAAGGGCCGGCAGTGCAATTTTGGTCATTTTGGACCCAATTCTGGATAAAAGGGCCGGCAGTGCAATTTTTGTCAATTTGGACCTAATTCTGGCTAAAAGGGCCGGCAGTGCGATTTTGGTCATTTTGGACCCAATTCGAGATAAAATGGCCGGTAGTGCAATTTTTGTAATTTTGGACCCATTTTGGGATAAAAGGGCCGGCAGTGCGTTTTTGATCATTTTTGGCCTGTTTCTGGATAAAAGGGCCGGCAGTGCGGTTTTGGTCATTTTGGACCTAATTCTGGCTAAAAGGGCTGGCAGTGCGATTTTGGTCATTTTGGACCCAATTTTGGCTAAAAGGGCCGGCTGTGTGATTTTTGTCATTTTGGACCCATTTTGGGATAAAAGGGCCGGCAGTGCAGTTTTTGTGATTTTGGACCCATTTTGGGATAAAAGGGCCGGCAGTGCGTTTTTTGGTCATTTTGGACCCATTTCAAGCTAAAAGGTCCGGCAGTGGGATTTTTGTCATTTTGGACTTATTTCCAGCTAAAAGGGCCGGCAGTGCAATTTTTGTCATTTTGGACCCATTTTGGGATAAAAGTGCATTTTTGTTCATTTTGGACCTAATTTTGGTTAAAAGGGCCGGCAGTGCGATTTTGGTCATTTTGGACCCGTTTCTGGATAAAAGGGCCGGCAGTGTGATTTTTGTCATTTTGGACCCATTTTGGGATAAAAGGGCCGGCAGTGCGTTTTTGGTCATTTTGGACCGGCCCCAAATGAAAAAATTGCTTTGGGCCCTTTTTTAGCCGGAATTGGTAAAAAGGGACCAAAACGCATGGGGGATTTACCGTTGGGTAAAAGCCCAAAATCATGGGCCCTTTACCCCAAAGGGGAAAAATAAAAAAAATTGCTTTTGGCCTTTTTTTCCCCAAAAAGGGCCAAAAATGAAAAAAGGAAAGCCCCCTTTTATAAATTTAAAAACCCAAAGCCGGCCCCCCTTTTCCCGATTGGTAAAATTTGCCCAAAACGCATGGGGGTTTTTCCCCTGGTAAAAGAAAAAAAATGCTTTTTGGGCCCTTTTGGAATTGGTAAAAGCCAAAAAGCATTGGCCCTTTTACCCAAAAGGGCCAAATGCTTTTTGGGTTTTTACCAAAAAACGGTAAAATGCCAAAAATGCATGGGCCCCTTTCCGTTGGTAAATCCCCGCATCCCGGTTTTTCTTGGGGTCCAATTTGGCAAAAACCCCTGCGGCCCCTTTTTTTAAAAAATTTGGGCCAATTGAAAAAAATGCCGCGGCTTTTTCCCAGAAAAGGAAAAAATGCCTGCATCCCATTTTTCCCCCAATTGGGCCAAATGATAAAAACCGCACTGTCCCCCTTTTTCCCCAAAAAGGGGGGTCCAAATTGCAAAAAAAACGCCGGCTTTTACTGGAAATGGGCCAAAAGGGGCTTGGGATGCGGCCCTTTTATAAAACAGGAAAATGCAAAAATCGCAAGGCCCTTTTTTTTTCCCAAAAATGGGCCAAAATGAAAAAATTTGTTTTGGGCCTTTTGAGAATTTGGGCCCCAAATGTTGTTTTTGGGGCCCCTTTTACCCAAAAGGGTAAAAAAAAAAATTGCATGCCCCTTTTTATAAAAGGCCAAATAACCCCCCATGGGCCTTTTATCCGAATTTTTGGGTAAAAATGACCAAAATTGATGCCGGGGGCCTTTTTTTCGGCAAACGGTAAAAAACCCCACGCCCCCCCTTTTACCCAAAAATTAGTAAAATTTGCCCAAATGCATGCATTTTCCCAAATTGGTAAAAGGGGCAGGGTTTTTTTTTGGAATTTCCAAATTAAAAGCCTGCGGCCCCTTTTTTAAATTGGAAAAATGAAAAAGCCGGCCGGCCCCTTTTTTAAAAATGGGCCAAAAGCAAAAAGCCGCCGGTTTGCTGGAAAATAAGCCAAAAAAAAAACCCAGGGGATTTTGTTTTGGAAATGGGAAAATAAAATTGCATGGGTTTTTTTCCAAAAAGGGTTTTAAAAAAGCCGCAGGCCCTTTTGGAAATTGGGCCTTTAAAAAGCCGGCTTTTTTTCCCCTTTGGCCAAAATTTGAAAAAAGCACAGGCCCGTTTTTGTTTTGGGAAAAAATGCAAAACGCATGCCCCCCCTTTTGCCAAAATTGGGAAATAAAAACCGCATGCGGCCCTTTTCCCCAGAAACGGTTTAAAATCCCAAAATCCCATGGGCCCTTTTTAAAAGGGGAAAAATGCAAAATTTTGGGCCATTTTATCCTTTGGGTAAAAAAAAAAAAGCATGCTTTTTGCTTTTTGGAAAAAAAATTTCCAAAACCGCATCCCGGTTTTTCCCAAAAAACGGCAAAAATCCAAAATTGGGTATTTTCCCCAAAATTGGGTAAAAGCCAAAAGTGCGGCCCTTTTACCAAAAAATGGGAATTAAAAAAGCATGCGGCCCCTTTTACCAAAACGGGCAAAAAAACGATGGGTTTTGCCTTTTGGCCAAAGCCAAAACGCATGCTGGTTTTTTACCAAAATGGGAAAAATAAAAAAGCCGGGCCCCATCCAAAAGGGTAAAAATGCCCCAAAATTCGATGCCGGCCTTTTGAAAATTGGCCAAAATGAAAAAAAAAAACGCTCTTTGGGTTTTACCCAAAAAATGGGGAAATGAAAAAATTGCTTTTGGGCCCCCTTTTATAAAAGGGCCGGAAAAAAATGCTGGGCCTTTTTTAACAAAGGTCCAAATGAAAAAATGACTTTTTCCAAAAAGGGTAAAATTTGAAAAATTTTGCATGGGCCCTTTTGGGAAAAAGTAAAATGCCCCCATGGCCCTTTTGTTAAAGGGCCAAAATGCCAAAAGATGGGCCTTTTTAAAAGGGCCAAAAATGAAAAAATTTTGCCGGGCCTTTTGGGAAAATTAAAAGCCACATGCCGGTTTTTTGGGTAAAAATGAAAAAAAATTGAAAAAGGGCCCCAAATTTTTTCTTTTTTTGGGCCAAAATGAAAACGCATGCGGCCTTTTACCCAAAATTGGGTAAAAGCCAAAAGCATGCCCCCCCTTTTAAAAAGGGGGTCCAAAGGGGCCCCAAAAAAGCCTGCCGGTTTTTTTTTTTAAAAAGGGGTTAAAAGACAAAAAGTGCGGTTTTATAAAAGGGGAAAAATTTTGCCAAAATCGCATCCCAATTTTTGCCGTTTTTGGAAAAAGGGGCCCCCCGGGCCCCTTTTTCGGGCCAAAATTTGCAAAATAAAGCCGAAACTTTTGAAAATTTGGAAAAAATGAAAAAGGGCCGCCCCCCTTTTTAAAAAGGGGCCAAAAATGCAAAAATTGCACTCCCGTTTTTATCCGGGGGGTAAAGGCCAAAATCGTTTGGCCCCCCTTTTGCCGTTTAAATGCCAAAAGCCTGCGGCCCCTTTTTAAAATTTGACCAAATGCAAAAGCCTGCGGCCCTTTTACCAAACGGGAAAATGCCCCAAATCCTTTTGGGCCCCTTTTAACCGTTGGGGTAAAAGCCAAAATGATTTTTAAAATGGTTAAATTACAAAAAGCCCCCGGCCCCTTTTGCTAAAATGTCCTGAAAAAATCCCATGCATTTTGCTTGAAATGGGTAAAGCCAAAATTGATGCGGCCCCTTTTCTGGAAAAGCCAAAATGAAAAAAATAAATTTTGGGCCCTTTTCAAAATGGGGTGCCCAAAATGAAAAAATTGCCTAGGCCCATTTTTTTAATTGGGCCAAAAATGAAAACCAGCGGGCCCCTTTTTGCCAGGGTTATTTTCCGGGAAAAAGCCTGCCCCCCTTTTTCCAAATTGGGCCAAAATGAAAAAAACGCATGCCGGTTTTTTTTCCCAAAAAGGGGTAAAAGGGGCTTGTGGATTTTTTCAATTGGGCCAAAAATGAAAAATGCTTTTGGGCTTTTGCCAAATTGGTTTTTAAAGCCAAAACCGATGGCCCTTTTACCGTTGGGGTAAAAGCCAAAAAAGTTTTGGGCCCTTTTATTAAAAGGGAAAATGCTTATGCGGCCCCTTTTTAAAAGGGCCTGCAAATGCCTGGGCCCTTTTATAATGGGC
Source organism: Lithobates sylvaticus (assembly GCA_028564925.1). Taxonomy (NCBI): domain Eukaryota; kingdom Metazoa; phylum Chordata; class Amphibia; order Anura; family Ranidae; genus Lithobates; species Lithobates sylvaticus. Next base: position 103,741,516 of record CM053031.1, on the reverse strand, counting down.
CAAAATGAAAAAATTTGCATGGCCCTTTTATAAAAGGGTCCAAAATAAAAAAATTGGGGGCCCTTTTACCCAAAAATGGGGAAATAAAAAATTGCCTGCGGATTTTTTGATTGGGCCCCAAATGAAAAAAGCCGCAATTTTTTTGAAAATTTTGGTCCGGGAAAAAACTCCCGGCCTTTTTCCCCCAAAAAAGGTCCAAAATGAAAAAAGCAGCCCCCTTTTATCCAAAATGGGTTTTTAAAATGCAAAAACTGCTGCCCTTTTATCCCAAAATGGGTCCATAAATGAAAAAAATTGCACTGCCGGCCCTTTTATCCTTTTAACCACTGTCGGAACCATTTTAGCTTGAAATTGTCAAAATACCCAAATTGCACTCCGGACGGTTCTTTTATACCCCAAAAGTTGGGGGAGCGCGCGCGAATGACAACAAAATTGCACTGCCGGTTCTTCACTTAATCCCAAAAGGCAGTCCCAAATATGACAAAAAATTGCACTGCCGGCCCTTTTATCCAAAATAAGTGCCAAATGACAATAATAGCACTGCTGGGACATTTTATCCTAAAAATTGGGTGCAATTTGACCAAAATTGCACTTGCCGGGCCTTTTTAGGCCACAATTTGGGGTCCAAAATGACCAAAATCGCACTGCCGGCCCTTTTAGCCAGAATTGGGTCCAAAATCACCAAATTAGCACTGCAGGCCCTTTTATCCAAAATTGGGTGCAAAATGACAAAAATTGCACTGCGGGCCCTTTTATCCCAAAATGGGTCCAAAATGACAAAAATTGCACTGCCGGCCCTTTTATCCAAATGGGTCCCAAAATGACCAAAATCGCACTGCCGGCCCTTTTTAGCCAAAATTAGGTCCAAAATAACAAAAAAGCACTGCCGGCCCTTTTATCCAAAACGGGTCCAAAATGACCAAAATGCACCAGCCGGCCCTTTTATCCTTTTTTTTTTTTTATTTTATTTTTTGGGATTTTTCTTTTTCTTTCCAAAATGACAAAAATTGCACTAGCGGCCCTTTTAGCCAGAATTGGGTCCAAAATGACCAAAAACGCACTGCTGGCCCTTTTATCCCAAAAAGGGTCCAAAATGACAAAAATTGCACTGCCGGCCCTTTTATCCAGAAACGGGTCAAAAATGACCAAAAACGCACTGCCGGCCCTTTTAGCCAGAATTAGGTCCAAAATGACCAAAACCGCACTGCCGGCCCTTTTATCCAGAATTGGGTCCAAAATGACCAAAAACGCACTGCCGGCCCTTTTATCCCAAAATGGGTCCAAAATGACAAAAATTGCACTGCCGGCCCTTTTATCCAGAAACAGGCCAAAAATGACCAAAATCGCACTGCCGACCCTTTTAGCCAGAATTGGGTCCAAAATGATCAAAAACGCACTGCCGGCCCTTTTATCCCAAAATGGGTCCAAAATGACAAAAATAGCACTGCCGGCCCTTTTAGCCAGAAATGGGTCCAAAATGACAAAAATTGCACTGCCGGCCCTTTTATCAAGAAACAGGTCCAAAATGACAAAAATCGCACTGCCGGCCCTTTTATCCCAAAATGGGTCCAAAATGACAAAAATCGCACTGCCGGCCCTTTTATCCAGAAACAGGCCAAAAATGACCAAAATCGCACTGCCGGCCCTTTTAGCCAGAATTAGGTCCAAAATGACAAAAAATGCACTTTTATCCCAAAATGGGTCCAAAATGACAAAAATTGCACTGCCGGCCCTTTTAGCTTGAAATGGGTCCAAAATGACCAAAATTGCACTGCCGGTTCTTTTATCCCAAAATGGGTCCAAAATGACAAAAATTGCACTGCCGGCCCTTTTAGCTGGAAATAAGTCCAAAATGACAAAAATCACACTGCCGGCCCTTTTATCCCAAAATAGGTGCAAAATGACAAAAATTGCACTACCGGCCATTTTATCTCGAATTGGGTCCAAAATGACCAAAATCGCACTGCCGGCCCTTTTAGCCAGAATTAGGTCCAAAATGACCAAAATCGCACTGCCGGCCCATTTATCCAGAATTGGGTCCAAAATGACCAAAATCCCACTGCCGGCCCTTTAATCCCAAAATGGGTGCAAAATGACAAAAATTGCACTACCGGCCCTTTTATCCCAAAATGGGTCCAAAATGACCAAAATCGCACTGCCAGCCCCTTTATCCCAAAATGGGTCCAAAATGACCAAAATCGCACTGCCGGCCCTTTTAGCCAGAATTAGGTCCAAAATGACCAAAAACGCACTGCCGGCCCTTTTATCCCAAAATGGGTCCAAAATGACCAAAATCGCACTGCCGGCCCTTTTAGCCAGAATTAGGTCCAAAATGACCAAAAACGCACTGCTGGCCCTTTTATCCCAAAATGGGTCCAAAATGACAAAAATTGCACTGCCGGCCCTTTTATCCAGAAACCGGTCCAAAATGACCAAAATCGCACTGCCGGCCCTTTTAACCAGAATTAGGTCCAAAATGACCAAAACCGCACTGCCGGCCCTTTTATCCAGAATTGGGTCCAAAATGACCAAAAACGCACTGCCGGCCCTTTTATTCCAAAATGGGTCCAAAATGACAAAAATTGCACTGCCGGCCCTTTTATCCAGAAACAGGCCAAAAATGACCAAAATCGCACTGCCGACCCTTTTAGCCAGAATTGGGTCCAAAATGATCAAAACCGCACTGTCGGCCCTTTTATCCCAAAATGGGTCCAATATGACAAAAATCACACTGCCGGCCCTTTTAGCTGGAAATGGGTCCAAAATGACAAAAATTGCACTGCCGGCCCTTTTATCAAGAAACAGGTCCAAAATGACCAAAATCGCACTACCGGCCCTTTTATCCCAAAATGGGTCCAAAATGACCAAAATCGCACTGCCGGCCCTTTTAGCCAGAATTAGGTCCAAAATGACCAAAATTGCACTGCCGGCCCTTTTATCCCAAAATGGGTCCAAAATGACAAAAATTGCACTGCCGGCCCTTTTTTCCAAAATAACCAAAATCCCACTGCCGGCCCTTTTATCCAGAATTGGGTCCAAAATGACCAAAATTGCACTGCCGGCCCTTTTATCCCAGAAATGGGTCCAAAATGACAAAAATTGCACTGCCGGCCCTTTTATCCAGAATTAGGTCCAAAATGACCAAAATCGCACTGCCGGCCCTTTTATCCAGAATTGGGTCCAAAATGACCAAAATCGCACTGCCGGCCCTTTTATTCAGAATTGGGTCCAAAATGACCAAAATCCCACTGCCGGCCCTTTTATCCAAAAATGGGTCCAAAATGACCAAAATCGCACTGCCGGCCCTTTTATCCAGAATTAGGTCCAAAATGACAAAAATTGCACTGCCGGCCCTTTTATCCAGAATTGGGTCCAAAATGACCAAAACCGCACTGCCGGCCCTTTTATTCAGAATTGGGTCCAAAATGACCAAAAACGCACTGCCGGCCCTTTTATTCCAAAATGGGTCCAAAATGACAAAAATTGCACTGCCGGCCCTTTTAGCTGGAAATAAGTCCAAAATGACAAAAATCCCACTGCCGGACCTTTTAGCTTGAAATGGGTCCAAAATGACCAAAATTGCACTGCCTGTCCTTTTATCCCAAAATGGGTCCAAAATGACAAAAATTGCACTGCAGGCCCTTTTAGCTGGAAATAAGTCCAAAATGACAAAAATCACACTGCCGGCTCTTTTTTCCCAAAATGGGTGCAAAATGACAAAAATTGCACTACCGGCCATTTTATCTCGAAATGGGTCCAAAATGACCAAAATCGCACTGCCGGCCCTTTTAGCCAGAATTAGGTCCAAAATGACCAAAACCGCACTGCCGGCCCTTTTATCCAGAAACAGGTCCAAAATAACCAAAATCACACTGCCGGCCCTTTTATACCAAAATGGGTGCAAAATGACAAAAATTGCACTGCCGGCCATTTTATCTCGAATTGGGTCCAAAATGACCAAAATCGCACTGCCAATCCTTTTAGCCAGAATTAGGTACAAAATGACCAAAACCGCACTGCCGGCCCTTTTATCCAGAAACAGGCCAAAAATGACCAAAATCGCACTGCCGGTACTTTTAGCCAGAATTGGGTCCAAAATGACCAAAAACGCACTGCCGGCCCTTTTATCCCAAAATGGGTCCAAAATGACAAAAATTGCACTGCCGGCCCTTTTATCCAGAAACGGGTCCAAAATGACCAAAATCGCACTGCCGGCCCTTTTAGCCAGAATTAGGTCCAAAATGACCAAAAACGCACTGCTGGCCCTTTTATCCCAAAATGGGTCCAAAATGACAAAAATTGCACTGCCGGCCCTTTTATCCAGAAACGGGTCCAAAATGACCAAAATCGCACTGCCGGCCCTTTTAGCCAGAATTAGGTCCAAAATGACCAAAAACGCACTGCTGGCCCTTTTATCCCAAAATGGGTCCAAAATGACAAAAATTGCACTGCCGGCCCTTTTATCCAGAAACGGGTCCAAAATGACCAAAATCGCACTGCCGGCCCTTTTAACCAGAATTAGGTCCAAAATGACCAAAAATGCACTTTTATCCCAAAATGGGTCCAAATTGACAAAAATTGCACTGCCGGCCCTTTTAGCTGGAAATAAGTCCAAAATGACAAAAATCCCACTGCCGGACCTTTTAGCTTGAAATGGGTCCAAAATGACCAAAATTGCACTGCCGGCCCTTTTATCCCAAAATGGGTCCAAAATGACAAAAATTGCACTGCCGGCCCTTTTAGCTGGAAATAAGTCCAAAATGACAAAAATCACACTGCCGGCCCTTTTATCCCAAAATGGGTGCAAAATGACAAAAATTGCACTACCGGCCATTTTATCTCGAATTGGGTCCAAAATGACCAAAATCGCACTGCCGGCCCTTTTAGCCAGAATTAGGTCCAAAATGACCAAAACCGCACTGCCGGCCCTTTTATCCAGAATTGGGTCCAAATGACCAAAAACGCACTGGTGCAAAATGACAAAAATTGCACTGCCGGCCCTTTTATCCCAAAATGGGTCAAAAATGACCAAAATCGCACTGCCAGCCCCTTTATCCCAAAATGGTCCAAAATGCCCTTTTATCCCAAAATCGCACTGCCGGCCCTTTTATCCAGAATTGGGTCCAAAATGACAAAAATTGCACTGCCGGCCCTTTTAGCCAGAATTAGGTCCAAAATGACCAAAATCGCACTGCCGGCCCTTTTAGCCAGAATTGGGTCCAAAATGACCAAAAACGCACTGCCGGCCCTTTTATCCCAAAATGGGTCCAAAATGACAAAAATTGCACTGCCGGCCCTTTTATCCAGAAACCGGTCCAAAATGACCAAAATCGCACTGCCGGCCCTTTTATCCAGAAATAGGTCCAAAATGACCAAAAAATGACCAAAACCGCACAAAATGACCAAAATCGCACTGCCGACACTTTTAGCCAGAATTGGGTCCAAAATGACCAAAACGCACTGCCGGCCCTTTTATCCCAAAATGGGTCCAAAATGACAAAAATTGCACTGCCGGCCCTTTTATCCAGAAACGGGTCCAAAATGACCAAAATCGCACTGCCGGCCCTTTTAGCCAGAATTAGGTCCAAAATGACCAAAAACGCACTGCTGGCCCTTTTATCCCAAAATGACCAAAATGACAAAAATTGCACTGCCGGCCCTTTTATCCAGAAACGGGTCCAAAATGACCAAAATCGCACTGCCGGCCCTTTTAACCAGAATTAGGTCCAAAATGACCAAAAATGCACTTTTATCCCAAAATGGGTCCAAATTGACAAAAATTGCACTGCCGGCCCTTTTAGCTGGAAATAAGTCCAAAATGACAAAAATCCCACTGCCGGACCTTTTAGCTTGAAATGGGTCCAAAATGACCAAAATTGCACTGCCGGCCCTTTTAGCTGGAAATAAGTCCAAAATGACAAAAATCACACTGCCGGCCCTTTTATCCCAAAATGGGTGCAAAATGACAAAAATTGCACTACCGGCCATTTTATCTCGAATTGGGTCCAAAATGACCAAAATCGCACTGCCGGCCCTTTTAGCCAGAATTACGTCCAAAATGACCAAAACCGCACTGCCGGCCCTTTTATCCAGAATTGGGTCCAAAATGACCAAAAACGCACTGCCGGCCCTTTTATCCCAAAATGGGTGCAAAATGACAAAAATTGCACTACCGGCCATTTTATCTCGAATTGGGTCCAAAATGACCAAAATCGCACTGCCGGCCCTTTTAGCCAGAATTAGGTCCAAAATGACCAAAACCGCACTGCCGGCCCTTTTATCCAGAATTGGGTCCAAAATGACCAAAAACGCACTGCCGGCCCTTTTATTCCAAAATGGGTCTAAAATGACAAAAATTGCACTGCCGGCCCTTTTATCCAGAAACGGGTCCAAAATGACCAAAATCGCACTGCCGGCCCTTTTATCCAGAAACGGGTCCAAAATGACCAAAACCGCACTGCCGGCCCTTTTATCCAGAAACGGGTCCAAAATAACCAAAATCGCACTGCCGGCCCTTTTATCCCAAAATGGGTGCAAAATGACAAAAATTGCACTGCCGGCCATTTTATCTCGAATTGGGTCCAAAATGACCAAAATCGCACTGCCAATCCTTTTAGCCAGAATTAGGTCCAAAATGACCAAAACCGCACTGCCGGCCCTTTTATCCAGAAACAGGTCCAAAATGACCAAAATCGCACTGCCGGCCCTTTTATCCCAAAATGGGTCTAAAATGACAAAAAATTGCACTGCCGGCCCTTTTATCCAGAAACGGGTCCAAAATGACCAAAATCGCACTGCCGGCCCTTTTAGCCAGAAACAGGTCCAAAATGACCAAAACCGCACTGCCGGCCCTTTTATCCAGAATTGGGTCCAAAATGACCAAAAACGCACTGCCGGCCCTTTTATCCCAAAATGGGTCCAAAATGACAAAAATTGCACTGCCGGCCCTTTTATCCCAAAATGGGTCCAAAATGACAAAAATTGCACTGCCGGCCCTTTTATCCAGAAACAGGTCCAAAATAACCAAAATCCCACTGCCGGCCCTTTTATCCCAAAATGGGTCCAAAATGACAAAAATTGCACTGCCGGCCCTTTTATCCAGAATTGGGTCCAAAATGACCAAAATTGCACTGCCGGCCCATTTATCCAGAATTGGGTCCAAAATGACCAAAATTGCACTGCCGGCCCTTTTATCCAGAATTAGGTCCAAAATGACCAAAACCACACTGCCGGCCCTTTTATTCAGAATTGGGTCCAAAATGTCCAAAACCGCACTGCCGGCCCTTTTATTCAGAATTGGGTCCAAAATGACCAAAAACGCACTGCCGGCCCTTTTATTCCAAAATGGGTCCAAAATGACAAAAATTGCACTGCCGGCCCTTTTAGCTGGAAATAAGTCCAAAATGACAAAAATCCCACTGCCGGACCTTTTAGCTTGAAATGGGTCCAAAATGACCAAAATTGCACTGCCGGCCCTTTTATCCCAAAATGGGTCCAAAATGACAAAAATTGCACTGCAGGCCCTTTTAGCTGGAAATAAGTCCAAAATGACAAAAATCACACTGCCGGCCCTTTTAGCCAGAATTAGGTCCAAAATGACCAAAACCGCACTGCCGGCCCTTTTATCCAGAATTGGGTCCAAAATGACCAAAAACGCACTGCCGGCCCTTTTATTCCAAAATGGGTCCAAAATGACAAAAATTGCACTGCCGGCCCTTTTATCCAGAAACAGGCCAAAAATGACCAAAATCGCACTGCCGACCCTTTTAGCCAGAATTGGGTCCAAAATGATCAAAACCGCACTGTCGGCCCTTTTATCCCAAAATGGGTCCAAAATGACAAAAATCACACTGCCGGCCCTTTTAGCTGGAAATGGGTCCAAAATGACAAAAATTGCACTGCCGGCCCTTTTATCCAGAAACAGGTCCAAAATGACCAAAATCGCACTACCGGCCCTTTTATCCCAAAATGGGTCCAAAATGACCAAAATCGCACTGCCAGCCCCTTTATCCCAAAATGGGTCCAAAATGACCAAAATCGCACTGCCGGCCCTTTTAGCCAGAATTAGGTCCAAAATGACCAAAAACGCACTGCTGGCCCTTTTATCCCAAAATGGGTCCAAAATGACAAAAATTGCACTGCCGGCCCTTTTATCCAGAAACCGGTCCAAAATGACCAAAATCGCACTGCCGGCCCTTTTAACCAGAATTAGGTCCAAAATGACCAAAACCGCACTGCCGGCCCTTTTATCCAGAATTGGGTCCAAAATGACCAAAAACGCACTGCCGGCCCTTTTATTCCAAAATGGGTCCAAAATGACAAAAATTGCACTGCCGGCCCTTTTATCCAGAAACAGGCCAAAAATGACCAAAATCGCACTGCCGACCCTTTTAGCCAGAATTGGGTCCAAAATGATCAAAACCGCACTGTCGGCCCTTTTATCCCAAAATGGGTCCAAAATGACAAAAATCACACTGCCGGCCCTTTTAGCTGGAAATGGGTCCAAAATGACAAAAATTGCACTGCCGGCCCTTTTATCCAGAAACAGGTCCAAAATGACCAAAATCGCACTACCGGCCCTTTTATCCCAAAATGGGTCCAAAATGACCAAAATCGCACTGCCGGCCCTTTTAGCCAGAATTAGGTCCAAAATGACCAAAATTGCACTGCCGGCCCTTTTATCCCAAAATGGGTCAAAAATGACAAAAATTGCACTGCCGGCCCTTTTATCCAGAAACAGGTCCAAAATAACCAAAATCCCACTGCCGGCCCTTTTATCCAGAATTGGGTCCAAAATGACCAAAATTGCACTGCCGGCCCTTTTATCCAGCAACAGGTCCAAAATAACCAAAATCCCACTGCCGGCCCTTTTATCCCAAAATTAGGTCCAAAATGACCAAAATCGCACTGCCGACCCTTTTAGCCAGAATTAGGTCCAAAATGACCAAAACCGCACTGCCGGCCCTTTTATTCAGAATTGGGTCCAAAATGTCCAAAACCGCACTGCCGGCCCTTTTATTCAGAATTGGGTCCAAAATGACCAAAAACGCACTGCCGGCCCTTTTATTCCAAAATGGGTCCAAAATGACAAAAATTGCACTGCCGGCCCTTTTATCCAGAAACGGGTCCAAAATGACCAAAATCGCACTGCCGGCCCTTTTAGCCAGAATTAGGTCCAAAATGACCAAAAACGCACTGCTGGCCCTTTTATCCCAAAATGGGTCCAAAATGACAAAAATTGCACTGCCGCCCCTTTTAACCAGAATTAGGTCCAAAATGACCAAAAATGCACTTTTATCCCAAAATGGGTCCAAAATGACAAAAATTGCACTGCCGGCCCTTTTAGCTGGAAATAAGTCCAAAATGACAAAAATCCTACTGCCGGACCTTTTAGCTTGAAATGGGTCCAAAATGACCAAAATTGCACTGCCGGCCCTTTTATCCCAAAATGGGTCCAAAATGACAAAAATTGCACTGCAGGCCCTTTTAGCTGGAAATAAGTCCAAAATGACAAAAATCACACTGCCGGCCCTTTTATCCCAAAATGGGTGCAAAATGACAAAAATTGCACTGCCGGCCCTTTTATCCAGAAACGGGTCCAAAATGACCAAAATCGCACTGCCGGCCCTTTTAGCCAGAATTAGGTCCAAAATGACCAAAAACGCACTGCTGGCCCTTTTATCCAGAATTGGGTCCAAAATGACCAAAATTGCACTGCCGGCCCTTTTATCCCAAAATGGGTCAAAAATGACAAAAATTGCACTGCCGGCCCTTTTATCCAGAAACAGGTCCAAAATGACCAAAATCGCACTACCGGCCCTTTTATCCCAAAATGGGTCCAAAATGACCAAAATCGCACTGCCGGCCCTTTTAGCCAGAATTAGGTCCAAAATGACCAAAATTGCACTGCCGGCCCTTTTATCCCAAAATGGGTCAAAAATGACCAAAATTGCACTGCCGGCCCTTTTATCCAGAAACAGGTCCAAAATAACCAAAATCCCACTGCCGGCCCTTTTATCCAGAATTGGGTCCAAAATGACCAAAATTGCACTGCCGGCCCTTTTATCCAGCAACAGGTCCAAAATAACCAAAATCCCACTGCCGGCCCTTTTATCCCAAAATTAGGTCCAAAATGACCAAAATCGCACTGCCGACCCTTTTAGCCAGAATTAGGTCCAAAATGACCAAAACCGCACTGCCGGCCCTTTTATTCAGAATTGGGTCCAAAATGTCCAAAACCGCACTGCCGGCCCTTTTATTCAGAATTGGGTCCAAAATGACCAAAAACGCACTGCCGGCCCTTTTATTCCAAAATGGGTCCAAAATGACAAAAATTGCACTGCCGGCCCTTTTATCCAGAAACGGGTCCAAAATGACCAAAATCGCACTGCCGGCCCTTTTAGCCAGAATTAGGTCCAAAATGACCAAAAACGCACTGCTGGCCCTTTTATCCCAAAATGGGTCCAAAATGACAAAAATTGCACTTTTTGTCATTTTGGACCCTTTTAACCAGAATTAGGTCCAAAATGACCAAAAATGCACTTTTATCCCAAAATGGGTCCAAAATGACAAAAATTGCACTGCCGGCCCTTTTAGCTGGAAATAAGTCCAAAATGACAAAAATCCTACTGCCGGACCTTTTAGCTTGAAATGGGTCCAAAATGACCAAAATTGCACTGCCGGCCCTTTTATCCCAAAATGGGTCCAAAATGACAAAAATTGCACTGCCGGCCCTTTTAGCTGGAAATAAGTCCAAAATGACAAAAATCCTACTGCCGGACCTTTTAGCTTGAAATGGGTCCAAAATGACAAAAATTGCACTGCAGGCCCTTTTAGCTGGAAATAAGTCCAAAATGACAAAAATCACACTGCCGGCCCTTTTATCCCAAAATGGGTGCAAAATGACAAAAATTGCACTACCGGCCATTTTATCTCGAATTGGGTCCAAAATGACCAAAATCGCACTGCCGGCCCTTTTAGCCAGAATTAGGTCCAAAATGACAAAAATTGCACTGCCGGCCCTTTTATCCAGAAACGGGTCCAAAATGACCAAAATCGCACTGCCGGCCCTTTTAGCCAGAATTAGGTCCAAAATGACCAAAAACGCACTGCTGGCCCTTTTATCCAGAATTGGGTCCAAAATGACCAAAATTGCACTGCCGGCCCTTTTATCCCAAAATAGGCCTAGCTGTTGGGTACATATAAGAGAAAGATATATAAAAGAAAAAGATAGTGGTTGTGAATGCAGAGTTATGTAAAACAGTATCCTAATATGACAGGGACACTGTAATATTTCTGTTAAGATCACTCAGTGGGACCATTCCTCTTTGCATTTTTACAAAGAAGTGTCAATCTTTTGATCCAAAACCCTGAACTAATAATATAAATAAACTAGTAGTATTGTTGCCCTTCCTTTGTCCTCTAGTTAGATGACAATTGATGAGTAAGAACTGTGTCACTGGGGACAGTCACATTATAAATTATGAAAACTGATATGAAACTTAGGACAGTTTTTTTATCTTCTAGAAGCCTCAATGGATACATTGTCCAAAAGCTTTCGAAAAATGTGAAACATCAGAAGGAATACATGTAAAAGCCTTGTGAAAGAAGTTTAAAAAGGTTTTTTGAGGTCCAAGGAAGTTTTGAATTTAAACTGACAATTATTTCACAGATTAGAAGCTTCATATTGGTAAGAGTTCCTCGTAAAGATGGCAAATGTGAATAAACAGTGTACTACAGTGCTTCAATAACCTCTGCTCAACCTGGTTGAACTACAAGAGGAAAATTTGTTTTTTGTTATTCACACCTACAGTATGTTCTACTTCCAACCTTAAAAATAACGTTTTGGTTCTCTTGTATAAGGGCAATTTATCTTGAAGCAGGAGAGTGATCTTTTGGTGACAGAGACACAAGTCTGGTTTTGCTGGTGATAGGCTGTCACATGGGGGATTTTGTAGCAGTGATTGCTTGCCGTTGCCAATTGCTAATGCCAGCGTTTAACAGCAATTTGTAGCTAGCGCAGCTGGGGATTTTTAAAGTGATTTTTCAAAGCTATAGGTCCAATTTGGGCTACATCATTACATTAGCATTCATTGATATGAGCTGCTCTTCATCAGCAATCTGTAGTTAAGTCATAGGGGTGAATAGAGAGTGATTGTTGCTAATGAGCTTGTCGGCGACATGAAATGTTACTAAAATGCAATTGCTGAGCTAGATATCACTATAAGGCTCGGTTCACACTACCGCGACTTGGGATCCGACTTGTCAGACCTCAAGTCGCCCCAAGTCGCTTGACATTAGGAATTACATTATAATCAATGAGAGCCATCTTAATGTATACTACTGAAGTCGCTCCGACTTCAGAAAAGGTTCCTGTACTACTTCAAGGTGACTTCTAGGTGACTTGTACCCATAGAATTCAATGGAAGTCGCCTCCAAGTCAGATCTCCATCTATATTGAAGCGACTTTACAGGAAAATAAATTTGTTTACTCAGGCAAACCCCACCCTCCCAGAGAGCTGATTATTCTGTGATTGGCCACAGCCAAAGTCGCCTGGCCTGGGGGCGACTTGAAGTTGTGTTGTAAATAACTCAAAGTCACGTTGAAGTTGCTTCCAAGTTGCCTTGCTAAGTCGCGCTGTAAGTCGTGTTGCCCCAGTGTGAATGGACTCTAAATGTAGTGAGTTAGCAATTCCATAGAGAATAGCTATGCTTCCTTAGCAAGATATTGACTAAACAATTAGTATTGCTGCTACATATTTCCCAGTGACATCAGCCTTATGGTAATGTCATGGGTTAGGTCAAAGGCTAGGGTTTGTTGAGGTTAGATTTTAGGTAGCTAAAGTTTATTGGCTGAAGCGCTTCACCCTCTCTATTTGTTCTGATGACCATTGTCACCAGACCTGTTAATTTTTACTGAAACAGAAATAGAGGGGCAATATTCTAAAGGGGTACCTATTCCAGTGACCCCAGCTGTCTAAGAGAGGACTTCCTGTACATGGGAAAGATGTCTTCTCACATTGTTGTATCTTAAGACAGAAAATGAAGGGAAATCTCTGCAAAGGGGCACAAACAGAAGACTAAAGAACAACCCAATTGGGGGTTTATCCACTTCCTACTATATACAAAATATAAAGAAAAGGTTTAGGCTTTAGACAGTGGCATAACTATAGCCATAGCACTTTACATGGCCTGAGGGTGGGAATTGGGCCCCAATAGGGAGGCAGTTTTTTGATATCTTTATTCCAGAAGAGCTGACATCGTATGCACATGTTTTTGGGATTATACTGTCACTAATCACAGATCTCCTTTCATCCCCCCTATCTGTGAGAAGATTTATTGCCTTTAAAGCTTCTGGTCATCCTTAACTATAGCCATAGCACTTTACATGGCCTGAGGGTGGGAATTGGGCCCCAATAGGGAGGCAGTTTTTTGATATCTTTATTCCAGAAGAGCTGACATCATATGCACATGTTTTTGGGATTATACTGTCACTAATCACAGATCTCCTTTCATCCCCCCTATCTGTGAGAAGATTTATTGCCTTTAAAGCTTCTGGTCATCCTTGATATTAACCCTGTATGCCTAACAAAATATTCCTGAGCAGGAAAATTTTCTGAAAGCACTGGGCCTGTGTGCAAGATCATAAGCTGGGCACTCCTGCCATAGAAAAAGAAAGTGCTGCGCATGCATTGTGCTAAATATTGGTGGCATCTTATTAGGATGTACAGTTCAAGGGTTAATTGATGCAGGGGTTCAGTAATAAGTGATGTACCATTTAGGGGTCAAAGGTAAGTGATGTAGAGTTCAGGGGTCAGTAGAAAGTGATGCAGAGTTCAGGGATCGGGAGTAAGTAATGCAAAGGTCAGGATGTTTGGACTTTATGGACACTACCAGACTAAATTATATAAAAAATACAAGACTTTTTTTCTGCACAATAAAATCTTAAAACCATGCTCAACTAAAAACAACATCTTAGCATTCTGCACCCTATGTCGATAAAAGTGGTGCCCCAATTTACATACAGTAGTATAATAATAAAAAAAGGGGGTCTGTAACTATTATACTCAGTGGGGACTCCCTTACAGAAAAATGAACTGTGGTTCAATTTTTTTGGTTATATATATGCAATAAGTGATGCAGAATTCAGGGATCAGTAGTAAGTGAAGCATAGTTTAGGGGTCAGTAGTCAGGGACACAGAGTTTGGGGGTCAGAAGACAGGGATGCAGAATTCAGGGGTCAGTAATAAGTGATGAAGAGGTCAGGGGCAGTAGTAAGTGGGCTCAGGGGTCAGTAGTAAGTCACTCTCTATCCCATAGTACAACCACACAGCATCCCTCTACACATCTTTATATCTGGACTCATGGATTATATACTCCAACAAAAATCAATTGACGATTTAAAATGCTGGTGGGCTCTTGAGTAGCTAGCAGGAGAATAAGGCCATGGCAGGCAGGAAATTTTATAACAATGATTAATTACTGTTACAAATTTCTAAAGGTTAAAAGGCAATTCCCTACACTGCTGCTCCTTTCAGACAACTTCTATCTACAACATTGGTCCCTGCTAGTGTACAGACTATGTTGACAGCTCTCCTGCTGCCTTCCCTTGATGTAAACATACTCTTTAAAAAAGATTTAATGTCCTTTAGAAGGTCTGAGGAGAGTTTGCTATAAGCTGTCTCAGATGATACCTCTGATTTTGTTGAGCCAAGAGGTCTCTGTCTCGGTATCTGGTGGTTGGAGCACAGAGGGTAACTGTTTTAGGCTGTTTGAAGAGTCATTAACCACTTCAGCCCCGGACCAATTGGCAGCCAAAGGACCAGGCCCCTTTTTGCGATTCGGCACTGCGTCGCTTTAAACTGACAATTGCGCGGTCGTGCGACGTGGCTCCCAAACAAAATTGGCGTCCTTTTTTTTTCCCACAAATAGAGCTTTCTTTTGGTGGTATTTGATCGCCCCTGCGGTTTTAATTTTTTGCGCTATAAACAAAATAGAGCGACAATTTTGAAAAAAATGCAATATTTTTTACTTTTTGCTATAATAAATATCCCCAAAAAATATATATAAAAAAAAAAATTTTTTCCTCAGTTTAGGCCGATACGTATTCTTCTACATATTTTTGGTAAAAAAAATCGCAATTAGCGATTATTGATTAGTTTGCGCAAAAGTTATAGCGTTTACAAAATAGGGGATAGTTTTATAGCATTTTTATTAATATTTTTCTTTTTATTAGTAATGGCGGCGATCAGCGATTTTTATTGTGACTGCGACATTATGGCGGACACATCGGACATTTTTGACACATTTTTGGGACATTTGTCATTTATACAGAAATCAGTGCTATTTAAATAGCACTGATTCCTATGTAAATGACAGTTGTAGTGAAGGGGTTAACCACTAGGGGGCGGGGAGGAGTCAGTGTGCCGTGTTGTGTTTTTTTTACAGTAGGGGGGCGTGGCTGTACGTCTGACGTCATTGATCGGCGTTCCCGATGACAGGGAACCGCCGATCACTGACAGTCAGTGTAGGAAGCGCGGGGAGAGGTTTGTTTACACAAACCTCTCCCCGCTCTTCAGCTCCGTAACCCGATCGCGGGATACCAGCGGCGATCGGGTCCGCTGGTCCCGCGGCCGTGGTCACGGAGCTCCCGACCGGGTCGCGAGCGCGCCCCCCGGGCAGGCAAATTAAAGGGGACGTACCCGTACGTGCTTTTGCCTGCCCGTGCCATTCTGTAGACGTATATCTAAATGAGGCGGTCGGGAAGCGGTTAAAGCCCTCTGGGGCTTGTTGCACAGGTTTGTCATCAGACAGAGCTTTTTTGGTTGTAAGTCTGCTTTGGAATTTCAAGTCTACTAAGGACTTTATTTTTGATTTCTTGGACTGGTCCATGGCCCAGTTCTGTTCCGAGGGTATTGCAGTATCTCAAGATGAAGAAGTCTAAAAGGGGTCTGCCAGCATTTTCTATTGCTGGAATAGTATGGATGTCCAGGGTGTGCAGAGCTAGTCTAACATGCTGTTATTCAGGTCTGCCACTTGCATGCACCTCTGATTTTTACATATTTTATGTTAAGATAAATCATACAATTGTACCAATTAACATTGCCATGTATCAGAGAGGTTGCTGTGGACCCCCGTCAAAATGTTGCTTTGGTTAACTTTGAATTATAGTTACGCCCCTGATTTCAGATATTCTTTAGGACACAGGTTCCCATAACTCCATGGGGTTGCAAGATTTCAGGTAATGTGAAATAGTAGCTTGTGTCCCTTAGTGACGAGTCATGAGGCATCACTCGGTCAACTGACAATGTGCCTTTAGCAATAATAGTAGGTGGTTGTGCTGCGTAGATAGTAGTCTCATTGTTTAATCAAAAGAAGAAAATAAAAGAATCAATAAATAAGTAAAAAAAGTAACTCATTATCAGAGTAAAAACATCATACTTATAACATCTGACATGATCTAAAATTTCTTCACTCATAAATTCATAAATTAATGTTATTTCGCTCATAAAATTTGATGGATATTTTACTGCTGGAGACCTGAAGATTTCAGAAGAATGTATCATGAATTCATATTCCTACAATTTAGAGTAAATATCAGATGATGAAGAGTTGAAGGAAGATCATATTTATTTGGGGACATATCAAACTTTTAAAACGCAATTTGAAAGCAAGACCTTGGAGAAGCTTTGGTGTGCAGCACTGGATATGTTCTCAAGACTTAGTGGAAAAGCACTGTGTCCTCATTCCATTTGCAACATAGTTGTGTAAATCTGAATTCAGTTCTCTTTTGTCAAGACAAAATCGAAAAATCGATTGAATCTAGAGGCAAGCCTGAGGATCGCAGTCAGAAATAACTTTTCATTTTTTTTTTTTTACAAAATCATGAATAAGAAGCAGTTAGAAGCGGGAGCAAAAAAGTCACGAATTTCTATGTTCATAAGTGGGATTGATTTTACTTTTACATTTTTTTCTGAATAATATACAGTTCCTCAAATTAAAAGTGCATTTTATAAATTCAAATCTTATTTTTTAAGTTCAATTTGTTAACCTACACATTGTATGTGGTTCAATTTATGGATCACAAATTATAAATGAGACTTCTCCATCCTCAAATATGATGTAACTTTTTTAGTGGGAGGGGACATTAACCAAACCTTTCCTGGGGGTGTGGGGCATAGAAAAGGTTTGGAATCACTGCTTTGTGGTCTATTTATCATAGTTTTCATCTAAGTTTACACAATATTCATGCTTTTTTTCTAATTGAATCCTATATGGAAAACTGTAGAAATATTGGGTGAATGTTGTCTGAACCTTGGGTAACAATATTGATAAAGATATTCCTATTTGTTAATATCAGGTTTTATGCCGCGTACACACGACCGGACTTTCCGGCAGACTAGGTCCGACGGAATTAGTCCGTCGGACAATCCGATCGTGTCTGGGCTAATCCGATAGTTTTTTGATATAAAAATCAGACAGACCTGGAAATAGAACATGTTTCAAATCTCTCCGATGGACTAAGTTCCTATCAGGAAAACCGTTCGTCTGTATGCTGGTCCGATGGACCAAATACAACGCAAGGGAAGCTATTGGCTATTGAACTTCCCTTTTTAGTCCCGTTTACGTCATCACGTTCAAAACTAAAGGACTTTCGAACAGACTTAAGCCCCATACACACGGTCGGATTTTTGCATGGATTCTGTCCGATCGGACAATGTTGTTGAAAAATCAGACCGTGTGTATGCACCATCGGACAGTGTACGTCAGATTGTCCGACGGACAAAGTCCTATCTCCTGCTGGATAGATTTTGCGACAACACGGTCCGATCACACCAAATCCGATCGTGTGTACGGTTGTCCGACCGGACAAAGTGCTACGCATGCTCAGATCACATTACAAGACCAAAGCTATTGGCTACTAGCCTCTACGTAGTCCCGTCGTAGGCAACAAACGTCACCACGTTCAGAATGATCGGATTTTCCGACAACTTTGTCCGACCGTGTGTACGCAAAACCAACATCAGACAAAGTATGACGGACATGGTCTGACGGACCTGGTCCTCGGATAATCCGACCGTGTGTATGGGGCTTTAGTCCGTTCGTGTGTGGCCAAGTCCATTCGTTTGGAAAGTCCGTCGGAACTCTGCCGAAAGTCTGTCGGGAAGACAATCGGACCTTTTCTGACGGAAAGTCTGGTCGTGTGTACGTGGCATTAGGGTAAATTTTAACTTTTACGTTAAGGGGTTAAGGTGATGTTAAAGGTTAAGTATCAGGCCCAAGTTAAGGGTAAACTGTCAAGGGTTAATTTATATTAAGTTCGATGGTTTGTGTTTGGCAAAGACTTAGTTTTAACCTAAAAGGTACAGTTAATTTTAAAGTGGTTGTAAAGGCTGAAGGTTTTTTTTACCTTCATGCATTCTATGCATGAAGGTAAAAAACCTTAAGCGTGCAGCTCCCCCCTCAGCCCCCCCTAATACTTACATAAGCCCGATCTTGATCCAGCGATGTGCACAGGACCGAAGGCTCTTCCGGGTCTCTCCCTAATGATTGGCTGAGATGCAGCAGCAAAAGCCATTGGCTCCCGCTGCTATCAATCACAGCCAGTGAGGTAGAAACAGGGGACAGGGCTGAGCCTTGCTCTCTGTGTCTTATGAATGCAGAGAGCCGGCTTTGGAGTGAGCATGAACGAGTGCCCCCACAGCAAGCGACTTACTATGGGGGTACTCGGCAAAAGGGAAGGGCCCAGATCGCCAGTGGGGGACCCGAGAAAAGGAGGATCGGGGCTACTCTGTGCAAAACCACTGCACAGAGAAGGTAAGTATGACAAGTTTGTTAAACTTTTTAAATAAAAATGTTTCCTTTACATACACTTTAAGGTTAAAAGCAAGGGGTGGGTGTTAAATGCTTTAAAAGCCAAAAGAACCATGTCAAGAAATACAATAAAAAAAATCCGAAATTTTCTGCAACACTTCACCTATATTGATCCTTTATGCAAAAGACATCACAGACAGTGCAGGGTACAGTAAAAGTTGACGCGTTTCGTGTTGTGATTAGCACTTACTCATAACCATAGAAGGTTATGAGTAAGCGCTAATCACTGCATTTTTAGTATACCCCGCGCTGTCTGTGATGTCTTTTGCATGAATGATCAATAAAGGTGACAAGTTGCAGCAAATTCTGGATTTCTTTTAAATTGTGTATCTTCAAATGAGCTGCGCTAGCACCTTCACCTAAACCCTGGCTATGCTGTGGATGGATGGCTAATGTGCTCACTTGGAGTGGCTTTCTCTTCAGTGGTGGTTGTCCATGTCAAGATATACTGTACCTGCGCTGGAATCTCCACACCTAAAACAACATACCATGGACAACTGTTGCCTGCACAGTCTTTTCTCTCCATTTCCTGCTCTCATACTTGCATTATTTAAAGAAGCATGGGTGTGGAAAGGTGGGAAAGTACCACCCTTGTACACATAGCCAAATAATCATTCTATCCTTATCCCAGGACACAGTGGGGATTCACAACTATCACCAAGAAGGAGAAATGATACAACATGTAATTAATGCCTGTGACAATCATTTGTATGTCATTGTTCAAAAGAAACAAAAGGGAGAACTTACAAACACTAAAAGTGGTTAAAAACCCTTGCATATACAGACCGAAGTGACCAGCCTTAGGTTATAAACAGGGATGAAACAAAGATTCTTACATAAGTTGTACCTGTTTATCTGCAGGAATCCTGTAGAACACAGGTGTCAAACACAAGGCCCACAGGCCCTCCAGGCCATTTCATGTGGCCCTCACACCTCCAGCCCTCCTCTGGTCCTCCTCCAGGCCCTTGATTTCTGCTTTCAAGCAATGCATCCAGCTTCTTCCCAGCAGCAGCATAAGGAAAGGGGGTGCACTGTGATGTAAGGGAGAGTGGGGGACTCAACTTCTGATGGTGGGGTGGCTCTTGACATCTAATGTAAGAGGAGGGGATGCACTGGACATCTAATCAAACCCCTGCTGTAGTTGGTTCTAAAAACACACAGATTAAAGGATTAATTCTCCGCTCCAGCAGCAGGGGGTGGGGATCTCAAGTTACACACTGTGAGCACAGATCTGAGAAGAGCTGCAGAGAGAAATGACACCCAGTGCTTTGAATAAAGGCAAGTACACACCCCAGAAGGATGTTCTTTGTACATATTTCATGTTAGAGGCTTAAAACCACTTTAACCAATAAGTTTTGATCCTTTCAATAAAACCAGTAATACTCATATGCAATTTTACATTTGAGAAGCAGTAATACAGTATTTATATATTAGCCAAAAACTGTTGGTAAAATGCCAGTTAAATTCCAGCATACAGAATGAAAGAATCAATGTGAATGGCAGCTGCAGGCAACACAGACACTCTTTTTAGACACATTTAATATGAGAGGCCCCTTGAAATGAAATAAATTACAAAGGCAATTATGGATCTACTTGTACAATATAAAAGCAAATTGGAGAGAAGTCATATGTGAGTTCCATGATCTGTATAACACACAGAGACTGTTTTCCTGGAGAAGACTGAACTCCTCTTTGAATTCTAATTTCCTTATATTTAGTGCACTAAAGAGTTTGTGCTATTAAGGAGAGTGATGAGAGATCAAGCAAGTCAATTAACTACTGATATAGATAAATGGGCTAAATTTACCTGTTGTACTGTCACCAACGGGCAGCAATAGAGAGGTGCATGAATTTGTAAGGAGTGTAGAGCCTTAGACAACTTTAATGCAAATAGAGGATGAGCTTTGGGTTCAAACTAAACCCATGTTCGGGAGTTCAGTGAAAGGCCGAACTTAATAGGTTTTCAGCAAGTGGGAAGAAAATCATTTATTGGTGGTATTACTGCCACTGCTAAATATAACAGCTTCCTCCTCAGACCTGTAGTTATGGAGCCAGCAGCATCCTGGCAGTCGGTGAGTCATCCGCGCCCAGACGCCCATTCAGCTGCCATTTGGGGATTTACATTGATTGATTCTAAGGGTGCCCAAAAAAACTACAATCTGATTGTGCAATCCTTGAACAATCTCATTAAAATGTTAAAAAAAAACTATACAATCCAATCAATTTCTAGCAAACTGCACAGGTAGTTGTTGGTAGATCTAAAAAAGATTGTACAATTAGAGTGAATAGTGTTAGGCTGGATTCACATCTATGCATTTTTTGTGCTTTTTTTTTTTTGCATTTTGCAGATTTGCCCTGCAGTCCATTTAACATGGTTTCTTATGGAACACGTTCTGTAGTGAAAATCTACATAATGCTAAAAACACTAAAAAGGCATAGGTGTGAATCCAGCCTTAAGGAGGAGCATCTGCCATGTGATCTGCAGAACTGGCTTCCATTATCATACTAATTAGCAGATTCTTCTTTGGTTTTCTTACTACTAGTCAACCAACATTAGAATTCTTCTATAGCCCATGGGCAGAGCATTTGACCATAAATGTCTGCTCGCGGGAAATGCTTCGTCGAATCTTCATGTTGAATCTTTTCTCTCTATGTCGAATAATCTTGGACTAATAGAGTTAGGTTAGGCACATTCAACCTTTTTTGCTATTGTCTCTATAATGTTGAATCTTTTCTCTCTATGTCAAATCTTTTCTCTCTATGTAGAATAATCTTGAACTAATAGAGCTAAGGTTAGGCACATTCAACTACAGGTTCGATGGACACAGATTGTCTCTATAATGTCAAATCTTTTCTCTCTATGTCAAATCTTTTTCTCTCTATGTCAAATCTTTTCTCTCTATATAGAATAATCTTGAACTAATAGAGCTAAGGTTAGGCACATTTGACCACATGTTCGATGGACACAGATCGCTATTGTCAGCGTCATGTCTAATATCCTATCTAGATCGAACTGTTGCAACGAAAACGAAAATAAAGCATTTGTTTATCTCGGATCTTCCGGTTTTCGGATTGTGCACGTTCGTTATCGTTTGTTAGAACGATAACGAAAATACCCGAAATTCGGACGAAAATGCATTCAGACAAAAACGAATGCACATGTCTATTGTTCAGTTAGAGTATGGATCTACATTAATGCTTAAAGGCTTCAAACAGTCCACTTTAATGTCTAAGGTTATTTTATTTTTTTAGTTAGCACAAGGGACAATATTTACTGTGAATGTAAAGTGTCTGCTGTGCTGGTTACGGCTCTCCTAGTTTAAATCAGTGCTCGGGACCCCCCCCCCCCTCCCCCATATTCCAGCAGTGGTAATCTTTCAGTTCTGTGGGGGTGAAATCCAGAAAGGAAAAGCTCTCTATGATCAGTGAACCTTTCAGTCATCCATCCGTTCTCCATTCATAAACCACTTTTCATTGCTGGAAGCCATAGTACAGCTTCTATGAATAGAGGATGACAATGACAGGTCCAGAAGCTATATTAACCCCTACAGTACTGGAATATTATTGCTGCTGGGCTATGGAGGTGGGGACAGTGGACTTAAGATTCCAACTAAGAGAGCAGCTACCAGCATAAGGGGGACTTCTCATTAAATGTAAGTACAGTTATTAAAATAATAAATAAACTTAGGCTCTAACAATTCAAACATTACTTTTGTGATCCTACCAAAATGCTTCATAAAGGCAAGTCAGAGGAAAAGAACGAACACCCATGTACACTCATCTATAGTATGTCTGCTCTGAACTTACTGAAGGATGACTTCTCATGTGTATGTAGATGTGCATACCCCTATAATGGGCAGCTCTACATCTCTAACAACTTACAGTGTCAAATCATTATATATCTATTCTTGTATCAAATCACAACGTGCATGTCAGCGTATAAAAAAATAAAATAAAAATTTAATAAAAAATAGGAAACATTTTAAAGTCCTGTACTTCTCACAATTCCATCTCCACTTCACATGAATACCACAAATTTTACTAAGACAAGAACTCACCATGATTGTGATCTCACACATTTAGTCATAATGACTTTATCAGAGGATGGGGGAAGCTGTGTCCTAATACTGCAATATAGCTTATTCCATCCCTGTCTCCGTGACAACCAATTACACTACTTTTTTTTAACAAAACAATCATATTAATTATACTTGATTTAAAAATAGAAAACTACTTTTACTACTGTTTGCACTTTATTATCCTTATATTTATTTGTACCTTAAGTTTTTATCTTGCGCCCCCATAATTAGAATGTTTACAATTTTATCAAAATAGCAAAACAGGGGACATCATGATCAATGCTAATTATTTATTATAATATTAAATTGATCATTAAATGCATTACTCCACCCTTAATTGTAATAATTTTTAATATGCAAACATTTACAATGGATTATCCTAATACTAGAATCATAAAATGCCATAACATATATATGTCCAAAACCACCTATAAAAAGTGTAATTTTATTAATTTAGAATATATTTGGCATCTTTAGCTTTTATATATTTATTTCTACTGCTCTTTTGATAGATTGATGTATCTGTACCCTTTAATAGGTACTGTATAATACAAGAAAAAAATATGAAAAAATATGAAAAAAATACTAAGACGGTTTCCAAAAAAATCTTAATCCACCTGTCCAGCTAATCCACCCTAATACAACAAAATACATATATTTCTCTACCCCTACCTGTAATATTTAAACTATGTCCTTAAAGTGTAATGGGGGAAGGAGATAAAATCCTAAGTGCTTTATTTCAAATCTTTTTAGAATTCTGTTTGCTTATTAGGTTTGGGTTTGTGTATTCCTAGTGCAGAATTAAAAAAAAAATATATTATATACTTATCACTTAGGTTAATGGCTGCACCTGCACATTACAGCCCCCAGACTTCTATAGGGCTATCTTATTCCATCTCCCTTTTGTCTCCAGCCTCTGTACACAGCCCAATAGAGGTGAGACTTGTGGCGCTGGATGTAAACAATCACCAGAGGCCATAGCCATCCAACTGAACTTAGGTTAGGGCAAAAGGGCAAAAGGGCAAAAAAGATAAATGTCCTTTGCCATAAAGATCAGGAACATGAGGATAGTACCTCAAACTAGCAGAAGGAAAGTAAGAGTAATAATAAAATGCATTATTTTAGCAAAAGAGAGATGGATATATGGAATAGACTTCCAGCAGAGATAGTGAGCCAATCAACAGTAAGTGTAAGCTCATTTTCAGCAACATTTTCCAAAGAGCCCCCTATGCAATCCCCTATCCCCTTAATAGAACATACCAGCACTCCTTTTTCAAAAACTGCCCCTGCTCCCATTACACATGTAGCTGTGTACCCTCTCGACAAAAATACTGGCCCCCTCGACCCCCCCCCCCCCGCATCTTGCAGTTTGCAGGAAGGGCTGGATGCCACAATTGTGCACCTCCTATGGCATTTGTGGGCTGGTCAAACTGCACAACTAACCACAACCACAACTAACCACTGCAGCTAAAAAAGGGGAGAGAGGAACCTGTTTAAATATTTAGGGAACCTGTTTAAATACTCAGAAGAGGGACAAGCTCTCAGAGAACCCCAACAGAACATGACTACATAACCCTCTCACCGCCAGGCAGAGATTATATTATGATTTAAACTGACTACATATGCAAGGTAGACTTGGGGACTCAGACCTGTCAGCGCAAACCAAGGAAAGCTGATTACCGGCACTTCCTGGTTCACGCTCTGGTTCACGCTCTTTACCATGATCGGAGATGCAGTGTGTCAAAGTGAAACACCACACCACTGATCGCTGCGCTGGAGGCCCCCACGGGTGCGTGCGGCTTATTATCCTGCTGGGCGTCATATGACGCCCAGTCAGGATAACTGAACCACTTCCTGGCCATCATTCTGCTATGGGACAGGCGGGAAGTGGTTAAGCACTGTGCAAACTAAGAGCAGGCTCACCTGGTTGACTGGGAGTTTTGATGTGTTGCTGTACCTTTAACCACTTGGGCTCTCACACCTGTTTACCCCTATTCCAGACCCTATATAATAACATTTCTACTATGTGCCTGTTCGTGAGTCTTTAACTTTGTAATTACTTATAATAAAAAATTGATACATATATTGTTTTTTGGGAGACAAATTGGGCTTTGTTCCGACCCTAAAGTCCTCTGAATATATTTTTTAAATTTATTTGCATTTTAAGGTGGAAAAGAGTAAAAATCTGAAAAAAATATGTATATTTCAATTTGATCAGTAATATTTTGAATACAAGTGCCATTACTGTGGGGAAAACATACCTTTTATTCTACTGCTTGTTCTATTTACTGCAACATTAAAATACAATTTCTGGTACAAAGCAAGTTATTTACAAAATAAATAAAGTTTTTTTTTTGCATAAATTACTGATTTAAAATAAAAGTGGGGCAGTGGTCGGTGTCAGTGGAAGGTGTCAGTGGGGCAGTGGACGGTGTCAGTGGGGAAGTGGTCGGTGTCAGTGGGGCAGTGGTCGGTGTCAGTGGGGCAGTGGTCGGTGTCAGTGGGTCAGTGGTCGGTGTCAGTGGGGCAGTGGATGGTGTCAGTGGGGCAGTGGTCGGTGTCAGTGGGGCAGTGGTCGGTGTCAGTGGGTCAGTGGTCGGTGTCAGTGGGGCAGTGGATGGTGTCAGTGGGGCAGTGGATGGTGTCAGTGGGGCAGTGGAGGGTGTCAGTGGGGCAGTGAACGGTGTCAGTGGGGCAGTGGAGGGTGTCAGTGGGGCAGTGGTCAGTGTCAGTGGGTCAGTGGTCGGTGTCATTGGGGCAGTGAACGGTGTCATTGTCAGTTGGGCAGTGGACGGTGGCAGTGGTCAGTGTCAGTGGGGCAGTGGTCGGTGTCAGTGGCAGTGGACGGTGTCAGTGGGTCAGTGGGGCAGTGGTCGGTGTCAGTGGCGCAGTGGTCGTGTCAGTGGGGCAGTGGTCGTGTCAGTGGGGCAGTGGTCGGTGTCAGTGGGGCAGTGGACAGTGTCAGTGGGGCAGTGGAGGGTGTCAGTGGGGCAGTGAACGGTGTCAGTGTTAGTTGGGCAGTGGACGGTGTCAGTGGGTCAGTGGGGCAGTGGTCGGTGTCAGTGGCAGTGGACGTGTCAGTGGGGCAGTGGTCAGTGTCAGTGGATGGTGTCAGTGGACGGTGTCAGTGGGGTAGTGGTCGGTGTCAGTGGGGCAGTGGAGAGTGTCAGTGGGGCAGCGGAGGGTGTCAGTGGGGCAGTGAATGGTGTCAGTGGGGCAGTGGACGGTGTCAGTGGGGCAGTGGACAGTGTCAGTGGGGCAGTGGACGGTGTCAGTGGGTCAGTGGTCGGTGTCAGTGGGTCAGTGGTCGGTGTCAGTGGGGCAGTGGACGGTGTCATTGGGGCAGTGAACGGTGTCAGTGTCAGTTGGGCAGTGGACGGTGGCAGTGGTCAGTGTCAGTGGGACAGTGGTCGGTGTCAGTGGCAGTGGACAGTGTCAGTGGGTCAGTGGGGCAGTGGTCGGTGTCAGTGGCGCAGTGGTCGTGTCAGTGGGGCAGTGGTCATGTCAGTGGGGCAGTGGTCGGTGTCAGTGGGGTAGTGGACAGTGTCAGTGGGGCAGTGGAGGGTGTCAGTGGGGAAGTGAACTGTGTCAGTGGGTCAGTGGACGGTGTCAGTGGGGCAGTGAACGGTGTCAGTGTTAGTTGGGCAGTGGACAGTGTCAGTGGGTCAGTGGGGCAGTGGTCAGTGTCAGTGGCAGTGGACGGTGTCAGTGGGGCAGTGGTCAGTGTCAGTGGACGGTGTCAGTGGACGGTGTCAGTGGGGTAGTGGTCGGTGTCAGTGGGGCAGTGGAGAGTGTCAGTGGGGCAGTGGAGGGTGTCAGTGGGGCAGTGAATGGTGTCAGTGGGGCAGTGGACGGTGTCAGTGGGGCAGTAAACAGTGTCAGTGGGGCAGTAAACAGTGTCAGTGGGGCAGTGGACAGTGTCAGTGGGGCAGTGAATGGTGTCAGTGGGGCAGTGAACTGTGTCAGTGGGTCAGTGGTCGGTGTCAGTGGGGCAGAGGATGGTGTCAGTGGGGCAGTGAACGGTGTCAGTGTCAGTTGGGCAGTGGACGGTGTCAGTGGGGCAGTGGTTGGTGTCAGTGGGGCAGTGGTCGGTGTCAGTGGACGGTGTCAGTGGGGCAGTGGGGCAGTGGTCGGTGGCAGTGGACGGTGTCAGTGGGGCAGTGGTCGGTGTCAGTGGGGCAGTGGTCGGTGTCAGTGGGGCAGTGGTCGGTGTAAGTGGCAGTGGTCAGTGGCAGTGGACGGTGTCAGTGGGGTAGTGGTCGGTGTCAGTGGGGCAGTGAACGGTGTCAGTGGGGCAGTGGTCATGTCAGTGGCAGTGGACGGTGTCAGTGGGGCAGTGGACGGTGTCAGTAGGGCAGTGAACGGTGTCAGTGGGGCAATGAACGGTGTCAGTGAGGCAGTGGTCGGTGTCAGTGGGGCAGTGGACGGTGTCAGTGGGGCAGTGGACTGTGTCTGTGGGGCAGTGGTCAGTGGCAGTGGACGGTGTAAGTGGGGCAGTGGGCGGTGTCAGTGGGGCAGTGGACGGTGTCAGTGGGACAGTGGATGATGTCAGTGGGACAGTGAACTGTGTCAGTGGGTCAGTGGTCGGTGTCAGTGGGGCAGTGGACGGTGTCAATGGGGCAGTGGATGATGTCAGTGGGGCAGTGGATGATGTCAGTGGGGCAGTGAACTGTGTCAGTGGATGGTGTCAGTGGGTCAGTGGTCGGTGTCAGTGGGGCAGTGGTTCGTGTCAGTGGGGCAGTGGTCGGTGTCAGTGGCAGTGGACGGTGTCAGTGGGGCAGTGGTCAGTGTCAGTGGGGCAGTGAACGGTGTTAGTGGGGCAGTGAACGGTGTCAGTGGGGCAGTGGATTGTGTCAGTGGCAGTGGGGCAATGGTCGGTGTCAGTGGCAGTGGTTGGTGGCAGTGGTCGGTGTCAGTGGGGCAGTGGTCGTGTCAGTGGCAGTGGACGGTGTCAGTGGGTCAGTGGGGCAGTGGTTGGTGTCAGTGGCGCAGTGGTCGTGTCAGTGGGGCAGTGGTCGTGTCAGTGGGGCAGTGATCGGTGTCAGTGGGGCAGTGATCGGTGTCAGTGGGCAGTGGACAGTGTCAGTGGGGCAGTGGAGGGTGTCAGTGGGGCAGTGAACTGTGTCAGTGGGACAGTGGTCGGTGTCAGTGGGGCAGTGGACGGTGTCAGTGTCAGTTGGGCAGTGGACGGTGTCAGTGGGGGCAGTGGGGCAGTGGTGGGTGTCAGTGGCAGTGGACGGTGGCAGTGGTCAGTGGCAGTGGACGGTGTCAGTGGACGGTGTCAGTGGGGTAGTGGTCGGTGTCAGTGTTGCAGTGGAGAGTGTCAGTGGGGCAGTGGAGGGTGTCAGTGGGGCAGTGAATGGTGTCAGTGGGGCAGTGGACGTTGTCAGTGGGGCAGTAAACAGTGTCAGTGGGGCAGTAAACAGTGTCAGTGGGGCAGTGGACAGTGTCAGTGGGGCAGTGGATGGTGTCAGTGGGGCAGTGAACTGTGTCAGTGGTCGGTGTCAGTGGGGAAGTGGATGGTGTCAGTGGGGCAGTGAACGGTGTCAGTGTCAGTTGGGCAGTGGACGGTGTCAGTGGGGCAGTGGGGCAGTGGTTGGTGTCAGTGGGGCAGTGGTCGGTGTCAGTGGACGGTGTCAGTGGGGCAGTGGTTGTGTCAGTGGCAGTGGACGGTGTCAGTGGGGCAGTGGGCGGTGTCAGTGGGGCAGTGGACGGTGTCAGTGGGGCAGTGGACGGTGTCAGTGGGGCAATGGACGGTGTCAGTGGGGCAGTGGTCGCTGTCAGTGGGGTAGTGGTCGTTGTCAGTGGGGCAGTGGTCGTGTCAGTGGCAGTGGTCAGTGTCAGCGGCAGTGGACAGTGTCATTGGGGTAGTGGTCGGTGTCAGTGGGGCAGTGAACGGTGTCAGTGGGGCAGTGGTCATGTCAGTGGCAGTGGACGGTGTCAGTGGGGCAGTGGACGGTGTCAGTGGGGCAGTGAACGGTGTCAGTGGGGCAATGAACGGTGTCAGTGAGGCAGTGGTCGGTGTCAGTGGGGCAGTAGACGGTGTCAGTGGGGCAGTGGACTGTGTCAGTGGGGCAGTGGTCAGTGGCAGTGGACGGTGTCAGTGGGGCAGTGGGCGGTGTCAGTGGGGCAGTGGACGGTGTCAGTGGGACAGTGGATGATGTCAGTGGGGCAGTGGACGGTGTCAGTGGGGCAGTGGACGTTGTCAGTGGGGCAGTGGTTGGTGTCAGTGGGGCAGTGGTCAGTGTCAGTGGCAGTGGCAGTGGACGGTGTCAGTGGGGTAGTGGTCGGTGTCAGTGGGGGCAGTGAACGGTGTCAGTGGGGCAGTGGTCATGTCAGTGGCAGTGGACGGTGTCAGTGGGGCAGTGGACGGTGTCAGTGGGGCAGTGAACGGTGTCAGTGGGGCAATGAACGGTGTCAGTGAGGCAGTGGTCGGTGTCAGTGGGGCAGTGGAAGGTGTCAGTGGGGCAGTGGACTGTGTCAGTGGGGCAGTGGTCAGTTGCAGTGGACGGTGTCAGTGGGGGCAGTGGGCGGTGTCAGTGGGGCAGTGGACCGTGTCAGTGGGACAGTGGATGATGTCAGTGGGACAGTGAACTGTGTCAGTGGGTCAGTGGTCGGTGTCAGTGGCAGTGGATGATGTCAGTGGGGTAGTGAACTGTGTCAGTGGGGCAGTGGATGGTGTCAGTGTGTCAGTGGTCGGTGTCAGTGGGGCAGTGGTTGGTGTCAGTGGGGCAGTGGTCGGTGTAAGTGGGGCAGTGGTCGGTGTCAGTGGGGCAGTGAACGGTGTTAGTGGGGCAGTGAACGGTGTCAGTGGGGCAGTGGATTGTGTCAGTGGCAGTGGGGCAGTGGTCGTGTCAGTGGTTGGTGTCAGTGGGGCAGTGAACGGTGTCAGTGGGGCAGTGAACGGTGTCAGTGTCAGTGGGCAGTGGATGGTGTCAGTGGGGCAGTGGTCGCTGTCAGTGCCAGTGGACATTGTCAGTGGGGCAGTAAATGGTGTCAGTGGTCGGTGTCAGTGGGGCAGTGGTCGGTGTCAGTGGCAGTGGACGGTGTCAGTGGAGCAGTGGACGGTGTCAGTGGGGCAGTGGACGGTGTCAATGGGGCAGATGATGGTGTCAGTGGGGCAGTGAATGGTGTCAGTTGGGCAGTGGACGGTGTCAGTGGGGCAGTGGTTGGTGTCAGTGGGGCAGTGGTCGGTGTCAGTGGATGGTGTCAGTGGGTCAGTGGGGCAGTGGTCGGTGTCAGTGGCAGTGGACGGTGTCAGTGGGGCAGTGGACGGTGTCAGTGGGGCAGTGGACGGTGTCAGTGGGGCAGTGGACAGTGTCAGTGGGGCAGTGGACGGTGTCAGTGGGGCAGTGGACGGTGTCAATGGGGCAGTGGATGATGTCAGTGGGGCAGTGAACTGTGTCAGGGGGGCAGTGGATGGTGTCAGTGGGTCAGTGGTCGGTGTCAGTGGGGCAGTGGTCGGTGTCAGTGGCAGTGGACGGTGTCAGTGGGGCAGTGGTCAGGGGTCTAAACAGAAACCCCTGACATCGCCCATTTGAGATAGAATAAGGGACAGAGGACACAGATTCCCCAGTCCCTTTCTCTGCATTGAAATTGAATGGACAGGAGACAGCGGCTCCTCTCCATTCATACACTGAAGCAGAGTAACACGCAGGTTACTCTGCTCCCTTATCACAGGACACATACCGGCCCCTTTCTCCGCTATCCATCCTGACAGATCCCCGCCCCCCCTTTGTAGCCTGTGGCTGCAGGGGACAAGGGGGGCGGAGGAGAAAGACACTGCGGGGGATGCTGTGGACACACAGAGAGGGACGAGGGGTGGCAGATGAGGAAGACACAGGGGGGGATGTGGACACACGGAGAGGGACAAGGGGGGCAGAGGAGGAAGACACGGGGGGATGTGGACACACGGAGAGGGACGAGGGGGGGTGGAGGAGGAAGACACAGGGGGATGTGGACACACAGAGAGGGAGGGGGGCGGAGGGATTTTTGTCATTTTGGACCCATTTTGGGATAAAAGGGCCGGCAGTGCATTTTGGTCATTTTGGACCCATTTCTGGATAAAAGGGCCGGCAGTGCCATTTTTGGTCATTTTGGACCCTGTTTCATGGATAAAAGGGCCGGCAGTGCGTTTTTGGTCATTTTTGACCCTAATTTCTGGATAAAAGGGCCGGCAGTGCAATTTTGGTCATTTTGGACCCATTTTGGGATAAAAGGGCCGGCAGTGCGATTTGGTCATTTTGGACCTGTTTCTGGATAAAAGGGCCGGCAGTGCGGTTTTGGTCATTTTGGACCCGTTTCTGGATAAAAGGGCCGGCAGTGCGATTTTTGTCATTTTGGACCCAATTTGGGCTAAAAGGGCCGGCAGTGCGATTTTGGTCATTTTGGACCCAATTCTGGATAAAAGGGCCGGCAGTGCGATTTTGGTCATTTTGGACCAGTTTCTGGATAAAAGGGCCGGCAGTGCAATTTTTGTCATTTTGGACCCATTTTGGGATAAAAGGGCCGGCAGTGCGATTTTGGTCATTTTGGACCTAATTCTGGCTAAAAGGGCCGGCAGTGCGATTTTGGTCATTTTGGACCCATTTTTGGATAAAAGGGCCGGCAGTGCAATTTTTGTCATTTTGGACCCAATTCTGGATAAAAGGGCCGGCAGTGCGGTTTTGGTCATTTTGGACCTGTTTCTGGATAAAAGGGCCGGCAGTGCGATTTTGGTCATTTTGGACCCATTTCTGGATAAAAGGGCCGGCAGTGCAATTTTTGTCATTTTGGACCCATTTTGGGATAAAAGGGCCGGCAGTGAGATTTTGGTCATTTTGGACCTGTTTCTGGATAAAAGGGCCGGCAGTGCGGTTTTGGTCATTTTGGACCCGTTTCTGGATAAAAGGGCCGGCAGTGCGATTTTGGTCATTTTGGACCCGTTTCTGGATAAAAGGGCCGGCAGTGCGATTTTGGTCATTTTGGACCCAATTCTGGATAAAAGGGCCGGCAGTGCAATTTTGGTCATTTTGGACCTAATTCTGGCTAAAAGGGCCGGCAGTGCGATTTTGGTCATTTTGGACCCTATTCTGGATAAAAGGGCCGGCAGTGCAATTTTTGTCATTTTGGACCCATTTCTGGATAAAAGGGCCGGCAGTGCGATTTTGGTCATTTTGGACCTATTTCTGGATAAAAGGGCCGGCAGTGCGATTTTGGTCATTTTGGACCCGTTTCTGGATAAAAGGGCCGGCAGTGCAATTTTTGTCATTTTGGACCCATTTTGGGATAAAAGGGCCGGCAGTGCGTTTTTGGTCATTTTTGGCCTGTTTCTGGCTAAAAGGGCCGGCAGTGCGGTTTTGGTCATTTTGGACCCGTTTCTGGATAAAAGGGCCGGCAGTGCAATTTTTGTCATTTTGGACCCATTTTGGGATAAAAGGGCCGGCAGTGCAATTTTTGTCATTTTGGACCCATTTTTGGATAAAAGGGCCGGCAGTGCGGTTTTGGTCATTTTGGACCCATTTTTTTTTTGGACCCATTTCTGGATAAAAGGGCCGGCAGTGCGATTTTTGTCATTTTGGACCCATTTCTGGATAAAAGGGCCGGCAGTGCGATTTTGGTCATTTTGGACCCTTTTCTGGATAAAAGGGCCGGCAGTGCGATTTTGGTCATTTTGGACCCGTTTCTGGCTAAAAGGGCCGGCAGTGCGATTTTGGTCATTTTGGACCCAATTCTGGATAAAAGGGCCGGCAGTGCAATTTTGGTCATTTTGGACCTAATTCTGGATAAAAGGGCCGGCAGTGCAATTTTTGTCATTTTGGACCCGTTTCTGGATAAAAGGGCCGGCAGTGCAATTTTGGTCATTTTGGACCTATTTCTGGATAAAAGGGCCGGCAGTGCGATTTTGGTCATTTTGGACCCTTTCTGGATAAAAGGGCCGGCAGTGCAATTTTTGTCATTTTGGACCCATTTTGGGATAAAAGGGCCGGCAGTGCGTTTTTGGTCATTTTGGACCTAATTCTGGCTAAAAGGGCCGGCAGTGCGATTTTGGTCATTTTGGACCCGTTTCTGGATAAAAGGGCCGGCAGTGCAATTTTGGTCATTTTGGACCCTATTTCTGGATAAAAGGGCCGGCAGTGCGATTTTGGTCATTTTGGACCCAATTCTGGATAAAAGGGCCGGCAGTGCAATTTTTGTCATTTTGGACCTAATTCTGGCTAAAAGGGCCGGCAGTGCGATTTTGGTCATTTTGGACCCAATTCTGGATAAAAGGGCCGGCAGTGCAATTTTTGTCATTTTGGACCCATTTTGGGATAAAAGGGCCGGCAGTGCGATTTTGGTCATTTTGGACCCATTTCTGGATAAAAGGGCCGGCAGTGCAATTTTGGTCATTTTGGACCCATTTCTGGATAAAAGGGCCGGCAGTGCGATTTTGGTCATTTTGGACCCATTTCTGGATAAAAGGGCCGGCAGTGCAATTTTTGTCATTTTGGACCCATTTTGGGATAAAAGGGCCGGCAGTGCAATTTTTGTCATTTTGGACCCTTTTGGGATAAAAGGGCCGGCAGTGCGATTTTGGTCATTTTGGACCCATTTCTGGATAAAAGGGCCGGCAGTGCAATTTTGGTCATTTTGGACCTATTTCTGGATAAAAGGGCCGGCAGTGCGATTTTGGTCATTTTGGACCCGTTTCTGGATAAAAGGGCCGGCAGTGCAATTTTTGTCATTTTGGACCCATTTTGGGATAAAAGGGCCGGCAGTGCGTTTTTGGTCATTTTGGACCTAATTCTGGCTAAAAGGGCCGGCAGTGCGATTTTGGTCATTTTGGACCCGTTTCTGGATAAAAGGGCCGGCAGTGCAATTTTTGTCATTTTGGACCCATTTTGGGATAAAAGGGCCGGCAGTGCGATTTTTGTCATTTTGGACCCAATTCTGGATAAAAGGGCCGGCAGTGCAATTTTTGTCATTTTGGACCCATTTTGGGATAAAAGGGCCGGCAGTGCAATTTTGGTCATTTTGGACCCAATTCTGGATAAAAGGGCCGGCAGTGCAATTTTGGTCATTTTGGACCCATTTCTGGATAAAAGGGCCGGCAGTGCGATTTTGGTCATTTTGGACCCTTTTCTGGATAAAAGGGCCGGCAGTGCGATTTTTGTCATTTTGGACCCTTTTCTGGATAAAAGGGCCGGCAGTGCGATTTTGGTCATTTTGGACCCATTTCTGGCTAAAAGGGCCGGCAGTGCGATTTTGGTCATTTTGGACCCATTTCTGGATAAAAGGGCCGGCAGTGCGTTTTTTGGTCATTTTGGACCCAATTCTGGATAAAAGGGCCGGCAGTGCGGTTTTGGTCATTTTGGACCCATTTCTGGATAAAAGGGCCGGCAGTGCAATTTTGGTCATTTTGGACCCTTTTCTGGATAAAAGGGCCGGCAGTGCAATTTTGGTCATTTTGGACCCATTTCTGGATAAAAGGGCCGGCAGTGCGATTTTGGTCATTTTGGACCCATTTCTGGATAAAAGGGCCGGCAGTGCGATTTTGGTCATTTTGGACCCATTTCTGGATAAAAGGGCCGGCAGTGCGATTTTGGTCATTTTGGACCCATTTCTGGATAAAAGGGCCGGCAGTGCAATTTTGGTCATTTTGGACCCTTTTCTGGATAAAAGGGCCGGCAGTGCGATTTTGGTCATTTTGGACCCATTTCTGGATAAAAGGGCCGGCAGTGCAATTTTTGTCATTTTGGACCCATTTCTGGATAAAAGGGCCGGCAGTGCGATTTTGGTCATTTTGGACCCATTTCTGGATAAAAGGGCCGGCAGTGCAATTTTGGTCATTTTGGACCCATTTCTGGATAAAAGGGCCGGCAGTGCGATTTTGGTCATTTTTGACCCTGTTTCTGGATAAAAGGGCCGGCAGTGCAATTTTGGTCATTTTGGACCCATTTCTGGATAAAAGGGCCGGCAGTGCGATTTTGGTCATTTTGGACCTATTTCTGGATAAAAGGGCCGGCAGTGCGATTTTGGTCATTTTGGACCCGTTTCTGGATAAAAGGGCCGGCAGTGCAATTTTTGTCATTTTGGACCCATTTTGGGATAAAAGGGCCGGCAGTGCGTTTTTGGTCATTTTGGACCCGTTTCTGGATAAAAGGGCCGGCAGTGCGATTTTTGTCATTTTGGACCTATTTCTGGATAAAAGGGCCGGCAGTGCGTTTTTGGTCATTTTGGACCCAATTCTGGATAAAAGGGCCTGCAGTGCGATTTTGGTCATTTTGGACCCGTTTCTGGATAAAAGGGCCGGCAGTGCAATTTTTGTCATTTTGGACCCATTTTGGGATAAAAGGGCCGGCAGTGCGTTTTTGGTCATTTTGGACCCAATTCTGGATAAAAGGGCCGGCAGTGCGGTTTTGGTCATTTTGGACCCATTTCTGGATAAAAGGGCCGGCAGTGCAGTTTTGGTCATTTTGGACCCATTTTGGGATAAAAGGGCCGGCAGTGCGATTTTGGTCATTTTGGACCCAATTCTGGATAAAAGGGCCGGCAGTGCGATTTTGGTCATTTTGGACCCAATTCTGGATAAAAGGGCCGGCAGTGCGATTTTGGTCATTTTGGACCC
The DNA here is from genome assembly GCA_028564925.1 of Lithobates sylvaticus. Lineage (NCBI taxonomy): Eukaryota > Metazoa > Chordata > Amphibia > Anura > Ranidae > Lithobates > Lithobates sylvaticus. Next base: position 103,705,975 of record CM053031.1, on the reverse strand, counting down.
ATTTCTGGATAAAAGGGCCGGCAGTGCGATTTTGGTCATTTTGGACCCGTTTCTGGATAAAAGGGCCGGCAGTGCAATTTTTGTCATTTTGGACCCATTTTGGGATAAAAGGGCCGGCAGTGCGATTTTGGTCATTTTGGACCTAATTCTGGCTAAAAGGGCCGGCAGTGCGATTTTGGTCATTTTGGACCCTTTTCTGGATAAAAGGGCCGGCAGTGCAATTTTTGTCATTTTGGACCCATTTTGGGATAAAAGGGCCGGCAGTGCAATTTTTGTCATTTTGGACCCATTTCTGGATAAAAGGGCCGGCAGTGCGATTTTGGTCATTTTGGACCCGTTTCTGGATAAAAGGGCCGGCAGTGCAATTTTGGTCATTTTGGACCCATTTCTGGATAAAAGGGCCGGCAGTGCGATTTTGGTCATTTTGGACCTATTTCTGGCTAAAAGGGCCGGCAGTGCGATTTTTGTCATTTTGGACCAATTTTGGGATAAAAGGGCCGGCAGTGCGTTTTTGGTCATTTTGGACCTAATTCTGGCTAAAAGGGCCGGCAGTGCGTTTTTTGGTCATTTTGGACCCTTTCTGGATAAAAGGGCCGGCAGTGCGATTTTGGTCATTTTGGACCCATTTTGGACCCATTTTTGGATAAAAGGGCCGGCAGTGCAATTTTGGTCATTTTGGACCAAATACTGGATAAAAGGGCCGGCAGTGCGTTTTTGGTCATTTTGGACCCAATTCTGGCTAAAAGGGCCCGGCAGTGCGATTTTGGTCATTTTGGACCTGTTTCTGGATAAAAGGGCCGGCAGTGCAATTTTGGTCATTTTGGACCCAATTCTGGATAAAAGGGCCTGCAGTGCAATTTTGGTCATTTTGGACCAATTTTGGATTTTGGTCAATTTTTGTCATTTTGGACCCATTTTGGATATAAAAGGGCCGGCAGTGCGATTTTGGTCATTTTGGACCCATTTCTGGATAAAAGGGCCGGCAGTGCGATTTTGGTCATTTTGGACCCATTTCTGGCTAAAAGGGCCGGCAGTGCGATTTTGGTCATTTTGGACCCTTTTCTGGATAAAAGGGCCGGCAGTGCGATTTTGGTCATTTTGGACCCGTTTCTGGATAAAAGGGCCGGCAGTGCAATTTTTGTCATTTTGGACCCATTTTGGGATAAAAGGGCCGGCAGTGCGATTTTGGTCATTTTGGACCCAATTCTGGCTAAAAGGGCCGGCAGTGCGATTTTGGTCATTTTGGCCTGTTTCTGGATAAAAGGGCCGGCAGTGCAATTTTGGTCATTTTGGACCCATTTCTGGATAAAAGGGCCGGCAGTGCAATTTTTGTCATTTTGGACCCATTTTGGGATAAAAGGGCCGGCAGTGCGATTTTGGTCATTTTGGACCCTTTTCTGGATAAAAGGGCCGGCAGTGCATTTTGGTCATTTTGGACCTAATTCTGGATAAAAGGGCCGGCAGTGCGATTTTTGTCATTTTGGACCCATTCTGGATAAAAGGGCCGGCAGTGCAATTTTGGTCATTTTGGACCTAATTCTGGATAAAAGGGCCGGCAGTGCGATTTTGGTCATTTTGGACCCGTTTCTGGATAAAAGGGCCGGCAGTGCAATTTTTGTCATTTTGGACCCATTTTGGGATAAAAGGGCCGGCAGTGCGTTTTTGGTCATTTTGGACCCTATTCTGGATAAAAGGGCCGGCAGTGCGTTTTTGGTCATTTTGGACCAGTTTCTGGATAAAAGGGCCGGCAGTGCAATTTTGGTCATTTTGGACCCATTTCTGGATAAAAGGGCCGGCAGTGCGATTTTGGTCATTTTGGACCAGTTTCTGGATAAAAGGGCCGGCAGTGCAATTTTGGTCATTTTGGACCCATTTTGGGATAAAAGGGCCGGCAGTGCAATTTTTGTCATTTTGGACCCATTTTGGGATAAAAGGGCCGGCAGTGCGATTTTGGTCATTTTGGACCCAATTCTGGATAAAAGGGCCGGCAGTGCGATTTTGGTCATTTTGGACCTATTTCTGGATAAAAGGGCCGGCAGTGCGATTTTGGTCATTTTGGACCCGTTTCTGGATAAAAGGGCCGGCAGTGCAATTTTTGTCATTTTGGACCCATTTTGGGATAAAAGGGCCGGCAGTGCGATTTTGGTCATTTTGGACCCTTTTCTGGATAAAAGGGCCGGCAGTGCGTTTTTGGTCATTTTGGACCCAATTCTGGATAAAAGGGCCGGCAGTGCGATTTTGGTCATTTTGGACCCATTTCTGGATAAAAGGGCCGGCAGTGCGATTTTGGTCATTTTGGACCCTTTTCTGGATAAAAGGGCCGGCAGTGCGATTTTGGTCATTTTGGACCCTTTTCTGGATAAAAGGGCCGGCAGTGCAATTTTTGTCATTTTGGACCCATTTTGGATAAAAGGGCCGGCAGTGCGTTTTTGGTCATTTTGGACCCAATTCTGGATAAAAGGGCCGGCAGTGCGATTTTGGTCATTTTGGACCTGTTTCTGGATAAAAGGGCCGGCAGTGCGATTTTGGTCATTTTGGACCCGTTTCTGGATAAAAGGGCCGGCAGTGCAATTTTTGTCATTTTGGACCCATTTTGGATAAAAGGGCCGGCAGTGCGATTTTGGTCATTTTGGACCCATTTCTGGATAAAAGGGCCGGCAGTGCAATTTTTGTCATTTTGGACCCATTTTGGATAAAAGGGCCGGCAGTGCAATTTTGGTCATTTTGGACCCAATTCTGGATAAAAGGGCCGGCAGTGCGATTTTTGTCATTTTGGACCCCTTTTGGGATAAAAGGGCCGGCAGTGCGATTTTTGTCATTTTGGACCCATTTTGGGATAAAAGGGCCGGCAGTGCGATTTTGGTCATTTTTGGCCTGTTTCTGGATAAAAGGGCCGGCAGTGCAATTTTTGTCATTTTGGACCCATTTTGGGATAAAAGGGCCGGCAGTGCAATTTTTGTCATTTTGGACCCATTTTGGGATAAAAGGGCCGGCAGTGCGGTTTTGGTCATTTTGGACCCAATTCTGGATAAAAGGGCCGGCAGTGCGATTTTGGTCATTTTGGACCCGTTTCTGGATAAAAGGGCCGGCAGTGCAATTTTTGTCATTTTGGACCCATTTTGGGATAAAGGGCCGGCAGTGCGATTTTGGTCATTTTGGACCCGTTTCTGGATAAAAGGGCCGGCAGTGCGATTTTGGTCATTTTGGACCCGTTTCTGGATAAAAGGGCCGGCAGTGCAATTTTTGTCATTTTGGACCCATTTCTGGATAAAAGGGCCGGCAGTGCGATTTTGGTCATTTTGGACCCAATTCTGGATAAAAGGGCCGGCAGTGCGATTTTGGTCATTTTTGTCCTGTTTCTGGATAAAAGGGCCGGCAGTGCGTTTTTGGTCATTTTGGACCCAATTCTGGATAAAAGGGCCGGCAGTGCGATTTTGGTCATTTTGGACCTAATTCTGGATAAAAGGGCCGGCAGTGCGATTTTGGTCATTTTGGACCCGTTTCTGGATAAAAGGGCCGGCAGTGCAATTTTTGTCATTTTGGACCAATTTTGGCTAAAAGGGCCGGCAGTGCGATTTTGGTCATTTTGGACCCATTTCTGGATAAAAGGGCCGGCAGTGCGATTTTGGTCATTTTGGACCCGTTTCTGGATAAAAGGGCCGGCAGTGCAATTTTGTCATTTTGGACCCATTTTGGGATAAAAGGGCCGGCAGTGCGTTTTTTGTCATTTTGGACCCATTTCTGGATAAAAGGGCCGGCAGTGCGTTTTTGGTCATTTTGGACCTAATTCTGGATAAAAGGGCCGGCAGTGCGATTTTGGTCATTTTGGACCCAATTTTGGCTAAAAGGGCCGGCAGCAGTGCAATTTTGGTCATTTTGGACCCATTTTCTGGATAAAAGGGCCGGCAGTGTGCATTTTTGGTCATTTTGGACCCATTTCTGGCTAAAAGGGCCGGCAGTGCAATTTTTGGTCATTTTGGACCCATTTTGGATAAAAGGGCCGGCAGTCATTTTGGTCATTTTGGACCCATTTTTGGGCTAAAAGGGCCGGCAGTGCGATTTTGGTCATTTTGGACCCATTTCTGGATAAAAGGGCCGGCAGTGATTTTTGGTCATTTTGGACCCATTTTGGGATCATTTTATTTCTGGATAAAAGGGCCGGCAGTGCGATTTTGGTCATTTTGGACCCAATTTGGATAAAAGGGCCGGCAGTGCATTTTGGTCATTTTGGACCTGTTTTTGGATAAAAGGGCCGGCAGTGCAATTTTGTCATTTTGACCATTTTGGATAAAAGGGCCGGCAGTGCAGTGCGATAAAGGCCGGCAGTTTTGGTCATTTTGGACCATTTCTGGATAAAAGGGCCGGCAGTGCGATTTTGGTCATTTTGGACCCATTTCTGGATAAAAGGGCCGGCAGTGCGATTTTGGTCATTTTGGACCAGTTTCTGGATAAAAGGGCCGGCAGTGCAATTTTTGTCATTTTGGACCCATTTTGGGATAAAAGGGCCGGCAGTGCGTTTTTGGTCATTTTGGACCCAATTCTGGATAAAAGGGCCGGCAGTGCGATTTTGGTCATTTTGGACCTGTTTCTGGATAAAAGGGCCGGCAGTGCAATTTTTGTCATTTTGGACCCATTTCTGGATAAAAGGGCCGGCAGTGCAATTTTGGTCATTTTGGACCCATTTCTGGATAAAAGGGCCGGCAGTGCGATTTTGGTCATTTTGGACCCTTTTCTGGATAAAAGGGCCGGCAGTGCGATTTTGGTCATTTTGGACCCATTTCTGGATAAAAGGGCCGGCAGTGCGATTTTGGTCATTTTGGACCCATTTCTGGATAAAAGGGCCGGCAGTGCAATTTTGGTCATTTTGGACCCATTTTCTGGATAAAAGGGCCGGGGCCGGCAGATAAAGGGCCGGCAGTGCAATTTTGGTCATTTTGGACCCAATTCTGGCTAAAAGGGCCGGCAGTGCGATTTTGGTCATTTTGGACCAAATTCTGGATAAAAGGGCCGGCAGTGCGATTTTGGTCATTTTGGACCCATTTCTGGATAAAAGGGCCGGCAGTGCGATTTTTGTCATTTTGGACCCATTTTTTTTTCTGGATAAAAGGGCCGGCAGTGCAATTTTTGGTCATTTTGGACCCATTTTGGATAAAAGGGCCGGCAGTGCGCATTTTTGTTTTTTGACCCATTTTGGATAAAAGGGCCGGCCAATTTTGGTCATTTTGGACCCATTTTGGATAAAAGGGCCGGCAGTGCGTTTTTGGTCATTTTGGACCCATTTTGGATAAAAGGGCCGGCAGTGCGTTTTTGGTCATTTTGGACCTAATTTCTGGCTAAAAGGGCCGGCAGTGCGATTTTGGTCATTTTGGACCCATTTTGGATAAAAGGGCCGGCAGTGCAATTTTTTGTCATTTTGGACCCATTTTGGGATAAAAGGGCCGGCAGTGCAATTTTGGTCATTTTGGACCCATTTTGGGATAAAAGGGCCGGCAGTGCGTTTTTGGTCATTTTGGAACCAATTTTGGATAAAAGGGCCGGCAGTGTGATTTTGGTCATTTTGGACCCGTTTCTGGATAAAAGGGCCGGCAGTGCATTTTTGGTCATTTTGGACCCATTTCTGGATAAAAAAGGGCCGGCAGTGCAATTTTTGGTCATTTTGGACCCATTTCTGGATAAAAGGGCCGGCAGTGCAATTTTTGGTCATTTTGGACCATTTCTGGATAAAAGGGCCGGCAGTGCAATTTTTGCATTTTGGTCATTTTGGACCCATTTTGGACCCATTTTCTGGATAAAAGGGCCGGCAGTGCGATTTTGGTCATTTTGGACCCATTTTGGATAAAAGGGCCGGCAGTGCGATTTTGGTCATTTTGGACCCATTTCTGGATAAAAGGGCCGGCAGTGCGATTTTGGTCATTTTGGACCCGTTTCTGGATAAAAGGGCCGGCAGTGCAATTTTTGTCATTTTGGACCCATTTTGGGATAAAAGGGGGCCGGCAGTGCAATTTTGGTCATTTTGGACCCAATTCTGGATAAAAGGGCCGGCAGTGCGTTTTTGGTCATTTTGGACCCATTTCTGGATAAAAGGGCCGGCAGTGCGATTTTGGTCATTTTGGACCCATTTCTGGATAAAAGGGCCGGCAGTGCAATTTTTGTCATTTTGGACCCATTTAAAAAGGGCCGGCAGTGCAATTTTTGTCATTTTGGACCCATTTTGGGATAAAAGGGCCGGCAGTGCGATTTTGGTCATTTTGGACCTGTTTCTGGATAAAAGGGCCGGCAGTGCGATTTTGGTCATTTTGGACCCGTTTCTGGATAAAAGGGCCGGCAGTGCAATTTTTGTCATTTTGGACCCATTTTTGGATAAAAGGGCCGGCAGTGCAATTTTTGTCATTTTGGACCCATTTTGGGATAAAAGGGCCGGCAGTGCGTTTTTGGTCATTTTGGACCCAATTCTGGATAAAAGGGCCGGCAGTGCGATTTTGGTCATTTTGGACCCTTTTCTGGATAAAAGGGCCGGCAGTGCAATTTTTGTCATTTTGGACCCATTTTGGGATAAAAGGGCCGGCAGTGCGATTTTGGTCATTTTGTTTCTGGATAAAAGGGCCGGCAGTGCAATTTTTGTCATTTTGGACCCATTTTGGATAAAAGGGCCGGCAGTGCGTTTTTGGTCATTTTGGACCCGTTTCTGGATAAAAGGGCCGGCAGTGCGATTTTGGTCATTTTGGACCCATTTCTGGATAAAAGGGCCGGCAGTGCTATTTTGGTCATTTTGGACCCATTTTGGATAAAAGGGCCGGCAGTGCGTTTTTGGTCATTTTGGACCCATTTTGGGATAAAAGGGCCGGCAGTGCGTTTTTGGTCATTTTGGACCCAATTCTGGATAAAAGGGCCGGCAGTGCGTCATTTTGGTCATTTTGGGCAGTGCGATTTTTGGTCATTTTGGACCCATTTCTGGATAAAAGGGCCGGCAGTGCAGTGCGATTTTGGTCATTTTGGACCCATTTTCTGGATAAAAGGGCCGGCAGTGCGATTTTGGTCATTTTGGACCAATTTTGGTTTCTGGATAAAAGGGCCGGCAGTGCAATTTTTGTCATTTTGGACCCATTTTGGGATAAAAGGGCCGGCAGTGCGATTTTGGTCATTTTGGACCCAATTTCTGGATAAAAGGGCCGGCAGTGCATTTTTTTGGTCATTTTGGACCCATTTTGTCATTTTGGGATAAAAGGGCCGGCAGTGCGATTTTGGTCATTTTGGACCCAATTTCTGGATAAAAGGGCCGGCAGTGCGATTTTGGTCATTTTGGATTTTGGAGGGCCGGCAGTGCCATTTTTTCTGGATAAAAGGGCCGGCAGTGCGATTTTGGTCATTTTGGACCCGTTTCTGGATAAAAGGGCCGGCAGTGCAATTTTTGTCATTTTGGACCCATTTTTGGATAAAAGGGCCGGCAGTGCGTTTTTGGTCATTTTGGACCCAATTCTGGATAAAAGGGCCGGCAGTGCGATTTTTGTCATTTTGGACCCAATTCTGGATAAAAGGGCCGGCAGTGCGATTTTGGTCATTTTGGACCTGTTTCTGGATAAAAGGGCCGGCAGTGCGATTTTGGTCATTTTGGACCCGTTTCTGGATAAAAGGGCCGGCAGTGCAATTTTTGTCATTTTGGACCCATTTTGGGATAAAAGGGCCGGCAGTGCGATTTTGGTCATTTTGGACCCATTTCTGGATAAAAGGGCCGGCAGTGCGATTTTGGTCATTTTGGACCCATTTCTGGATAAAAGGGCCGGCAGTGCGATTTTGGTCATTTTGGACCCATTTCTGGATAAAAGGGCCTGCAGTGCAATTTTGGTCATTTTGGACCCATTTTGGGATAAAAGGGCCGGCAGTGGAATTTTTTGTCATTTTGGACCCATTTTGGGATAAAAGGGCCGGCAGTGCGATTTTGGTCATTTTGGACCCAATTCTGGCTAAAAGGGCCGGCAGTGCGATTTTGGTCATTTTGGACCCGTTTCTGGATAAAAGGGCCGGCAGTGCAATTTTGGTCATTTTGGACCCATTTTGGGATAAAAGGGCCGGCAGTGCGATTTTTGTCATTTTGGTCATTTTGGACCTGTTTCTGGATAAAAGGGCCGGCAGTGCGGTTTTGGTCATTTTGGACCCATTTCTGGATAAAAGGGCCGGCAGTGCAATTTTTGTCATTTTGGACCCATTTTGGGATAAAAGGGCCGGCAGTGCGATTTTGGTCATTTTGGACCCAATTCTGGATAAAAGGGCCGGCAGTGCGATTTTGGTCATTTTGGACCCGTTTCTGGATAAAAGGGCCGGCAGTGCAATTTTTGTCATTTTGGACCCATTTTGGGATAAAAGGGCCGGCAGTGCAATTTTTGTCATTTTGGACCCATTTTGGGATAAAAGGGCCGGCAGTGCGATTTTGGTCATTTTGGAATTCTGGCTAAAAAGGGCCGGCAGTGCGATTTTGGTCATTTTGGACCCGTTTCTGGATAAAAGGGCCGGCAGTGCGGTTTTGGTCATTTTGGACCCAATTCTGGATAAAAGGGCCGGCAGTGCAATTTTGGTCATTTTGGACCCATTTCTGGATAAAAGGGCCGGCAGTGCAATTTTTGTCATTTTGGACCCATTTTGGGATAAAAGGGCCGGCAGTGCGATTTTGGTCATTTTGGACCCATTTCTGGATAAAAGGGCCGGCAGTGCAATTTTTGTCATTTTGGACCCATTTTGGGATAAAAGGGCCGGCAGTGCAATTTTGGTCATTTTGGACCCAATTCTGGGATAAAAGGGCCGGCAGTGCGTTTTTTGGTCATTTTGGACCCAATTCTGGATAAAAGGGCCGGCAGTGCGATTTTGGTCATTTTGGACCCGTTTCTGGATAAAAGGGCCGGCAGTGCGATTTTGGTCATTTTGGACCCATTTCTGGATAAAAGGGCCGGCAGTGCGATTTTTGTCATTTTGGACCAGTTTCTGGATAAAAGGGCCGGCAGTGCAATTTTGGTCATTTTGGACCCATTTCTGGATAAAAGGGCCGGCAGTGCGATTTTTGTCATTTTGCGATAAAAGGGCCGGCAGTGCGATTTTGGTCATTTTGGACCCATTTCTGGATAAAAGGGCCGGCAGTGCGATTTTGGTCATTTTGGACCTATTTCTGGATAAAAGGGCCGGCAGTGCGATTTTGGTCATTTTGGACCCATTTCTGGATAAAAGGGCCGGCAGTGCAATTTTTGTCATTTTGGACCCATTTTGGGATAAAAGGGCCGGCAGTGCATTTTTGTCATTTTGGACCCATCTTGGGATAAAAGGGCCGGCAGTGCGTTTTTTGGTCATTTTGGACCCAATTCTGGATAAAAGGGCCGGCAGTGCGATTTTGGTCATTTTGGACCTAATTCTGGCTAAAAGGGCCGGCAGTGCGATTTTGGTCATTTTGGACCCGTTTCTGGATAAAAGGGCCGGCAGTGCAATTTTTGTCATTTTGGACCCATTTCTGGATAAAAGGGCCGGCAGTGCGATTTTGGTCATTTTGGACCCGTTTCTGGATAAAAGGGCCGGCAGTGCGGTTTTGGTCATTTTGGACCCGTTTCTGGATAAAAGGGCCGGCAGTGCGATTTTGGTCATTTTGGACCCATTTCTGGATAAAAGGGCCGGCAGTGCAATTTTTGGTCATTTTGGACCCAATTCTGGATAAAAGGGCCGGCAGTGCAATTTTGGTCATTTTGGACCCTATTCTGGCTAAAAGGGCCGGCAGTGCGATTTTGGTCATTTTGGACCCATTTCTGGATAAAAGGGCCGGCAGTGCGATTTTGGTCATTTTGGACCTATTTCTGGATAAAAGGGCCGGCAGTGCGATTTTGGTCATTTTGGACCCATTTCTGGATAAAAGGGCCGGCAGTGCAATTTTTGTCATTTTGGACCCATTTTGGGATAAAAGGGCCGGCAGTGCAATTTTTGGTCATTTTGGACCCATTTCTGGATAAAAGGGCCGGCAGTGCGATTTTGGTCATTTTGGACCCGTTTCTGGATAAAAGGGCCGGCAGTGCAATTTTTGTCATTTTGGACCCATTTTGGGATAAAAGGGCCGGCAGTGCGATTTTGGTCATTTTGGACCCATTTCTGGATAAAAGGGCCGGCAGTGCGGTTTTGGTCATTTTGGACCAATTCTGGATAAAAGGGCCGGCAGTGCGATTTTGGTCATTTTGGACCCGTTTCTGGATAAAAGGGCCGGCAGTGCATTTTTTTGTCATTTTGGACCCATTTTGGGATAAAAGGGCCGGCAGTGCGATTTTGGTCATTTTGGACCTAATTCTGGCTAAAAGGGCCGGCAGTGCGATTTTGGTCATTTTGGACCCGTTTCTGGATAAAAGGGCCGGCAGTGCAATTTTTGTCATTTTGGACCCATTTTGGGATAAAAGGGCCGGCAGTGCGATTTTGGTCATTTTGGACCCAATTCTGGATAAAAGGGCCGGCAGTGCAATTTTTGTCATTTTGGACCCATTTTGGGATAAAAGGGCCGGCAGTGCAATTTTTGTCATTTTGGACCCATTTCTGGATAAAAGGGCCGGCAGTGCAATTTTGGTCATTTTGGACCTGTTTCTGGATAAAAGGGCCGGCAGTGCGATTTTGGTCATTTTGGACCAGTTTCTGGATAAAAGGGCCGGCAGTGCAATTTTTGTCATTTTGGACCCATTTTGGGATAAAAGGGCCGGCAGTGCGTTTTTGGTCATTTTGGACCCAATTCTGGATAAAAGGGCCGGCAGTGCGATTTTGGTCATTTTGGACCCAATTCTGGATAAAAGGGCCGGCAGTGCGATTTTGGTCATTTTGGACCCATTTTGGGATAAAAGGGCCGGCAGTGCGATTTTGGTCATTTTGGACCCATTTTTGGATAAAAGGGCCGGCAGTGCGTTTTTGGTCATTTTGGACCCAATTCTGGATAAAAGGGCCGGCAGTGCAATTTTTGTCATTTTGGACCCATTTTGGGATAAAAGGGCCGGCAGTGCGATTTTGGTCATTTTGGACCCAATTCTGGATAAAAGGGCCGGCAGTGCGATTTTGGTCATTTTGGACCCGTTTCTGGATAAAAGGGCCGGCAGTGCAATTTTTGTCATTTTGGACCCATTTTGGGATAAAAGGGCCGGCAGTGCGATTTTTGTCATTTTGGACCCAATTCTGGATAAAAGGGCCGGCAGTGCGGTTTTGGTCATTTTGGACCCGTTTCTGGATAAAAGGGCCGGCAGTGCGATTTTTGTCATTTTGGACCCATTTTGGGATAAAAGGGCCGGCAGTGCAATTTTTGTCATTTTGGACCCATTTTGGGATAAAAGGGCCGGCAGTGCGTTTTTGGTCATTTTGGACCCAATTCTGGATAAAAGGGCCGGCAGTGCGATTTTGGTCATTTTGGACCCGTTTCTGGATAAAAGGGCCGGCAGTGCAATTTTTGTCATTTTGGACCCATTTTGGGATAAAAGGGCCGGCAGTGCGTTTTTGGTCATTTTGGACCCAATTCTGGATAAAAGGGCCGGCAGTGCGATTTTGGTCATTTTGGACCCGTTTCTGGATAAAAGGGCCGGCAGTGCAATTTTTGTCATTTTGGACCCATTTTGGGATAAAAGGGCCGGCAGTGCGATTTTGGTCATTTTGGACCTGTTTCTGGATAAAAGGGCCGGCAGTGCAATTTTTGTCATTTTGGACCCATTTTGGGATAAAAGGGCCGGCAGTGCGATTTTTGTCATTTTGGACCCAATTCTGGATAAAAGGGCCGGCAGTGCGTTTTTGGTCATTTTGGACCTAATTCTGGATAAAAGGGCCGGCAGTGCAATTTTGGTCATTTTGGACCCATTTCTGGATAAAAGGGCGGCAGTGCGATTTTGGTCATTTTGGACCCATTTTGGATAAAAGGGCCGGCAGTGCATTTTTTTTGGTCATTTTTTGGACCCATTTCTGGATAAAAGGGCCGGCAGTGCGATTTTGGTCATTTTGGACCCATTTCTGGATAAAAGGGCCGGCAGTGCAATTTTTGGTCATTTTGGACCATTTCTGGATAAAAGGGCCGGCAGTGCGATTTTGGTCATTTTGGACCCATTTCTGGATAAAAGGGCCGGCAGTGCGATTTTGGTCATTTTGGACCCATTTTGGATTAAAAGGGCCGGCAGTGCAATTTTGGTCATTTTGGACCAATTTCTGGATAAAACCATTTTGGTGTCATTTTCTGGATAAAAGGGCCGGCAGTGCAATTTTTGGTCATTTTGGACCCATTTTGGGATAAAAGGGCCGGCAGTGCGATTTTGGTCATTTTGGACCCAATTCTGGATAAAAGGGCCGGCAGTGCGATTTTGGTCATTTTGGACCTCATTCTGGATAAAAGGGCCGGCAGTGCGATTTTGGTCATTTTGGACCCATTTCTGGATAAAAGGGCCGGCAGTGCGTTTTTGGTCATTTTGGACCCAATTCTGGATAAAAGGGCCGGCAGTGCGATTTTGGTCATTTTGGACCCATTTCTGGATAAAAGGGCCGGCAGTGCGATTTTGGTCATTTTGGACCAATTTCTGGATAAAAGGGCCGGCAGTGCGATTTTGGTCATTTTGGACCCGTTTCTGGATAAAAGGGCCGGCAGTGCAATTTTTGTCATTTTGGACCCATTTTGGGATAAAAGGGCCGGCAGTGCGTTTTTGGTCATTTTGGACCCAATTCTGGATAAAAGGGCCGGCAGTGCGTTTTTGGTCATTTTGGACCCAATTCTGGCTAAAAGGGCCGGCAGTGCGATTTTGGTCATTTTGGACCCGTTTCTGGATAAAAGGGCCGGCAGTGCAATTTTGGTCATTTTGGACCCATTTTGGGATAAAAGGGCCGGCAGTGCAATTTTTGTCATTTTGGACCATTTTGGGATAAAAGGGCCGGCAGTGCGATTTTGGTCATTTTGGACCCAATTCTGGATAAAAGGGCCGGCAGTGCGGTTTTGGTCATTTTGGACCTAATTCTGGCTAAAAGGGCCGGCAGTGCGATTTTGGTCATTTTGGACCCATTTCTGGATAAAAGGGCCGGCAGTGCAATTTTGGTCATTTTGGACCCATTTCTGGATAAAAGGGCCGGCAGTGCGATTTTGGTCATTTTGGACCTGTTTCTGGATAAAAGGGCCGGCAGTGCATTTTTGTCATTTTGGACCCAATTCTGGATAAAAGGGCCGGCAGTGCGTTTTTGGTCATTTTGGACCTAATTCTGGCTAAAAGGGCCGGCAGTGCGATTTTGGTCATTTTGGACCCAATTCTGGATAAAAGGGCCGGCAGTGCGATTTTGGTCATTTTGGACCCAATTCTGGATAAAAGGGCCGGCAGTGCGATTTTGGTCATTTTGGACCCTTTTCTGGATAAAAGGGCCGGCAGTGCGATTTTTGGTCATTTTGGACCCGTTTCTGGATAAAAGGGCCGGCAGTGCAATTTTTGTCATTTTGGACCCATTTCTGGATAAAAGGGCCGGCAGTGCGATTTTGGTCATTTTGGACCTGTTTCTGGATAAAAGGGCCGGCAGTGCGATTTTGGTCATTTTGGACCCGTTTCTGGATAAAAGGGCCGGCAGTGCAATTTTTGTCATTTTGGACCCATTTTGGGATAAAAGGGCCGGCAGTGCGATTTTGGTCATTTTGGACCCTATTCTGGATAAAAGGGCCGGCAGTGCGATTTTGGTCATTTTGGACCCGTTTCTGGATAAAAGGGCCGGCAGTGCGATTTTGGTCATTTTTTGGACCATTTTTGGATAAAAGGGCCGGCAGTGCAATTTTGGTCATTTTGGACCCATTTTGGGATAAAAGGGCCGGCAGTGCGATTTTGGTCATTTTGGACCCGATTCTGGATAAAAGGGCCGGCAGTGCGATTTTGGTCATTTTGGACCCGTTTCTGGATAAAAGGGCCGGCAGTGCAATTTTGGTCATTTTGGACCTAATTCTGGCTAAAAGGGCCGGCAGTGCGATTTTGGTCATTTTGGACCCGTTTCTGGATAAAAGGGCCGGCAGTGCAATTTTTGTCATTTTGGACCCATTTTGGGATAAAAGGGCCGGCAGTGCAATTTTGGTCATTTTGGACCCAATTCTGGCTAAAAGGGCCGGCAGTGCGATTTTGGTCATTTTGGACCCGTTTCTGGATAAAAGGGCCGGCAGTGCAATTTTTGTCATTTTGGACCCATTTTGGGATAAAAGGGCCGGCAGTGCGATTTTGGTCATTTTGGACCCAATTCTGGATAAAAGGGCCGGCAGTGCGATTTTGGTCATTTTGGACCCATTTCTGGATAAAAGGGCCGGCAGTGCAATTTTTGTCATTTTGGACCCATTTTGGGATAAAAGGGCCGGCAGTGCGATTTTGGTCATTTTGGACCCTTTTCTGGATAAAAGGGCCGGCAGTGCGATTTTGGTCATTTTGGACCTATTTCTGGATAAAAGGGCCGGCAGTGCAATTTTTGGTCATTTTGGACCCATTTCTGGATAAAAGGGCCGGCAGTGCGATTTTGGTCATTTTGGACCCTTTTCTGGATAAAAGGGCCGGCAGTGCGATTTTGGTCATTTTGGACCCTTTTCTGGATAAAAGGGCCGGCAGTGCAATTTTTGTCATTTTGGACCCATTTCTGGATAAAAGGGCCGGCAGTGCGATTTTGGTCATTTTGGACCCTTTTCTGGATAAAAGGGCCGGCAGTGCGTTTTTGGTCATTTTGGACCCATTTCTGGATAAAAGGGCCGGCAGTGCAATTTTTGTCATTTTGGACCCATTTTGGGATAAAAGGGCCGGCAGTGCGATTTTTGTCATTTTGGACCCATTTCTGGATAAAAGGGCCGGCAGTGCGATTTTGGTCATTTTGGACCCATTTCTGGATAAAAGGGCCAGCAGTGCAATTTTTGTCATTTTGGACCCAATTTGGATAAAGGGCCGGCAGTTTTTCATTTTGGACCCATTTCTGGATAAAAGGGCCGGCAGTGCAATTTTTGTCATTTTGGACCCAATTCTGGATAAAAGGGCCGGCAGTGCGGTTTTGGTCATTTTGGACCCAATTCTGGCTAAAAGGGCCGGCAGTGCGATTTTGGTCATTTTGGACCCATTTCTGGATAAAAGGGCCGGCAGTGCGATTTTTGTCATTTTGGACCAGTTTCTGGATAAAAGGGCCGGCAGTGCAATTTTTGTCATTTTGGACCCATTTTGGGATAAAAGGGCCGGCAGTGCGATTTTTGACCATTTTGGGATAAAAGGGCCGGCAGTGCAATTTTGGTCATTTTGGACCCTATTCTGGATAAAAGGGCCGGCAGTGCGATTTTGGTCATTTTGGACCCGTTTCTGGATAAAAGGGCCGGCAGTGCGATTTTTGTCATTTTGGACCCGTTTCTGGATAAAAGGGCCGGCAGTGCGATTTTGGTCATTTTGGACCCGTTTCTGGATAAAAGGGCCGGCAGTGCAATTTTGGTCATTTTGGACCCTTTTCTGGATAAAAGGGCCGGCAGTGCGATTTTGGTCATTTTGGACCCATTTCTGGATAAAAGGGCCGGCAGTGCGATTTTGGTCATTTTGGACCCGTTTCTGGATAAAAGGGCCGGCAGTGCGATTTTGGTCATTTTGGACCCAATTCTGGATAAAAGGGCCGGCAGTGCAATTTTTGTCATTTTGGACCCATTTTGGGATAAAAGGGCCGGCAGTGCAATTTTGGTCATTTTGGACCTGTTTGTGGATAAAAGGGCCGGCAGTGCAATTTTGGTCATTTTGGACCAATTTCTGGATAAAAGTGCCGGCAGTGCGATTTTGGTCATTTCTGGTAAAAGGGCGGCAGTGCAATTTTTGGTCATTTTGGACCCATTTTTCTGGATAAAAGGGCCGGCAGTGCGATTTTGGTCATTTTGGACCTGTTTCTGGATAAAAGGGCCGGCAGTGCAATTTTTGTCATTTTGGACCCATTTTGGATAAAAGGGCCGGCAGTGCAATTTTTGTCATTTTGGACCCATTTTGGATAAAAGGGCCGGCAGTGCATTTTTGGTCATTTTGGACCCATTTCTGGATAAAAGGGCCGGCAGTGCAATTTTTGGTCATTTTGGACCCATTTTGGATAAAAGGGCCGGGTGCGGTCAGTGCAATTCTGGATAAAAGGTCATTTTTGGACCCATTTTGGATTTTGGACCCATTTCTGGATAAAAGGGCCGGCAGTGCGATTTTGGTCATTTTGGACCCATTTTGGAAGGGCCCAATTTTTCATTTTGGTTTCTGGATAAAAGGGCCGGCAGTGCGATTTTGGTCATTTTGGACCCATTTTGGGATAAAAGGGCCGGCAGTGCGATTTTGGTCATTTTGGACCCATTTCTGGATAAAAGGGCCGGCAGTGCGATTTTGGTCATTTTGGACCCGTTTCTGGATAAAAGGGCCGGCAGTGCGTTTTTGGTCATTTTGGACCCGTTTCTGGATAAAAGGGCCGGCAGTGCAATTTTTGTCATTTTGGACCCATTTTGGGATAAAAGGGCCGGCAGTGCGATTTTGGTCATTTTGGACCCAATTCTGGATAAAAGGGCCGGCAGTGCGATTTTGGTCATTTTGGACCCAATTCTGGATAAAAGGGCCGGCAGTGCGTTTTTGGTCATTTTGGACCTATTTCTGGATAAAAGGGCCGGCAGTGCGATTTTGGTCATTTTGGACCCATTTCTGGATAAAAGGGCCGGCAGTGCAATTTTTGTCATTTTGGACCCATTTTGGGATAAAAGGGCCGGCAGTGCGTTTTTTGTCATTTTGGACCCATTTCTGGATAAAAGGGCCGGCAGTGCGATTTTGGTCATTTTGGACCAATTTTGGGATAAAAGGGCCGGCAGTGCGATTTTGGTCATTTTGGACCTGTTTCTGGATAAAAGGGCCGGCAGTGCGGTTTTGGTCATTTTGGACCTAATTCTGGATAAAAGGGCCGGCAGTGCAATTTTGGTCATTTTGGACCCATTTCTAGATAAAAGGGCCGGCAGTGCAATTTTTGTCATTTTGGACCCATTTTGGGATAAAAGGGCCGGCAGTGCGGTTTTGGTCATTTTGGACCCATTTTGGGATAAAAGGGCCGGCAGTGCGATTTTGGTCATTTTGGACCCGTTTCTGGATAAAAGGGCCGGCAGTGCAATTTTTGTCATTTTGGACCCATTTGGATAAAAGGGCCGGCAGTGCGTTTTTGGTCATTTTGGACCCAATTCTGGATAAAAGGGCCGGCAGTGCAATTTTGGTCATTTTGGGCCGGTTTCTGGATAAAAGGGCCGGCAGTGCAATTTTTGTCATTTTGGACCCATTTTGGGATAAAAGGGCCGGCAGTGCGATTTTGGTCATTTTGGACCTGTTTCTGGATAAAAGGGCCGGCAGTGCGATTTTGGTCATTTTGGACCCGTTTCTGGATAAAAGGGCCGGCAGTGCAATTTTTGTCATTTTGGACCCATTTTGGGATAAAAGGGCCGGCAGTGCAATTTTTGTCATTTTGGACCCATTTTGGGATAAAAGGGCCGGCAGTGCGTTTTTGGTCATTTTGGACCCGTTTCTGGATAAAAGGGCCGGCAGTGCGATTTTGGTCATTTTGGACCCGTTTCTGGATAAAAGGGCCGGCAGTGCAATTTTGGTCATTTTGGACCCAATTCTGGATAAAAGGGCCGGCAGTGCAATTTTTGTCATTTTGGACCCTTTCTGGATAAAAGGGCCGGCAGTGCAATTTTTGTCATTTTGGACCCATTTTGGATAAAAGGGCCGGCAGTGCGATTTTGGTCATTTTGGACCCGTTTCTGGATAAAAGGGCCGGCAGTGCGATTTTGGTCATTTTGGACCCGTTTCTGGATAAAAGGGCCGGCAGTGCAATTTTTGTCATTTTGGACCCATTTTGGGATAAAAGGGCCGGCAGTGCAATTTTGGTCATTTTGGACCCATTTCTGGCTAAAAGGGCCGGCAGTGCAATTTTTGTCATTTTGGACCCATTTCTGGATAAAAGGGCCGGCAGTGCGATTTTGGTCATTTTGGACCCGTTTCTGGATAAAAGGGCCGGCAGTGCAATTTTTGTCATTTTGGACCCATTTTGGGATAAAAGGGCCGGCAGTGCGATTTTGGTCATTTTGGACCCGTTTCTGGATAAAAGGGCCGGCAGTGCGATTTTGGTCATTTTGGACCCATTTTGGGATAAAAGGGCCGGCAGTGCGATTTTGGTCATTTTGGACCCATTTCTGGATAAAAGGGCCGGCAGTGCGTTTTTGGTCATTTTGGACCCATTTTGGATAAAAGGGCCGGCAGTGCGATTTTGGTCATTTTGGACCCATTTTGGATAAAAGGGCGGCAGTGCGGTCATTTTGGACCCCTGGGCAGTGCAATTTTGGTCATTTTGGACCCTTTTTCTGGATAAAAGGGCCGGCAGTGCGATTTTGGTCATTTTGGACCCATTCTGGCTAAAAGGGCCGGCAGTGCAATTTTGGTCATTTTGGCCCCATTTTTTCATTTTATTTGGGATAAAAGGGCCGGCAGTGCAATTTTTGGTCATTTTGGACCTGTTAATTCTAAAAGGGCCGCAGTGCAGTCATTTTGACCCATTTTTTTGGTCATTTTGGACCTGTTTCTGGATAAAAGGGCCGGCAGTGCGATTTTGGTCATTTTGGATAAAAGGGCCGGCCAATTTTTGTCATTTTCTGGATAAAAGGGCCGGCAGTGACCCATTTTTGTCATTTTGGACCCATTTCTGGCTAAAAGGGCCGGCAGTGCGATTTTTGTCATTTTGGACCCAATTTCTGGATAAAAGGGCCGGCAGTGCGGTTTTGGTCATTTTGGACCCATTTCTGGATAAAAGGGCCGGCAGTGCGATTTTGGTCATTTTGGACCCTTTTCTGGCTAAAAGGGCCGGCAGTGCGATTTTTGTCATTTTGGACCCATTTCTGGATAAAAGGGCCGGCAGTGCAATTTTTGTCATTTTGGACCCATTTTGGGATAAAAGGGCCGGCAGTGCAATTTTGGTCATTTTGGACCGGTTTCTGGATAAAAGGGCCGGCAGTGCGGTTTTGGTCATTTTGGACCCGTTTCTGGATAAAAGGGCCGGCAGTGCAATTTTGGTCATTTTGGACCCATTTTGGGATAAAAGGGCCGGCAGTGCGATTTTGGTCATTTTGGACCCATTTCTGGATAAAAGGGCCGGCAGTGCGATTTTGGTCATTTTGGACCCGTTTCTGGATAAAAGGGCCGGCAGTGCAATTTTGGTCATTTTGGACCCATTTTGGGATAAAAGGGCCGGCAGTGCAATTTTGGTCATTTTGGACCCAATTCTGGATAAAAGGGCCGGCAGTGCAATTTTGGTCATTTTGGACCCGTTTCTGGATAAAAGGGCCGGCAGTGCAATTTTTGTCATTTTGGACCCATTTTGGAATAAAAGGGCCGGCAGTGCGATTTTGGTCATTTTGGACCCATTTCTGGATAAAAGGGCCGGCAGTGCGGTTTTGGTCATTTTGGACCCTATTCTGGATAAAAGGGCCGGCAGTGCGATTTTTGTCATTTTGGACCCATTTCTGGATAAAAGGGCCGGCAGTGCGTTTTTGGTCATTTTGGACCCAATTCTGGATAAAAGGGCCGGCAGTGCGATTTTGGTCATTTTGGACCTATTTCTGGATAAAAGGGCCGGCAGTGCAATTTTTGTCATTTTGGACCCATTTTGGGATAAAAGGGCCGGCAGTGCAATTTTTGTCATTTTGGACCCATTTTGGGATAAAAGGGCCGGCAGTGCGATTTTGGTCATTTTGGACCTGTTTCTGGATAAAAGGGCCGGCAGTGCGATTTTGGTCATTTTGGACCCATTTAAAAGGGCCGGCAGTGCGTTTTTTGGTCATTTTGGACCCAATTCTGGATAAAAGGGCCGGCAGTGCGTTTTGGTCATTTTGGACCTATTTTGGATAAAAGGGCCGGCAGTGCGATTTTGGTCATTTTGGACCCATTTCTGGATAAAAGGGCCGGCAGTGCAATTTTTGTCATTTTGGACCCATTTTGGGATAAAAGGGCCGGCAGTGCGATTTTGGTCATTTTGGACCTGTTTCTGGATAAAAGGGCCGGCAGTGCGATTTTGGTCATTTTGGACCCATTTCTGGATAAAAGGGCCGGCAGTGCAATTTTGGTCATTTTGGACCCAATTCTGGATAAAAGGGCCGGCAGTGCGATTTTGGTCATTTTGGTCATTTTGGATTTCTGGATAAAAGGGCCGGCAGTGCGATTTTGGTCATTTTGGACCCGTTTCTGGATAAAAGGGCCGGCAGTGCAATTTTGGTCATTTTGGACCCATTTTGGGATAAAAGGGCCGGCAGTGCAATTTTTGTCATTTTGGACCCTATTCTGGATAAAAGGGCCGGCAGTGCGGTTTTGGTCATTTTGGACCCGTTTCTGGATAAAAGGGCCGGCAGTGCAATTTTTGTCATTTTGGACCCATTTTGGGATAAAAGGGCCGGCAGTGCGATTTTTGTCATTTTGGACCCATTTTGGGATAAAAGGGCCGGCAGTGCAATTTTGGTCATTTTGGACCTAATTTCTGGATAAAAGGGCCGGCAGTGCGATTTTGGTCATTTTGGACCCAATTCTGGATAAAAGGGCCGGCAGTGCAATTTTTGTCATTTTGGACCCATTTTGGGATAAAAGGGCCGGCAGTGCGATTTTGGTCATTTTGGACCCGTTTCTGGATAAAAGGGCCGGCAGTGCGTTTTTGGTCATTTTGGACCCGTTTCTGGATAAAAGGGCCGGCAGTGCAATTTTTGTCATTTTGGACCCATTTTGGGATAAAAGGGCCGGCAGTGCAATTTTGGTCATTTTGGACCCTTTTCTGGATAAAAGGGCCGGCAGTGCGATTTTGGTCATTTTGGACCCAATTCTGGATAAAAGGGCCGGCAGTGCAATTTTTGTCATTTTGGACCCATTTTGGGATAAAAGGGCCGGCAGTGCGATTTTTGTCATTTTGGACCCATTTCTGGATAAAAGGGCCGGCAGTGCGATTTTGGTCATTTTGGACCTGTTTCTGGATAAAAGGGCCGGCAGTGCGATTTTGGTCATTTTGGACCCATTTCTGGATAAAAGGGCCGGCAGTGCAATTTTTGTCATTTTGGACCCAATTCTGGCTAAAAGGGCCGGCAGTGCGATTTTGGACCCATTTCTGGATAAAAGGGCCGGCAGTGCGATTTTTGTCATTTTGGACCCATTTTGGGATAAAAGGGCCGGCAGTGCGATTTTGGTCATTTTGGACCCGTTTCTGGATAAAAGGGCCGGCAGTGCAATTTTTGTCATTTTGGACCCATTTTGGGATAAAAGGGCCGGCAGTGCGTTTTTGGTCATTTTGGACCCGTTTCTGGATAAAAGGGCCGGCAGTGCGATTTTGGTCATTTTGGACCTAATTCTGGCTAAAAGGGCCGGCAGTGCGATTTTGGTCATTTTGGACCCATTTCTGGATAAAAGGGCCGGCAGTGCAATTTTTGTCATTTTGGACCCATTTCTGGATAAAAGGGCCGGCAGTGCGATTTTGGTCATTTTGGACCCAATTCTGGATAAAAGGGCCGGCAGTGCGATTTTGGTCATTTTGGACCCGTTTCTGGATAAAAGGGCCGGCAGTGCAATTTTTGTCATTTTGGACCCATTTTGGGATAAAAGGGCCGGCAGTGCGTTTTTTGGTCATTTTGGACCCAATTCTGGATAAAAGGGCCGGCAGTGCGATTTTGGTCATTTTGGACCTAATTCTGGATAAAAGGGCCGGCAGTGCGATTTTGGTCATTTTGGACCCATTTCTGGATAAAAGGGCCGGCAGTGCGATTTTGGTCATTTTGGACCTGTTTCTGGATAAAAGGGCCGGCAGTGCAATTTTGGTCATTTTGGACCCATTTTGGGATAAAAGGGCCGGCAGTGCAATTTTTGTCATTTTGGACCCATTTTTGGATAAAAGGGCCGGCAGTGCGTTTTTGGTCATTTTGGACCCAATTCTGGATAAAAGGGCCGGCAGTGCGATTTTGGTCATTTTGGACCCATTTCTGGATAAAAGGGCCGGCAGTGCAATTTTTGTCATTTTGGACCCATTTTGGGATAAAAGGGCCGGCAGTGCGATTTTGGTCATTTTGGACCAGTTTCTGGATAAAAGGGCCGGCAGTGCAATTTTTGTCATTTTGGACCCATTTTGGGATAAAAGGGCCGGCAGTGCAATTTTGGTCATTTTGGACCCAATTCTGGATAAAAGGGCCGGCAGTGCGATTTTGGTCATTTTGGACCCGTTTCTGGATAAAAGGGCCGGCAGTGCAATTTTTGTCATTTTGGACCATTTTGGGATAAAAGGGCCGGAGTGCAATTTTGGTCATTTTGGACCCATTTCTGGATAAAAGTGCCGGCAGTGCAATTTTTGTCATTTTGGACCCATTTCTGGATAAAAGGGCCGGCAGTGCGATTTTGGTCATTTTTGGCCTGTTTCTGGATAAAAGGGCCGGCAGTGCGGTTTTGGTCATTTTGGACCTATTTCTGGATAAAAGGGCCGGCAGTGCGATTTTGGTCATTTTGGACCCATTTCTGGATAAAAGGGCCGGCAGTGCATTTTTGTCATTTTGGACCCCTTTTGGGATAAAAGGGCCGGCAGTGCGATTTTGGTTATTTTGGACCTGTTTCTGGATAAAAGGGCCGGCAGTGCGGTTTTGGTCATTTTGGACCCAATTCTGGCTAAAAGGGCCGGCAGTGCGATTTTGGTCATTTTGGACCCTTTTCTGGATAAAAGGGCCGGCAGTGCAATTTTGGTCATTTTGGACCCAATTCTGGATAAAAGGGCCGGCAGTGCGATTTTGGTCATTTTGGACCCATTTCTGGATAAAAGGGCCGGCAGTGCGATTTTGGTCATTTTGGACCCGTTTCTGGATAAATGGGCCGGCAGTGCAATTTTTGTCATTTTGGACCCATTTTGGGATAAAAGGGCCGGCAGTGCAATTTTGGTCATTTTGGACCCATTTTGGGATAAAAGGGCCGGCAGTGCGATTTTGGTCATTTTGGACCCATTTCTGGCTAAAAGGGCCGGCAGTGCAATTTTTGTCATTTTGGACCCATTTTGGGATAAAAGGGCCGGCAGTGGGATTTTTGGTCATTTTGGACCCGTTTCTGGATAAAAGGGCCGGCAGTGCGATTTTGGTCATTTTGGACCCGTTTCTGGATAAAAGGGCCGGCAGTGCAATTTTTGTCATTTTGGACCCATTTTGGGATAAAAGGGCCGGCAGTGCGATTTTGGTCATTTTGGACCCGATTCTGGATAAAAGGGCCGGCAGTGCGATTTTGGTCATTTTGGACCCATTTCTGGATAAAAGGGCCGGCAGTGCGTTTTTGGTCATTTTGGACCCAATTCTGGATAAAAGGGCCGGCAGTGCGATTTTTGTCATTTTGGACCGATTTCTGGATAAAAGGGCCGGCAGTGCGATTTTGGTCATTTTGGACCCTTTTCTGGATAAAAGGGCCGGCAGTGCAATTTTGGTCATTTTGGACCCATTTTGGGATAAAAGGGCCGGCAGTGCAATTTTTGTCATTTTGGACCCATTTCCTGGCTAAAAGGGCCGGCAGTGCGATTTTTGTCATTTTGGACCCATTTTGGGATAAAGGGCCGGCAGTGCGATTTTGGTCATTTTGGACCTAATTCTGGATAAAAGGGCCGGCAGTGCGATTTTGGTCATTTTGGACCCGTTTCTGGATAAAATTTTTGCTTTTTGGCCCATTTCGAAAAAAGGGGCCGGGTTTTTGGTTTTTTTGGCCATTTGGATGGGGGCCGGCTTTTTGGGTTTTTGGGCCCCAATTCGGTAAAGGGGGCGTAAATTTTTTTTTTTTCCCTTTTAAAAAGGCCGGTGCAATTTTTGTCATTTGG